>CP142461.1:21775000-22375000 GCA_038049695.1 Cinnamomum chago
ACAACGTCTATTTCCGATTGGCCTACTTGGTTATGTTGATAAGGAGTTAAGTACAACTCTATTTGAGTTGGGCAGTTTCTTCCAGGACCTCTGCTCAAAAACATTGAAACAGAGCGAGTTAAAGAAATTAGAGGAACGGGGAGTGCTCATACTTTGTAAGCTCGAGAAGATCTTTCCTCCAGCATTCTTTGATGTAATGGTCCATTTGGCCGTTCACTTGCCACGTGAGGCTATGCTTGCTGGACCGGTGCAATATCGGTGGATGTACCCTATTGAAAGGTAACTGTTACCATCCGATGAAGTGTTATTCACAAGTATTTGTGTGTTTGTCTTGTATAAGTAACCTTAATACTAATGGATCTTTGTTTGAAGGTTTCTCGGGACTTTAAAAGGTTATGTTACTAACCGAGCACGACCCGAAGGTTCGATCGCCGAGGCTTACATTGTCAAAGAGTGTTTGACTTTTTGCTCAATGTACCTAAAAGGGACTGATCGAGACGAACGAAATGATGATGGTGGCGTGCGTGGTCCCGGGATGGATATCTTCAGGCAAAATGTTCGTCCCTTTGCACCAATCACAAGGGCACCAGATCCTTCTCAGAATGAACGCAACATGGCTCATTGGTTTGTATTGCATAACAGTCCCGAGTTAGAGCCATATCTCGAGTAAGTGCTTCGGCTTAAATACATGTGTGTATAGATTGTTCTCTTGTTGATTCTTCATCTACTTTTACTTGCTTATGAATTGCTTTGGCTTAAGTAGGGAACACATGAATACATTACAAAATCCAGGAGCGCATGACATCAGTCAAATACAACGAGACACATTTCCAAAATGGTTTAAGCAACGTGTAAGATATATGATGCACTATTGACACAGTAAACATTATCTATTGGGCCTCAAATGCCGGATTAACAAACTTACTGCATGTTGCTCATGTAGATGAATGATTTGCGAAACCAAGGGTCGCCAGAAGCAACCGATGAAATGTGGTCATTAGCAAATGGTCCTGGTTCGATAGTTTATCTATATTCAGGGTGCATATTCAATGGTGTCCGATTCCACACCAGAGATCGCGAGAATAGGCGAAAGTGCCAGAATAGTGGTTTGGTGGTGCAAGGGGAGCATATTGGGAAGACAATTGACTTCTACGGGTACTTGTGCAAAGTATGGGAGCTGACATATATGCATGGGGGTAGGGTGGTTTTGTTCCAATGTGAATGGTACAACACCGGTACCAGAAACAAAATACATACCGATCAACACATAACAAGCATTGATGTTACAGGTCGGTGGTATAAAGATGATCCATTTGTCCTACCAAGTCAAGCAAAGCAAGTTTTCTATGTCAGTGATACCTGCAAAGGCAACAACTGGAGAATCGTAGAACGAGTCAAGCATCGGGGAGTGTGGGATGTACCAGAATTGGATGATGTGCCTAGTGAGGCCTTCCAGCAGCATGAAACCACCGATGTTGTCCCAGTCTGTGTCGAAGATAGGGATGTTCACTACTGTAGGGATGATATTCCTCCGGAGAAAGTTAATGGTGATGAGCCAATGGCGGGGCATAGCGATGACGAGGATGATACTATGGCGGAATATTTAGATGATGATGATGAAGACGATCTATGTAGCCAGTCCGATTCTGATATAGATCCTGATATAGAGTATAATGTGTAGTGTTTGTTTTCTGATTTGTGTATGGACAATTGTTCTAACTTAATGACGTTGTTGCTTAATTTACATTTCATGGCTCATTATTTATGTCTCATTTTATTTCATTTTATATGCCTTCATTCTCTTGCATGTCATATATAGTTGTCAAAAATGCCCAAGGGAAGTAAAACATATGTCAAGCCTGGGTGGGTGGCCAAACAGGCCAAGTTGACAGAATATGAGAAAGTGAGAAGTAAGAACATCATGGAAATAGACGAGAGATGTCGTGCTTTGGGGGTAAAGCACATATCCAACACCATTCTTGGATTGGGTCAAACGAGCAGAAGGAAAAATGGTGAGGGAAAAAGAAAACCGGGTGAAGATGATGACAACGATGAATATCTACCACATTATTTACGTGACCCTTCATTGGTTTCTTCGGATGAAAATACGGGTGATGATGGGGATGATGAGACTTCTGGGTCTCCGACAAATATGGTAATTTGTTTATTTGTATTTATGACATGCCATTCTAGTTGTAAATTTTATTTGATTGGCTTTATTTATGTATTTATGTACTAATAATTTCTTGTTGTGTTGTGATAGGTTACCCATATGAATCGAGGGAAGCGAAGTAGACATGCTTGCGCTGTAGCTGCTGCACTGGCCCAAACTGCACCGGCGCAACCTCCAGTCACACGGTCTTCTCATGTAGAGAACACGCCCGAGGTTGCGGGCCAAGCTGCACCGGCACCTACTCGAGTCACACAGTCTTCTCATACGGGTAGGATGCCAGAGGTGGCAACCATTGCTAGAGAGCGTAGTCCTGCACAGATTGCCAGTTCTTCTGGCCAGCCTAACCAAGTTTTGACTACGCGTACTGATGGCAGCAGTGTTGGTGAGAATTATAGAATTATTTACGTTTAAAATGTACGATCTTCTAATGTTATATGCTTAGTAACTCTAATTAATATTGTGGTCGTGACAGCATCAGCCTCAGGAGAGGGCCCTCGCCGTGTACGAGGCAAGACAAGGGGGTTAAAGGTGGAAAAATTGAGGAGGCAGCTTGGCCATGCCATCCCAATTCCGATCCCTGCTTCGAGCCTTGCGCCAGAGGGTGAATTTGCCACTAGTTTTTCAAACCTTCTTGGGGAAGCAATTCGAGATGAGGCTCCTGTTCGGAAAGAAGGCTGGAAGTCTGTTCCTGAGGGGATCAAGAAGTTGGTGGTTTGCCGAGTTCAGGTAATTTCATCTGAGATAACTTAATGCATTCTCAATTAGACTCATTAATGTGAAATTGTTGTCTCACATTACATGTTTATGTTTGCACTTGCTTAGCAATTTTTTGAGTTCGGGGACTATGTGAACGATCCGATCATCAAGGCTGCCATTGATGCGAAGTGCCAGAAGCTGTACAGGGACTGGAAGTCTGAATTACATACCCACTATTTGTCTCTTTTGGAGGAGGGGGTGCCCGATCCAAAGAGCCACCCACTAAAGCCTTGTAAGGCAGATGACTGGGCCTGGATGATCGACAATTTGTGGGAGACTATGGCATGGAAGGTAACTTTTAATGGTTTTGTATATATCTCTGCCTCAATTATTGATCAAGATCAGTGTATTAGTTAAATATTATTTGACTAATATATTGTTTTTTTTTTTATCTTTTTGTGTAGGAGAAGTCAAAGAAAGCGAGAGAAAGCCGATCGAAAATGCCGTGGAATCATACGAGCGGCTCTAGATCGTTCCTAGCACGTAGTTCAGTAATCGTAAGTGCGGATTTACGAAAATTTGGTTGTTTGACTAAGTTATGAAACTAAATTCTTCTATTAACGAAGTATCTAATGTCATAACAGAGAGCACAAAATGATGGACATGCACAGCCTTTTCCCGATTTCTACCACGACACTCACTACATGCACGGGAAGAAAAAATGGATAAATGAAGAGGCTCAAAAGACACATGTACGTATTAATTTAGGAATTCATTGAAATCAAAATGATTATAGGATTTTCTTACTTATCCTATGTATGGTTGAACAGGTAGGATACATTGTCATGATGAATCCTTCAACTGGTGGCAGATCTAATTTATTGCATATGACAGGTGCGGAAGTTGTAGGCGTCTACTATCCTATGATTGATGATAAACTCATGACAATGTTGCACAGGTATGACCTTCGTTTATCATCAGAAAGTATCATCTTTCTACATTACTTTTGTTACCATGCATGCTATGGTCATTGGTCTAGTGTATGTAGTCTATACTCATGCTTTCTGAAAGTTTATGCCTGGACTGTAGATGATGATGAAATGAGTGCTCCACCAAAAATCAGCTTCTTCACTCTTAATTCATTCACTAGGATGCTTTCCCTGCTTCAGGAGTGAGTAATGACAGATTTTGCAAAAGTTTTACACAGGATATGCTGGACATGGGAGGGCACTAGTTAGATGGAGCCCATCATGTGGATGGTCAAATCTGGTTGGAGTTGTCAATGGATTGGTATGATTAGATGGGTCTAATCCAAACTTGGGGGCAGCTGTGGATAAGATTATGGTGATTGATAGTCCCAAGTAGTTTGTCACTACAGTAGATGGGCCCAAGATGGATGTCACTAGAACGATATTAATTAGGTAGATTAATTCTTAAAAACTCCATTACTTTCCACTTGGTAGACATTTCCCTATTTCTACCCCTCTTTCCCGGCACATCCAAATGCCACCATCGTACACTCCCCCATTGAACGTGTATTGAAATACATCAGGTTTTCCTAGTCCAACCCAGCTCAATTTCGGCTTGAGTTGTTGAGTTTCTCTGCCATTGGGTAAGCCATCTCCTGGCAACTGCTGATATCATCACTACCAGACGTCACCGGATTCATTGTGTAAATCTCATTTCATGATGTACACCGGTACACAGTTGTGGAAGATTGCTTCTAATTTATTAATTAATAAGAAATAAAAGCAAGCTGAGGAATTTGGGGGTTTCTCTCTCTCTCTCTCTCTCTTCTTTATTTTTCTGTGAGAAATTTGTTTCTTGTGGATGCTTAAAAACTAATGGAGGAATGGATGTTTTGAAAGAGAGAAAGAAAGGAAAGTCTGTTCCCCTCTTACCTTTTTGGCCACTTATATCGGCTGCAGTGTTGGTTTACTTTCATTTTCTTTTCTCAGTTAGTCTACTAGAGACTCCTATGTGTTGCATTCAACACAAAAGTAGTGTGGTGACTGAATGAGAAAACGGCCTCCTTTTTTCTCTCTATAGTTATCACCCTGTGCCTTCTTTTGATTATACTTAGGAGTTTTCTTACCTATTGAATAAGTTCATCCACTAAAAAAAAGTATTCCATCATCCAAATAGTGTTTTTTTAATTATTATTTTAAATTGTCTGATTTACTTGCAGCTCCCGAGCTTGGGGATCAACCCACAATTCATTACCTTCACTCATGTGACAATGGAATCTGACAAGTATATATGCGTGCGGGAAACTTCTCCGCAGAACAGTATTGTTATTGTGGATATGAATATGCCCATGCAGCCATTGAGGAGGCCCATTACTGCAGATTCTGCTTTAATGAATCCTAACAGCAAAATACTAGCATTGAAAGGTAACAGTACATTCTTCATCATGCGGTCTTTCTATTATTAGTGAATAAATCATAGCTTCCTTCCATTTTTCTTGGGAACTGCACAGAGTTTATATTGAGGTCCTGCAAATTTGGGGAGCTTATGTAGCTCTTTACATTTGTTCATGGTGCAAAAAATGTGGCACTTTCTTTCATAGACTGACAATTATATGCATCAATTGAAGCTCAACTTCCGGGAACTGCTCAAGATCATCTCCAAATATTCAATATTGAGATGAAAGCTAAAGTAAAATCCCATCAGATGCCTGAGCAGGTAATTATTTGGTTATTTTTCAAGTTTCAAGTCAAGTAGTCTATTCAGAGGTCAGGCTATTCTTTTAATTTGTATTTCAGCTTTGAAGATACTTTGGTTGATCTATGTAGGTTGTGTTTTGGAAATGGATCACTCTGAAGTTATTGGGATTGGTCACACAAACTTCTGTTTATCATTGGTCCATAGAAGGTAGATGGGAATATTTTCTCTATGTTCAATCATTTATGTCCTATGTGTCCATAGAAGGTAGATGGGAATATGTTCTCTATGTTCAATCGTTTATGTCCTATGTGTTCTGACTGCATGCACTTGCTCTTCATTCCTACATTGTGCTTTTGCTACTGAAAGATTGCCTTGCCATTATTCATAAAGGTGATTGTTTATTGTTTTCTTTATGAAGTTATGGTCACGAATTGTAATTCTCATTGCAGGTGATTCAGAGCCCATAAAAATATTTGAACGGACGATTAGTTTGTCTAACAACCAATGTTTATTTTTGGAATCAATTGGTTCAAGTTTTTATCCAATGTTTATTTTAGCTTTAATGTTTTCTCATGCTTGTTTGAGTGTTATACTTATCCATCTCTTCTCCTAAACTGTCGTTGTTGAGAGTCTTCATCGACTCGGGACACATTGTCAAAGAGGATGGGCCAATGGAGAATCTCTTGTTAGAATGGTATTTTTCTTTCTTCAGCTATACCATACAGTTTTTCATAGGAAAAGATCCCCTGTTACCTAGCATCAGAGAAATTTAGAGGCCTCCACAATAACATGCCACGTCGGCAAACTGCAGGGTGACAAATTTGGAAGAAAAAGAGAGAGCCCTGCTGATGTTTCACCTTTTTATGGGTGGACACATGAAACTCTAGTGCTGGAAATCAGGGGATCCAAGTACTAGCAACCAAAATTTTGCATCACACCCAGTTACGAAGGAGAACAAAACTTCATTTTCCTACTTGCAAGGTGGGCTACTCTTTTATCACACACGCACAACATTCAGTACTTCTTGCATATAATATCAGCATGTGGGTGTTTACTGTTGCCTTGCAGAGAGGATTCATCCAAACAGAGGAATCTATGGCTTTTGCTGTTTAAAGCATATGCCCCACAGCAAGACTTATTGACTTGGGAGGATTCAATGCATAATATCTATCTGATCGATCATAATTTATCTATATGGAATACATACATGTGCAGGCTCTGGCACTGGCAGTAGTCTGAAAAGGGCAAGTGTTGGGCTCTTTAGGTGGGCCCATGAGTGAGACAATGAAGACGGACATGGAAGTTGAGACTGCACGCATGAATGATGTCCAGGATTTTTTGCAGCCAAAATGTTGTTCCTCTCTAACAGTCGACTCAACTCTACACGAATTGGATAATATTAATTCTTTTTTTGGTTGGATGTTGCCCTTTTCAATTATTGTATATTTTTGTGTTGATACATTTTTATTAATTAGATTAATGTTTTTTTAATTGGAGACCTTCAGTGTAATGATTTATATATTGGAAAAAAATTTGATTAAAATATAAATATTTTGCCGACCTAAAAGAAGTGCGGCAAAATTTTAAAAAAAAATTATATTCATGTTTTCCCGGCGCAAAAAAGCGCCGGCAAAAAATTTTCTAAAAAATTTATGAAAAATAAATATGTTTTCCCGGCGAAAAATAACGCCGGCAAAGTTTTTTAAATATTTATTATTTGAAACATAAACTTTTTACCGGCGAAAATAACGCCGGCAAATGTTTTTTAAAAAAATTATTATTTAAAATATCACCCTTTACCGGCGAAAAAAAACGCCGGCAAATATTTTTAAATATTTATTATTTAAAACATAAACTTTTTACCGGCGAAAATATACGCCGGCAAAAGTTAAAAAAAAAAATTTCATTCAAAATATAACCCTTTACCGGCGAAAATAACGCCGGCAAATCTTTTTTAAAAATTTATTATTTAAAACATAATACGTTTTGGCGGAGAAATAGAGCTTTTACCAGCGTTATTTTTCGCCGGTAATGTGCAAACTTTTGCCGGCGCTTCCTTATTTCGCCGGCAAAAGGCTTTACTGGCACACTTTTCCCGGCGCTTTGCCGGCGCAATAAAAAACGCCGGTAAATGTTTTCTCCGGCGTTTTTGGACCTTTGCCGGCGTTTTTTGTAGCGCCGGGAAAAATGTAAATTGTTGTAGTGTCACGACCCGTGTGATTGTCACAGACAAAGAGTTAGCGCTGATGAATGCAATAAATGTTATTTTTCCTAATGCAGCAAACTTATTATGCAGGTGGCATATTTCTAGGAACATCTTGGCAAATTGTAAGAAGTGTTTTGAGACCAACGACAGATGGGTTGCATTTATCTCTTGTTGGAACACGTTGGTAGTCTCTCCAACTGAAAGCGACTACACGCAAATGCTAAGTGCTTTGGAACGGAATTACTGCGGGTATCCACATGCTGTTGATTATGTGAAGACCTCATGGTTGAATAAGCATAAGGAGCAATTTGTGGCTGCATGGATGGATCGGCATATGCACTTTGGGAACGTCACTACTAACAGAGCTGAGAGTGCACATGCAAAATTAAAGAGACACCTAGGCACATCGAGCTGTAGCTTTGATTATACATGCCTTGCTAGAGTTGCTTTTTACAGAAATAAAGGCTTCTTTTGAAAAGAGTTTGAACACCGTGCAACATAAGTTCAAACCGGCACTGTTTCGTGAATTGAGAGGATTTCTATCAAGGAATGCTTTGGATATAGTTTTAAATGAGTCGTTAAGGGCTAGTGATATTGGTCCAGATTCTACATCATATGGGTGCGTAATCCGATGGACTCATGGTTTGCCATGTGCACATGAAATTGTCGAGTACATAAGGGAAGGTTCTCAAATACCATTGAGTAGTGTCCACCACTATTGGCGGAAGCTTAATTTAGAAGCCACTATGGTGAACGAAGCCCTTGAGTTGACCACAACTTCAGAGTTCGAGTTGATCACTAAGAGATTTCAAAGTAGTGATCAGAAGGGTAAAATACAAATTTTAAGAAAACTTAGAGAACTCGGTTATCCTTCGTCTACTTCTCTTATCGAACCAGACGTAAAATTGAATACCCACGGTTGGTCATCATCGAAAAGAAAGAAGTTGGATAGATCTACGCGTCGGGAACCATCTAATTTTGAATACGCACTGTCGATAAAAGATAGCGTTCCAGCTAGATTAAGCAATACAGTTGCAACGAAGAATAAGGAGAAAATGACTGCCCGTCGCACTCGGTCATGTACGTTTTCACATTTGCCTCCTCAGTCTTTAGGCCCCTATATCCACACTATTAAGGATGTTGCAGCTGATGGTTGCAGCTGATGGTAACTGTGGATTCAGAGCGATAGCTGGTCTCCTAGACCTGGGCGAGGATAAATGGATGCAGGTTAGAATGGATTTGAGAAATGAATTGTAGAGGTATCAAAATTATTATGCACTGGTCTATGGAGGAGAGGACAGGGTTGGGGAGCTGTATTACGCATTATGTTACTTTGAAAGCAATCCTTCATTTGATCGATGGATGACAATGCCGGACATGGGTCACTTAATATCTTCATATTATAACGTTGTATTGGTCCTTCTTTCACTGCAGCAGTGCCTTACTTTCCTGCCTTTAAGATCATCCCCGATTCCATCAAGTTCTCACAAAGTGCTCGCGGTTGGTTTCGTCAATGGAAACCATTTTGTTTAGGTCTTCATGAAACCCGAATCACTCATGCCTCCCATTGCTACAAATTGGCATAGACACCACCATCCTGAAGTAGACGGATTGCAGCTCCCATATGCAAAGAGCATCGAGCAATTCAGAGAATTGATTGGAAACAGTGTCGCAACGCAGGAGTCGGTCAATCTTGACAGCGATTGATTATGTGTACTCTCAATTTGATGTAAACAAACATATTACCTATTTTGTATTGGATGGCCAATGAATTCGATGAGGTCTTTATGTGTTTATGTTGTGTATTAATTCATTAATAATATTCCAAAGAAGGTATTACTTCATTAACAACTGCTCGGTTAAACATGGCTGGGCAAATGTGTTCTGCACGGCCAATATGTTCCGTGCAAATGGATAATGCATGGCAGAAAGTTGCACATTAATAAAGTGCCGTGTACACAGCTATTTGCTCGAACATGGTGGCCATGCAGTGTATTTTACCAATTATTCGGACAGAAACACATAATATACATATCCATATAAAACATACAAGTTCAAACATAAAAAAGTGTATCCTCAAAACATCCATTAAAAAAATGGATACATCCAAAAATCAGGTGATCCATCCATACATATCCAAAAAATTCCTTACATCGCAAAAATGGATAAACCCATCCATACATCCTCTAAAGTGTATGCTTTAATTTCCCATCCATACAGACTTAACAAAAGAATAAGACAAAAAAAAAACCCTCATGCCATCATGGATCTGTACGTCGTCGGTACGTCACCGGCAAGCCCTCCAAGATCTCGAGGGTGGTTTGGAGTGCCCGGTAATAGAAATCTGCAGGCTATTCCGTTCCTGCAATCGTAGCGCGGAGATGGTCCCTTGCCCGAGTGATCTGTAAGAAACAATTAACTGTGTCAATACCTAAGATAAGTATAACAAATGGATGCATAATGTTTCGATAAAGTACAAACACTCACCACTCTTGGAGTCGGGTCAGCTATACCCTCATTAGGGTGATAGTGGGAATGACGTTCGGGGTTCTGTACTCGAGGGTGTGAAATCCTAAAAAACCACTCGAGGTAGTCGGGTGAGCACTCCCATGCATGTTGCGCTCGATGGCCTCGGTGCGCTAAGGACAATACATGATCTTCCTAAGTAACCCAGTACTGGTCTAGAAATCTGTAAGAGACCCTGTATTGTCCAGCAGTAGATCCCCGAGACGCACGAATGGGGGCGAGCGGTACGGGTGGGATGGTCTGTACATATCCAAACTGTCGGAGAACCCTATGTGGATGGTAGAGTTCAATGACATCTAGCGCTCTCAAGCAACCACAGAAGAAAGATATCTGATGGAATGGATGATGAGCCCTGACACCAGTATACGGATCCCACTGGACCTGTGGCAAGTAAATGAAAGAACTCATTATTTTAATAAAAATTTGTCCATTGAAAAAAAGTAAAATAGATACCAAGGACCCCATATGGGTGCTCACCTCACTCGGATGTAGGTCATCCAGCCTCTCACGCAACAGTTTTATGTTCTCCCTCGCAATCCCAGAATCCTGTCCAGCATTCCAGCGGCTCGCTTGAGGCATACTAGTGGTATATCCCCACAGCGCAGGAGGACGGGTAAATGGGAAATGCTCGTACACCTAAGACTGCAAAAGATACCAATTATTAATTATACAATTTAAAGGATCAATTACAATGGAACATGTATATGTATATGTATTACCGTGAGCAGTGTCGATATCCGGCAATCTGTCGCACATCTGCCCTCGTGGCGGTCCCCAATTGGCGATAAAGATATGCAAGTGCGGCAGCCCCCCAAGTCCATCAGTAAATGTAGGTAGGCAATGGGGACTTGAGTGGCTGACCTATCGGCGAAGAGTGTGCAGCCTAACAAATACAGAAGATAGCCTTTAGCTGCACACTCTACCTGCTCAACAGACGACGCAGGACTCACCTCGCTGCACACCCGTTTGATCCAGGCCATCCTCACTACCCCACCACGCGCTACTCTCAACTCAGCTGACGCAGATGCCCTATCCACGCCCAGTCCACGCTCAAGTAAATCTATTTGATCAGTAAATCCCATACTAGTCGATGCGTGGACAGGCAGTCTTGTTACTGGGATGCCGAGGATAGTACCCACATCATCTAAGGTGATCGTCATCTCACCAATGGCATGTGGAAGGTATTTGTCTCGGGCTGCCACCTTTCTACAAAGCTGGACATCAGAGGGCTGGAGATATATCGGTAATAAAAACACTTCAAATCTGCCAATCCAGACTCTTCTATAATAGCACGAAACCGAGGAACATGGATATCAGCCCCATCCCCGGGCAAAGGTATGTACCAATCATTCAACCCTCGCCAATGATTGATACATTTGAGTGCCTCACGTTCCTGCACATTACAAGTATAAATCTTCATTAATATATGTTATTATAGACTTCAAAACATCTTATTTGAAAAATGATTAATTAAAACATTAAAAAAGGCAATTGTACCTCCCCGTCCCATATGGACAAGGCTACGTGTGTCCTAAAACTCATAAGGACAGATAGGTCGGCCGGACCGCCGGGGATTGGACCCTCCCTTGCCGCCGCAGCAGGAGGACTGGATGGCTATCCCTCCTCGAAATGGGAATCATCCTCCCCTGGTGCCGCTGCAGGGAGACTAGACGGCTGTGCCTCCTCCTCAGAGGAATCATCCTCTGAAGAACTGTCACCATGCTCTTCTCCTGGTGCCGATGCACGGGGACTGGACGGTTGTGCCTCCTCTTCTGAGGAATCATCCTCTAAAGAACTGTCAACATGCTCCTCAACCTGCTCCGGGAGTGGATCCTGTTGCAGTTTTCGTCTTCGTTCAGACGCCGTTGGCCGTTGACGGCCGGCGGTCGAAGAACTCGCATGCACACCTCGGTAACGCGATCTTGAGACACCGATCTTCGTCCGAACTCTCGATGGCTCGCTAGAAGAACTGGCCCGTCCCCCTGTCATCTGTGAGCTGGCACCAATACGGCGAGCTGGTCTTCTCGGCATTTCTTCCACTCTATTAAAAATGAAAACCAATAAGAGGATATCATATTTTTTTGTACTACTCGGTTGAAATAGATAGTGCAACATTATTCTGCATGGCGAAATGGAACCGTGCAAGTTCTGTTTGCACGGCTCAATGTAACCGTGCAACCTCTGTTTGCACGGTAATATGAAACCGTGCAAACTATATTTGTTCTGCCATTACATGCCGTGCAAATTATATGTGCACGGCTTATATAGGCCGTGCATATATATTCTGCACGGTTTACACTTGCCGTGCAGCAAATCCCTGCACGTCTCTGGACTGCCGAGCAGATCGCGAACAACTATTCATGTTTTCAAAAATGAAAAACATTGGAGTTCAAAACTATTCATGTTTTCATTACGGACTTCCCTATTTGTTGCAAAGGTCTCACAACTATACTCTCTAATGCATAAATTACAACCTAAACAAATTTGTGAAAATGATAAACCTATGAAGAAGAAGAAGAAGAAGAAAAAGAAAAAGAAAAAGAAGGGCTCTCACCTATTTGAGTGTCCCTGATGAAGAAGACGAAGAAGAAGGAGCGCAGCTCACCAACTGTCCACGAGGGTGTGAGAGCTCTGAAGTGGAGAAGGTCAACGACTCCGAAATGACCAGAAATTTGAAAAATCTCAACGAGGGAATGTGTTCAGGAAATGGAACGAATGGTGAGCTTGGATGGGCAGTTTGGGGATTATGGTGGGTGAGCTCAGCAAAATCAAGCCAAAATTAGAATGGGTGTGGTGAGGTCAGCAAGTGGGTGTATTCAGGAGAATAGGTGGGTGCATATAGAATTTCCCATCCTTTCAAATCAACCCCTTATATGACTGACTACTTGCACCAAAGGACCTCACTAGTTCTAGTTGCATATTTTTTGAACTCTAATGAGATCTGTTTTAATTTCCCATCCCATTTTCACCCAAAACCCTCTATTTCCAGCCATTTCCCTCTCAATCTCTTTGCTCCATTCTAAAAAAAATCCGGCCATACGTCTCTCTTCACACCCAATCCCCACATTTCTCCACCTTCCAAGCATCATCTGCAAAAACACATGTAAAATAAAAGAATTCCATGCACAGGCCAAACTCCATAGTGTCCCAGACAACAATCCCCAGGTTTTAAGAAGCTTAAGATCATTCGATCTCGACACGGCCCTACTAAACTTCAATCAGATCAAAAATCCACTTCAGTTTTACTACAATTCAATCATCCAAGCCTGTTGCAAATCAAATTCGCTCGATTTAGCCATCTCTTTCTATGTTAGAATGTTGGGTCATGGGAGAAAACCCAATCACTTCACTTTCCCGTCTTTGCTTGCCGCTTGTGCGCATCAGTTCTTAGTTTTGGAAGGAACTCAGATTCATTCCCATGTTTTGAAGATGGGTCTTGGTGCGGATCAGTTTCTGCAGAGTTCTTTGATTCATATCTATGCGAGTTTTGGCGATATGGGCAGTGCAAGAGTGTTGTTTGATGAAATGCCTGACAGAAATGTGGTGGTCTGGACGGCTCTTGTTAATGGGTATTCAAAATTGGGTGACTTAGAGATGGCGAGATGGGTCTTTGATGAAATGCCTGAAAAGGATGTCATAGCATGGAGCACGATGATTTCTGGGTATGTTCAAGAGGGGAGATTTAACGAAGGTTTGTGTGTTTTCAATGAGATGCAAGTTGAGGGTGTGACGGCTAATGAGAGTGTGCTGGTGAGTGTTCTTTCAGCTTGTTCTCATTTGGGGGCCTTGGATTTGGGGAGATGGGTTCATTTGTATGTTGAGAGGAGATTGGGGCATGAATTGAGTGTGAATTTAGGGACTGCATTGGTGGATATGTACGCAAAATGTGGTGTTTTGAGTGCTTCTTTACAGGTTTTTCAAGGGCTTCCTCGCAAGAATGTCTTGTCCTGGAATGCTATGATGGGTGGGTTTGCATTGTATGGGCATGGAAGGGGTGCCCTAGGACTTTTTTCAAATATGCTCAGGGTGGGATTGAGGCCTGATGAGGTTACATTTCTTGGTCTATTAGGTGCATTTAGTCATGGTGGTATGGTGAATGAGGGTAGGATTTATTTTGGAGGCATGACCAAAATATTCTCCATTAGTCCTAGACTACAACATTATGCATGTATGGTTGATATTCTTGCACGCGCTGGACTTCTGGAAGAGGCGACGGAGCTCATTCAGGGCATGCCCATTGAGCCAGATGCTTGTGTCTGGGGTGCACTTGTGGCAGGTTGTAGGGTCCATGGAAATGTGGCACTAGGTACTTCCATAGGGGAGAAGCTTTTAGAATTTGAGCCAGATTGTGCAGGTCGGTATGTGCTGTTGTCGAACATATATGCTTTGGCTGGAAGGTGGGATGATGCTAGGCATGTGAGGGTGTTAATGAAAGAGAAAGGGGTCGATACCCGGCCAGGTTGGAGTTCGATAGAAGTGGATGGTCTGGTTCATGAATTTGTAGTGGGTAATAAAAGACATCCTTACACTAGAGAGATATACTGCAAGTTGGAAGAGATGGGAATGAGGTTGGCAATGGCGGGTTACAATGTGGACACGAAGAATGTGTTGTATGACATGGATGAGGAAGATAAGGAGGTCCAATTGTCATATCATAGTGAGAAATTGGCAATTGCATTTGGATTGATCTTTACAGATTCTGAAACCCCGATTCGTATAGTTAAGAACCTCCGTGTTTGCAGTGATTATCATCTGGCCACGAAAATGTTGTCCAAGATCTATGCAAGAGAAATAATTGTGAGGGATTCCAAGCGATTTCACCATTTCACAGACGGGTCTTGCTCATGCATGGATTATTGGTAGCAGGTATGATTCATTAGAGAACTCTGATGAGCTTCCCCATCACTTTTGGAAGCCAAGAAGAATGTCATGTAAGTCCTTGAGTAATTAGGCAACTTGCAACACTGATGGAAGGCTTGAAGAATGGGGTAAGAACAATAAAAGCTTCCGCCATTTTGTACAACCTTATATTTCATTGTAGGATTATTTCTAGAAAGAAACAAGACCGTCTTAACTTAATGGGTAGGCTAAATTATGATGAGCTTCCATTTCCTTGCGACAATAGAGAACTGTTGAAGATCAAGCAGATTTTATTTTTTGAATATTGGACTTTTTGTATTTCTTCATAGATGACCATAGAACTAGGGAATTATCCTCTCTGCTTGATGGGGAAGCCTAGAGACCACGGTGAAGATCTACACTTCCGACGGTGAGATCGAGACCTAAGACTCAAAACCCTAAGATCACTTAGGGGAAATACCCCAAAGGGGAACTCACGAGAAATTCTCTGACCTTTTATTAAAAACATAACATAAGCATTACAAGCAAGCATCCCTCTCTATTTATAATAGAGGAATGGTCTAAATAAAGGAATTACTATTATTTAGTGATTCTTAAAATCACTCCGTAAAATCTCTAAGTAAATCAAATCACTAAAATCTCATATTACTAAAATTACTAAACTATTTAAAGAAAGTAAATCATTCTTGGTGGGGCCCATTAATGGGTCCTCTTCTTCTTGGATCTCATTGTATCAACTCTCCTCCTCATGGAAAAACTAGACTCCGACGAGTTGAAAGGTTGATAACACAGGAGAGAAGCCGACCACAAGTTAAAAAAATCTCTGCCTGGGTTGAAAATCAAGCGCACAAATGTCCGCCTCTTCTTTTGATCTGCATCGGCATGGCATGGCATGGGAGTTTGACGCAATGTGTTCAGCCATCTAAAATTAGATTGGGAGCATCGCTTCTTTTGATGTCTGTATTTAGCATGAATGTGCGCTCTTTCCATGAGAAACTGCAATTGTAAAATCTGTCATATCTTAGTGCAATCTTCAAGCTTCCATTGTTGATCATCCGTGAAGATGAAGTCAATATGAGGAACTGTAATAACTTGATCTTCTTGTAAAACCACTGGGACAAGTGGTTTGATTTCCGATGATGTAATTGGATTTTCAGGAAGTGGCATGACAATGAGATCTACCCAATGTTCAATCTTTTTGCTAACTTGGTCAGAGTCTTCAATAGTTTCCTGACCTTGTATGTTCTCAACCCGTTGCAGTTCCTGAGTGGCACTATCTTGATCAATATTGCTTGTACCCACAAAATCAGTGTTGTCATGAACTTGTATATCAATGTCATCTTTTTTTTGCGAAGTCAGCTTTGTTAGTGCAATCGTGACTACTTTTTCAAGTTTTTGCTCCTTTTGTGGTGCTTTTGTGGAAGGTGCAGACGACGACTGAGATGTTGATGTCATTGGCATAAATGGCAGACAAAGTAAATATTATTTTTTATATAAATGAGTATGAAACTTCAAGTCTTATGTAAATTAACATCAATGTTTATGTATTTATTTTAGTAATTTCAGCTTTATTTCAAGTTGAAAACCATAAAAGCCCATAAAGTCTCTTTTAATTTATATAAGCAAATATAAAAATATAAGATTAGAATGGGCATGTGGGTCGAGGGTGGCACTGCCTGGCCTAATTGGGGCACGACATGATTTGACTGATCTGAAAGTATGTCATGTTTCTTTGACAAAAGTTCAAATCTTATCTTTATTTGAGAATAACTGAAGGTCTTTATATTTTTCTGTAAGAATCCCTTTTGTTTTTATATTTTCTTAGAAATAACTTTGAAATATTTTACTTTCCACGGAATGGGCCAAAATCTCATTTGGACACCGGGCTCCAATACATATGATAATTTTGGACTTGAGTAATTTGGATTTCACTGGTAGACATCAAGGATAATAAAAAAGATAGAAAGAAAAGGTCATCGATCAAGATTCGACATTTATTTCTTTCCGAACTGAGAACTTGGGTTCCTTGCAAAGTTGCAATATAACTTGTTGTGTGTACATATCACTCGACACAAAATCTTTTACTTCCTATATTCAACTTTCTTAATCAATTGCAATGCAATAAAAAAGATAAGATATATATTATGAATTATATTTAAATGAATCTCTTTATATAAAAATTCCTAACATATAAGATATATCTCTATTTTTTAGAAAGAAAATAAAATAAAGTCAATATTAAAATCGAAATCAAACAATCAATTGCAAAATTGCACGTGGCCCCGTCTGTAGGAATTAAAATATGAGGCCCACTTTAAAAAATTTTATTATATGTGGAGCCCATATGTATAAATCACTATCAATGATCCACTTTTAAAATTCACAAACATTAAGGATTTTCTAACAATAATAGATATATTAAAATTATAAATTCACCTAAAGAAGACTCATTTTAACTTGGTTGGATAGAGTTATTGAGCAAGGTAGATTTTTTCATCTGGACTCTTTAATCACCTATCCATAATAGATATATATTGAAATTTGAATTCACATAAAGAAGCTTAACAAAAGTGGACTCTGAATTGATTGATAGAGTTTATCACTTAAAATCGATTTGAGATCCAATTTCTCAAATTGATTTGAGATTTGGGTCCAAAATCTCAATCGATTGCAAAATTGGACTCCAATTTCGAAATCGATGCCTACGTCGATAATATATATTAATGGGTTATGATGGTATTTTGATTTTAAATCTTTTTTACTTTTTGTATAAAAATTTAGAGTTTTTTTTTCTTTTAGTGAAGAAATGAAGTTGTTTTCTGAATTTTTTTTTAAAAAGATGGAGGGGATTTTGAATTAAAATGTTATTGGTGTGGCCCCTAGTCTTAAAAATTAAGGTTTTACTTGACTTTTACTAATCTAGTATAGTGCCAAATGGGCCCTAAAGAAATCTCATGCGATATTCAAGGGCGGTGCGATATTCTATGGTCATGCGATATTGTAAGATGCGACTAGAGCTGCGCGATATCGCACAATTTTGTATGGACAATTCTGCGAAAATATTTAGAACTTGACAGTTGTGGGGAAAATATCAAATGTAAGACCAGTTGTACGGTCAATACCCATTTTTTTGTTAGAAGGAAGGAAGCAGGAGACGTTGGTGTGCTCCAGTTGTACAGTCATAATCCTCTATGTACTCCATCAAACGCCTTTAGCAGTTGTTGAGATCACTCTGAGTAAATAAGTACAATATATATCTTATTCATCCATGAACACCTGCCGGAACATTCGTCAATCCAAACGGCATGACTAGAAACTCACAATGCCCATAACGTGTACGGAACGTTGTCTTCTAGATGTCCTGCTCTCTGACTCGCAACTAATGATAACTTGATCTCAAATCTATTTTCGAGAAATGCTGAACACCCTGTAGCTGGTCGAAAAGCTTGTCAATCCGCGGAAGATGATACTTGTTCTTAACCGTAACCCGATTCAACTGTCGATAATCAACACACATCCTCATTGAACTATCATTCTTCTTCACGAACAACACTGGCGCACCCCAAGGCGACATACTCGGTCCGATAAAATCCGTATCCAACAACTCTTGTAACTGGATCTTCAACTCTTGCAACTCTACTAGGGCCATGCAGTAAGGAGCTCTGGAAATCGATGCAGTGCCAGGTACGAGCTTGATAATGAAGTCAATCTCTCTAGTTGGTGGCAATCCAGAGATCTCCTCGAGCAATACGTCTGGGAACTCGCACACCACTGAAATCTATATAGCCCTCCTCCACTCCTTTGGATTGTTTATCTTCCGTGATAAACTCTATATAGCCCTTACATCTTGACTTCATCATCCTCTCTGTTTTCAATGCAGATATCAACCTGGCATGAGACGGTCTCCTCTCACCCACAAACTCAACGTGTCATCCGATCTATCAATGGAGAGTCTGACGGTTTTCTCGAAGAAATCCATCACTGCTAAGTATCTAGCCAACCAGTCCATCCCCAAAATGACATCAAAGTCATGCATTGGTAACGCGATCAGATATGCAAACAGAATATAATCCTCGATCTACACTCGACATCGAGGGTGGTAATTCTAACACACTACCCTCTTGCCCATGGGCGTAGACACAACTAGCATCCAAGGCATCTCCTATCCTACCCCACCCAGGACTAATGTGAATTCAGACCATACATATGAATGGGTAGCACCTAGATCAAACAACTCTCTAGTAACCTAATCACAAATGGAAAGAGTACATTCGACCATGTTCCCGGCAGCCTCAGCGTCCTCATGAACAAGTGCAAAGGCCTAACCATTGCCTGGGGCCTTTGCTGACAACTACAGAATTGTCCCTGGGGCCTCTGTTGATGGCCACCATGCTGAGGTTGTCCTCTTAGCTGCTGAGGAGCCTACTGACGGTACTAGGGTTGCTATTGCCAAGGAGCACGGGTTGTTATGGTTGTGGAGCACGAGGCCGCTATTGTTGTGGAGCAATCTAGCGTACTAGCTAAGCGGCAATTAGAACTCTCAGAGGTGTGGGAAGCTGAAGCAACTGAGGTTGCTGGGGCTGCTCCCTGTGGAGTGGACAATGTCTCGCCATATGCCCCGGGTCATCACAATCATAACAAGCATCAAGCTGTCTATGACACTTTGCAACCTAATGGTCGAAGCGCCCACATAGTGCACAAGGCTAACGCAGCTGCTGTCGGTACTAATACTGCACCATCTATCCTCTCGGCCTCTGTCTTCAGAACTACTGTTGCGGAGCTATCGGCCGTTATTTGTCCTAGGTGGTCCTTGCCCGCTTCTGCTGATGCATGGCCTTGACGCGCTGAAGATGGTCCTCTGCCCATAATGCTCTCTTCATAACTTTCTCATAGGTCGCAAGCTTAACGCTGGTCACCTGCATCTGGATGTCGACTCTCAACCCCTTCACAGAGCGTCGAATTTGCTCTGACTCATACATAATGAGAACCTCTGCGAAACGGGAGAGCTAGGTGAAGCGGACCTCATACTGCTGATAAATTCATATCGTCCTGGACAAGGCTCTATAACTCCATGAATTTCTTTGCCTTGATGTATGCCGGTATGAACTTCTTCAAGAAGTCGGTCCTAAAAGCAGTCCATGCGATGTCGTCGGTAAGCATCTCATAGGGAGCATGCACTGTCCTCCACCAGTCCTTTGCCACACTGTGAAACATGTATGTTGTTAGCTGCACTCTCTATCGGCTTGAACACTCGAAGACCTTAAAGATCTTCTCTAGTTGCACAATCCACTCGTCTGCCATCAAGGGATCCTCTGTACCAAAGAACTCAGGTGGTCCTCTCTTCACAAACTTCTCAAATATTTTATTCGGGTTCCTCTTTCGAACGGGCATAACAATCTGAGCTGGCTGCACCACCCACTCGATCACCTCTAAGACATGAGTCTGAAACTGAGCTAGATTAGCCTGCCTCTTGTGACCTGTAGTCTGAGCCTCCTGCGACACAAGGAAGGCATGAAGGAATCGCTGGAACCTCTACTCTACATCGGACGGCTCGCCGACTATCGATGTGCTAGGTGCATCCTCCATCGACAACTGTTAAGTGATGAGTCCACAAAACTAGGTCATTAGGTCATCATTTCATTAGCATTTGTGGACCTAATTAGGTTTAATTGCATAGATTACACTCAATTTCATGATTTCATGCATTTTGGGTTATTTTTTGAAACATTGTCAAAATAGGTCAAAATTCATTGAATTGCATGACTTTTGTGAAATTAAGGTTTTTCATCTCATTTATCACCCCAAAGTCATTTTTTTTGGCTTCATCAATATATACCTACTATTTTTGGCATCATGTGCTATTTTTGGAAAGTTTGTCATTTGGGTGCATCATTAGGCATGTAGGGTCCATGCATGATTCATGTTTATTTTCTTACACATTATTTATGTTAAATTTATTTCTTTCAACTTGTAGGAGAAATCAACACAGGACCTACAATGAAGAAATTTGAGAAGAGAGGTCAAAGGAAAGTCTAATAAGCAAGCAAGGAAAGAGTCCAAGCATGCCTTGGACATCCAACATGGGTCCCACACACCCCCATTGCATGCCAACATAGAAGCTTCCATTTGTGCACAATTATTTCCGAATTTTTCAGGGGCAGCAAATTAAAATGGCCATAATTCTCAAAACGAGTGTCAGATTGGCGCAATTTAGCCACCATTGGAAAGCTCTTTTCGATTAGATATCCGTGGAGCCCAAGATTGTGTAAATCAGAGTTATATCGAGGGAGGTATAACCTTGGGAAGTTGTCTGATATAGTTTTAGGCGAGAATTGCAAGAAATCTCAATATTTGGAAAATTTCTTCCCTCTACACCATCATGCATTTTTTAGAGATATTCTTGGAATTATACAAGGAAGGTGTGTACATCAAGAAACCTTATAAGGCAATGACATCTGTGACGCCCCGGGAGTCCCACATCGACTATAGAGAGGAAAGTGAATGAGGTTATATGTAAAGTTTACACCCTTACCTTGCATGTGGCCTTTTAAAACCATGCGGCCCCGGAAAACGTAAGAACTCCGAAGTTAAGCGTGCTCGGGCGAGAGCAGTACTAGGATGGGTGACCTCCTGGGAAGTCCTCGCGCGTGCACACAGGCCAAAGCGGACAATATCATGCATGTGTGAAGGGTGGGGCGTTACAAATGGTATCAGAGCCGACTCTCGACTAGTTCAAGTGTGGGTCCCCTGCCGTGGTCTGGTGCAAGTGGGTGGGTCTCCATGTGGGCGGGCCAAGAGGGCTGGCAGGCTACAGGGACTGGCAGGCTACTGGACAGGGACGTGCAGCCCTAAGGGGGGTGGAATGTGACGCCCCGGGAGTCCCACATCGACTATAGAGAGGAAAGTGAATGGAGTTATATGTAAAGTTTACACCCTTACCTTGCATGAGGCCTTTTAAAACCGTACGGCCCCGGAAAACGTAAGAACTCCAAAGTTAAGCGTGCTCGGGCGAGAGCAGTACTAGGATGGGTGACCTCCTGGGAAGTCCTCGCGCGTGCACACGGGCCAAAGCGGACAATATCATGCATGTGTGAGGGGTGGGGCATTACAACATCTCTCAAATTTAAAAGTCTTTCCAAAGAGAGAAGAGTAGCTTGGAGATGAAGAAAAGACAAGTCAAAAGAGGAAACAAAAGCCCTATTAAGGAGGGCAATTCTTGGCAACAAAGGAACATCAAAAATTATAAAAAGGAGCCAACAAAGTGGTTGGACGTCCAAGGACTTTGGTGCATGATTTTTATGTAAAAAATTTGGAGGCTTTCTCTCTCTCCATTCCATTCCACTCCACTCCTTTCTCTCTCTAATTCCCTTTCTTCTTCTTCTTCTTTCTTCTAGTTCTTTAGACATAGATTGAGAAATCATGTTGAGAGAATGATGAAGAGAGAAGAATCTTAATTTCTTGTACTTCAAGATCAAGGAATAAGGACATTACTTGGATTGATTTTGCGTGTTCTCTATGTAAGTGTGTTAATTTTCTCATTATGGTTCTTTTATGTGTTTTAATTGGAGACAATATTTCACATGATTAGTGGTCGTGCTGTCGCAGGCACCCAAAAATAATAAAACCTTTACTCCTAAAAATATATGTAGTAGTGCGAGTAAGGATCGTTCCCACAGAGAGTGTTTAGCCAAATTTTATGCTATGTGATCAAAGATGAGGGGTTTTGTCTATGTTGAATTAAAAAATAAATAAAAGCAAATAAAGAGCAACAAAGTAACGAGTTCAATCAAATGAGCAAGCACTGGTCAAAGTTAACATCCACCATCAGAAATTCAAAACTAATCATTGATGCAAAAATAAATCAATTAACACTTTGAATATTCATCGTTGGAATTAAATTCCCACCTCCTTAATTAGTTAATTAGAAAACACGCGCTCTAATTAACCCTAATTACTAAACAACCTAAGAAAAGCACTATAGATTTGATTTAGTAAAAGCATTAAAATTAGAGAGATCGATGAACCTAAATAACACAAGCACATGCGGTTGCATTTAATTTAGCCAAGTGTTCTTCCTAATATCTAACAATTACTGACGCAGTAAATTATTAAATATCAGTTGCTTCGCAAATTCTAGGGATCAAACAATTACGGATTTGATTTCTAATTTAGCTGTAGATTGCAACGAAAAATATACTAGTATGCATCCTAGTAATTAAAAGAAACAATCATGATAACAAATTAAGCATAGAAGAACAACCCATATTCAAAGCATAAATTGAACAATGAAAATGAATTAGATCTCCCAGTATTTATTCCGAGGCTTCAATCTCCTTCAACCAATTACAGAAAATTAGCCATGTAGGGCCATGCTAACTTGCAAAATTAAAAGAAAAGAAGAAAAGAAAGAGAAAGAGCAAGAATATGTGGGAGGAGAGAATTCGTCTAAATGTCGTGTTATAGGTATTTATAGAGGTGGGTTAGGTTAGGGGAGGAGAGAAAAAAATAGGTAATTGGGCCCATGTGATGGAGAGAAAAGAAATGAGGGAGAGATAAAGTAGGAGAGGATGAGAGATGAAAGAGAGAATAGAAAGAAGACGTTGGAGATGGAATGCACCCGTGAGTTTTGAGAGAATTTGAAGTGGCGTGGGATTGGAGATGGAAATTAATAAAATAATCAATTAAATTCTAACTTAGTCAAAATCTTCTTCTTGACCATATCTTCTGATTTGGGCTTCTGTTGGACTCTACCCAAGAATTAAAGTTGCACTATTTTTCGTTCTGCACAATATGAGCCCAATATTGGCTATGTTTCAATGAACTCCTGATTTCTTCAAATTTACCATAATGCCCTTCTTCTTGATTTCCTCTAAACTCGACCCGGTTCCAAATCAGCTTCATTCATTCAGCATCAAATATGATCACCTTCTTTTGATGTTCCACAGTATTTTGAATCATCTCGATTCAAAAATTGCCTAAAATCGCACAATTAGCTTCGTTTAGTAATTAACACCTCCATTTGCATCCTAAATCAAAATATAAGAATAATGAGAACATTTAGGCATCAAATGAGTATAAATGACTAAATATTAAGGGAGAAAAATATAACATTTTACATTCTCATCAATTAGATCTAGGGATTCAAAAATAAAATAAAAGGATTAAAAGTCAAGAGACAACAAGTAATCACTTGCATAAATTTTTCTTATTTTTCCGCCCTTTTGTTTTTATTTTTTAGTTAATATGAAAAATCTTGATTTAGAAACTCAATTTACATCTTTCTATGTTTAGTAGAAACTTACTATTTTTGTTACTTGCATAATATATATGGTTGGAAAGTGTCTTTGTGCATACTTCATATTTAGAAATTGCATTAGAACAAGGTTTTTGTTGCTGAAATCACAAGATTATTAACTGATTCAAGATACTATATTCAGACCTGGTATGTGAATAGTGAAAAATCCTGTACAGTTTCAGCAGAATTGACCTAACTGTGTTACAAAAGTGCGTGATTTAAAAACCAGATAAACGTAAATTTTTTGGTCCAAAAATAGCAGATTTAAAGTATGGTAATTGGACTTTGAAACCCCAGAATTTCAGCCAAATATAACCTCGAGAACCGTGTCAACTAGAGGCATAAACAAGAGTAGTTGGTAAGCCTGCACCATATTTCAACAACATAATTGGTTCAACTAGGCATCTTTAGGTGATCATATCTTTTTCATTTTAAGTCATTTTTCCATTCTTTTTTTGTTGTGTTCATGCATCATCAGAGTATTGGTTCCAGCCATTAGATTTAGGTTCATATCATCTTAGACTAATCGTACAGTCCAACGAAATTGGGTCTGTGCAAGAGTTTCCATACTTAGAAAAAAAAAATTACAGCATGCATCGGATTTTTAGAAACTTATATAAAATTGTTTTGCTGCCATTATAGATCATTCATATTTGCATAAAAAGTGATTTTGGTATTTAGAATCTAATTTAGGAAGTTTTGTTTTGATTGATTTTATATTAAATTGGTTGTTTTGATGAATTTGTTACTTTTGCAGGTTATAGTTAGAGTATGGTTGAATAAACTAGGTTTCTTTACTTAGTTTATGTTTTTTTTTTATTTGGAAAGTTGTAATTGTTAATTTTCAGTTTTTAGGAATTTTCTTACAATTTGATTTGTTTCTTTATTAGGTTAGATTTAGTTTCTAAATTAGGACAGGTTAAAGTTGGAAAGTTACTTAAAAAGCATTGCTCCTTGTGGATCAACCTGGACTCATCAAATTTATAATACAATTGCACCCTATACTTAGGGTCCGACCATTAAGGGAAAATAACTTGAATCAGTTTGAGCCCAACACTTGGGACTACGCTTATATGTACCCAATCCATCGATCCTTATGCGTATCTCCACGTAGAAATCCTAACATGTCCTAAAGTTTCTAGTATGTTTTATTTCCTAGAGACTTACCCACTCTGAAACCAAATATATGTAACGCACCAATTTCGAATGCCGAGTTTATTGCCATGGTACCCGAATTTGGTGCGCTACTTTTTGAATAAACTGGAAACTTTCAATATCATAAGTCTGCAGTGAAGTCCAATTTAAAACTTTTTACCAACATATTAGATCAACAGTTAAGTGCGGAAACATATAAAAAATAGCAGTTGCAGTAACAGATAAATGTAGAAGCAGTAAGGGTATCAATCCATAAAGTAAGTATAGCAGGGCATAAGTCTAAGCTATCTCAAGTAATAAGGGTATCAATCCATAAAGTAAGTATAGCAAGGCATAAGTCTAAGCTATCTCAAAGTGAATATAATAGTGCATACAAAATTGAATGAATCCCCCTGCTCACAACATAGGTCCAAACCCAAAATCAAAGAATCACTCATGCCCCAATACTAACACTCTAGCCTCCGGCTCAACCTCCTGATCTGCCGGTCCCACCCGTACTCATCGGCTGCGGGCGCTTCAAGGAGCGCGTCACCCTCAGGATCGGGGTAAGTGACAAAACCAAAGCACCAAATGATGGGTCAAATCCAAAGATTTGGCATGCACAATATACAAATAACATATTATGTATGAATCAAAGAGAGTAGAGATAATAAATAAAATCATAAGAGTAACAAGGTATAATGCTAAGCAATCATGCAAGGTATAACAATAAGGATCAATATTTAAATAAATCAATCTAACTCATCATCAAATTGTTAGATTGTATGGTCTCAATCCATCAGTTGATGTAATAAATCGATTAATTTCTTTATTTATCAATATAATCATTCTTTCTTTTCATGAGATGAATGATGATTTATTACTTAATGCACATGACCAATACATATGACATAATGGTTCATGAGATGAACCGGGTCCCATCAGTATATTAGATGTGATATATGTATTTGGATGAGATCCACATACGGGAGATATGTGTCACAAATCTTATACTTAAAATATCTTCACAACCAGTGATGAGACTAGGCATCTCATCTGATAAGGTTGCAGCACTTTGATCACTATGAGATAGTGTGATTTGTCTCGATCATCAGAATGTAAGATTCTGGATCATAGTGCTGGTACATTGGATGTATTGAAGGACCATGAGAAGCACCTTATGAAATACTATCTCGATTTAAGGACTGCTCTCATAATTCCCTAGCAATAGGCTCTCAATCCTGAGACATTGATGAACTCAAGTTTCTGTCTATTCATTTGCTTTGAGTCACCAATGAGCGAGGCCAACTGTAGGTCAACACCTCGGTGTCTTGGGTACGTGGTAGTAGGACTGTGGGAACATGCAATGATCAAGATGGAATCTATCTACATTATCCCCTTGAGCCAATTAATGGATTTATCATTGGTAAGTGCGCACCCATTCCGATTAAGAGTTAATTGGATCGGTACCAAATGATCACTATAATTAATTGGGGCTCAAGGATAATAAGATGTGGATCTAAGATTGGATGAGACAGATTTATTCCAATTGATCCATGGATAATGATAGTGTGGTACTGAGAAGTTTAGGGTCTTCATTGTAATTTATTCCTAAGACTGGAGTGCAGTTGCATTTATATAGTGGAGTTATTTGCAATTAACTGTGGGCCCAGATTGCACATGAGATGTGGGGTCGCGTGTCCCAGTTGGAGCCAGCTTTCTAAGGAATCCCTAGTGGTCCCCACGCTAGCCCAATTTATTAGAAAGATACTAATTCTACTTGAACTCTAATAGGAAGGTTACTATTTCTATTTGAAGTGAGACTTCTAATAGTGGTAATAGTAAGTTACTAATTATTAATGGAAGTAGGACTTCTATTTTAATTAGAAATGAGAAAGCTACTAATTGTTGTGGAAGTGAGATTTCTATGACAACTAGCAAGGGAGAATGTTACTATTTTGTAATGGGAGTTAAACTTCTATTTCAAATAGGAAAAGAGGTGGAATGGAGGACCATAAATAGGGGATAGAACCCCTCTTGGACGTCCATAATACATAGAGCAATTCCAGCCCCTTTGTGCAAGTGTTGCACAAGTTCTCTTCCTCTCTAAGTTCTCTTCTTTTCCTCCTCTAGTTCCTTAGAGTTACTAGTTTGGTTTTCTCTTGGAGATCCCACCATCTTCTTGAGAAAAGAGATCTAATACGGGTCATAGCGTGGAAGATCAAAAGGTGTTGGAGATTCTGATTTGGTTTGTGAAAGTGTTCATCATCAAAGAAAGAACTCAACTTCTCCATTAGAGCACTACAAAGCTCCAAAGGTATATCTACATCCTTGTATATTGTAGATTTCGTGGTTGCATGTTTAGGTGTTGTTTTCTATCTTCTAGATAGGATATATTGTTGTACATGGTTTATGAGTTTGAAGGAATGCATCCTGGATTGGGTTTGTTGTCTTTCTAGACAATTGATCCCTGCATCAAGTAGGTCAAAAGTTTTTGAAACCTGTCTGGAAGGCCCACCTACTTCCAACACAAACAATATGACACATTATGTCGCGGCCCTCCCAAACTAATAACCAGTTGCGGTAGGGATATAGTGCAATCCAAGGGATGATAAGCCCCGCCAAATAAAGTAAAACCCTAAGAAGTTATGCATTACCAGAGTTTGCCGGCTGCGAATGTTGTGACTTTGGACACCAACCAAACCACATATAACTTTGTCAAAAAAAAGAAGTATTTACAGACAACTTTTATACTTAAGACTGTAGAAGATAACTCATAGAAAGGCCCAAGCCCAAGTAGACTGTCCCACCTGTGGGAATGTATTTGAGTAGATATTGTATAACGATTTACATTCTTTATTCTTTCTGATCTGATTGTGATCTAATTATAATTACACATGTAATTAGCATGTAATTAGGGTTGATAATTCTTATAAAATGGGTTGGTCGATCCTCCATTGGGTGATCAACTTTTCCTCCAAACTCCTTTCTCTCTCTCTCTCTATGCTCTTTAATATTATAACATGGTATCAGCGCTTAAGGTTCTGAGAGATCTCCTTCACTCTAGGAGACTTCCTTCGTTAGTCTAAGAGTTTTTCCAATCACCTTCAAGTGCTTCTACTTGTTATCTCTTCGTTTCTTCTCTTCTCTCTGCCTGGAGTATCTTTGATCAAGGTGGCCCACCTCTGATCAATCACCTGTAGCCAGCAACCTACATGGTGATGATCGACTATTCTTCAAAGTTATTTTGAAGATTTTTCTGGATTTTTTTCTCATCTGATAAGGTGTTATTCACCCTCTTCATCTGGTGACTTTGGTGTTTTTTTCTCAAAAGGATTTCATCTCAACCGTACAACTTTATGGATATGTATCCAAATCCCATCAAACTTGGGCTAGAGGACACACTTTTGGTCTCCTCCAGGATGATATCCTTTGATCTGTGATTGGACCAAGTTGTGGGGCCCACACATCTCTCCTGCACAGAAACTCAAGGTCGTCTGGCTCTGTTCTTTTTTCTTTTCTAGGGCAAATTCTACTAAATGCATATCTTAGCCACTACAACTGCCTCCTTCATGCTGGGCTAGTAAAATCATTGGATTCTTCATGTTGGGTTAGTGAAATCATCTCATATTACATCATGGTCGTATGGCCTTGTATGTGATTTTTTCTGCACTGTTACTTGCTATTTGCCGCTGAATTCCTCATCAGATAAATATATTGCCATCTCCCTGCTATATTATTCTGTGATTAGCACCCTCGGCCCACGCACAGACCCTGGATAAAATTTTCAGGTCGTTTAGTTCTATCTGGGGGGGAACAATTGCACTGTTAATGCTGTTTTGATTTGTTGGCAGTTCTGTTGCTGCTAGCATTGTTAGTCCTCTTTGTTGCTGTTACATATTTGCTATTATTGTTGTTGTCTTTGCTGCTGTTGCATATTTGTTGTTACAGTTTGCTGTCTTTGGTTGCCATTTCCTACTGTTAGCATTGTTACTGCTTCTTTTCTACTATGGACAAGTATGATGTTATTCCCATTAAATTTAATGGGAATAATTATATAGCCTGGTCTTTTCATCTGAAGAATTTTGTCAAAGGCCAATGACTGTTGGTTATCTTGATGGATCGATAACTAAACCTACTACAAGCACTACTGACACAAAAAATAATACCCACCTGGTCTAAAGAAAATGCTAAGGTCATCACTTGGACTCTTAATTCCATTGACCTTTCTCTTGACATTGCCCTTCAAGTATATACTGCCGCATCTAAAAAGTGGGGTCATCTCAAGAATGTTTATCATCAAACAAATAAAGCTTGCAAATTTCAATTAGATAGTAAAATTGCAAAATTCAGTCAAGGTGATAATTTTGTGCAGGTGTACTTCAATGGATTTCTCACCTTATGGACTGAGAAGGATGCTGTGATTATTCAAATTGTTTCTGCTGGGTTTCTATCTGAGGCTTTTAAATTACAAGAGAAAACCAACATCAGCCAGTTCCTTATGAATCTCAGACCCGAATTCGAATCTGTTCGGTCTGCTCTCATGAATAGAGAAGTCTCTATGAACCTGGATACATGCTTCCAAGAAGTCCTTCGGGAAGAACTTCACCTCAACTCTTAGTGTGCCATTCTTGAATAGCCAAAGGCCTTCCTTACTCCTCTCCCGGCTGATTCTGCTCTCCTGGCAGCCCCCAATCAGAAGCCTGCTCAATGCTATAAGTGTAAAGGCTTCGGTCATATAGCTAAGAACTGTTGTAAGAAATTGGTTTACAGATATTGCAAACGCTTTGTTATCTTATTGATGACTGTCGCAGCTTAAAGTGAAAAAATGGGCCTAAGTAGAAGTAGCATCCTTCCACCGTGCCCAGACAAAATGCTCCAGCTGCATTCCAAGTTCAAGCACCTCTCCCTGATACGGAACACACTTCTTCCGGGGCTGTATCCATGATTGCAGCCCAGATTCAAGAACTGATTCAGCACACTATAACCTCAGCCTTCGCATCTATGGGTTTTAATGGTGGTCGGTATCAATCTTATTTTCCTCTAGCATTTCCTGCTTTTCATTCTTCAATATCTCTGTCTTCATCCATCACCCCATCCACATGGTTTCTAGATTCAAAAGCATCGAACCACATGACTTTTTGTAGAAAGTAGCTTTACAGCCTCTCACCCTTACCTTGGCAAAGACAAAATCACCACTGCTAATGGAGACCAATTAATCATCTCTGGAATTGGTACCATTACTTTATCTGGTGTCTCTGGCCAGTCTTTTCACCTTCCCAATGTCTACTTTGTTCCCAAATTATCAGCCAATTTACTTTCTGTCGGACAACTTATTGATGATGGGTACCATATTAACTTTTCTTCCACTGGTTATGTCATATAGGGGCGGCAAATTGGGAAGGTGATCGCGACGCGGAGTAAACATGGTGGACTATTTTGCTGGATATTGTACATCATTCTCTCTTTTCTTCTTCTCCTAAGTTAGATAAATTGTGGAGTGTGTGACATAGCTGTCTTGGACATGTAAACAATGCTTATTTACTTTGCCTGTTTAAAATTGGTTGTTTAGAACCCACTTTTGATAATAAAATGATGTCCTCTTTACTTCAATCTAAGTGTGAAACGTGTTGTTTGAGTAAGAGTCATATCTTGCCTTTCTTTATTCATAGTTCTCGTGCGTTATCATCTTTTGATATTATTCACACTAATGTTTGGGGAATTGCACCCGCATTGAGTCGGACAGGTTTTAAGTATTATGTGACCTTCATTGATGATCATTCTTGTTTCACTTGGGTTTATTTCATACGCTTCAAATCTGAAGTATTTTCTCTTTTTCAAAAGTTTTACAATATGGTTCACACACAATTTAAGAAAACCATAAAAATTCTTAGGTCTGACTCTGGTGGAGAATACATGTCTCATGATTTTTCTACCTTCCTTTCTGATAAAGGCATTCTTCACAAAAAATCATGCATGCATACTCCACAGCAAAATGGTGTTGCGGAGAGGAAAAACAAGCATATTCTTGAAACTGTTCGTACTCTCTCACTTGCATCCTTACTTCCTCTAAGCATTTGGTGTGATGCTGCACAGACTATTGTGTATCTCCTCAATCGTCATCCTAGCTCAGTTCTAGGAAAGACGACTCCTTATAAAGCCCTCTTTGGTCATACTCCTTCATATTATCACTTACGTGTTTTTGGTTGCCCGTGCTTTGTTCATCTTCCTCCTACAGAGCGCACTAAATTGTCTCCACAGGCTGCCAAATGTATCTTTCTGGGTTACTATACTGACCACAGGGGATTTCTGTGTTATAATCAATCCAAAAAACGCATGCAAATTTCTCGTAATGTGATTTTCTTGGAACGTGTTCCTTTCTTTTCTCCTCTGCCTATTACCAATGTCTATGTCCGGCGTAACACGGTTCCTCCTGTGGGGCCTTCCTCTCCTGATCCTCTCCCAATGCTGCCTACTGCACATTCAGATATGAATTCTTCCTCTACTGATAGTGTCATACCCCTGCGACGCTCTAGTCATCCTTCTGTTGCACCTAGCAAATATGGCTTTCATGCACTTTTTACCTCTTTGGATAGTGCTCCTATACCCACCTCATAATCACAGGCTTCAAATATGGCTTTCATGCACTTTTATGACTGAGAAGTTGCTTGCTCTTAAAGAAAACAAAACATGGGAATACCGGCCCCAGCAGATGCATATGTTATTGGCAGTAAATGGATATATTCCATAAAAGTTCACTCTGATGGGAGTCTTGACCGTTACAAAGCCAGATTATTTGCACAGGGTTATAAGCAGGAGTATGTGATTGACTATGAGGAGACCTTTACACCGGTCACTAAAATGATCACTGTTCGCACTCTCCTTTGTGCAGCTGCAACTCGCAACTAGCCCCTATGGCAAATGGATGTGAAAAATGCCTTTCTTCATGGCGACCTGCGTGAGACTGTTTATTCAAAGCCACCTCCGGGGTATGCTTGTCCTCCTCAGCATGTCTGCAAACTAAGGAAAGCTCTTTTTGGTCTTAAGTAACCTCCTCGGGCTTGGTTTGATAAATTTCGGGCTGCAATCCTTCAAGCTGGCTTTCGCCAGAGTCATTCTAATAGTTCCCTCTTCCTCAGATGGACTCCGAAGGGATACACATTTCTCTTGGTGTATGTTGATAATATGATTATCAGTGGCAATAATGGTGCTGGCATTACTTCCCTCAAACATCATCTTACTCGTCATTTCCTAATGAAAGATCTTGGTCCTCTCACTTACTTCCTCGCGTTTGAGTTTATTCGTAACAAATCAGGCATTCGAGTTCATCAACGTAAGTATGCAACCGACTTGGTCGCTTCAGCTAGACTTGATGAGGCTCATATCTTTGCTACTCCTATGGAATTGAATGGCAAAATCAGTACGGATGATGGCTCTCCCCTCGCTGATCCTTCCATTTTCAGCCGAATTATGGGTAGCCTGCTATACTTGACTATGACTAGACTAGATATTTCTCATACGGTTCATACTATTAGTCAATTTGTTACCAATCCATACACGCCTCTTCTTACTACTGCCTTGTGCATACTCCGCTATGTTAAAGGTGAAAGTCCACGAGGATCCTAACCCTAGAGGGGGGGTGAATAGGGTGAGCTACAAGTATGACCAATTTCGACCAATTTTAACAATTAAACTAAACTAGTCACATGTGATGATTAAACAATCAATATGCGGAAGCTAATAAACAATCACCACACAAGCAAGCACCACAACACCAATGTTTATAGTGGTTCGGCCTCAATGCCTACATCCACTACCGGCTTGTGAAACCAATCACCCCACCGGATTTCCACTAAGTATGCTTTTTCAAAGGCTAAGCAATAACCCTAACAATGTTGTTTTTCTAAGGCTCAACAACAACCTTTACAAGATGCTTTTCAAGGCTAAGCAATAACCTATCAATGTGCTTTTAGAGGCTAAGCAATAACCTTTACAAAATGCTTTTCTCAAAGAAAGTGTTTACTCAACACTCTAAGAGATTACAATTTTAGCTCAATGAAATTGCCTCTTAAATAGGCGGATATGAAAGTTTAATACAAACTCACACAAACACTCTATGTATGCAAAAGTGTATGATTATGATGTGTGTGTGTGATGACTTCAATCAAGTTTAAAAAGAAAGCTTAATCAATTATATGCTTGAAGCATTTCAAAGTTCAAAGCTCATGAAAGATTGGATTGAAGTCTAATGCAAATCACATGTATGAGAAACAACTTGTTAATGACATGAATTTCAAAGAATCACAAGTTGTATGAAAAATAAAGTATAAGAAAGCATGTGATTTGATAAGAGTGATTGCAAACCATTCTAATATACCAATGATGAAAATGAGTTTGCAAAACAACTCTTTAAAAACTAGTAATCATGCATAAAAGGAAATACAAAGATTTGTCATGCATGGATTCTAATTTTAATGGAAATCAAAATGATAAGTAAGGTCTACCTTTTTAAATCTCAAGCATTTGATTTCCAAATGGCCCTCTAGCCTTTCCAACTTCTTCCCCTTTCTTTGGCTCCAAAATGCTCTCAAAAGTTCATAGTTCAAGCCTTGAAAAAGGTTGGAAATGAATGGACTTTATAGCCAAAAAGTTGCCAACGGCTAGTTCTCGGTCGACCGGCAAAGAGGTCTCGGTCGACCGAGAAGGCACAACGGTCAGATTTCTGACCGTTGGGGCTACAGAACAGGTTCTGGAAAAAATGACTTCCAGTTGTCTCGGTCGACCGAGACCTGTGTCTCGGTCGACCGGCGACACTGCCGGGAAACCCCCAAAATTTCCAACTTTTGCATTTTGAAGATTTTCATTGTGGAATTTTGTGGGTCACTAAACCAAGCTAGAAAACATGTTTTAAGACATTCTAAGATGTTTAAAAACATGAACACACAAAGCCTAAGAAGATTTGAAAACTTTAAAACCATAGGTTAGCTTGATTTGAGAAAAACTCTTTTCAAATGAAATTGCATACAAAACTGATTCTAAAGGTGCTGAAAGTATGCAAAACTCAAACCTAAATACCTAACATGATTTTCCAAATGAAGTGCACAAGGAAATAGGTTTTCAAAAAGAGTTTGGGTTTCAAAACCAATGCATCCAACTTTAAAACCAAAACATGCATAAGGCAAAGACTTTTCCAAATCTTAAAAGCTATGCATGTATAAAACTAGATTTCAAGGTTTTCTAAAACAATGCTAGTGTGTGAATCCAAATGATGCTAAAGTGAAAATGCATCCATCAAATTGCAAAAACAAAAGACCTAACAATCTCCCCCTTTGCAATTTGATGGCAACTTACTCATCATAGAAATTACACACTAAGTCTTCAGCTCCCCCTAAGCTGGACAAGTCTTGAAATCTTCTTGGATGCTCCTTCTCTTAGCTTGGGCTCTTGGGCTCTTTTCTTCAATCTTCTTGATGCTTGGAGCTTGATCATTCTTCAAGCTTTCTCTTCTCATCTTCCTCTCTTTAGCCAAGCATCTTCTATAGCTCCAAGCTTTCTTTCTTCTATTTGCTCTCCCCCTTTGACCATGCCTCTTTCTTCCTTTGGCAAGGTATGTATTCTCTCCCCTTGTAGAAGATCATACACAACACTCCCCTTTGGAAGCTTGGACTTTCTCTTCACCCTTTTCAGAACATGCATAATTTCTCCCCCTTTGCCATTAAATTGCAAAGGTACCTACACACATGAAACAAGGAAAATACCTTTAGTAGCACCTGTTAACAAATGAAATCGAAAATGAAATACATAACAGGCTATCATGTATGGTAGTAGTCTCTAAGGGCTCAAAGGCATTCCAATGGTCAATTTGATCACAACTAATACTTCCTATGAAGGTTTACACTCCCCCTCAATCCATTCTCTTCTTTTGTCAAACTTTTGACAAAGATTTAACTATTAGGTGCAAGAAGAAGATGGTTTAACCAAGTGAGGGTTAACTTCAAGGAAAGGATTAGATTCATTTAACTATTGAGCACAATATGATCAATTTACCAAAAGAGAGCTAGGACAAAAGAGAGAAGCAATCATGGATATCAATTGAAACAATCATATCAATTGAGATTAAAGGATATGACTATTAACATAATCACTCTAAAATGGATTCAAGAATGTTACTTATTAGGAAAAATCCAAATTAGAGCTATCCATGATATGGGGTTTACTCAAACATAGAATCAATCAATATTACTTATGAAAATCATATGCTATGTAAGTTTTGAACTCATTTCATTCAATCAATAAATATGACTATTAAAGTGCATGAAAGAGTGAAATGAAATTCAATCATGAAGCCAACCTCAAATAATAACCAACCAATATTATTAACACATAAACATGGTGGTCATGAGATTTACCTATGAGAGCAAAAAGAGGTGGCAATCATGAGCATTATGATGCTAATGGTGTGTGACGTGGAACAATTATATAACTATGAAGATTAGTCCAAAGCACACAAGGTCTATCACATACACAAGATAAGATATCAATTGGATATGAAATCAATGGAACAATATACCAAATGAAACCAATTGAATATGATAACATGAGTAAAAGCAAGGATGTGATACACTTCCATCAAGCATCATAAATGCATATTCATCACTTTTAATGATATTCCTAAAGAGCATAGTGATGAACAAGGCAAATTGCAATGCAAAAGGATAAAGCTTTGTAATGCATGCAATTTCCAAAGTGTCTAGATCATATGAATTCAACACTAAGAAATCCATCAAACAAGAGATATAACTATGAAATACAAGTAATGGATTTCAAAAAGGTTCATATGATCAAGAACATTAATATGAGGTTGAAACATGTATAAGGATGATATCAAGAGAATACACATGAATCAACATCATAACCATCCACAAAGAAATGACTATTAGGCATAGAGGATGGATTTGGGTTCTAGTATGGTTTTTACAAATACTACCAATATCACAACCATACATGGAACCAATTGTCATTTGCATATAAAAAGAATAACTAAATAAGCAAAGATGCAAACAACATACATTTCCATTTCTAAAGATAATACAACCAAAAGAAAAGGAAATGTGAATCATGGAACATGCTTTGATGAATCTAACTAATGAAGTTATAGAGCATTTCCAATCATCCAATCTTCAAATCATTTCAATAAACAAAATTCAACAAAGAGCATAAAAGGAATGATTTTAACTTGAACTTTTGAGGTCTAGTTTGGATTTCTCACCAACTATAGGAGATTTGACTTGATAAATCTTCAATTTAAACTTATCACCATGATATTTAGATTTTACTAAATTTGGCTTAGAATGGTGATTAGTCTTTTGATGTTGGTGAATTTGTTTCTTAGGGGATTGCTTCACTTTTCTTTTCTTCTTATTTTCTCCCTTTACTTGACTTTTGAATTTTAAATTTAACTTAGCAACTTTATTCAAAAGTTCTTTCATAGGTTGATATAAGGGAGGTAGGTTGAGAAGCTTTTTGTTAATAGATTCTTTGATTTTTGGTTTAACTTGTTTAAGCCTTTTAGAATCTATCTTGGGAGACTCCTTGTTACTTGGTTTAACTTGTTTAAGCTTTATGGAGTCTTCCTTGGTTTTTAGTGTCTTACCCTTCAAGTTTGATTTTACTTTCTTTGGTTCAAAGATGGGATTAGACACATTGCTTCTTCTTAGTTTGCACTCAAACCTAAAGTGTCCTTCAATGCCACAATAATTACATTTAGACATGGGCAAAGAAGTGTGAGTGCTAGAGAATGAGGACTCACCTTTCACAAAAGTGTTGGTGAATTTAGGGTCATAAGATATATTCCTATTAAATCCAATACCCGTCCTATCTCCATGAGGTTTACCCAATTTAAATAATTTTTCAAGTCTTTCTTCACTTTGGGTAAACTTGCACTCATACTTTTGTTTATATCCTTCAAGTTGAGTGACTTTGGTTATAAGGATTGAATTTTCATGTTTGACTTTTGAAAGTTCATTTTCAATTTCCTTATATTTGCTTAGCTCTTCATTGGCAAGTTTTAATTCAAGCTTTAGTTCATTAACAACATTAGATCCAAGCTCTTGGGTTTTTAACTTACTTTTAATCAACTTGGCTTCTAAATTGTTAAAGTCTTTGTCTTGCCTTTTTATTTGATCTCTTAGAATTAAATTTTCCTTATTGACATTATCATAATCCATCTTTAATTCTTTTAGTTCACCTTGAATGTTAGATAGATTATTTAAAGAGATCATGAACTTAGATTCTACACAATTTATAAATTCATCTTTTTCTCTAAGTTCATTTTTAGAAGAGTCTAATTCTTGGTTTAGCCTTATAGATTCTTCTTTTAATCTTTTATTTTTCTTGGAAACCTCTAAGGACCATGTGTACAATTCCTCATAGGCTTCAAGTTCATCATATTCTTCTTCTTTTAATTCAAGTTGAGATTCTTTAATTTCAATGTTTGAATCTCCATAAGATGGAAGAATGAGGGGTCTAGAAGAATCTACAAAGTCTAGCATAGTGGAGTCCATTATAATGATTTTCAATATAAGGACAACTCTAGGGTTTTAACTCTAGGTTTTTACACCTAATCAAGAGTTCCAAACACTTGATCCTAAGGGATAGAGCACTTGGCTCTGATACCAATTGAAAGTCCACGAGGATCCTAACCCTAGAGGGGGGGTGAATAGGGTGAGCTCCAATTATGACCAATTTTAACAAATTTAACTTCTTTAAAACAAACTAGTCACATGTGATGATTATCAAACAATATGCGGAAGCTAATATAAGCAATCACCACAAAGCAATCACCATCACACAAGTATTTATAGTGGTTCGGCCTCAATGCCTACATCCACTACCGGCTTGTGATCCAACACCCCACCGGATTTCCACTATTTATGCTTTTCAATAGGCTAAGCAATAACCTTTACAATATGCTTTCCAAGGCTAAGCAATAACCTTACATTGATGTTTTTCAAGGCTTAACATCAACCTATACATTATGCTTTTATAGGCTAAGCAATAACCTCTTCAACCACAAGGTTGGTTATCTCACTAAGTTAGTGTCTATAAACACTTGATGGAGATTCAATTAAGCTCATTACATTGCCTCTTAATTAGGCGGATATGGAAGTGAAAAACTAATACACACTCACACTATGGATGCAAAGATGAGAGTATATGAAGTGTGTGTGTGTGGTCCTCAATCATTTAGAAAATGAAAGCTCATAAATGTATGCCTAAGGCTTTTGAAAGTTTTAGCTCAAAAACATTTATGATTGAGGAAGTAATGCAATCACATGTTAAAAGTAACAACTTGTTAATGATATCAAAGTTACACAAGTTGTATGAAATGGATTAGCTCTAAACATGTGATGCATAGGGATGTCAATCAAATCATCAATGAAGCTCAAAACATAAAAATAGATTTGATTGAAAAGAGGGGACAAATCATATGTAATTATAAGGACAACTTGAAAATGATTTACCAATCAAAGTAAGGCAAGTTGTGAAGCATTAAAACAATAATACACATATGATTTGTAATGATGTTGGATCCAAAACATAAGATACATTTGAGAGAGATTTTCTTATGATGGAAAAACAACAACCAATGATTCAACAAAGTATATGAATCATGTTACATATTTCATTAACATGATCTACTTAGATTTACCAAAGATAAAGTACTACTTTGATGAATCAATGGTGATGTATCCAAAACAATAGATCTATTCAAAATATAACACATGCTAAGGATACAACACATCATAGGTTAACATGTTACTAAGATTTACCAATGATAAAACAAAACATGAAAACATATGATTTGTAAAGAAGTTGAATCCAAAACATAAGTTAGTTTTGAGAGAGATGTTCTTATGATGGAAAACAACAATCAAAGATTCAACCAAGTATATGGATCATGTTACATATGATTTACCAAAGTTCTTTCATTAACATGATCTACTTAGATTTACCAAAGTTAAGTACTACTTGGATTGAATCATGTGATGTTGTATCCAAAACAATAAATCAACTCAAAACATAAAATATGTTAAGGACACAACACAAACATAGTTTAACATGCTAGAAATGATTTACCAAAAATAAAACAAAAGCATGCAAACATATGATTAAGGAAGGAAGAGCCTACTTGGTGGTTTAACTTCATTAATCCAAGCTTTAGCTTTCCTAATCATCCCCTTCATCCCTTGGTTCTCTTCCCTTTTGATATGCCTCAAATCCTCTCAAGGAGGGGTTGAAAATTCCCAACTTTTGGCAAGGGAAAGAACTCATATTTATAGGAAAAAGTTGCCAACGGCTAGTCCTCGGTCGACTGACAAAGAGGTCTCGGTCGACCGGGAAGGCACAACGGTCAGATTTCTGACCGTTGGAGGTTTCAGTTCAAAACTGCAGAAATTACCTCCAGTTATCTCGGTCGACCGAGACCTGCCTCTAGGTCGACCGGCAACACTGCCGGGACAGCCTCCCTTTGACAAAAAATGTAACTTTTGCCATTTCAAAGTTATTTCTTTGGGAGACCTTTTGGCAACTAAATCAAGCTAGGAAAACATGTTTTAAAGATTCTAATGGTTTTTAAAACATGACATAAAAAGCCTAAAAAGATTCAAAACTTTTAAAACAAAGGCTTGCTTGATTTCTTGAAAACTCTTTTCTAAATCAAATGCATCCAAGATGAAAATACAAATCATGCATAAATCACTCCTTTTACAAATCTTAAAAGCAATGCATGAATAAAACAAGATTTCAAGTTTATTTAAAACCAATGCAAGTGTGTAAATCAAATGATGCTAGAATGAAATGCATCCATCAAATTGCAATCTAGAAAATTCCTAACAAAAGGCACTCTCAATCATGGTCTTTTCTACCATTCTAGTGCTTCTCTACACTTAACCGCTTATGCTGACGCGAACTAGGCCAGCTATCCGGATACACGACGATCTACCACTGGATGGTGTATGTTTCTTAGGGACTCACTAATTTCCTGGAAGTGCAAGAAGCAAACTACCATTTCAAAATCGTCTGTTGAGGCAGAATATAGAGCCATGTCGTCTGCTAGTGCTGAAATAATTTGGCTACGACGTTTTCTTTGTGAATTGGGTGTGCTTGTTGACACTTTTACACCTTTGTATGGGGGTAATACCAGTGCCACCCGAATCGCAAACAATCTGGTCTTCCATGAAAGGACAAAGCACATTGAGATTGATTGTCGTTTCATTCGTCAGCATATTGTTACTGAGAAAATCACTTTGCCTCATATTCCTACCCTTCATCAGTTTGCAGATATATTCACAAAAGCTCTTCCTTAACCACGACATGATAATCTTACTAGCAAATTGATGTTTCGTGTCCTCCCACATCAATTTTAGGGGAAGTATAAAAGATAACTCATAGAAAGGCCCGGGCCCAAGTAGACTGTCCCACGTGTGGGATTGTATTTGAGTAGATATCTCGTAGATTTACTTCCTTATATAAGGATTTACATTATTTATTCTTTCTGATCTGATTGTAATCTAATTACAATTACACATGTAATTAGCATGTAATTAGGGTTGATAATTCTTATAAAATGGGTTGGTCGATCCTCCATTGAGTGATCAACTTTTCCTCCAAACTCTTCTCTCTCTCTCTCTTTATGCTCTTTAATATTTTAACAAAGACAAGAAATTTCTGTCGCCCTCAATACTTGATAATAGTATAAAAAAACAATAATGGATTTTCAATACTTGATAATTAGGGTTGATAATTCTTATAAAATGGGTTGGTCGATCCTCCATTGAGTGATCAACTTTTCCTCCAAACTCTTCTCTCTCTCTCTCTCTTTATGCTCTTTAATATTTTAACAAAGACAAGAAATTTCTGTCGCCCTCAATACTTGATAATAGTATAAAAAAACAATAATGGATTTTCAATGCCTTGTTGACAGATTTCAAAACTTTTGACCCACTTGACTCAGGGATCAAGAACCCATAAGGCCAAAAACCACATCCAGGATGCAATCTCTCCATCTCATCAATCAAGTACAACAATAAAACATATCTAAAAGATAGAAATCAGCAACACCATGGAACCAAAATAATCCACAACAGATAGAGAAACGGATTATACCTTTGGAGCCCGGTAGTGCTCTAATCGAGAAGAAGACAATCAACTAGATCAAGAACACTTTTTGAAGCAATTCGGGATCTCCAAGACCTTGTTGTCTTCCACGCTATAACCCACTATCAGATCTCTTTTCCCAAGAAGAATGGTGGAAACTTCAAGAGAAAACCCTTCAAGAAACTCCAAGGAACTAGAATAGAACTAGAAGGAGGAGATGAGATGTGCAACTATTGCACCAAGGGGATGGACGTCCTCTCTTTGTTATCGACTTCCAAGAGGGGTTTGATTCCCTTTATATAGCACTAAAAACCTCCTCTTTTTCCTAATTGAAATAGAAGTTCTTCCTCCAAAACAATTATCAACTTTCTCCCTTTTCTAATTACTATAGAAGTCTCACTTCCACGACAATTAGTAAGTTTACTATTACCATTATTAGAAGTCCTACTTCAAATAGAAATAGTAACTTTCTAATTCATTCCTTCGACTGGGACACTGCGACCCCACATCTCTTGTGCAATCTGGGCACACTTACTAATGACAAATCCATTACTATATAAATGCAATTGCACTCCATTCTTCTGAATAAATTACAATGAAGACCCTAAACATCCCAATTACCACAAGTAAGCCCCTCTATTAATAGCCATGGATTAATTGGAATAAATCCGTCTCATCCAATCTTAGATCAACATCTTATAATCCTTGAGCCCCAACTAATCACAGCGATCATCTTTACCATCCAAATAACTCTTAAACGAGATGGGTGCGCACTTACTAATGACAAATCCATTTTTTCGCACAAGGGCATAATAAAGATAGATTCTATCATGACCATTTAATGTTTACACAGTCCTACTGCCACATACCCAAGACACCGAGGTGTTGACCTACAATTGGCCTCACTCATTGGTGACTCAAAGCAAATAAATAGATATAAACTTGAGTTCATCAATGTCTTAGGATTGAGAGCCTATTGCTACAAAATTATAAGAGCAAACCTTAAAATCGAGACAGTATTTCATAAGGTGCTTCGCATGGTCCTTTAATACATCCAATGTACCAGCACCGTGATCCAGAATCTTACATTCTGATGATCGAGACAAATCACTCTATCTCATAGTGATCAAAGTGTTGTAACCTTATCAAATGAGATGCCCAGTCTCATCACTGATTGTGAAGATATTTAAGTATAAGATTTAAGTTTAAGATTTGTGGATCTCATCCATATACATATATCACATCTAATATACTAATGGGACCCGGTTCATCTCATAAACCATCATGTCATATTTATTGGTCATGTGCATTAAGTAATAAAACACCATTCATCTCATGAAAGGAAAGCATGATTTAATTGATAAATAAAGAAATTAATCAATTTATTCTATCATCTGATGGATTAAGACCACACAATCTAACACTAAATCCCTATGGCAAGAATCATTGAAGCAGCGGTTCTCTTATTCTCTTGTGTTTTCCCAGAATTTGGAGGTTTTATGCCCTTGAAATTAGATAAGTGTAAGATTTTCTTTTGGTTTCTCTCATCTAAAATCCCTACTAAAAATCCATGTCTCTCTGGTTCTCATTTCGGTTTGCAGTTCTAAATCCCTGTGGCTAGAATCAATGAAGCAAATGTTCTCTTAGTCTCTCGTCTTTTCCCAGAATTTGGGGGTTTTTGCCCTAGGAATTAGAAAAGTGTCAGCTTTTATTTTGGTTTCTATAATCTAAAATCTCTACTAAAAATCCTATCTTTTCCACCCCACTTTCTGAATATACGGTTTTTTGACAAACCAACCAAAGCAAACCCTAGTTTTCTTCTTTTGGATAGAAAATCTTCATGGGGTAGTAAGTAGTTGTGCTGATTGAAACCCATATAAAACTGTCTTTGTAACTAGTTTTTCCACTTTTTATTTCCTTGCACTTGCTTCTGTGTGACCTGTATGAGAAATTTCAATTTGGGAAGGGATATTGTTATCATGCTCTTTTAGAAAGCCTAATGCCAAAGCCATGGGCTTTCTGGATCAGAGCCTTCCTTCATTGAGGCTGGAGTAGTTGAGACTCATACTAGAGTCCTTGTTGTAAATTAATATCTTTTTACTTTTGTATTTTGTAGATATGGAGCCTTTAGCTACAAGCCTCACAAGCAGTTTCTCATCCAGAGTTATTAGAAAATTTTCGCTTTTACGACAGTCTCGGCGATTTTCCTTATGCACCCTTGAGGCCTTGGAGTATTCTGGAGATGGCTTCCAATGTGGCAATAATGGTCAGAACCTGTGTAGAAGCTTTGAGTTTGATTATAATGTGTTGCAGCATAGAATGCAAGAATATGCAAAATCTGGATTACTTAGAGAATCTCTGAGTCTTATGAGACGTGTACAGGGAAGACCAACTGTTAATGATTACAATGCGCTTATGTACTGTCATTTGAAGTCGAGGCATGTTGCCATTGCAGAATTGATTGATATTTATGAAGGACTGAAGAGATTTGGACCCTTTCCGAATGCATTATCTTTTAATACTCTCTTGGATGGATCACTTAGATTAGAGAAGTGGGATTATGCTCTTTAGATTGTGGAGGAGATGTGTAGAAATGGGTTTGTTCCCTCTTACAGTGCTTTGATTAGTTTGTTGAGAAAGTCACTAAATTTTGGCAGTTTGGTGGAGTCATTCAGTGTCGTAGAATTGATGTTGAGATTTTACTATTTGCCAATAGAAGCCTACTTGTATTCAATTTTTTTTTCAATTCTCTATAGAGCTGGTAGGGTCTGCAAAGAATATTTCTTGTTGTCAGTTCTTTTGGAAAAGGATTTGTCACGATTCCAAATCCCCCGATACGAAATTGTGGTAATCGATTAGGGTGAATGGAGCTGCGACAGTGCACGGGACACGGGGATTGGTATGAACCCCGGCCCGCGTGCCAGATTTATATATTTACCCCACAGGATTCCGCTTTGTGAGATTCAGCTGGGGTCCTCAATCCACGAGGACCTTAATGGCGGAAGCTTAAGGTGGGCCATTTCATGAAGCATGCATGAATATTAGAGTATAATGGCATGATCAGACTGGATTGCAGAAAGGAATTCATTCCATTAGTTAGCATTTAAGGTAAAGAAAAGATTAGTTTAATTACATCCCAGAGTAAGGCTATACAAAACACTGGCCAATAATTACAAGTCAAAAGTTGAAATTCCCAAAATAACAAAAGAATAAAAAAACCAAAAGGTAATATCACGAGCTGTGCAACTTCGGACGCTACTCTTTGTCGTAAGCTGCCCTCTCTCGAATAACTGGCGGATCCTGTTGGATCGCCGCAATGTCCGGTTCGAGTGCAAAGACGAGCTCATTGCCTAAGACATCAAGCATAGATCAGATGGAAGTCCGGCAAGTATTCGAGGAAAAGTGCATTGTTTGTAGGTAATAGCATAATATAAATACCGGTAATTAATCTCGAAAACAATGCAGTAAACTAACAAGCTGATGCAAGAAAGTATGATTTACATAATCAAAAGATGAATTCAATTCAAATCAATAAAACATTTGGCAACCACTAGGCCTGATTCCTAAAGTGGGGGATGCACCCGCTAGCCCCAACTAACTAAACTGAGAGTACCCAAAAACTCACCATGGAGTCACAACCGTTCTGAAATCAAAGGCTTTACCACGGAGTACCTTGTCTAGCCCTAACAAGGAAGGTACTGTAGTGACACCTATCACTTTTAAGACTTAAGCTATACTGCGTAATATATTTATATATATCCATATATAACAAGTACTAAAATATTTACTTGGTAGTGCGGACTCGAAAATCAATATTTAAATCAAGAATTAATGAGTAAATCGGTTACTCACAAAACACAATCACAAATACAGGGTTTGACAGAAAATCAGAATGCTTCAAAACATACTGCTAGTTTGGCTTTTAAAATGGTAAACCGAAGCAAAACTGGTTTCAAAATAATATTTTCTAAGTTTGGAAAATTTCACCGAAAAACAGGCAGTATTTCGGGTAGAATTAAAGGAATCCAAAACGGGTGGCAGAAAAATAATGTGATCTAGGTAACTTGGAAGGGCCGGGCAATAAATGCTCGCACACAATCCAAGGGACCCTGAAGGATCCGGGTACATCCAATGGTCAAGCAGAGCGAAAATCGCGCACTAATACCCTCGGAGTCCCATGTGGTGAAATACTAAAATTCAGATTCATGACAAAAGTATAAAAGATTGAAATAAACCTAAGCATGTAAGCATGATGATTTCCAAAGTTACACACTCAGAGAGATGGATATTTGTGCATTTAGTACACTTGATGCAATCCAAAGATAATAATATCCGATCCCCAAGTTTGGATAAAATTACAGGTCATCGTGTTCCACATGCGTTCACAATTACTCGAGTTGATTTTGAAATACATTTTAAAGAGGAGAAAAACAATGGAAAGTTCAGGATTCATGGGTCATAAAATAGGGCCTAAGGGATTGGGTTATGCGGGTCCTGGGGTGGAACCCATTGGCCTAAGGTTATACACAGCAACCTAGCCTCTACAATGGCTACATCAAGCTGCTGTGAGAGGAGTTTGATGGATTCGGTTGATGGATTCGGATGCGTAGAGTCCAACCCACGGCTAGAGAGATATATGTTCGTTCTGGCGATTGGGAAGCTCTGCAGATCTCTTCGCCTCTTGTCTTTCCTATGAGATGGAATAATACCAACCCTAGGGCTCCCTTATCTTATATAGACAAGTCCCAAAGAGTCACATGTACTAGAGACATTTTCGCCAAGAAAAACCCACATCCACTAATCTTATTGGGAGTCTTATTAGCGGGACCGGATCAAGTCTTACATCAAGTGGGATTGTATTTTCTGTTGGCATCAGCCCTGTTTGATCTGACGTTGGACCCGTGGCATGCGGGCCACACAATTTCCTACAATCTCCAACTTGGCACAAATGCCATGTACATTAAACATATCTCAGTACCATATGCATCACATACCTTGCAAAAACCTCTGCAAGCAAAGCCTTGGTAGAGCATCGGCCATCAATTCCTCTGAAGGCATATAAAAAATTTCTATATCATTCTTTTCAGCCTTCTTTCTAATGAAGTGATACTTTATCTCAACATGTTTTGATCGGCTGTTGAACGTTTGCTTATTCACCATGGATATTGCAGATGTGCTATCTACGTTCATTGGGACGACACTTTTTCTCCAATGATTTCCAAATCAGTTAGGGAATATTTTAACCAAAGAGCCTCCTCAACTGCTGTATTGCTGGCTATATACTCTGCTTTGGCTGTTGACATAGCCGTAGAGGCCTGTTTCTTGCTACCCCAAGAAATTGGACCTCCTCCGAGGGTAAACACATAGCCGGTTGTTGACTTTCTCTAGTCTAAATCACCGGCCCAATCTGCATTTGAGTAGCCGCAGTTCTAGGACTTCACCTTGATAACATAGGCGAAGATTCATTGTTCCTTTGATGTACCGCAGAATCCTCTTAACCGCATATCAATACTATAGTCCTGGGTTACTTTGGAATCTGCTTACGAGACCCATGACGAATGCAAGGTCTGGTCTCGTATACAACATCGCATACATAATGCTACTCACAATTTGAGCATAAGGTTTCATTCTCATCACTTCTTTATCCTGTTCGTTTGTGGGTCCCCAATCGCTGGACAATTTTATGCTCTTGCAGATGTGAGCGTCAATTGGTTTACAAAGCCATATCAAACCTTTTCAACACAGTTTCCAAATAGGATCTTTGTGATAAAGTCAATAGCCTATTCGGACGATCACGGGTTATTTCAATGCCAAGGACATACTCTGCCTCACCCATGTCTTTTATCTCGAATATTGACTTTAACCATCGTTTGATTTCGTTTACGGCTTCTAATTGATCACCAGCGATCAAAATGTCATCCACATATAATGACAAATATAAGTAACTATTCCCGCTGCGTTTAATATAGAAATATGTGTCTACATTATTGGGGACAGATCCTATTTCACCTATGTCCTGGTGAAATTTTCTATACCATTGTCTCGAGGCCTGTTTTAATCCATAAAACGCCCTATTAAGTTTGTACACTTTGTCCTCGTGACCTTGCACCACAAACCCCTCGGGTTGTTTCATATAAATTTCTTGTTCTAATTAGCCGTTCAAGAATGCGGTCTTCACATCCATCTGGTGCAATTCAAGGTCACGACATGCTACCAATGCCGCTAAGGTTCGTATGGATTGGAATTTTACGTCCGGAGAAAACGTCTCCTCGTAATCTATTCCTTCCACTTGTGTGAATCCCTTAGCTACTAGCCATGCTTTATATTTGTCTAAGGAGCCATCCGACTTTAGTTTCTTTCTAAGAACCCATTTACATCCAATGACTTTTTGATCTTTTGGAAGATACCCCAATTGCCATACTTGGTTCTTTTCAATTGATTCTATCTCCTCTCTCATAGCCTCTAAACAATACTGTGCATCCTGCGCTTTGATCGCTTGATGAGAAAAACTATACCTCTAGTTGGACTTGCCACTTTTGCAATCGTAGTGGGCATTTAGTTCCTAATTGCCCATACAAAATTAGATTCTCCTTAGAAAATCACACTACAGTGTTTTTTAAGTTTATTCCCAAGATCATTCCTCCTAAATCTCCTTTGTCCAGTTGGACTATTAAAATTGAACTTTTAAGAGTCTTTTAGTTCAAACTGCCTTGAAAGCCAAAGAAAATCCTACTTGGTTTTTAGATAGTGGTTGTTCCAAACACATGACAGGAGACCGATGTAGATTCAGCTCTTTTGTAGATTATGATGGAGGAAATGTATCTTTTGGAGATAACAGTAAAGCTTAAATCATTGGCAAAGGATGTGTGAAAGGAGATCAAATGCCCAACTTAAATGATGTTTTTCTAGTGGAAGGATTGAAGCATAATCTTCTTAGCATAAGTCAACTATGTGACAAAGGAAACAAGGTCATTTTCAATAGTCAATCTTGTAAAGTTGTTGATGATAAATCAAATCAAGTCATTCTCATTGGTTCTAGAACTAAAGGAAACATCTATATCATAGAAGAACGTGATAAAAATGAGTCTAGGTGCTTGATAACAAAAGATCAAGAAAATTACTTATGGCATCAAAGGTTGGGTCACATAAACTTCAAGCTAATAAGGATCTTATCGAAGAATGAAATTGTGAGAGGAATTCCTAAGTTGAGTAATGAAAAATCTGAGATCTGTAAAGCCTGTCAACTAGGGAAACAAATCAAGAAAAACTTCAAAGGCTTAAAGGATATTTCATCCCCGCGTCCTCTTGAATTAACCCATATGGACTTGATAGGGTTTGCACCTGTGCAGAGTATTGGAGGAAAGCAATTTATTTTAGTTATGGTAGATGATTATTCTCGATTTGGATGGATTGTTTTTCTTCATGCTGAATCAGATGCCGTAGAAAATATCATTAGAATTTGCAACAAGATTCAAGTTGAAAAAGATTGCAAAATTCATAAGATTAGAAGTGATCATGGAGGTGAGTTTGAAAATGAAAAATTTGCCAAATTTTGTGATACTCATGGCATTGATCACCAATTCTCTGCTCCAAAAGCACCTCAACAAAATGGAGTGGCCGAAAGGAGAAATAGAGTGATTCAAGAAATGGCTAGGACTATGCTCAATGAAAAGCATCTATCTCACAATCTATGGGTTGAAGCTGTTAACACTGCTTGTTATCTTATAAACAGAGCTTATCTAACAAAAAATACCAACAAAACCCCCTATGAACTTTACTTTGGAAGAAAACCTAATTTGGGGTGTTTGAAAGTATTTGGTAGCAAATGTTACATCTTGAGAGATAGAGAGCAATTGGAAAAATTTGAGCATAAGTCTGATGAAGGAATTTTTCTAGGATACTATGATAGGAGTAAGGCTTATAGAGTATTCAATCATAGAACCATGACCATAATGGAATCAGCTCATGTTGTTATTGATGAATCAAATCAACTTGGAAAAACTTTACAAGACGACGATGAAGCTGAAATTACCATTGAACCATCTATTCCAAAAGAAAAAGAAAATGTCCTTCCATCTACAGCTATTATACCAACCAGATTAATGAAGAATCATCCCTTGGATAATATAATTGGAAACATCAAAAGTGGGGTTATGATTCGGAGACAAGTTCAAAATTTATGTGCTCATTACTCTTTTGTTTCTCAAATCGAGCCCAAGAATTTCTCTGAGGCTGAACCTAAATTCGAATGGATGGAGGCAATGCAGGAAGAACTAAGTCAATTTAAGAAGAACGATATTTGGGATCTTGTTCCTTTACCTAACGAGAAAAATCCAATAGGGAAAAAGTGGATTTATAAAAACAAGTCAGATGAATCTGGAAATGTTATAAGGAACAAGGCAAGATTAGTTGCCAAAGGATATGCTCAAATAGAAGGAATTGACTTTGAAGAAACCTTTGCTCCTGTAGCTCGTTCGGAATCCATACGAATATTATTGGCATATGCTAGTAATATGGGAATCAAACTATTTCAAATGGATGTTAAGAGTGCTTTCCTAAATGGTGAAATTGAGGAAGATGTCTATGTAACACAACCAGAAGGCTTTGAAGATCCTCACCGCCCTGAATATGTGCATAAACTCAAGAAAGCACTCTATGGCTTAAAACAAGCACCAAGGGCATGGTATGAAAAACTCAGTACTAATCATTTGATTGAAAATGAGTTTAATTGTGGAAAGGTTGACAATACTCTTTTTATTAAAAAGATTGATCAAGACATTCTTGTTGCTCAAATTTATGTTGATGATATAGTCTTTGGATCAACTTCAGATAAACTTGCTTAAGGATTTTCAGAGTTAATGAGTTCCACATTTGAGATGAGTTTGGTTGGTCCTTTGCAATTTTTTCTTGGACTTCAGGTTAACCAGACTGGAAAGGGTATTTTCCTTAGTCAGTCCAAATTTGCCTTAGAAATTGTCAAGAAGTTCGGATTAAGAAACTCCAAGACTAGTTGTAATCCCATGGGATCTACATCTAAACTTTCCAATGACCCTCAAGACGAAAAGGTAGACCAAAAACTCTATAGAAGCATGATAGGAAGCTTACTTTACCTTACTGCCAGCAGACCGGACTTTTCTTTTAGTGTTGGGATATGTGTTAGGTATCAATCTGATCCTCGTGAATCTCACCTCAAAGCTATCAAAAGTATCATCAAATACATTCATGGGACTACTAATTATGGTATTTGGTATCCTAGTGATTCAACATTACAATTGATTTGATACAGTGATGCTGATTGGGCTGGATCCATAGATGATAGAAAGAGCACTAGTGGTTGCTGCTATTTCATAGGAAATTGTTTAGTTGCTTGGCACAGTAAAAAACAGAATTCAGTATCCCTATCTACTGCAGAAGCTGAATACATAGCTGCAGGAAGTTGTTGTGCTCAACTATTATGGATGAAACAAACTCTTTTAGATTATAATGTTCCACAACAATGTATGCCTATCATGTGTGATAACTCTAGTGCCAATAGTATCTCCAAAAATCCTGTCCAACATTCACGCACCAAGTATATTGACATTCGATATCATTTTCTACATGACCATGCTGATCAAGGTACAATAGAGTTGCTTCTTGTCCCCACTGATGCTCAATTGGCTAATTTATTTACAAAACCCCTTGGCAATGAACGTTTTATCAATTTGAGACATCAATTGGGCACTGGCCCTTGCCCTAATCATTAATTCCTTGTAGTACAAAACACTTGTACCTATATATCACTTTTATCATGTATTTTAAACAGGTGCTACTAACAAGGTTTGTCTTCCTATTTTTTTAAAAGGGCAAAATCCTTTGCAATTAGATGTCAAAGGGGGAGATATAGACAAATATTGGCAAATATCATTTCATCTCTGGCTTTGATTGAGGGGGAGAAGTGCTAAGATCTTCTAACTGGTGGAGAGAAAGCTTCTTGGCACAAGTTGAAGGGGAGCAAAGATATAGATGCTTGCTGCATTACTCCCGCAAAGAAAATCCAAATGCTCCCTAATATCCAAAGCTCCTTAAGGTTCAAAGAAGAAGATGTCCAAGTTTCAATATAAAAATACGATAGAGTCAAGCTTCAGAGTTGCCATCAAATTGCAAAGGGGGAGATTGTTAGGGTTTTCATTAGTTTGCAATTAGATTGGATACATTTATTTTCATAAGCTTGATCTCTCATACTTCTTTATTGGAATCTTCTTACATTATTTTTAACTTAGCATCAAAGGTTTTTGCACTTACATGTTTTGATTTGCTTTTTTATTTTAAAAGAAAACTCTTGTTATCAAACATGTTAGTTTTTAGTCTAGCTTAGTTCTTCGAGACCAAACTTCCCTCTTAAAATCATTTTTCAAGTCTTTTAAAATAGGGTAAGTTTGGTCAGCCGAACTTAGTTCGTTCAGCTGTCGGTTCCGGATCCCGAATGTAAAATTTGTGTATCAGGGAATATCGATCAGCCTGTCGGTTTCTTGTCGGTCAGCTGTCGGTCGACGGAACTACTGTTCGGTGAACCGACACCTTTACAACGGTCCGAAATTTTCAAAATATATAGCCGTTGGATTATGACCGTTGAGTTCGGTCGACCGAACTCCATTTGTCGGTCAACTGACAATAGATCCGTTGGAGACGAATTTCTTATAAAAAGAATCCTTCCTTGGTTTTTATGCCAACACTTTTGAGACTTTTGAGGGCCAAGGAAGATGGGACATGTCTCGACCCCGTACCGAGAATCTCGTAGGACCGATCCGGAGTCGGGACATTAGTGTCATAAAACCACAGCCATAATATACAACTTATTTAATTTCCCACAGGTGTCCGCGGTGAGGACATCACAACCTTGCATGAATGTTTCTTTTGAGTGCGGAAGCGTGTAGCAAATCAAATAGTAGACTATCTCTAGTCATGCAAGTATTAACATCAAATATCAAAACTGTATCAGAATGAGCAATGATCTATAGCATGTTTCCCAAAAGTTGTTAAAGTTAGACAAAATAACATTTAGTTACATTCCCCAAAAGTAGAGGCCAACAAAGGCCAATATTACAAAATAATAACCCAAAAGAATGGTTAATAGATCTCCCAAAATGTTACGCTTCTCATAGCAGTCTGATGTCTACATGACATCGTCAGCGCGCCACTCAACTAGAGGTTGCGGCTCACCTACCGCCTCCTCTGGCTCCTCCTCAAGGAAACCGGCAACGGGACCTGAGTACCAAAGCAAAGGATCAGACACGACGGTATGGCAAGAGAGTGAGAAGATACAACAACAAAAATAGATGAAATATCTCGAAAAGCAAGGAAATCTGTTTAAGCGAGAACTCTCACAAAATAGATAAATCATTTGTTAGAAACATGTAAACAAGATAAAACATATGAGGTAACCAAGGGATCAGGAACAAGCAAGATGGCGACCACACGAAGCTAAGTCCTCTATCACTAAGGTGATAGAGCAATAACTAGGCCCTGATCTCAGTCACTCGAGGTGAGGAGAAACAGGGGATCTCATATAATTACATATACATATACTATACATGACCACGGTAGTGAGCCGGGCATCGGGGACCACAGTAGCAATCTGCGGTATCGGGACAAGACCACGGTAATGACCGGGTAGCGGGATCCAAACTGCAGCTGGCGGGACAAGAGGGGGATCTCCAAGTCGGTGGATCAAACCAACGAGGTTATCCAAGCTTAGTGGTGCCGACTCATAGGTCAAATACAATCGAGACAATGCAAGTAAATCGAGTACAAATATATAATCAAACGGGCAAGACGGGGGTGCTCAAGGGCACACTGACATATCATGTGGTGCAATGCACTTCGGGTCAAGTAATCATTTCAAGTGTATAACAATGCTATCGGGAAACAAGTCATGTAATGTAAAATCTTGGAAATGAAGAATATAATGAACTATACCAATTCGGGAAAGATAATGATTTTTAAGATCTATTTGAGTGAATAGGGGTCCCGTATGTTGATTATTGAAATGACTTGGTACTCCTTGAGTTTGAAGACATTCCGGGCTCCTTATACACTTTGGATTTTCAAAACTTCGAATGACATCTTTGTGATATGGTTTCTTTCTCGAATGGCCTCATACAATGCCTAGTGAATCTCCTTTGATCGACAAAGCTCAACGCTCGAACGAACCGGAGAGTTCGTTCGAGCGGGGAGCTTCTTTTCGAAATCTGGGGAATTTCGGTTACTTGGCGGTTAGCCGCTGGCTGACCGCACAGCTGACCGCGGCTGGGCTGCAGAAATGCAGCTTACTGGAAAGCTGACCGCCAAGTGCGGTTAGCTGGCGGTTAGCCGCCGATGTATTCGGCGGTTAGCCGCTGGCCAACCGTGGAGCTGACTGAGTTTTGAGGAGAAGAAGTGTGCTCTCTGGAAAAGCCACCGTGACATTTCGGCTAGCTGGCGGTTAGCGGCCAGTCACCAGGCGGCCACTGTATTCAGATTTTTAGCCATTTCTCCTCCTTAAAACCATTCTCCCCACTTCTACTGCGTCCCTACAATAAAATTGAGCTAAGAGCTCCTCCAATGCCTCTATCTACACTTCTCTAAAACCCCATCATGTGTTCACTCCATCACTTCTTCCATATCAAGTCCAATACAAAGGAAAGAGGAAGGAAACCATTTCACAAACATTCATTTAGGATACCACTAAGGACAATAAATGCTCAACCAACATGTTTATAAAACATTAAATGAGACTATCAAGATGCATTATGAGCATTTCTTTCAACTAAAAACACATTACTGAAAGCATGGAAAATCCATAAATACTTCACCAAACCATTTCAAACTTAAAAACATCCAAACATTCACTTGCCTGTAGTCTAAGCTAGCTGAAAAACAAGCCTCTATTCACCTCTATTGCTCAAGCCAAGCTATAATCAAAAACCCCCAAAACAACCCTAAAATGGGTTACACAAAGAATGAAAATGATAGAACTTTCAACAATGCAAATGTAGCTTCTCAAGGGTTAGAGGAACACTAATCTAGGAGATGGGGAAGAACACTTACTTGCATGACCTTCAAATGAAGAGAGCTATCTCAAAGGGAGTCTCAAAGTTGATGGATTCTTCTACAAAAGGTATCAAAGTGAAGCTTGCTAGATGAGGAAGAGGTTGGTGGTCTTCAATGCTTGATTGATGAACTATTGGTGTGGCTTGGAGATGAAGAAGCAAGAAGAAGAAGAGAAACACAAGGAACCCTAGGTTCAGCTGGTTTGTGCTGGAGCAATGGAGAGTGGAATGAATGAAGGGTTGGGTTCTCCTTTGTTAGCAAATGAGAGGTTGGATCCCACAACTTAAGGAACTAGTTTGGCTAAAATCATCTATTTCGGTACCTCGGACGAAGTCGACGAAGAAGGAAGAAATGATCGTCGAAATATCTAGTTTCTAAAAAAGTATATGTTTCGCGGGTTTCGGGAATATCAAGTTTTGGGTACAGATTTGGTGTGCAATGACTGTTTTACCTTCAAGGCTATGAAATCGGGTTTCGGGACCTCAAACGAAATCGGGATCAACATGAAAGTTGTTGGGATCATCAAAACGAGTAAAACGGGATTAAAATCATGAATGCGAGAATCTCCGATAAATCCTCGAACATATGCAATGTCATGAAAAGGAACCCCCAAAGGGCCCTACTAACACAAAACAAATCAAAATCCTCAAAACTATATCAAAAGCTATTCCAAACCCAACTTAGCCAAAAACACTAATCAAGCTTAGCACTAACACGCAACTTAATTAGCACTAATCGGGTTCACTCGGGTCGGGGTCTTACAGGACATTCATGCTAAGTTAGAGGGAAGCGAGGTGTCGGATATGAATTTCGATCCCCCAGGGGAGGGAAATCGCCATTCATCTATGTGTGCTATTTAAATTTTACATCGAAAATGAGGATTCCGACTACCCTCAAAATTGACAGATCATGATCGCCAGATACGATAACGTCCGTAACACCATTCTTCGACGAAAGTCGAAGAAGAATGGGAGAAAATAAATGGGTGGGTTCTTCCTCCCGTCTAATGTGTTGCCGGCAACACAAGACGGTTTTCCTGTCACATTAATTTGGGTCTCTTTCATATAGGGTTAGTTCAGGGTTATGAGTTAAAGTCCAAATAAAGGTTAATCCTCACACAGCAAAATCATGGTCAATCCAAGTAAAAATAATAATTAAAAAAAAAAAGAAAATAAAAGGGGGGAGGTGCCAAATATTTAAGAAGAGGATCGGCTCCTTTCCCAAGTACCCCCTTCTAATCCCTTGGCAAAATAGGGTTTAAAGGCTAACTTTTCAAACCAAAATGATGATGCAAATGAGACTTTTACTTGTGATTTCTGTGTTTTTAGTGTGCGATACATGAGTGATAAAAGTGAGAGGCCGATGGGCCGTAATTGATTGGAGGTGGCCGATTGGCCGGTATTTGTTTTAGAGTGGCCAATGGGCCGAAATTGTTTGCAGGTGGCCGATGGGCTAAAATAAAAATATGCAAAGTGTGTGAAATCACTCATCTCATCTCATCATTCTCATTTATTCAATTTTAGAAATCAGTTCTTTATTTCCTTTTATCATTAAGTTCGATTAAATATATAGCACCTGAGGTGGAGAAAGAAATAAAGGAAAAATCCTTTTGGGTTTATTTTGTTGGTTTTATAGTTTTTATGGATTTTTAATATTGGGCTAGAAGGGCCTAACTAGGGGATTTTACTTGGATTTACATGATTAATGTTTTTCTACTGATATCGGATTAATCATAACCTAAGGTCCTAGACCGCCCACATCAGCTTTCCCTGTCCCCTAACGGGGCCCGGAGAGAGAGTGGGACATAATTTATTTAAATGAAAAAAACTAAAAGTAGTCTAACCTGACTTGGGGGAGACCTAGATCTGGGTCTGGGGTTTGACCTGGTGAGCCTAAACCACTATTTAATTTCTAGTTCCAGTTTATTAATATTTTTTTATTTTTTTAATATCTTTTACTTTGTTTTTAGACTTTTTGGGTTTTATTATTTTTATTCTATTTTTGGTTTTATTTATAGAGTCTAAAATCTCCTAAACTAATTTGTCTAATCCTACTGAAAGGGGAGGAGGAGAGAAGGGGATAAATTACTAATTTTTATTTATTATAATCAACCTAGCTAACTTAGAATTTTCTAAATAAATTCCCTAATCCTAATGATAGGGGAGGAGGAAAAGGAGGTTTATCACACCAAACTTAATTGTTCTAATTAATCTAACTAATGTCTAGGATTCTATTAGGCTCAAATGATGATAAAAACAAAATATTTTACTATAAAGCGCATAAACAATCATCAATTTGCATTAATGAAAATATATATACCAAGTTAGGCACAAACATGCAAATCAATGACACGATATCCAACCAAGCAATGTAAGACATCAAAATCAATTTGCATAAAAAGAATGTAACTAAATGAGCAAAGATGCAAATTGTTTGTAAACATTATTTCCTTCCAAATGATATAATCATAATTAAGCACAAGGAAATAAATTCAAGGAAAATGCTTCTAAAAATACAACCAATAAAGCTTAGAACATTTTCCAAGGTTTTTCAAATCACTTCAATATATGAAATTCCAACAAAGAATCATTTATAGAATTATGAGCAAGTGAATTTGAAAAACAAGAAGTGTACTATTGTAAAATTTCAATTTGTATTCTAAATATGGCAATAGACTTTCATACAAATTGAACACATATTTTCCATACCAAGAGATATAACTTTGAAAAATCAATGGAAAATATAAATTGCTTCAAATCATTTGATTTACAAAAAGATCTAACTATGACAATCATCAAATGATTTTCCAACATCAATTGATCATGAAAAATCTAGCTATGAAAGCTTTTGTAATCACAATCAATTGATCATGAATAGATATACACTACAAGAGATATGACTATATGAACAAAATGCAAATCCATCATGAAATTATTGCAATCAAAGGATTTTGAAAACCATGAGATATAACTTAAAAGTTCATGAAGACAAAATCAAATGATCACAAATAAACATTGCATTTTATAAGATGTGACTATAAAGAAAAAAAATGCAAATGTAACATGACCAACAAAAAGATTTAACTAAAAAGGAATAGGTTGGTCTAGAGAGGATCAAGGCCTTAAGGTTAGTTTAAATGTGTACCAATAAAGATTCACCTAAGGTCTTGATAAGGATGTCCTTGAGAGTTCATATAGAGGACTCACCAACTCTTGAAGATATAACTTGAAAAAGTCTTAGAGTGGTGCAATGATACTAGGGGAAATTTCATTTTCAATCATACTGGAAATCATCACAAAGAGATGCAATAAAATACAACACTAGGGTTCTAATCTAGCAAGGATCAACTCCGGGTTGTTAAGCCCAAAAATGGAGTAACCCTCTCTGATACCAATTGAAAGTCCTAGGATCCGAACCCTAGAGGGGGGGTGAATAGGGTGAGCTTCAATTATGAGCAATTTTAATCAATTTTAACTTCTTTAAATTAAATTAGTTACAAGTGATGATTATCAAACTAAATGCGGAAGCTTAATAAAAATAATCACCACAAAGCAAGCACCATCACACAAGGATTTATAGTGGTTCGGCCTCAATGCCTACATCCACTACCGGCTGGTGATCCAACACCTCACCAGATTTCCACTATTTATGCTTTTCAATAGGCTAAGCAATAACCTTTACAATATGCTTTTCAAGGCTAAGCAATAACCTCTACATTATGCTTTTCTTAGGCTAAGCAATAACCTCTTCAACCACATGGTTGGTTATCTCTCTAATTAGTGTCTATAATACACTTGATGGAGATTCAATTAAGCTCATTACATTTGCCTCTAAAATAGGCGGATATGAACATGAAAATCTAACTCACACAAACACTAAATGAATGCAAAGATGTATGCTCATGATGTGTGTGTGTGATGTCCTCAATCATTTTGAAAATGAAAGCTCATAAATGTATGCCTAATGCTTTAGAAAGTTTTAGCTCATAAAAACATTTATGATTGAGGAAGGAATGCAAGTCACATGTTAAAAGTAACAACTTGTTAATGATGTCAAAGATTCACAAGTTGTATGAAATAAATTAGCTCTAAACATGTGATGCATAGGGATGCCAATCAAATCAACAATGTATCTCATACAACCTAAAAATAGATTTGATTGAAATTAGGGGACAAATCATATGTAATTATAAATACAACTTGAATATGATATACCAATCAATGCAAAGCAAGTTGTGAAACTTTAAAACAAAGTTACATATGATTTGTAAAGATGTTGAATCTAAAACATAAGATATATTTGAAAGAGATTTTCTGATGATGAAAAACAACAACCAAAGATTCAACCAAGTATATGAATCATGTTACATATAATTTCAAAGATTCTTTCATTAACATGATCTACTTAGATTTACCAAATAAAGTACTACTTGGATTGAATCAAATGGTGATGCATCCAAAACAATAGATCAATTCAAAACATAAAACATGTTAAGGACACAACAAATCATAGTTTATCATGCTAGTAAGGATTTACCAATAATTAGAGCAAACCATGAAAACATATGATTTGTAAAAATGTTGAATCCAAAACATAAGATATATTTGAAAGTGATTTTCTTATGAAGGAAAACAACAACCAAAGATTCAACCAAGTATATGAATAAAAAATGTTTCCATTAACATGATCTACTTAGATTTACCAATTCAAGTACTACTTGATTGAATCAATGGTGATGCATCCAAAACAATGAATCAATTCAAAACATAAACATGTTAAGGATACAACAAAACATAGTATATCATGCTACAAAAGATTTACCAAAATTAAAACAAAGCATGACAACATATGATTAAGGAAAGTAGAGCTTACTTGGTGATTTAACTCATTAATCCAAGCTTTAGCTTTCCTAATGATCCCCTTCATCCCTTAGTTCATTTCCCTTTGATTTGCCTCAAAGCCTCTCAAGGAGGGCCTTAAAATTCCCAACTTTTGGCAAAGGAAATAACTCATATTTATAGCCAAAACAGCCCAACGGCTAGTCCCCAGTCGACCTGGAAACAGGGCTCGGTCGACCTGGCCTTCACAACGGCTATATTTCTGACCGTTGGAGCTTCAGAACCCAGTCGACCTGCAGTGTGGCCGGTCGACCGACCACACTGCTGGTCGACCCCCTAGGACCAAAATTCCCAAAAACCTCACATTTCAAAGTATTTCTTGGGGGAACTTTTGGCCACTAAATCAAGCTTGAAAAACATGTTTTAAAACATTCTAAGGGTTTTTAAACATGAAACATAGAAAGCCTAAAATGATTCAAAACTTTAAAACCAAAGGCTTGCTTGATTTCTAAAAACTCTTTTTAAAAAATCAAATGAATCCAAGATTAAAAACAAAACATGCATAAATCAATACTTTTACAACTCTTAAAAACAATGCATGTTTAAAACAAGATTTCAAGATTTCTTAAATCAATGCATATGTGTGTAAATCAAATGATGCTAAAATGATAATGCATCCATCAAATTGTAATCTACAAAATCCCTAACAGAGAGGAGGGGGCGTGAGGGAGAGAGGGGGAGAGAAAAAGGAGACGGAGAGAGAGAAGACAGAGAGATAGAGAGTGAGAGATGGGTGCGCAGGTGGAGAAAGAGGAAGGAAAGAAAGGAAAGAGAGTGTTCTCTTGGAGTCTATGATCATTGCTGGGCATGCTCCAACCACCATTGTCACTTATAATGTTTTGTTGGATGGCCTATGCAAGAAAGGGTTACTTGGAACTGCGTTTCAGATTTTTCGGGAGACTAAAAATAAAGAAGCATTTCCTAATACAACAACATATAATATTCTTATACATGCCTCTATGAGGGGAAGCAACTATATGTTGGTGAAGCAATTGCTACTGGACATGTACAACCAGAATTTGGTGCTTGATACTGTTACGTATGGATCCTTAAGCTATAGCCTTCGTAAGGAAGGTAAAAACGGAACTGGATGGTAGAAAATGGAATTACACCAAGCATAAATATATACAAGACCATGTTAGATGCAATGTTTAGGAGAGGAGAGTTGTGGAACATCTTCTTGTTATTGGTTGATATGGCAATAGAAGGGTGTGAGCTGGGTGCTATTTTTTTGACATTCTAAGCCATGCAATGTCGAAAAGTGGTACAAAGAGATTTCATGAACCCTTCAAGGCTCTAGAATTGCTGATGTTGAACAATTCCAAAAGGGGAGCTCAACTCTAGATTCGAACAAGCTGAAACCGTATGTGTAATCCTTTCTTTTCCAAAAAGCGAGTTGACTTTAGTGTTGTACCTTGAAGGCATTTGGGGTCTGCCACCATATGCTCATAATGTGGTTTTTTACTGATGCCACATTCATCACACATAATAGGTACATAATATATTGCAAGCCAATCATTCCATGCCCTTTTTTCTCAATGCTTTATATGAAGATGTGCCATGTGTCGCATCCAAGCCCTGCATCAAGTGGGGCCCAATGTTTCCATCATCCTATGAAAGAATAGGATTTTTTCATTTAATGTGAGCCCTATGAGTAGGGCTGTCAATCCGGCCCTTTGACGAGGGGGCCCTACTCGGCCCACAAAAGCCCTCAAAGCGAGGGCTTTTCTTTTTGTCGTAAAGCCCAAGAGAAGGTTAGGGCCCAATTTTGAAAAGCCCTCAACCTTGAGAGCCAAGCTAGGGCTTGACTTAGCCAACCCGAGGGGCCTGGCCCGACCCTTTGTCTGTTAATATATAAAATAAATCATACGTAGAATGTACATATAGAGAGAGATATTTACAAATATATATATAAAGATCTCCTCTAATTATAAATTAATGATAGAGACCTAGTATTTTGTGAAACAATAATAACCAAATCATAGAAAGAAATTTAATGGATATTCCCATAGATCTCAATATTACCACCTATATTTAATTCTATATTATCATTTGAATGATACAATTGATTCTATGTTTGCCCTACACGGACATATTCTTCAATGAAAACGGAATTCAACTTGTCATTCCATCATATTGGTTTTCATCAATGTAAACTAATGAAGGTTGAGAGTTTAGATAGACAATCATTATCATTGAGTGAGGTTGAGTTTCAATCACTGGCCATTGATCGATGCCAAGTTCTTTCTATCCCCTTAGTTTTATGACTGTTGTTTTTTCATCCTTGTGGACCCCACATCCTGAGTTAAATGTCTGTGACTCATGAATCAAATCATCTTTGTCATTCATCTTTGGTATTCAAAGTTTAATTGTTTTGTTATAAAATTCAAAAGTTATTTTTCAAAGAATTACAAGTTAGGGTTAATGCTAACTCAAGAGTGGTCTAACGTTTATTTGAACCACACATACAAAATAATTTATTTGGAATAAGTCTAATGCCTATTTGAAATAATTCTAATTGAATCGACACGACTTGCCAAACTTGTTCTCATGGTTCACATTATTGCTTTATAAAAATATATCGAACACAAACTAGTAAAAAATGTTACAACTAGCATAACTTCAGTTGCGACAATCTTACTAATAGCCTGACAATAAACAAAACATAGCACATTATTTAGACTATATAACTACTGCAAGTATGTTAAGGTATTAAAAAGTGTATTTCCTAGTTTCATGTTACAATACTATCACTTTACCTTATTTCATTTAATCCTAACTAATATCTTTATAAAACAATGAAGTAACTTATTTTGTGCATTCTTTTAGAAGTGTTACAAAAAGATTGACTTTTACATTGCCCCTCGAATAAAGGTGGGTTAGAATTATGGTATTTAAGAATTATTATATATGATAATATTAAAAAAATAATCATTTATTCCGGCCCTGGCCCGACCCTAGCACGGCCCTGGCCCTTGAGGGTAGGATAAGGGCTTCGACATTGTAGGCCCGCCGTGGGCTCCAAAGGATTTGACTTGACTAAAGCCCGGCCTGCAAATATGAGGGTAGAGTAAGGGCCTACCCCGGCCCAGCCCGGGCCCGACCCTTTGATAGCCCTACTTATGAGCCCTATGTTTGGATTGAATGTAGTACATCAGCAAGCATATTTAAACAATTCTTTCTTATGGGACTCCACCTAGCGACGAACCGATTATCCTTTTGAGTTAGGTCGATGACATGGTGGGCACACTTGATGCACATCTTGGATCTGGTACAATTGAGCCTGTGTGAAACAAAAGTTTACAGAGTAGTTTGAGAAACTTTATCTTGCCAAAGTTTTGCCAACATTTACTTATACTATTTTGATTGATGCATACTGTAAAGCTTATGACATGTATATCGCTATTGATTTTATGAATAAGATGTCTATTGATGGTTGCGAACCAGACATAACAATATACAATATATGGATCCATGGTCTTTGTAGAAGTCGTGTGATGAGAAGAGTTGTGAAAATGTTAGATGAGCTTATTCCAATGGGTATTGATCCTAATACAGTTACTTACAATACCATATTGCATGGTATTTGCAATGACGTGCTTGACTATGCTTTTATTCCAACAGGAAAAATTATTTAAATGGCCTTCGTTCCCAATATTGTTACTATTTGTACTTTGCCCTCTCACTTCTGCAAGCAATGGATGGCTGAAAAGAGCTTTGATGTGGTTTGAAAAACTGAGTGAAGTGTCCATTGTTTTTTATGATGTCACATCTAATATACTAGAAAAAGCTTATCATGACATGTTAGAAGATGTTAAAATTGAAAGAAGAATATCAGAAAAAGGACAACTTTTTGAATTTCTCATGTATGTTATTGTTAAATACCTATGTAACTGCAAATCATCAAATTGTAGTTGAACAAGGCTAGCTCAAATAGTTGATTTGTAGATCAACAAGCCTATTGTTGTTACGTACACAACGGTTATCAAGTTTCTTTATCAGGATAGAAAAGTTAAAGAGGCTAAATGTACTTTGGATGCAATGGATAAAGAAGGCTATAGTCCAGATTTTGCTCGCCTAGCCACTGACAAGGGTAAAACCATCTCCATTCACAATTTGGGTCACCACTAGGAAATCATTGGTTCAAGTCCTCTTATTTTCATTTAATTAACAGGTTTAGCATATTAGATAAATACAAGAGTGAACAACAATGAAGAGAACCTAATATATCCACATATCCATGGCAATGAAAGGAAAAGATCAAAGGTCCATCCTAGGTCATTGCCCATTTTCATGTCCAGGTTCATGGGCCAATTCAATTCATAAATGATGTCTCAGATGCCAGGGAATATTTTTTTTGGTGATCCTGAAGTTACGGGCATATTCGACAACGTTTAAGGGTTGAATTGAAATCCAATTAATACACTAGACCTTACTTTGGTACCCCCCATGAGTCAAGGTTAAGCCCAACTCTAGACCCATGCTTGACTCTTCACTGAAAGTCCACATAGAAGGTCAATGGGCCCCCATAATCGATCACATCACTTAAAATTCAGAATATGGAGTTCATTGTCTACAGTGTATCCTGTTGACATCCTCCAGAGGTGGTCGACTAGATGCACTAGGAAGACAAGAAATATGTCTCTCATGTTGACATTAGGTCCAGCGTATTTGGTCGACATCCTGGGTAACTTAGTCGACCGCATACACATGGATCTTAAGGACAAAGACCTGGCAGGCAGGTTCCCAGTCTAGAATTCTGCAGTATGTCTGGTCGACATCCTCCAGGGGTGGTTGACTAGATACACATGAAAGGCTAGGAACTAGTTTGTCCTTCTGTGGATTCTGACAAATGTACACAATTGAAATCCTGGCCAAGCCCTGTCAATCGGAGCCATTGAATTTATAAGATTGAGAGACAAAATGGCTCTCAGTTATTTTCTGAGTTCCTCTGTGTATCTGGTCAACATCCTCAAGGGTGGTCGACGTTAACCGGGTACACCATCCAATCTCATTTCCAATAATCATAATGCCATCCATACACATCAAACTCCATCCAGTCATCACAAATCCATCAATAATTGGGCCATTGATATTCCAAACGAGAAAACTCATCCACCAATGACCAAAATCCATATAACAAGGCTTAAGAGACAGATCTAAGCAATCAACACATATCTATGAATTAAATTACAAAATCAAACAAGGAACTCATGCATTTTATGCTAAGTAAGTATATTTTACTTGCGTACACTCCAATTGCAAGGTTTCTAGGCTAGATATAAGAGTTCCAAGCTCAAAATCCAAGCTCCATTGCTCTAATGGCCTCTAAACTCTCATACAGTCCCTAAATCTCAAATCTATAAATATCTACAACTCCTAAACCCAAATCCACAAGAGAACTGCATGAAGAAAAGGGGATTCTAGAGAGAAAGGGAGAATTTCATGGAAATTCGGCTAAGGAAGGGAAATTACCTTGTCTTGTAGAGAAAGGAGAGATCTAGGAGATGAGAGAGATCTTTTAGAGAGATGATAAAAGTAGCATGTAGGAATTCCTTCTTCTTTGTTATAGAATACCCTAGATCTAGGATTTTAGAGAGAATTGGAGAGAAAACTTGGAGGAAAAATAGAGAAATGAGAGGAAAATGAGAGAATTGGAGGGAAAATGCGAGAGAAGAAAGGGAGAGAGAAGAGAGGGAGAGAAATGAGGGAGGGCTTTTCTTTTATAGATTTGTGTTGAAAAGGAAAAGTCTAAGTTGCCACTTTGGTTTAGTTTTAGTTTAGGATAACTACCTTGCAATTAAGGTATTTTAAGCGCATGTTTGTGTAACACTTTTGCGCAGAAAAGTGGTTGGTTTTCCGCGGAAAACTCATTTTTTCGGCGTTTGCTGCGGAATAATTCCACGAAAATGTTTTCCTGCCTCGTCAACATTTTCCTTGATAATGGTGGAAATGGGTTTCCTATGGGGCGGAGGGGGGTATTGGAAATGGATATCCTCGAAAAACTTCTCCCTCTTTTCCTGACTCTTGTCCATTTCAACCCAAAACACTACAACTCTTTCATTTTTTTATTTAAATAAATTATTCTTTGATGTTGAATAAATAATATACATGTTATGTTATATTTCTTCAAAAAAAGGTTTTGTCAAATAAGAAAATTTGATTTTCTATATGGAACCCACAGCCGCGCCAAACAGCATTAGCACCAATTCAATGAGGAATTTTTTTTGCACAAAAAATGAATTTCTAAAATCTACGAAAATCCTTTTCAAAGGTTTCCATTTCTAAGGAAATTGCTGACATGGCAATTTCCCCTTTCTGTATACACAAACGTATCCTAAGTGTAGTTTGAAAATTCTTAAATGGAAACCCCTCCTATTAGTTCTAATTACTTCTAAGGCCCACTAACCAACTAAGAACTCTAATAAGTCCATCTAACACCCTAAAGGTTCTACAAATCACAAAAAGAGACTATTCTTAGAAAATAGGCTAGAATCCTAGGAAAATACTAAACTACCTTTACCAACCTCTATTAGTTAGTATATAAGTGGGGGTCCACAAGGGGTGGGTCTCACAAGGTAGTTGTGTTGTTTGAAGCTCATATCAAAATTGTATTTGTAACTAGTTTTCCCACCTTCAACTTCCATGAATTTGCTTCTGTGTGGCTTGTACAAAAAATTTCAAAAAAAAAAATAAAATTGGAAAGGGATATTGTTATCATGCTCTTTTAGAAAGCCATAGGCTTTCTGGATCTGAGCCTTCCGTCATTGAGGCAGGAGTAGTCGAGACTCGTACCGGTCCTTGTTGTAAAGTATTATCTTTTTTTAATTTTGTAAATATGGAGCTTTTAGCTACAATCCTCACAAATAGTTTCTCATCAAGAGTTATTAGAAAATTTTCGCGTCACCAATAGTCTCGGCGATTTTCCTTATGCACCCTTGAGGCCCTGGAGTATTCTGGAGATGGCTTCCAATGTGGCAATAATGGTCAGAACCTATGTAGAAGTTCTGATTTTGATTATACCTTGTTGCAGCATAGAATGCAAGAATATGCAAAATCTAGATTTCTTAGAGAAGCTCTGAATACACCGAGTCTTATGAGACATGCACTGGGAAGTCCAGCTGTTAATGATTACATTGCGCTTATGTACTGTTATTTGAAATTGATGAATGATACTATTGCAGAATTGATTGATATTTATGAAGGCTAGAGAGATTTGGACCATATCCGAATGCATCAACTTTTAATACTCTCTTGAATGGATCACTTGGATTAGAGAAGTGGGATTATGCTCTTTGGATTTCGGAGGAGATATGTAGAAATGGGTATGTTCCCTTTTACAGTGCTTTGATGATTTTGTTGAGAAAGTCGCTAAATTACGGCAGTTTGGTGGAATCTTTTGAGTGTAGTGGAATTGATGTTGAGATTTGATTATTTGCCAAAAGAAGCCTACTTGAATTCATTTTTTTTTCGATTCTAGGTAGACCTGGTAGGGTTTGTGAGGCATGTTTCTTGATGTCAGTTCTTTTTCAATCTTGTGTTTGGGCCCATATAATCGAAAAATATAAAACAATGGCTCACTTTTTTTTTTGTTGCAAATATCTCGAGATTGGTGATTTTCCAACGATTGAAATTTGGTCATATAGCTTTGCTTGATTTTAGGAGAAATTCCAACGGTTTGGATCATGATTTATTAGCCTATAAATTAAAAAAAAATATAAACAAGACTGCTCATAAACTAATCCAAAACTGAACATGTTATTTCAATGGCTGATATTTGAAAGTCCTGGGATCTAACCTTAGAGGGGGGGGGGGTGAATAGGGTGAGCTACAAATAGTGACCAATTAAAACAAATTTTAACTTCTTAAAATAAACTAGTCACAAGTGATGATTAATCAAACAAGATGCGGAAGCTAATATAAACAATCACCACAAGCATACACCACAACACAAAGGTTTATAGTGGCTCAGCCTTAATGCTTACATCCACTACCGGCTTGTGATCCAATCACCCCACCGGATTTCCACTAATTATGCTTTTTACTAGGCTAAGCAATAACCTTTACAATGTTGTTTTTCTAGGCTCAACAACAACCTTTACAAGATGCTTTTCTAGGCTAAGCAATAACCTTTACACAATGCTTTTCTTAGGCTAAGCAATAACCTTTACAATGAAGGATTTCTCTAAGAAAGTGTCTTCACAAAAGAACACTCTAAGAGATACAATTTAAGCTCAAAGAAATTACCTCTTAAATAGGCTAATATGAAAGTGAATAACAAACTCACACAAACACTAAATGAATGCAAAGATGTATTCTCATGATGTGTCTGTGTGTGCGATAACTTCAATCAAGTTAAAAACAAAGCTTAATTAATATATGCTTAAAGCATTTCAAAGTTTAAGGCACATAAAAGATTTGATTGAAGTTTAATGCAAATCACATGTATGAATATCAACTTGTTAATGATATGAAAATCAAAGACTCACAAGTTGTATGAAAATGATTAACTTAGAACATGTGATGCATGTGCAATGTTGTTTTAAAAAACAAATAAATTTAACTAAGGTTTAAATGAATTTACAACAAATAAAGTTTCAACCAAGAAAATGAATCATGTTTTAAAAGAAATCAAAGACTTTGGCTAAGCATGATTAAGGAAGATTTTGAAAACAACTTGGATTGAAAACAAAGTGAAGAATCCAATCTTAATTAGATCAAAGATTAAGAGAAGAATGGATTCAACTTATCATGTTAAAAATCATTTACCAATAATTTAAACAAAGCATATAACATATGATTAAGAGAGGTAGAGCTTACTTAGAGATTTAATTTCATTAATCCAAGCTTTACCTCTCCAAATGACTCTTTGGTCTCTCTTAGTTCATCCCCTTTATCTTGTCTCAATACACCTCAAAGAAGGCTTAAAAATCTCCAACTTTGACAAAGAAATGAACTTGAATTTATAGCCAAAAACAGTCCAATGGCTAGTCCCCGGTCGACCCCATGACTCCCGGGTCGACCTGGCCTTCACAACGGTCATAAAACTGCCATTTCAGGAGCCAACGGCTCTTTACCCGGTCGACCTGGCCTTTAGTTGGCCCGGTCGACCTGGCCTTCCCCGGTCGACCTGGCACACTTCAGGCCGTCGACCTGGTACACTACGGGTCAGGCCTGGGACCAAAATTCCCAAAAATTGCATATTTGAAGGTTTTTCTTGGAGGGGATTTTTGGGCCATTAAATCAAGCTTGGAACATGTTTTAAATCAAACTATGATGTTTAAAAACATGAAACACAAAAAGCCTAAAATGATTCGAAACTTTAAATCTAATGGCTTGCTTGATTTCTAAAACTCTTTTCTAAAACAAATGAATTGCATCCAAGTATAAAAACAAAACATGCATAAAACATGATTTCTAAAAGACTTAAAACCAATGCATGTGAAAATCAAGATTTCAAGATTTTCTAAATCAATGCAAGTGTGTAAATTCAAATGATGCTAATATGATAATGCATCCATCAAGTTGCAATATACAAAATTCCTAAAAATATTGTCTTGCAAATATCTTGACATCCAGAAGGTATCAAGCCTTGAAGACTGACCATATAGCCGTTTTAACCTTTCAAAGAGATCTTACAGTTTGGATCTTGTTTTTGGGGCTCAAAGTCCAAAAAATGTCATCCAATGGCTAGTGTTCTTTTGCACATATATTGAGATTGGAGATGATCCACCCTCTAAAATTTTGTCCTATTGCCGTTTTTACTCTTGTGAACATTTCCGACGGTTTGGATTATGATTTACTCTCAGATTTTAAAAGAAAATTAAAAAACCGGACTGTGCGTCGTGGATCCAGAAACACTGTTCATCTGCCTTTATTTTTTTTTACCCTACTTTCCAAATGCATCCAACGGTGGGCTATGAAAAAAAGGTGCATTGCCTTTATTCTATACACCAGGCTTTGGCTAAAACACATTATCAAACGCCTCTATTCTCAAAACCTCTACCTGTTTTAGAGATTTAGAGAATTAGGGGCAAAAAGTAGTGATGTCAAACATGGGCTTAGAATTATCTATTTTATATAGAAGGAGCAGAGCTTCTGTTGGTTTTTTGTTTCATGTAAGTTAATTCAAATCTAGCCTTAATATTTGAAAATGGATTGAACTTATGTAAGGTTTTGGCTCAAGATGGATCAGAATGAAGAACCCGAATTCATATAGCCAACCCTAACATAGTTGGCATAAGGCTTTTATGATGATGAGTTGAAAATGGTTTGAGTTTGGGTCAACATTTCATAAGTTTGATCAAGTTAAGTTGGTTAACCCGTAATGAATGTGGGTTATGGAGGTCAAGTTGGGTTTACTTGCATTGAGTGAGAATGAAATTGCTTGAGCCGTTTAAAAAATGAGCTTGATACAGGTCGAACTTCAACTCATAGGTTTCCACAGTCAAGCGGACTTGTTTACCACCCCTAGACTAGGAACCCATCTTTTGCACCCTAATTAAAATCCGGTCCCAGTTCAGATTCGGGTCCATAAATCAAATGACTAGAGGCAGCATAGTCCAAATGCCCGTTTCCCAATCATTTCCCTCTCTACTCTGCTTGTCTGTCTTTCTCCAAAGTTTAAACCCTATCATTGCCAGTTCTCTCTCTACTCTCCAAATTAATTTTTTTCCTTTCATTATCAGTTTGCACTTTTTGAAACTAGGTGTTGGCCTTTGTTGTTTGGATTTCTTTCTTTGTTCTATTTTTGTTCTTCTCGTGGCAAGAATCAATGAAGTGGTGGTTCTCCTAGTTTTTTCATCGTTTCCCAAAATTTGGGGGCTTTCTACCCTTGGTATGCCTCAAGCAAATTAGAAAAGTGTAGGCTTTTTCTTTGGTTTCTCTTGTCTAAAACCTCTATTAAAAACCTTATTTTCTCCACCCCACTTTCTGAATATGAGGGCTTTTCACAAACTAATCAAAGTCACATCTCCTCAAACCCTAATTTTCTCTTTTCCTTTTGGATAAAAAGACTTCATGGGGTATTTGTACTAATTGAAACCCATATCAAACTTGTCTTTGTAACTAGTTTTCCCACCTTAAACTTCCATGCATTTGCTTTTGTGTTACTTGTACGAGAAACTTCAAAAAAAAAAAAAAATGGGAAGGGATATTGTTATCATGCTCTTTTAGAAAGCCTAATGCGAAAGCCATGGGCTTTTTGGATCAAAGCCTTCCTTCATTGAGGTAGGAGTAGTCGAGACTCATACCAGAGTCCTTGTTGTAAAGTATTATCTTTTTTAATTCTGTAGATATGGAGCCTTTAACTACAATCCTCACAAGCAATTTCTCACCCAGAGTTATTAGAAAAAAATTGCTTTTACGACAGTCTCGACGATTTTCCTTATGCACCCTTGAGGCTGTGGAGTATTTTGGAGATGGCTTCCAATGTGGCAATAATGGTCAGAACCTGTGTAGAAGCTCTGAGTTTGATTATACTATGTTGCAACATAGAATGCAAGAATATGCAAAATCTGGATTACTTAGAGAAGCTCTGAATACATTGAGTCTTATGAGATATGTACAAGGAAGACCAACTTTTAATGATTACAATGCGCTTATGTACTGTTTTTTGAAATTGAGGCATGTTAGCATTGCAGAATTGATTGATATTTATGAATGACTGAAGAGATTTGGACCGTTTCCGAATGCATCAACTTTTAATACTCTCTTGGATGGATCACTTCGATTAGAGAAGTGGGATTATGCTCTTTGAATTTCGGAGGAGATGTGTAGAAATGGGTTTGTTTCCTCTTACAATGCTTTGATAAGTTTGTTGAGATTTGATTATTTTCCAAAAGAAGCCTACTTGAATTCATTTTTTTCAATTCTCTGTAGACTTGGTAGGGTTTGTGAGGCATGTTTCTTGTTGTTATTTTTTTTAGATCTTGTGTTTGGGGCCCATATAATCAAGAAAAAATCATGCAATGGCTCACGTTTTTGTTTTTTTTTTTTTTAATATCTTGAGATTGGTAATGATCCAACAACTGGAATTTGATCACATAGCTTTGTTTGATCTTAGGAGCAATTTTAACAGGTTGGATCATGATTTATTATCGTAGAAATAAAAAATAGAAACAAGACTTATGAGTCTTTAAAATTGCACATTTTCATCATTTATTTTTAATTAGTTGTTTAGTTAAGAGTTTAATTAGTTGTTTGGTTGAGAATTTTATTAGAGTTTTTTATTAAGGATTTGATCATCGACTTGATTAGGGTTATGAGTAGAGAGGTATTGGATTTTGATCATGGTAGATGTTGATTATGATTTTGATATACATTTAATATAATCACAACCATGATTATGCATCTTTGGTTAGGTTGACCTATATATATTTTTTGATAAAGGTTGACCTATTTAATGGCAGGTCAGGCACGGTTTGGGAGAATTAAGACGGTTAATAAACAAGTCAAGTTAGATTTTAGTATTGATCTCTTGTGCATAGGCGTCAATTTAACCCGACTTGAATTGTTTCCAATCCCAATATGAACCCTATCATCACAAAAGCCCATCAGGAGAACTACAAGGTTGAAGATGAACGGGAGAGGAGAGTTGATAAGTGGATCTTTTGGAACGAAGGAATTTCTTAGAACATATGATGAATAGAGCTTTAAGGGTTTTTCTAACATTCATTGGATATAACAGGTTTTTAATAACTTTATTTTAGACTTGATGTAAAATTTTATTAACTACCAAAAAAGAACACTCCAAAAACTAGAAATAAAGTGATCCCTACAGCATTGGAAAATTATATAAATTGCGATCTATTTACATACTATTGGATTAGTCATATATATATTTATATAGGGAGATGCTCCTATAAGAGATACTCTCACCTTAATAGGAGAGATAAGGTGGGGGCCCTCACCTTACTATTCAATGCCAACAACTTAAATGCGAGGGCCCTTATGAGAACTGTTCTTACCATTCCCCCCCCCCCCCCCCAACATTCTCGAAGGGAAAGGAGCCCTTTTCGTTTCTCCTCCCCAATTCGTCTCTTCCCCTCGCTCTCTTCCTCAAATCCAGATCTCATTCTTTGTCTTCCATCTATTCTCCAAAGTGAAATGAAGCACCACTATACCGTCTCTACCCAATGGAAGTCGAGGATCTCTCTCCCTAGTTGCAGTTCCAACTCTCTCGATCAAAGCTCTATACCGTCTCCACCCAATGGAAGTTAATGATTTTTTACATCTTTATTTTGTAGGCCTTAAATGGAGTAATGGTTGTCATGCTGAAACTGTGGTTTAGTGGGCCAATCTGAAGAGATATTTGGATGTAAAGGGTTATTTTCTTCTTCTTCTTCTTCTTCTTTTTGGCAGAAGGAAAGTAGAGGGGTAATGTTATTAACCATGGCATGTTGTCATATTTGGTAAATGGGTAATGTTGTTGCCAAAGGTTATTCAACTATGATTTTTTGGGTTTTGTATGGTTGGATTTTATGGGTTTTGTATGTAGCTTTTATGTTTTGGGTTAAACATTTATTTACTAAGCAAAGTTATCTTTGTGGACTTTTGATATGGACTAGCCATACAAGAGGGTGTGGATCTTCGTGAATTAATTAATTTGTACCACAAATTGTATCTTCATGAATGTAAGCCTTAATGGACTCCCATGTAAAGCACAGAAGTATGTTACACACATGGACTCTTTTGAATTACAGACATGCTATGGATTTACTTTTCTTTATCACTGTATATATATATATAAATTTTTTTTCCAATATGATTTTATCAAAGCTCTTTTGATTCAATAGTTATGTGTCTCTAAACATTTTTTTTTAGTATCATTCCAAGTGCCAATATCTTCTCTAGAGTTACAGGCCATGGATAATAATTATTCCAACAAATTTAGCTTGGAACAGTTGGTGCCATATCCTTGTCAGGACTTCAATAGTAGCATCGAAGTAACTTCCATACATGCAGCTTCTAGTGACAACTCTGGAAGACTCATATATGAGAGCTCGAAGAGAAACTCACCTCATGTGGGGATGCAATATGCCTTGGAGCATTTTTTAGGAGGAGAATTTTGTTGCCTCGGTGGAGTACAACTTGGAAGATGCTGTGGAAGATGAATTGATGGATTTTTTTTTCTTCTTATCTTGGGTCATTATTTATTACCCATTATTGGCTAACTTGCAGTTGTATTCACACTCTCTTCTTAATAAAATTGTTCATAAAGTTTATTGTGGGGCTTCATTTATGTGTTGTGGATGACTATGGATATGGGAAGAAAGGGTTCACACTTGAAATACTATTTTTTTCAAATCTATAATTGAAGAATGGTAGAAGTCTTTAGGTCTTCTGTGCTTATCAACTAAGAGCCTAGAACTTAATATGTGCACCTGAAACAATGCATACAAGGAATAATTGATCAATTGAAATTTCTATGATTGTTGAGTACTTGATTGAGAGATGTGACTGGATCAACTGATATCAGTGAGCAGTTACAGCCATTTGTATATCATAGGGCAGTTACAGTCTCTTGCCTCTCTAGCAAATTAATTACAAAATAATAACATCCCATGACAGTGGGAGTGCCAAAATTAACGATACCAATTCTATTAGCAGAGAAGCTTTGATTTAGCATATGAAAATGTGTGTTGAACCAATCCCATTAACAACGAAGAGCTTTGATTGATTGTACATTAAAAAACATTTAAGTTGTGGAGATTTCCATTTCATAACAGCAACCTGAACTTGAACATCATATATATCAACAAGGTCATCAGTGAATATGGCTTGAACAACCTGTATAAAAATTGAATAGCTTGATGGAACATCCACACTAAACATAAACATCAAAGATTGGTCGAGATGGAATATCAGCACTGTACCTCACATTTACATAACATTCAAATAAAAAACTATTACAGTTTGTTGCTCACAATCTGTTCCAATTCAAGCACACGAACATGGCATACAACATCTCCAACAATACAATTTGAACTACAACATTTACAGAAAAAAAAATTCTCTGCAACAATGCCTATGTAGTGTGACAGAGGCTTTACATACCGTGCCCTCTTTTCTACAACAGTGTCTATGATCTCCAATGATATATGGATTCTGGATCCCTATTACTCATGCTGCAACAATTATTATTGTTGCTGCTTCTCTCATTCATCAAGGGGAGAATACATATGGCAAAGAGGGGAATTTCTCTATTTCAACCCAAACCTTAATATCCCCAACTCATGCTCCCAACTCACCCTTAACATCAACCCTTGACAAAAATAAAAAATAAAAAATCCTAGTTTGGCAGAGAGAGAAAGGACAAGGAAAAAACCTTTGTGCACGAAAGGAGAAGGAATTGATTGAGTGAGGAAGAGAGATGAGATCGAGTGACAGAGAGTGGGAGGGTGTGGAAAATGGATCTCTTCTTTCCTTTAAACGGAAGCTTTGTGAAGAGATCTTTGTGACGGGGCGAGAGAGGAGGAGATAAGGCAGAGCTACGAGTTTTCTTTCAATCTTCTGATTTAAGTGAAGAGACGAGGAAGAGATTGGGTTTCTTCCGATTTTCTCATTTTCTCATTTCGAGCTTTGGCGACCGTTTCGGAAGCTTGAGATCGTCAGGCGAAGAGATCTTTGTAACCGATTGAGAAAGATGACCAAGCTCTGGGTTTCTCTTTCCCATTTCGAAATCTATTTCGATCGATTTGGGGGTTTTTCTTTTTACTTTCCCTCTGAAATGATTGGTGCAGATGAGACGATCCTCATAGGATTGTGATGGGAGTTGCAACTGGAGGTAGAGATCTTCCATTTTCATAGGAGAGATGGTAGAGAGAGATTTTCCTTTAGGCTCTGCTCTGTATCGTTTTGGGGGAAATATGAGAGGGACAAAGATGGAAGCGAGATGGACTTTTTCGTTTGAGAGAGGAAATTGAGCGGGGCTTCAAAAAAATTCACATTATAAAAGGGCATTGGATGCACCGTTGGACCAGCTGAATCATCCAACGGCCCCTTATCCAGCTTCTCATAAACTTGGTGAGAACACTTCTCAACTAAATAACCCCATATATATAAGGGTAATATTCAGGTGGGAATTGTTGGCCCCATTTAGGGATGGGACTAGGGGGATGGAAAGATCCATGTGAGACCACCTCAAGTATCAAGTTTGACCACAAACCCATGCCCCTAACCCCTTCATCAATGGCACACAAGTTTAATGGCTTCATATTTAAAAAAATATTCAACCCTTAATCCAACGGTTCAGTCCATTCGGTTGTATGTCAATCCTTGAGATTGGTGACTATCAAGGGGGTTCTCTACTAGTTGCTAGGTTTGGTTGGGTTGTTAGTTAGGTCCAGTAAAAAAGTTCTCATATAATAGGTGAGAGCCAGTTCTCACTTGAATATTTCCCTATATATAATATCACAAGATCTAAATCCATGAAATTGACTGTTATAAAATAAGGGGTAGCTTTCCAGTTCTAACATTCCATTTGATGGATTTAGATGGAATTAGCAACAATGCCCCGTGCTTAGCCCGGGATGTTGGGGGTTCCGACCTTTCGTACTCTCCTTCCCACCCCTGGGGCCGTCGGGAGTATGGCGGAGGAGGAAAAGCGAGTCATCAATATTTTTTGTACGGGTATGCTAGATTTTCTATTCTACTTTGAATTTGAAGTGGTGATCTGAAAATTCACCTTCACAAGTAGAAAGGAAATCAATTCTTCTTTCTAACTTTCCATTGCACATATATTTTAAGAAAGAGACACAATTTTTAAATGCCGTGAGAGGCTATTTCATTTTGTTTGCCGTGAAATGCGACTTTTGTTTGCCGTGAAAGGCAGTTTTGTGCCGTACAAGGCGATTTTATGCCGTGAAAGGTGATTTACAAATCTTATCCATAATGAAAGACAAGAAATGTGATTTTTTGTCTCTTTACAAATAATACTAAATACAATAAAATAGTAAGAAAATGTATCTGACTTCTCAGGAGATTGTGGGGACTCGTTTAGATCGACGGTCGCAAGTCATGTATAGACTTCGCCATCGTCTTTCAGATGAGAACGCTTGATGCTTTGATTATTTGGCTTGGCTTGGACCTCAGTTTTTTAGAGGATAAAGACCAAGGAGATGTCCTATATCCAATGAAAATCCGAGTAAACGGGCTGAAGAGCCACGTTTAGGCCATTTTGGATAGAAGGAGAGAGGAGGCCTTGGGGGAGGGGGGGTGGCCCCTCAAGGGACTTCGATCACCTTGTGGTGTTTCAGCAGCAGAGTAGCAGGATTCCTTCATTGAGTATGGATCTCTCTTTCTGTGTCTGCATATCTCTCTCTATCGGTGTGTATATGTCCGTCTCTGGATCTCTTGGAATTACCCCCTTTTATAGCCTCTTGGTAGTCATGGGGTGATTTATGGGATTGATGACCCATGATAATGGCATTGATGTTCCATGATGGGAGGAGTTACAAGTTTTAATTATTGATTTTGTAACTCTTTTTTCTTGGCTTGTGATTGGGCGGTGGAGAATGATGGGCATTTAATCACCTTTAATCTCTATGATGAGGAGAGTTTCATGGTTGTAATGCCATGATTACTTGGATTTGTAACTCCCATTTGCTTGATTTTGATTGGGCCGTCCAAAATAATGGGTATTAAGTTGTCATAAAACGAGTCAATTAACGTCATTAAGTGGTCGCCAGGGCATTTGAAAAGTCGTAGGCCATACCGCGTCTTCTGGAATTCTTCTTGTGATGATCACCGATGGATCCGCATATTGTTTGATGTCGGATGGTGATGCAACTTCAGACATTGGTTGATACCAGCGGGCCGGTGAAATCTGTTTTGTTGATTTCTCGATCGGTTGGACAGAAAGTGTACTTTCTTGGTCAGCCGGTTGGTGATCTTGGAGCGATCAATGATGATTTCATGCTCTTGACAGCGGATCCGAAATGTTGATGAAGATTAGTCGATTTCGAGCATAAAAAATCAGATTTTCAGAAAACCACAAGGGCTGGAGCTCTCGAAACGCGGAAAACGGGCCACCCGGCGACAAATCCGACGACCATGGGCCAAGGTCGCAAGCGACCATAGGCCATGGTCGCCAGTTGTTCCCTTTTCGATCGCCGTTTCTCGATCGTTTTTCGGTATTTTTTTATGCTTTTTTCTCATGTATTTTTCTTGACATTTTTCCTCATTTATTGGCTTGATTCTCTTGAAGAAAAACTGACGAGAAGCCGCACAGATCGGAGCACAAAGTTTCATATTTTTTGGATAAGCCGAAGACTTTGTAGTCGATTTTCCGTCGAGAGTCGAAACTAGGTCAAACAATGTCGAAATGACGAGGTGAAACCTCCTGAGCAGTATATAGGACCAACCATGGTCTTTTGTTTGAGTTTTGAAGCCGTGTGGGGTCCCGTCGCTAGTAGGCTTGATTTCGCCGCGGGGAATATGCCGCGCGTTGATGTGAAGTCAACCGATGTCTGATTGACTTGAAATTTGACAGGGGGCCTATAGAGTCATTTTGAGACGATCCATTGGCTTCGTTTTGGATGTCATAGTCCCGGGGTGCTCCGTCACCGGTAGCCTTGATTTTGTTTTGGAGCGTCAAAGTCGGGTCAAACGTTGTCGGAATGACCTAGAATTTGACATGCAGCCTTTTGGAAGCATGTTGAAGCCATCCATGTGCCCCGTTTGATGAGTAATAGTCCTGGTGGTTCTCGCCGCCAAGAGGCTTGATTTTACTACTCAAGGGTTGATGGAGGGTCAAACATTGTCGGTTTGACTTAAAATTTGACATGGAGCCCTTTGGAGGTATTTTGAGACAATCCGTAGACTCTGATCGAAGTTTTGATGTTTTCAAAGCCGTTGCCACCAAGAGCACCTGGTAAGCTGCAGGAGGAGTGAAGTAGAGTCGAATGATGTTAGAATGGCCTGAAACTTCTAGTGATCCCCTCTTTTGGCTATCTTGAAGGATCTTGCAGTTTTTGTTTGATTTTGACTTGATCTGATGCTTGAAGTATTATTGCTTGTTTTGTAGTATGATGCAGCTTCTTGACGTTGAATAGTCAAAGTGACATTTTTTGTGTCAACACGGGACAAAAAGTAAGATATTATATTTTCAATTTATGAGATATCAAAATTAATTATAAACATATAAGCATATATTCATGCATATTTATATAAAAGCTGCCAACACATCTTCAATCACAAATACAAGTGGTCAATATTGTTGACACCAAAAATGTCACTTTGCCTTTTCACACCAAAACCTACATGGAGCCGCATCCTACCAAAAATAGGCAGGCGCCACTTCAAGCATCAGATCTTGTCAGAATCAAACAAAAACTGCAAGGTCATTCAAAACAACCAAAAGAGAGGTACACATGAAGTTTCGGGCCATTCCGACATCATTTGGCTTAGCTTCAGTTCTCCAACAGCTAAGCAGCAGCTCCCGGCGGCGACAGTGTCGAAGACCCCAAATCTTCGATCAGAGCCTACGGAAGGTCTCAAAATACCTCTGAAAGGCTACATGTCAAGTTTCAAGTCAAACCGACACCGTTTGACCCTCCATCAACTCTCGAGCAGCAAAATCAAGCCCTTAGGTAGCGAGAACTACCGAGGTCGTCACTCATCAAACAGAGCACATGGGCGGCTTCTACATACTCTCAAAGGGCCACACGTCAGATTTTAGGTCATTCCGATGACGTTTGACCCAGTTTCGATGCTCGGAAACAAAATCAAGCCTACCGGCAGCAGAGCACCCCGGGACTATGGCACCCAATTCGGAGCTTGTGGATCATCTCAAAATGACTCCAGTAGGCTCCCCATCGAATTTCAGGTCAATCGGACATCGTTTGACCAGAAGTCAAAGCTCGGCATTTCCCTCGCTGTGAAATAAAGGTCAATCAGACATCGTTTGACCAAAAGTCAAAGCTCGGCATTTCCCTCGAGGTGAAATCAAGTCAACCGTTTGCGGGACCCCAAGCGGCTTCAAAACCTGAACAAAAGCCTATGGTTGGTCTTGTCTACTGCTCAAGAAGCTACACGTCGAATTTCAGGTCATTCCGACATCGTTTGACCTAGTTTCGACGCTTGACAAAAAAATCGGCAGTTCTCCACAGTAAAGTCTTCGGCTTTTCAGAAAATGAGAAACTTTGCGATCCGATTTACATGGCTTCTCGTCAGGTTTTCTTGAGGGAAATCCAGCCAATAAATGAGAGGAAATTCCAAGAAAAATGCAGGAGAAAACAGAAGCGAAAAACGACGAAAAACGGAGAAGAAAAGGCGACCGGAAGACGGCCGACCATGGGGCACAAACCCCATGGTCGCCGGCCCCATGGTCGCGGCCGACCATGGTGCATGGTCGCCGGCGACCATGGAGGTCCGGGCCGCCGGACCTCGCCCAAAAACCCCGTTTTTCAGGTATTTTTCGCGTTCCGAGTTGATTGGCCCCTGTGATTTTTCCAAATTCTGATTTTTTGAGCATGAAATCCGTCGATCTTCGTCGACATCGTGGATCCGCCGCCGGAATCATGGAATCATCATCCGACACCTCAAAATTGTCAACCAACCGATCAAGAAAATGCACTTTCTGCCCGACTGATAGAGAAATCGACTGGACAGATGTCGCCGGCTTGTTGATATTAATCAAAGTCTAAAATTGCATGATCATCCGATGTCGATCAACATGAAGATCCATCGATGATCATCGCCAAAAGAATTCCAAAGGACGCGGCGCGGCTTGTGACTCTTCAAGCGACCGGGAGACCATTTAATGCTGTTAATTGACTTGTTTATGGCAACTTATTACAGTCATTAACTCATTATCTTGGACGGCCCAATCAAAAGCAAGCAAATGGGAGTTACAAATCCAAGTATTCATGGCATTAAAACCATGAAACTCCCCTCATTATGGAGATTAAAGGCAACTAAATGCCCATTATCCTCCACCGGCCAATCAGAAGCCAAGGAAAAGGAGTTACAAAACAAGTAAATTAAAACTTGTAACTCCTTCCATTATGAGCATTAATACAAATAAATGCTCATAAACTCTCCTAAACGACTACCAAATGCCTATAAATAGGAGGCCATTCCAAGGGAAACAGATCCAGAGAAAAATCGCCAGAAAATCATTCAAAAATCCTCGGAGAAATCTCTACAACCCTGCTCCTTCAAGAAAACTCTACCGCAACAAGCACTACAAGGTGATCAAAGCCCCTTGGGGGGGCCACCCCCCCCCCCCCCCAAGGCCACCTCTCCTGATTTCCAACATGGCTAGATGCGGCTTTTCAGTCCGTCTACTCTCTTTTTTACTGGATATAGGATCGTACCTTGGTCCTTATCCTCTAAAAATCTGAGGTTGGAGCCAAGCCATGAAATCAAGCATCAAAGTTCTCATCTGAAGGACGATGGCGGAGTCCATACATGACTCGCGACCGTCGATATGAACGGGTCCCCCACAATCGCATGAAAAGTTAGATTCCTTTTCTTTCTTTTCCGTTGCATTGTATTTTTTTTTATAAAGAGACAAAAATCACATCTCTTGTCTTTCATTATTGATAAGATTTGTAAATCGCCTTTCACGGCAAAATCGCCTGTCACGGCACCAAAATCGCCTTTCACGGCCAACAAAGAAAACCGCCTCTCACGGCATTCAAAAAACAAACGTTGTCTCTTTTCTTTAAAAATATGTGTGCAATGGAAAGATGGAAAAAAGTTGATTTCCTTTTCTACTTGTGAAGGTGAATCTCCGGATCACCATTCTAAATTCTAAGTAGAATAGAAAATCTGGCATACCCAAAAAAAATATTGATACCCGTTTCTCCCATTTCCTCCACCCTCCTTCCGGACCCCGACAGACCCGGGGCGGATGGCAGCGGAGGAGGAACGGAGGGGCGCGGTCCATCAAGCTGGCATGCCCGGTGGGACCCCGTTCATTTGAGAACACAATGCTTGGATTCTTTGGCTCCTTTTTAGTTGGTAGCCTATGTTGGATCTTGCATCTAAAAAAAAACACATGAGATGGGATTCTTGAAAATTTCTTCTTTTGAGTTTATTTCCAGTCTTTCTTGTTTCTAAAAAAAAAAATTCTCAAAAAGAAACAAAATCTGATTTATAAAAATTTCAGATTTCCCTCTTTTGGATTCACAGCTGAGAAACTTTGGTTTCTTCCTTTTCGGACTTTTGAGCTCGCAGAAATGTTGAGCTCATTTTCGGAATGGAACACCATTTGCTCTCTTCTATGAATCCATGAAAAAAAAATCTGATTTACAATTATTTTTTTTCAGATTTTCCTCTTTTGGATTCACAGTTGAGAAACTTTGGTTTCTTCCTTTTCGGACTTTTGAGCTCGCAGAAATGTTGAGCTCATTTTCGGAATGGAACACCATTTGCTCTCTTCTATGAATCCATGAAAAAAAAATATGATTTACAAAACAAAAATTTTCAGATTTTCCTCTTTTGGATTCACAGTTGAGAAACTTTGGTTTCTTCCTTTTCGGACTTCGAGATCGCAGAAATGTTGAACTCATTTTCGGAATGGAACACCATTCGCTCTTTTCTATGAATCTATAAAAAAAAATCTTTAAAAAAAAAAAAGAACCACTAAGGTTGCACCAATTGTGTTCTTTGACCAAAGTGGATCTAAGAAAAGCCTTGTCCAGAGTGTGGAGACAACTAGACTATTCTAGGCAAGGGTCCTCCAAACGGGTTCATTAAGTAATCCTACCCTTACTTGGGGGCTGATCTATCAACTGAGGTTTCATAAGATCGAATTGGAGATCTATGTGAATTCTTAAAAAAAATCTTCAAAAAAAAAATCTCTAAAAAAAAAAAAAGAACAAAAAAAAAACTTCCGTCACTTTTGGATTCACACTTGAGAAATCTTGGTTCCTTCCCTTTCAGGATTTCGAGCTCGCAGAAAATGTTGAGCTCATTCTCGGAATGGAACACCATTTGCTCTCTTCTATGAATCCAATCTTGACCTTTCAAAAATCCCATCTCGTGTCCTTTCCAAGGATGCAATTTGCAACATTTGTGCCTAGCGGTGCTAGTACGCCCTTTCGGAATGGAGCTTTGCTTCTCGGTAATTTGAATTAAGGTTCACAATTGCTTCTAGCAGTCACTGGGACGCTCATTCTGAGCTGACCCTACCTGCGTTTAGAACAATTGTGCCCTCTGTGGCTTTTCTGCCTTCCTCATGTTGCTTGGGCTGGGCCATGTCCCCTCAAGCGGCTTGAAGAGGCGAAACCATAGTATTTTCCATTTATGATTACCATATTCTTGTGATTATTAATGGATATGGTCTTGTTTCAGAAGTATTTCAAAAAACTAACAATGGCAGCTTCGTTAACCATCACCTTCGATGAGAACAAGTACCAGCTCATGCTCCAAGACAAACAAACCAAGCGCACTTACAAGCGCCCTGCCAGCTGCCGAAGCGTCATTTCCCTCGGCAACTCAGAAGACACCGGGTCAAAATCTACTCCCCGGACCATTGTCTTCGGGTCATTGGGACCATTCCCACTACCCGCAGAAGAAACTGCACCTGCCAAGAAGCAGAGAACCGCCCCTCAACGTATCACTACAGTGATACCAAGGGCGATCATCAAGAAGCCTGAGGCCCGTAGCACTCCTACGAAGCCTCAACCAGCAAGAAACCAGGTCTGCTCAAAGACTTGGTCCCCAAGACCTTCATCCAAACAAAGAAGGTCACAAAAATCTGCAAAGCCAGCCTACCTGGCCCCGCTAAAGGAGAACCGGTTCTATCCTCTTGCATACATGAAAGAGGAGAAGCCTACCCACCACCAAACAAAAAAACCAACTCAGCACGAGCCGGCTTGCTCATACAAGCCCAAAATCAAATCGTGCATTGTAAGGCCTCCGCAAGAACCTGCCAAGGCCTGCACACCTGCGAGTCGACCCTTCCTCTCAACAGGGGCCGAACTTGCCAAATTCAAAGCTTCGCTACGACAGGCCAAGGACCGCGTCCGGATCCTGTCCCTGCCAGTCTTCAAAGAAGACAAGCTCGGCTGCTGCGCACCAGGAACTACGTCCTTCATCGCCAGAGCACAGCCAGAGCTAACCGAAGCTCAAATCGCTCGTCGTATGCGCCGCCGTGCGGCATATCGACAAAAGAGACTAGAGAAGCAAAGAACCCAAGATTCTGCACCTCAGGTCTTCCAAAAATGGGTCGAAAAAGAAAGACCCGACCAAGTTGCTGCTGTCCATATGGTTGGCAAGACTAGAAGACGTCAGAAGTCAACAACAAAAATCCATGTCAGGCGTCCGGTGACTCGCAGCGTCTCCCGGACACGAAGACATAAAGAAAACTCTCCCGCTCCTTCAAGCCAAGGACATCGGAGTGACCACTCTTCGAGCTCTTCATCTAAAAGGATGAGCTCCAGCTCAGTCACCAAGACTGTATCCTCTTTCGACTCTCGAAGAGTGAATGTCTTGGTCACAAATGCTGAGCAACCTCCGCCACATGATGACGTAGCTGCACGCATCTAGCAACTGGAACAAGGACAGCAGAGAATAGAGGCCCTAATGGAAAACCTCCTTCTCACTATCCAACGTCCGCCAAACAATGAAACTCCTTCGAGCCATCAAGGCGACGAAGAAAATGCGGAAAACAGTGAGTCACGTGCCCTTACCAAAAAGGACGTTGACGATATCCTCGCCAAAGCAAAAGAAGAGGATACACTAAAGGAGCATGGGATCAAGCCACCATATCCCTTGTGGATGGACTCGGTCCCATTCCCTACAAAATTCAAGCAACCTACTCTCCAAACATATACGAGGAAAGGTTCAGCCAGACAGCACGTCATCCATTTCAAGATCCTGACGGGAGCTATTGCGGATCAAGATGCCCTCAAAATCCGCCTCTTTGCAAGTACCCTAAAAGGTACGGCCTTTGATTGGTACTCCACTCTGCCGGAGGACTCCATTCAAAATTGGGTCATGCTGGAGACACGCTTCCTAACCCACTTCAAAGGTGAGGATCATCCTGTTACTATGGCTCAGCTCTGCAGCCTAAAACAGGGAGAGAATGAGTCAACATATGACTTCATTCACAAGTGGAAGGCAATGGCATACAAATTCTCCGATGTACTGCCACAAGCGTCACTGGTCGACATCTGCCGAAATAACATGAGAGCAAGAATCCGCTCCATGATCATCGGCAACAAATCAAAGAACCTGGGAGAACTCCTGGAAGCAGCTATGGAAGCTGAAACGGTGATCAAAGACCTCAACAGTCAGAAATCATCAAAGAAAGAGCCGACTGCCATTGCAACCTCAAAACCAAAGAAAAAGGAGGTTCTCAATGTGCAAACCAAGTCAGCTCCTCAGCAGCCAAAGAAAGCTGAAAACAAAGCTGCAGGTAAAAAGCCTGAACTCTCTGATGCCTTCAAAGAACGAGTAGAGAAGAAATACCCGTTCGATGAAGATGTTGAAGAAATCTTTGGGGCACTTCTCGCAAACGGTAAACTCACCTTGCCTGACCCCAAAAGACCAGGAGATGTGGGCAAAACCAACGATCCTCGGTACTGTCCATACCATCAGATGGTCTCGCATCCTCTCAGTCAATGCTTTGTTGTGAGAGAGAAGATAAATGAGATGTGGAAAAACGGAGTCATTACCTTCGACAAGAACTATGGGTCTGCCTCCGTCAACATGGTGTCGTGTGGACAAAAACAAAAATCACCAAAAGAGAAGATCACTACTTCCTTCAAGGTGATAAAGATGACCCAAATGTCCCAAGAGTTGGTTCCATATCCAACATCAGACGGACAGCCCATATGGGTACACCCCGATATCCTAGAAGATGAAAATTGGGAGGTCGTCAAAACAAAGTCAACCGCTCGACAGCGAAGGCAAGCCAGGAGACAACTCCGCAAGCTCAAACAGCAGGAGAAAGCTCCGAAAAAGCAAGAAGTCACTGAAAAGGCAGAGACCTCCTCTACCGCTTCACTGGGGACAACAGAAGAGTCCTCTCCTAAGACTTCAAAGGCGGCAAGAAAATTCACTCTTGGTGATTTCATGCCACCACACCTCAAAGATGAAACTATGCAAGGGGCATCATACTCTTGCAACTCGGTGGTCGGATTCCCCATGGATGGATACGAGTCCAGTGACACCGCCAGTGACATCGATGAATGGGAGGAATCCCTCAAAACAGGAGAATATCTCTCCGACGAGGAATGGATCCCTGAATCTCATCTTATGCCAGTAATCTGGTATAACCCATTACAGCCGCAAGGATCCTGGTCTGATGATGAAGAAGACCAAGAGGCTGTTCAAGAAAACACTCCAGTGGAACCCAGCCATGTTGAACCACAAGGAGAAGACGAAGAAGAAGATTTGTCTCCCGTGCCTGATCTCGATGAATACGCAAGGATCTTGCAGCACCTTGCTATAGAGCAAGAACAAGGTCGCATCAATCAGCTTCGTCACAACCCAGCACCGGAAGTTCCTGAAAATCTACAGGAATCTCCTCCGGTAACCCCGGAAAACGAAGAAAGCTGTTGGATCGATGATCCTCCTACATCTGAGGACGAATCTGATTCCCAACAGTTCATCTTGGAGGTATCTTCCGTCAAAGTTACTTGCAATGCAATAGCTCAGGATGATAATTCCTCACCTTCTCAGTCTTCGTCTCTTGGAACAGTGACATCGGAACTCAAACCTCTTCCGACTGATCACCTTGAAGAAATTCCAGCCGGTGAAATCTTCTTCAGAGAAAATCCGGTCAATTGGTCCCAAATGCCCGATCTCATCAGTGATGTCTGGACCGACAAAATATTCGATAAAGAAGGAAAGTTGCTAGATGCTGTTCAGGACTTGCTCCCGGAAAATGCTCCATGCAACACAATTACTGAAGATGGCAATGCTGACACAGAGACATCTTCAGCAAATGAGAAGGAACAACCCCTCGATCTCGAGGGTGATCTTCCAAACAAAGACCCTTCTCCAGAAGCTCTTGAAGTTGGTAGAGGTACCCGTTCTGGCCGGGATTATTACAAAAATTACAACCAACCTTCTGCTTCTTATGTAAATCCTTTGGGAAAACAAGCTGTAAACGCCCCTAGTGGCAAGAATAATGAAAATGCAGGCCCCAAGGAGGCTTTCAAGTACGACTTGATTCAGCACTTCAAACACATACCTGCACGTTTGCACATCCTAGACTTATTACGAATGTCACCGCAGACTCGTGATAGTCTCATTTCAGAACTACAAATGCTGGATGCGGATGTCGACAAACATGCCCCACAAGTCCTACAAATTGAAATGGACTATAGGGTCAAAAAATCAAAAACTCCCTCAAAAGGAGAAAAAAAGAAAACTGAGGGATCCTGCATCGAATGCCTCTCGGTTAAAAAAGCAGCAAGTGCAACCATCGCCTTCACCAAGGAAGACCTCCTGCTAGGCGAGACAAAGCACAACCGACCCCTGTACTTCACCGGGTACATCAAAGAGGTGCCAGTACGCAGAATCCAGATCGATCCAGGTTCTGCACTCAACCTCATCTCCACTTCGGCACTCGAAGAACTGGGCATTCCACCTAGCAAGCTGAGCCACACGTCTGTGTCCATCTTTGGATATGATGGCAGCGCTCAAAGGCCGATCGGCAAAATCAGGTTCAAGTTGCAAATCAGTGATCTTATCTCCGAGGTCACTGTCTATGCAATAAAGACCCCTTCATGCTACAGCATCCTTCTCGGACGCCCCTGGATACACGAGAATGGTGTTGTCCCCTCGACTTTACATCAGTGCATCAAGTTCGTTGGCAATGACGGCTTGATACATCGAGTGTTTGCAGACAAAAAGCCCTTCAAAGGCAAAGAAGTCTATTTCACAGATGCTCAGATGTACAAAGATGAAAAAGAAGAAAGGGAGGAAGAAACAACACCCTTTGCCGAAAATCTCCAGAAAGACAAAGGCAAGGCTCCTCAGCAATCACAGGAAGAAAACAAACCCTCTATCAAAACCGAAGAGAATAATCAATCTCCCTTCATGGTCTCCCTCAAGTCTTCAAAGCCTCTGGTGATCACCACCAAAGCAAAGAAGACAAAACAAAAGGCTGGGGGCAAGTTTGTTGTCCCCTTCGTGTCTATCTTGCAAGACACGGATTCGGACTCAGAGCCAGAAGACGACACATCGTCAAGCCAAGCTGATGATCAACAAGTTCAGCCCGCTCTCACTCCGATGGAGACAACCGTTGACATAGAAGATCCGGCATCTACTTCCTTCGTTGTTCCAGCAACATCAGCAGAAGAAAAGCCAATCTTCTTCCATAAATCGGGAGTTTCTTCATCAAATTCTTCGCTTGAACCTTTCCAAAACGAAGGTATGCCTCAACTATCCCTGTATAGTCCAATGGCACAAGCTATCATGAAGAAAATGGGCTACGACGCTCAGAACCCAATCGGTTTGGGAGGTGGCCGTGGTATTATCACGCCATTGGAACCAACCCTGACCAAAAGTCAACTGGAAGGTTGGAAACCCCACCGCCACATAGAAAAGTCTTCACATGGGCTGGGGTATGATCCTGACTGTGAGGTCCCACCCTTGGTGGGCCCTCTAAATGCTATTTTATAGGCTAATTAATCTTAATCTATGTTAATTATTGGTTAATTATTGCTAATTACTACTAATCCCTACTAATCTCTACTAATCTTTGCTAATCTTGGTTAATTACTCTTTATTTGTGCTAATTAGGGGTTATTAGAGAGATTAGTTAGATTCTCCTAGCTTCTAGTTAGATTAGCTTAGTTGAGTAGAATTTTCAATTAATTGGGTGTTAGTGCTAAACCTAGGCTATTAGTGCTAGTTAGGCCATTAATAGAGTTTAATTAACTAATTAAGGTTGGGTTAGTGCAAAAGGGTGCCCTCTCTAGAAGCTTCCAGCCTAATGACCCAACTACCCCCAGCCCTAACCCTAACTACATGAAAACCCTAGGGCTAAGATGGTAATTAGTCACCCCCCTTAAAACTATAAAACCTCTCTTATCCCCAAAACCCTAAACCTAAGCTAACCCCTTTCCCAAGAAAACCTCCAGCCCCCTTCCCAAGAAAACTCCCAACTGTCTTCACTCCCATTGCAACTCTCTTCTCCTCCTTCCTCTTCCAACGTATTGAGCTAAGCATTCTACTGTGACTGTGCTGGGAGCATCTTGCAGCTGTTGCAACCCTTCTCCTTCATCTCTCCTCCTCCTCTGCATCAGCCACTACCCCACTACCTCATCTTCTTCTCTTCATCCTCTCTACTGGGCTGAACCTCTGCTGGAACTCTTCCTCTGTTTCCCCCGGGGCTGTGCTGCAACTGCTTCTTCTCTGCTACTGTTCTGCTGGAATTTTCCAAGAGCTGTTGTTATTACCCCATCTTCCCTTCCCATTTCATTTCTCCAAGACTCTGCAGCTGTGACTGTTGCTGGAACCCATTGGAGCTACAGCAGCTGCCACTTCTTCTTCTTCCTCTCTCTTTTCTTCACTGGGAGACTACTGTTGTGCTGGAAATAATTCTTGAGAGCTGCTGCTGGGTATTCTTCTTCTTCATCCAGCTGGGAGCAGCAACCATCATCTTCTTCTCCACTTCTCTGTTCAGCTGGGACTTGGATCTTCTTTGTTATTTCTCTCTTCTCTCTACAAATCAATTCTCAAGCTAAAGAGGCAAGTGCATCTTACTGTTAACTTAGAATATATGTTGTCTTTCCTTTGATTTCTTTAGTTTGATTTCATGATTGTCACTAATTAGTCATAGAAATTCTACCTGAGCTTAGTTGTTTGTTTGTTTGGATGGAAATGGGCATTGATGGATGGGGGTTTCACCCCCCATTTGGAAGATCAATGGGCCACAAGGTTGTCAATTAATGGGCATTAGAGTTATTTGATGTTTGGAGATGATTTGGTGAAGTTTGGGACTGATTGGAAGTGATTTGGTGGAAAAACGGGTTGAAATGGAGAAAACCTGAAAACTGGTCTCAGTGCATGGCCGAGACCAGTGTATGGCCGAGATCAGTGTATGGCCGAGACCAGTGTATGGCCGAGATCAGTGCATGCCGAGACCAGTGCAGGACCGAGCTCAGTACATGGCCGAGACCAGTGCAGTGCAGTGCATGGCCTAGACCAGTGTAGTGCATGGCCGAGATCAGTGCAGTGCAGTGCATGGCCTAGACCAGTGTAGTGCATGGCCGAGATCAGTGCAGTGCAGTGCATGGCCGAGACCAGTGCAGTGCAGTGCATGGCCGAGACCAGTGCAGTGCAGTGCATGGCCGAGACCAGTGCAGTGCAGTGCATGGCCGAGACCAGTGCAGTAAAGTGCAGTGCAGTGCATGGCCGAGACCAGTGCAGTGCAGTGCATGGCCGAGACCAGTGTAGTGCATGGCCGAGATCAGTGCAGTGCAGTGCATGGCCGAGACCAGTGCAGTGCAGTGCATGGCCGAGACCAGTGCAGGACCGAGCTCAGTGACTGAAATTTCATGGAAAAGATGATCTGATACTTGGGATTTACAGTAGAAAATGTTTAAAGCTGGGACATCCATCTTTCTAGGGTTTTTGGTGTATGCGGTCAATCACCCAGGCCAGGTGTTTGACCGGACACGCTGGAAACCTTTAGAAATGAATTAAGTCTTCCAGGAGGCCTGACTCAGGTTAGTCAGTGCACTCGGTTGATCCACCCGGCCAGGTGATCAACCGAGCTCACTACACATCAGGTTCACCTGGTTAAACTCTGATTTTCCAGTTTTCAACATTTAGGAGTTGTAATCAGTTGTAGGGCCCATTGACCATCCAAATGAGTATTTGTCAGTGTCCTAAGCCCGAGTCAATGGTGTGGCTCAACCTTGACTCGCGGGGACCACTGTTTAGGGTTTAGGTTATTAATCTAAGATGATTCGACCTCTAAGAGTTGTCAACAATGCCCTTAACCAACTAAGCACCAAATACAGTATTTTACGGCATTAATGACATCGTTTAGAGATCGAATTACCGGAGATGGACCCGAACCTAAAGTGGCCCATTACCTAGGATTGGACCGTTGGATTTCCCTGTTGATTCCTTCGTTGAAGTTTATACTTCACTTTATTTATATTCTGTCATTCTTAGATCTTTAGTGTAGCTGTTTACTGTTAACAAATATAATTGGAAGACCTGAACCTAGGGTATCTAGAGGTGACCCGATAGTGTGGTTTTGGAGATCATTGACCCGTGTCTGTGTCTAGGCGGGCCCTTAATGGGCCTAAGTGTGGAGATGTGAACCATTTAGCTTGGAGAGGTAGTTTCTATTGGACTGTTAAGTAATATGGATTGAAATGGAACTGTTTATCAGTAGTAGATGGATTAGTTGCCTCGTTTGGACGGTTTTAGACCAGGCCATGTACTGATGGGCCTTGGTATGGATCCAACGAGTGGGCCTGGACCTTGAATGAGATCCAGAGACTGTATTGGGATGTGTAGACCTCTTAGATATATTGTTAGGACCTTGTTCACGCAAGGCAAAGCCTAGACAGACACAGACCTTAGAGTTATTCTCGAGTCGGCATGAACATTCACTCGGTTGATTTAAGCTCAGCCTGTGGACTGATCATCCCCGGTAGGAGCTAGTTGAGTATGGTGAAGCTATCATGATGAGCTGTGTGGTTAAGACGGCAAGGTGTCATACTGTGCCGATCTGGAGTGATGAGATGATGAGTTGATGAGTGATATTCGGGATTAGTTATTCCCTGGTGAGATTCCCCACCGCGACTGTGTTCAGTATGGGAGGGCCGCGGCATAATATCCCGCGGTATTCCAGCTCGTGTGAATGTGCCACCTTGTTGTAGTAGTTTAGATGTTTTCTATTTATACTGATTCCTTATGATTTAAATGCACAACTGCCTAGTTCTTTTCCCTTGCTATTCATTTAACTTATGTACCCGTCTTTATTTCCTTTGATATATATATGCTATGTTAGTAGTATGCTGTATCTTGCCAGATCGTTTAGATCTGACCCATTCTATGGTGCTTAGGCCTTGACCCAGAGATTCCCGACGACACATTAGCCCTAGTGGAGGCACCCGTGGCAGGAGAGTACGCTTGGGGCCCGGCCGACACGGATGTCGAGCCGGAGGGCGAGGAGTTTATACATGGGTTTTGAGGGACATTGTTATTTTGGGTTTTTGAGAGATATTCTATAGTGAGAAGGGTAGAATGAAAATGTATAACTTTGATTAACATTGAATCATTTTAATTAGACATATGTTCTGCTCATACTTTATATATTTATCAATACCTATTGCTTCCGCTTTGTTTAAATCGTTATGCTTCCGCAATATTAAATGTTATAACTATGTTGGTCAAAAAGTTTTAAATTGGACCTCACTGCGGCCTACGATCTTGGAAGTTCTCGGATTTTCCGGGAAGTAGCGCGCCAATTTCGGGAAATCGAGCGAGTATATCGGTATCCGGAATTGGGGCGTTACACTGACGCTCCCTTGAGACAGTTGACACAAAGGCTGCAAAGTCGTCTTGCCGACCAAGCCTCAACATCTCATATTAATGAAGACATCGATCTCCCCGGATATCTCTTTGAAGAGTCACCCGCCAAAGATTCAAGAAGCTCACCCAATTGGTATGATTTCTCGGATGATGAAGAGGAATTGACCGATGATACGGATACACGATTTTCTAGCCCAGAAGAACCATCATCTCCAAAAGAAGTGCCCTACTTCGACCTAGTTTCAACAGGTGATTGGGACCATCTCATAGCAAATCTTGAGAAAAGTACCAATCAAGAAGACCCATGGACAAAAGCAGAGCCGTGGTCTGTAGATACCTTTGGAACTCCAGAAGGCTTTGTTGGGCTGGAAGCCTCCGAAAATATTGTGGAGGAACCACCTTCAAACCTTCCAACTGAAGATTCTGTTCAAAAGATAGACTTGGGAACACCTGATAACCCACGTCCTGTATTCATAAGCAAGAATATAAAGGATGATGAGTTACCCGAGTATATCGTGTTTCTTCATGAGTTCGTTGATTGTTTTGCATGGTCTTACGCTGAGATGTCTGGCTTAGACCCCAAAATAGCAGTCCACAAACTCAATCTTCAAAAAGATATCAAGCCTGTCAAACAAGGCCAAAGAAGGTTCCGTCCTGACGTGATGGACAAAATTGAACAAGAAGTTCAAAAACTCAAAAGCGTTGGCTTCATCCGTGAGGAACAGCATCATGAATGGTTGGCCAACATCGTCCCCGTGACAAAGAAAAATGGGCAAATCAGGGTCTGCATTGATTACAGAGACCTGAACAATGCATGCCCAAAAGATGAATTCCCGCTCCCTATACCGGAGGTGATGATCGACAACACCTGTGGGTTCGAGCGAATGACATTCATGGATGGCTTCTCTGGCTACAATCAGATAAAGATGCATCCTGAAGATGAAAAACACACAGCATTTCGGACCCCGTTTGGCGTGTATTGCTACACTGTCATGCCATTCGGTCTGAAGAGTGCCGGCGCTACATATCAGAGGGCTATGATGAAGATCTTCCAAGATATGCAGCACAAGACGGTCGAATGTTATGTCGATGACCTCACCGTCAAAAGCAAAAGAAAAGGAGACCATCTCAAAGATCTTCGAGAAGTCTTCCTCCGACTTTGCAAACACAAACTGCGAATGAATCCCCTCAAATGCTTCTTCGGTTTTTCATCGGGTAAGTTTCTCGGATTCATAGTACGGAAAGCTGGCATAGAGCTTGACCCCACCAAAGTCAAGGCTATCCTAGAAATGCCATCTCCAAGAACCCTAAGACAATTAAAAGGGCTCCAAGGAAGATTGGCATACATTCGACGGTTCATCTCCAACCTATCAGGGAAGTGCCGTCCATTCTCTCGGTTAATGAAGAAAGGTGTCGATTTTGTCTGGGATGCTGAATGTGAAGCCGCGTTCCAGGACATCAAGTCATACCTGACTAAACCTCCAGTGTTGGCTGCCCCCACAACTGGAAAACCATTCCTCTTGTACACAAGAGCCCTTGATTGTTCTTTAGGCGCTCTACTCGCACAAAAGAATGACGAGGGAAAAGAAGCTGCTCTATATTACCTTAGCCGCATGTTAATAGGTGCAGAGCATCGCTACTCTCCAGTCGAAAAAGAATGCTTGGCAGTAATGTTCGCCGTACAAAAACTGCGGCACTACCTGCTATCCAACACAGTGTACCTGATTTCGTGGATCAACCTCCTAAAGGTCCTTGTCACAAAAGCAGGTTCTCTCAATGCCCGACTGGCAAAATGGTCCATCCTCCTGTCACAATTTGACATTAGGTATGTACCACAAAAAGCAATCAAAGGCCAAGCTCTAGCAGACTTCCTCGCGGAGCATCCATTGCCTAAAGATTCTCCACTCAGGGATGACCTCCCAGACGAACCGGTCTACAGTGTGGAGACTTCCTTATCAAATGCTTCCTGGCACATGTACTTCGATGGCGCAACCAGGACAAATGAAAAGGGAAATCAAATATCGGGAATTGGCATTCTCTTTGTTAGTCCCGACAAATACATGATTCCACACGCATTCTCGCTACTGGAACCATGTTCAAACAATGCAGCTGAGTACCAAGCCCTCATCGCAGGATTGGAGCTCGCCCTTGAATCCGGCATCACTACGCTGGAAGCTTTTGGAGACTCTCAACTGATCGTCAACCAGATGAATCAGAAATTTGAAGTCAGGAAGCCCGATCTGTTGCCTTACTACAACAAGGCACAATCGCTTCGACAAAAGTTCGACATCTGTCACATCACCCACATCCTCAGAGGTGAAAACATTCGTGCAGATGCCCTGGCTGGACTTGCTGCATCTATGGCAATCCAAGAAGGGGAAAACATGCAAGTTACAGTGTGTCAAAAAAGGATTCTCCCTCCTCTCAACACACATCAAGCAGTTGCTGAATGCCACCAAGTGGTTGGAAGTCGGATCTCCGTCCTTAAACCTCTGATTGGCGACTGGAGGGATCCGTTCATTGATTACATCATGTTCGGAATCCTACCTGAGGATCCAAAAGAGCAGGTAAGCATCCAAAGGCGAACCCCAAACTTTCATTTGGATATTCCTTCAAAAATGCTTTATAGGAAATCCTACAATGGAGTACTTCTACGCTGCTTGTCACAACAAGAGGCTGAGGAAACACTCAAAGAAGTACATGCTGGTCTTTGTGGAGCCCATCAGGCTGGGCCTAAGCTCTACGATCAGATAAAAAGGTTAGGTTATTATTGGCCTACCATGGTGGCTGATGCAATGCAATTTGCTAAGCGCTGCCAACAATGCCAAGTTCATGGAGATTATGTCCACATGCCTCCGGAATGGTTACATCCTACAGCAATCTCATGGCCTTTTGAAGCCTGGGGTATGGACATCATAGGTCCTATCTCTCCCCCATCAAGCAAAGGTCATCGCTTCATTTTCGCTGCTACGGATTATTTCTCCAAGTGGTCAGAAGCATTCGCGCTCAACGAAATGAAGACCTCGTCAGTCCTTCAATTCTTGCGCACTAATATAATTTGTCGCTTCGGCATACCTAAAAGATTCGTCCATGATAACGGACCACAGTTCCGCGATCACCGATTCTACAGGTTCTGCGACAAATACAAAATCCAAAGTTGTCCTTCAACTCAGTACAATTCGGCAGCGAATGGACTAGCAGAGGCTTTCAACAAAACGCTCTGCAAAATCCTCAAGAAAATGGTCTCTAGTCACAAAAGAGATTGGGGCGACAAACTGCCTGAAGCTTTGTGGGCCTATCGAACCACCGTTTGAGGACCAACCCATAGCACACCATTCTCCTTGGTCTATCGATGCGAAGCTGTTGTCCCTTTGGAAGTTCAAATTCCTTCCTTAAGGGTATCTCTGCAAAATGACATGACGCAAGAAAGTAATGTCAAATTGAGACTCCAAGAGCTGGATAACCTTGATGAGAGACAGCTCGAAGCTCTACAAAGCATTGAACTATACCAAGCACGCATGGCAGGATCTTTTGACAAGAAGGTCAGGCAACGCGCCTACAAAAAGGGAGACTTGGTTCTTACAGTAAAAAGACCAATGGTTTTTGCCAACAAATCCAAAGGCAAATTTGAACCAAAATGGGAGGGTCCTTTCGTCATCGACAAAGTCTTCTCCAACGGCGCATACGCTCTTCTAAACATGGAGGGTGACAGATGTATGCTGCCCATCAATGGAAAGTTCTTGAAGCGGTACTACCCTTGAAGGCTTCTTCCATCGGGTCAGAGCGACGCCTGCACGACCAAAGCCTATTCCTAGGTATCTGCTCGTCAAACCCACTCCTTTTGGAATTTTCATCCTCTTGTTGAAATTTCTAAAAAAAAACCACTCAAAACAATGTCTCTTTCATCGTTTCATTGTTAAAAAAAAAGCAAATCCAAAAATCCAAGTTTAGGAGCCTCTTCCCAAACTTGACCAAAAAGTTTTATCCCTGAACCCAAAATTCATGGTTTGAAACAAAATCAGAACCTAGGGATTTCAGCCCTAGTCCACCCCGACTTTTACCACCAAAATGGTTTTGAGTCAAAAATTTTGACCCTCGTGTCTTTAAACAAAAAAATGGTTTTTCAAAAACCGCAGGGAAGCGACGTTCAGTCGATACTTGCAAAACCCAAAATCGGAAGGATGCGAACCCCATTCGATACTTCCAAAACCCCAAAATTGCAAAAATCATGGAGATGCAACGTTCCAGTTGATATCCATAACCCAAATTTTAAAACAAACAAAAAACAAAACAAAGGTTCGAAAAAACCTCAAACTTCAAAAATCATGGGGAAGAAACATTCCATCGATACCCACAAAACAAAATTTTTGAAGACAAAAGCAGGGAAGCGACGCTTAGTCGATACTTGCACCCAAATCCGCGAGGAGGCGACATTCCATCGATACTCGCAACAGAATGAGCAAGGAGGCGACATTCCATCGATACTTGCAATACCATTCAGCAGGGATGCGACTTTTAGTCGATACTTGCATTTTTGAAAACCAAAAACCTGGCTTTCACGCCAAAAACTCGGCTTTTATGCCAAAAATCAAAATTCGGCTTCCATGCCAACAAAACAAAACTCGATTTTCAAAACAAAAAATCTGGCTTCCATGCCAAAAAGAAATTTCGGCTTTCATGCCAAAAACAAAATCTGGTTCTTACACCAAAAACAAAATCGGCTTTCATGCCAAAAACAAAATCTGGTTCTTACAAAAAAAACAAAAATCAGCTTTCGTGCCACAAACCAAAAAATCGGCTTTCATGCAACCTCAAAATTCGGCTTTCATGCCATCTCAAAAAAAATTGGCTCTCATGCCATCCCAAAATTTGGCTTTCACGCCACCAAAATCGGCTTTTATGCCACCTCAAAATTTCGGCTTCTACGCCATCCAAAATTTTGGCTCTCATGCCATAAACCCAAATTTCGGCTTTCATGCCATCTCGAAATTCGGCTTTCAAACCACAAAAAAAAAAAAACCCTGGCTTTTGCCGCAAAATCTGGCTTTCATGCCAAAACAACCCTTTTGACAAAAGATTTTCACAAAATGATAACCTTTTGATCAAAATTTTCAAACAAACATTTTCATCCAACCTTTGCTTATTTTCATCAAAAAGAATTTAAGTAAAAGGTACACAGAATACCAAAAATGTTTTACATAGAGGTACCAAAAAAAAAAGAGAAAAGAAGAAAAGAGTTTGTTATAAAGAGCTCAGTCTAGCATGGTCTTCAACCAAAGATCCAGCTCCTCAAGCAGACTCTTGGCCTTAGCCTCTAAAGCTTCCAGGCCGCGCTTCTTCAAGATCTTGCCATAAAATACGGCAGAACGCCGCGACCCATCTTCGGCACGAGGAAGCTCTTCCTAGAGAATTTGCCACTGCTCATACTCCTGAGTCTTTCTCTGAAGGCTGCTACCGGCTTCTTCAACTTGGCGAATCAGAGTTCCCTCTTTAGTACGGGCTTCTACAATGGCAGTCCATTTGGCAGCACTTTGTTCTTGCAATTGCTCAAGGCGCTGCCTAGTTTCTGTGACCTCCCTATCAAGATGACGCAGGTCTTGTGTTAGCTCAATGATAGCCAACTCGGTAACGTTCCTCTCCCGAACGAATTGCTTCCAAGCCCGTGAGATCTCATCCATTTCAGATTTGATCTTACCGGATGGCTGCAAAAACATCTCATTGAAGAAGTCACTGCTTGGGAAATTCTTGGTCTCAGTCCATTTGTCGCCTAAAGCAATGACTTCATCAACAAAGGCCTTGGCACTTGCAATGTCCAGACCGACCTCTGCACTGTCAGCAAGGATGTCCTGTACATGCTTGACCATGCCAAAACCAGCTTCCAAATGGCCAGAAGAGAGAGTTTCAACCCATGAGCTCAGCACACTCTTCAACACCTTCTTTGCATATTGAAGGGATGGTCCGGATGGAGATTCACCACGCTCTGTTGGCTGACTGCCCATGTCAGGCCGTGGTGGAGAAGAAATCAAAAGGCTCTTTCCAATCGGAGCCACTGAAGAAGCAATATCACCACAAAGTCCTGCCTCTACCGTGACGGGACTGGTAGAAGAAGCCCCTATTTCTGGATCGGCTGCTGGCATCTCCTGTTCTGGCCCTAAGGAAGACGAAGGAACTTCTCCTGTTGCTTCACAACCTGCTGGCAAAAACACAAGAAAAGGTATGAATATGATCTTGTCAAAAAAAAAATCAATGTCAAGATTATCACTATGAAATACCTTCTTCCATGATGGGTGGAGTACTTTCTGTCTCCATTTGCTCATCTGAGGCATCGTCAAAAGCCATATCCATAGATGGCTCGAAGTCGGAACCCTCTGGCAAGTCAGCTGACAAGAAAACAAAAACAATATGTGTCAGCAAATTCAAAAAAAAAAAAAAATCATCCTCATACCAGGTGGAGATTCTAGGTCCTCCCCAGAGTCCCTCAATTCTTCTTCAGATGCCGCAACTGGATCCATCACCGCCTCATCGACAGGAACCCCGGGCATCACCAAGTTTTCATCTTCTGCAAAAGAAAAGAAAACAGCAGATAAAAAAAAATCCCTCATAAAAGGAAAGAAGCGGAAATAGAAAAGAAGGAGAATCATACCAACATCGGCGGTCTCTTCTTCACGACTCCTCTTCTCTGGAGGCTCATCAGCATCTCCTGATACCTCCTCAGCAATGGTAGGAGGGACTTCCAGACCAGGAGAGTCTTCGTGGCGTCTCTCAGTGCGACGCTGTCCTCTCCTCCTCTTTTTTCTACGAGCCGGTCTACTTGAAGTACCTGCCTCACTGTCAAAGTCAGGACTTCCACTTGGCTCCTCGCTGGACGGCCCCTCCTACCGGTGGACCCCATGGAAGCCTTCATTTGCTCTGCTTGCATCCAAGTGTCGATCTCGGCTTCCTCCTCCTCGAGCTGTCTCAAGACCTCAGCAGGTATCTCTTGTGCGGCTCCGGATCTGATGACATCCTGTTCCTCGAGAAAGCCTATCCTATGCTTCTCTCCAGAAAGGAAGAACAAAACTTCCTCTCGACGGACGCCATCTGATCTACCAAGACCCTTCCCAGGAGATTGCTTGACATTCAGCTCCTTCTTGGAAAGCCCTCGGTACACAGCAAAGCTCTCCACGAACCACTTCGTGAAGCCAGCAGTCCAGAAAGTGGGCAACTCAGGATAGGAAATCATAGCAGTGGTGTCTTCTGCACTATAGAAGGCCCATGCATTTCTTCCGTCCTGCAAACCTCCAAAGCGCTTCACCATGCTCGAAGGCGCTCCAACAACGCCTTGAGAGAAGCCTAACTGCAACGCAAAACGCGAAGGGACATACGGCTGGATGTCAACAAAAAGATGTCTGCGGTACACCATCGTGCCAACACGTATGTTTAAAAGCCACCTCTTCTCTGCGTTGGTCAAAGAATAGTGTCTTCCCGATCCTGCCCTGGTGGAATCACGGGAGACACCAAAATCAAAAGCCTTCTTCCGTAAATCTGGAGAAAGCTTTACTGAAGACTGCCCCATCTCGACGTCCCTAAACCATCGGATTCTCAAACGGGCAGACAAAAGAGATTCGGAGACGGCTTTTCCTCTAGCCAACCGAATCATAAAAGGGTCATCATCCTGAGCAGCGCCCAAACGGTGGAAGCCAGGACAGTGGTACACATACCACGAATAAAAAATATGGGTTGAAAATACCCTATTCATAGGAAGCCCAAGCCGAACCAGAAAAGCAGCAGCCTGCAGTTCTGTGCACAAATAGGAGTAAGGAGCAGGCACCAAAGCCAACTGCTCTCCGAACGCCATCTGACAAGCCGGAAATATACAATGCGGCCTGATGTGTGTTCCGTCTCCTCCAGCAAAAACAGCCTCACCCAGCCAATAAGTGAGGTACGCAGCAACGTCTCTCCGCAGCGCAATGTCGGAGCAAACGACGTCTGTACTTGTGAGAAAGTTCTTCAAATTCTCTCGCATGGCGGAAATCTTCTTCCCCGGATTCTTAGCCTTGGCTTCCTGGGTCATACTCCTAGAAGATTCTTCGCCGCCAAAAAAGTTTGGAGACAAAGAGCTGAAACTCCTCCAACTGCTACTCCTTCAAAAAATCATAGAAGGCGACGAGTTGAAAGTACAAGAGCCTAAACTCCTCAGACCGTTCCTCAAGGACGCTGTCGATTGGCATAAACTCCTCATAGAGATTGCCAAGGATGGCAACCCGGTAATGACACTCAACTCCTTCAAAGTAAAACCAATCTCACCATTCGTGACAACGAAAGTGTTGGTTTGTGGAAAGAAAGACTCCAGCATGGCCATAAAAGCCTCATCGGAGAAAACTACGGTTCGACGAAAAGCACGAACCGCATCGAAAATCTCGGCCTCCTTCAGAATGGCATCGCCGATCTGCAGGATATGATCAGTCCACGACTCCTAGCCTGAGTCTGCACTGAAGCGGTCACGAAGCCGAAATGGCTTTACCCAATTGCTGCCATCGCCCCAGAAAATGCCAAGGCCCACCGGTCTCAAATTGACCGATGGATGATCAGATCCTTGGTAGCCGCTGGCCGGCATCAACATGTCCAGACGGACAGGCGACTTCTCTGCATAACCAGAAGGACCGCCAACAAAAACCCCGGTCTTGACCACATTGGTCCTCTTCACCCAGCTTGGAGGATCTTCTCTCTTAGAGCATGTGGGAGAAAGACTCATGATCGAAATAGTACGATCAAAAGTCGATCGGGTAGAAATGGTTCTCTCCTCACCATCAGCTGTGTAAGAGAATTGAAAGCATCTCCTTTGGTATGACGAGTCATCAGGGGCTACATCACCAAAGAAAAAGGTAGGCTTGGGCACAACGCTCTGATCATCCATGACCCAAGGACGATTGCTTGCCATAATCTTGTAGAACTCCTCATCCTTGAGAGCGATCAGTCGCTGTCTCATCTCATCTCGGTTGAGCGAGTCACACTCTTCCAAATTTCTCTCCACATACTGGACCTTCTCCCAGGCCTGCTGTACGGCCGCATTGAAAGATCTGGCAGATCGACGAGGTGCATCCGTAACGGGCTCCTTACCCTTGTTCGTTCTGGAGGAACTACCTGCAATGGAAGAAAAAGAAAGAAAATCAATCACCAAAATGACAGAATTTTGCTAAAAAAAAAAAATCCTAGCGAAATTTTGACATGGCTCCGGGGCAATTCCGAAGAAAAGGGAAACACCCCGAAAAAAAAAGATTGGAAGCCTGAAGATGAGCTCAACATCACCACGAGCTCATAATCAACGAAGGATCCTCAAAGAAAGCTTGAACTCAAACATTGTTGCGAGATCAAGTTAGTCTTCTCAAATCTCCGCAAGATCGGAAAAGAGCTCAACATTGCTGCGAGCTTCAAATTCCAGAACTTTCAAAGGTCCTCAAAATCCCGCAAGACTAGGAAATAGCTCAACATTGCTGCGAGCTTCAAATCCCAAGACCTGCAAAAGATTTTCAGGTGTGCATCATCATGCTCCCAATTAATTTACCAAATCTCATGCATAAAAGAAAAAAAATCATCATGCATTAGACGCTAGGAAAACTTTGACAAAAAGTTTGACCAATTCCAACCCAACTTGGTCAAAACCAATCAAACTTTGTCTAAGTCAAAATTCATGTTGGCTTAACCTAGAGACTCTAACTTTTTATCTTGATGCATAAAAAAAAAAGTATGTACACGAACATCTTGGATTGCATAAACCTCATTATCATGGTGAGCAAAAAAAAGTAGAGAGAGAGAAAACCTCATTAAAAAAAAAAAAAAAAATTCTGAGCTGGCCCGCAGCCCATGGCCCACACGCCACGTGGCTATACGGTCCAGGCCGTACAGGCCTGGTCGTACAGTAGCAAAAAAAAAAAAAAGGAAAGAAAAAAAAAAGAAAAAAAAAGGAGAAGAAAAAAAAGAAAAGAAGGAAAACACGTGAAAAAAAGAAGAAAAAAAAAGAAGGAGAAAATAAACTTTTTTCTACTTTTACATGCAATTTCTTGTTGAGAAAAAAAAACTCACTTGAAGCCATGGAGAAGAAAAAGAAGAACTTAAAGGTCTTTGAAGAAGAGAAGATCTTGGAGCACTCTTGAAGGTTTTTGCAAAAAGAAAAGCAATAGGAGCAAGAGATCCCACCCCTTTGCTTTTATAGAAGAAAGCAAACCAAAAGAGGAAAGAGGAGAAAAGTAAAGAGGTAAGTGCTAAAAATTAGCAACCTTCTTAAAAGAAAAGGAAACTTGGGATATTCTCTCCCAAAACAAAGATTCTTTGAGAAATTCTCTCCCAAAGAAAGAAATATTAATAATAAACTATTACAAAGATAAAGCTAAAAAGAAATCCATTCAACAACAACATAAATATATTAATAATAGCAATAATTAATAAAGAAGATATAGAAAAGGGAATTTTTTTAGAACTGATCAAACCATGTTTTAGCTCTAGATTAAAAAAAAAGAAAAGAAAGCATAAACATCTTAACTTTAAAAGCCATAAATTATGAGACTTTAAAATCACAGGCTAGTGTTATTTGATTCCAGTAATAATTAGCCCACTTTGGATCAATGTATATATCTCTTAATTATGAGTCCATGTGGGCTCACAAAAGTGTAATTTATGGTAGGCCAAACCTAGGGTCACATGTCTATATAATCAGATCAGAAAAAGAAGCCTATAAGGTTCAACCAAAAAATTTCAACCTCAAAACATTTTTATCACAAGCCCATCCATGAGGTGGTCTACCAGAATGTTCGTTCTTAGCCTGGGGCAAAAAGTAAGATATTACATTTTGAATTTATGAGATATTAAAATTAATTATAAACATATAAGCATATATTCATGCATATTTATATAAAAACAATCAACACATATTCCTTCACAAATACAAGTGGTCAACATCAACAATAAACTATTACAAAGATAAAGCTAAAAAAAATTCATTCAACAACAACATAAAAATAATAATAACAACAATAATTACTAAAGAAGATATAGAAAAGAGAATTTTGTTATAATTGATCAAACCATTTTTTAGCTCTAGATTTAAAAAAAATGTATAAACATCTTAACTTTAGAAGCCATAAATGATGAGACTTTAAAACCACACGCTAGTGTTATTTGATCCCAGCAATAATTGGTCCACCTTGGATCAATGTATATATCTCTTAATTATGTGTCCATGTAGATCTTTAATCACAAATACAAGTGGTCAACATCAACAATAAACTATTACAAAGATAAAGCTAAAAAAAAAAAAATCCATTCAACAACAACATAAAAATAATAATAACAGCAATAAATACTAAAGAAGATATATAAAAGTGAATTTTGTTAATATATATAATATTAGTAATAAAAAATGCATTCAAGTTTTTGTTACCCATTGATAATTTCAAAGCCCAATAAAACAAAGCCACCCCATTTGGACTTGTTTGTGTAACAAGAGAATTCTCGTTTATGCAGATTTTTATTTCCTCATGAGAATGAGATTTTGTATTCTCATAGAAAATCAAAGTCCTCTCTATTAAGGAAATTTTTTTTTTCTTCTATGCAAGGAAAATACATCACGCAAAACAACATAATATTGTTAACAAAGAAAATCATAAAAATGTGCAGTCCTCTTGTTGCACAAATACACCATTTTTTTTTATTTTCACATAGGCCAATGGTCATTTCTATCCCTCCGCACAAATTTCTTCTCTACCCCTTTAAAGTAGCACCAATACCATTTTAGAACTAATCAAACCATTTTTTAGCTCTAGATCTTTAAAAAAATGTATAAACATCTTAACTTTAAAAGCTATAAATTATGAGACTTTAAAACCACATGCTAGTGTTATTTGATCCAAGTAATAATTGGCTCACCTTGGATCAATGTATATATATCTCTTAATTATGAGTTCATGTGGGTTCACGGAAGTGTAATTTATGGTGGGCCAAACCTAGGGTCATATGTCCATATAATCATATTAGAAAATGATGCCTACAAGATTCAACAAAAAAAACTGTAGCCTCAAAACATTTTTATCATAAGCCCATTCATGAGGTTGTCTATCAAATGGTCGGGTTTGATTTTCGTTCACATGTGACAATCTTTGAATAGAGTAGAGTTGTATTTGAAAATTAAAAGAAAATGATATTTTTAATGAAAAACTGATCAGTGTGAATTGTATAAAGGTTGGCCAAAAATATTAAAATAAAAAGATGACAATCTTGAGAGGATTGAAGATAAATGGTGTTGAGAGAGAAAATAACTGTAGTGAAATAGAGAGATTTTATGGGATATTGATTGAGAGACTTTATGAGATAGAAGATATGGATAAAGAGATTTTTTTGGAGAAAAAAATTGTGGCATATGATTACATGGTACCTTAAAGCACGTTATATTTTTCTCCATATTTATTTAAAAGGAGAATGATTGGGTTGTTGAGGTGGCAGCCCTCACCTCCCCTCCCCCTTTGCTTTAATATATATAATGTTTAACTATTTTTCAGACCAATGCTTAACTTCATCAATTCGGTCTTATTTATTTGTGATCAAGAAATTCTTTTACATGGTGGGCCATATTCATCACAGGCCCCACCTTACCAATGGAGCAGTTAGGATGTCGATTAGGAGTACTGAAAACATTAGGCCAATCAAATAAACTTAACCTTTAGTTATAGATCTTCAAACTTGAATGATTAATAAGTCAAGATTTCAACGGTATTTGATGCTAACCCAAGCCTAGCTCCCATTTCCTGGCCGGCTCCCATTTCCTGGCCGGCTCCCAATGTTAAATAGACTGACCTGACCTAGTCCTTCTTGGATGCTTATGAGCCTGGCCCAAAACATAATGGGCCCCGCTTGGGTCCACACTACTCATGGTGGCAAGAAAAGAAGAAGCCCTGCCCTCTGAATCAGTCTGTGCTCGCGCTTCTGCACGGGGCTGGTTTGTTGCAAACCCTATATTTTTTCCATTTTTCGTTCCTTCTCCATCTTCCCAAAGATGAAGCTTGTCAGGTGAGAATACTCTTCTCCTTCTTTTCTTCTATTCATATTCTCATTCTCGAATCTCTTCTCATTTCTGTTACTGGGTTTCAAAAAATTTTAGGTTTTTGATGAAGCTGAACAACGAGACCGTCTCGATCGAGCTCAAGAACGGAACTGTTGTCCATGGAACCATCACAGGTTTTTCCCTCTCTCTCAATATGATTTTCTTTGCATTTTCTGTCATTCAATCACTACTTTGTGGGTTTAGTTAGGGTTTTTGGTATGAACTTTTTTACGTCCTCGAGCTATGGTGATAACAGGTCACTGCTCAAGAGGTGATTTTCTTTTTGAAAACCTCAGATGGGAGATTGCACCAGTAAAGAGTTTTTTCAGAAGTTAATGATGATCTTTTATTGCCAAACTAATCATTTAGATACATAGTGATGCAGAACACCAACAGCTACAATGCCAACAGTCATTTGCTCCCTAAGACTTGTTCCACTCCCTAACAACTATGACGTGCATAACTGAACTCCAACGTGCAGAGTTCTTTACTTATTCAAAACAAACCAAACTAATCTCCTACAATAGTGGACAGACTCAACAGAAATAAGACTAACCCAGGCTACAGAGGAACTGATCCCAAACTACAAAGGAACTGACCCAACCCATTTGCAAGCACATATATGCAATTGCATGGACTCTGGAATGGCAAAGCTGATTGGAGTGTATCAGTTTTACTGAAACCAAGAACATGAAATCTACAAATCAGTGGGTTTGGGTGTGTCATTTTTTCTCTTATGATTACATAACCATTCTATTTTGTGTTTGTTTGTTTGGCCAAATTGAGGCCCAGGAAGAGCATGAAACCCTTGAATCCAGGTGGGTTTTTGGGTGTGCTTTCTTTGAGCATTAGGCTTGTACATGTGCGGCCGAGATCTGAGTGATTTGGAACATTTGCAAATTGCAACGGTTGATACGGTGGGACATGGCTATATGGGCTGTATGTAGAAAAACCTTTTTTTTGTCCAAAAAAAATCTCACCTTTTCGCTGGTAGAATCCAAATTCTTGAGTCAGATTTGGTTTATTTTTTATTTTTTACTTTTGTTTTTGAGCGTTGAGTTCATATCTGCGAGGGACAATTAGTTAGGTGGTCTAGACCATTTATGGCCGCTAACATGGTGGAATGTAAGTAGATGTGCTGTATCTAAGGGCCTCATTGTTTCATGTAATTGAACTCTTATGAATTTTAAGACTTGTAATTCTAAAAATGGTAAAAATTGAAGATGTAAAGTTGAATATGCAAAAATGACCATCAAATAATCTCTCCTTTTATGAAAAATGAATTAAGAGAGATAGGAAATGAATAACCAACCATCACCCTAGTAATTCAAATCCTAGGAAAGACTGTTGGAAGTAGGTGGGCTTCGTGGATAGGTTTTCAAAACTTTTTGACCCACTTGATTCAGGGATCAAGTACCCATACGGCCATAAACCACATCCAGGATCCGATCGCTCAATCTCATCAATCATGTATAGCAATAAATTCTATCTAGAAGATAGAAAACCAGCAACACCATGCAACCAAAACAATCCACAACAAATAGAGAAGTAGATTATACATTTGGAGCTCGGTAGTGCTCTAATGGAGAAGAAGACAATAAGTTTGAACAAGAACTCTTTTTGAAGCAAATTAGGATCTCTAAGACCTTATTGTCTTCCATGCTATGACCCACTATCAGATCTCTTTTCTCAAGAAGAATGGTGGAATCTTCAAGAGAAAACCAACTAGAAGCTCTAAAGGAATTATAAAAGAACTAGAAGAGAGAGATGGAAAGAGTAGTGAAACTCTTAAACACCTTTTAGGGGTTGGGCGTGTACTCCAATGTTGGACGTTCAACCCCATAGCTCCTCCTTTTATAGCCTTTAAGCAAGTCCTCTTTCTCTACTAATTAAAATAGAAGTCCTACTTCCATTAAGAATTAATAACTTTCTCCTTTCTAATTATTATAGAAGTCTCACTTTCACAACAATTAGTAACCTACTATTACCACTATTAGAAGTCTCACTTCAAATTAGAAATAATAACTTTCTAATTCCATCATTTTAGAGTTCAAGTAGGATTCGTAACTTTCTAATAACTTGGGCTAGCGTAGGGACCAGTAGGGATTCCATAGAAAGCTGGCACCAACTGGGACACAGCGACCCCACATTTCATGTGCAATCCGGGCCTACAGTTAATTGTAAATAATACCACTATATAAATGCAATTGCACTCCAGTCTTAGGAATAAATTACAAAGATGACCCTAAACATCCCAATTACCACAAGTAGATCCCTCTATCAATATCCATTGATCAATTGGATTAAACCTGTCCCTTCTAATCTTAGATCCACATCTTATTATCCTTGAGTCTCAATTAATCACAGTGGTTATCAGTACCATTCAATTAACTCTTAATTGAGATGAGTGCGCACTTACTAATGATAAATCCATTAATTGGCACAAGAGGATAATATAGATAGATTCCATCTTGACCATTGAATGTTCCTACAGTTCTACTATCACGTACCCAAGACACCGATGTGTTGACCTACAATTGGCCTCACTCATTAGTGACTTAAAGCAAAAGACAGAAACTTGAGTTCATCAATGTCTCAGGATTGAGAGCCTATTGCTAGGGAATTATGAGAGCAGACCTTAAGGTGAAGACAATGTTTCATAAGGTGCTTCTCATGGTCCTTCAATACATCCAATGTACCAGCACCATGATCCAAAATCTTATATTCTGATGATCGAGACAAATCACACTATCTCTTAGTGATCAAAGTGCTGCAACTTTATCAGATGAGATGCCCATTCTCATCACTAGTTGTGAAGATATTTAAGTATAAGATTTGTGACACATGTCTCCCGTATATGGATCTCATCTATACACATATATCACATCTAATATACTAATGGGACCTGGTTCATCTTATGAACCATCATGTCATATGTATTGGTTATGTGCGTTAAGTGATAAAACACCATTCATCTCATGAAAGGAAAGCATGACATTATTGATAAATAAAGAAATTAATCAATTTATTACATCTTCTGATGGATTGAGACCATACAAACTAACAAAGGCAAGTTCCCATTTACATCATTTGACCCTCACCTCGCTTCAACTCTTTACTAATTCCATGTGGGAGCCCATTTGATGATGAATTCCTTTATCTTCAAGTCCCATGCAGACAAACAGGCACTTAAAGCTCTTGTCCAAAAACCCTCACAATTTGGCTGGTTGCATCCAAATTTGAATGGAACTGAGTTTTTGAGTGGTGTCTTTGAGTGTTGTGTTCGTTTATGTGGGGGCAGGTTATTGCGTAATCAAGAATCTTGTCAATTGATGGCCATTGATTTGGTACGAGTACGACAGAGGTAGATTGGCTGTATCAAAAGATTCTCGTTTGTCCAAAAGTTCTTACCTTTAGATCGGTGGCATCCAATTCTTCAGCTGAGCTTAGTTATTGGGTAGTGTCTTCTGTGTTGAGTTTCTAAGTGGGGTGATTAGAATCTAAACCATTGGAGACCATTGGCGTGATGGGATGTAGTTAGATGAAGTGTATCTAAAGATTCTTGTTTGTTCAAAATCCTCTCCTTTTGATGGCTAGCATCTAGTTACCGAGTTGTGCTGTTTTTTGGGTACTATGTTTTAGCATTGAGTTTGTACATGTGGGATCAAAACCTGGGCATTCTGCACGACTGAACAGAACTTAGCTAGATGGGTTGTATGTAAAAGATCTCATTTGTCCAAAGTTTCACCCTTTTGATTGTTGGCTTCAAAGTTCTATACTTGAGTCGAGTGGCTTTTAGAGTAGTGTCTTCAAGAATTGGGTTTATATATGTTGGGCTGATACTTGGTCGATGTGGATCATGAGAGACTATTGACATGGAGGGATGTAGCTAGGTGGGCAATATCTAAAAACTCTTATTTGTCCATTAGTTCTGACCTTTTTATTGGTGGCATCCACATCAATTGTCAAAATTGAAACTAAGGGATGAACTTGATTCAATGCTGAGAAAGGTTGAATGTTGATAGGAATAGGATCTTGAAACCTTGGTTAGTTTTGGAATATTGCATTTTGACATGTGGGACCATGAGGCCAGTGTTATACAATTTTACCTGGCTGTGGATCTAAGAAGCACGGACACGACACAGACACGTCGACACGGCATTTCTCAAAAAAGTAGGACACGGACACGTAGGGGACACGTTAAAAAAAAAAAATATATATATATATATATATCTAATCATATACTAAAAGATACTGTCATTTTAACTTTGTAATCAATTTAGCAATCAAATAAATCAAATAAATAAAAATTCAAGTACCACTGTACCAACTAACAAACATATGCAATACAAAATTGAAACATACTTAATAATCATTAAACATGAAATATCCTTAGTACCATAAAATCCATACAAAGAAAAGAGAGGATCATCAATTTCCCCTCCATTCCAAAAATACAAAAAGAAGTCAATTTGCATCTAAAGTTTACTCAATTGATGCAACTTCAATTGCCTCATCATCACCATCAATTTGATCACGATCAACATCATCTGTAAAGACCACGGTCTCCAACTCTGGCTCATCAAGCGAGAGATTAGCAACCTCAAGCACCCAAGCACCCCAACATCCTCGAAGGAATCATGTGTATCTCCTGCAATATCCCACATCTTAGTCTCACCTTGCATATATTGTGGGGATTTTCTTGATAAAAGACGTAGATTGTGTGTGGGGCATTTCCATAATACCGAGGTTGTCCTAGTTTCAGTAAAAGTACCGGCTAGGCATGTCTTGGTCTCGGCTCTATGCATCTTGGCAATAGTGCCAGAATGTTGTCCTAGCTTCGGTAAAAGTACCAACTAGGCATGTCTTGATCTCGGCCTTATGCATCTCGGCAATAGTGCGAGAATAGTCAATCGAGACGAGCACTGACAACTGTACCTCCCATAGAGACTCAACCACGTTACAAAACGTGTTGAGTAATGATGACATGCATCGGATAGAGATAAAAAATTATCATTACTCGGTGGCTACGTCTACATCGAGGTAAGGTCCGATGGGACTCTACCTCTAAGATCAATCAGGGTAAGGTCCGATGGGACTCTACTCCCAAGACAGGTAAGGTCCGATGGGACTCTACTTCCAAAAGTCAACTCTTGGCCTATATATATATATACAAGGAGCAAATCCAGAAGAGGTATGCATACACATATACACACTTATATTCTAAGCTCTCCCTTCTTCTTTACTCACTCATCCTTTGTCTAGTTGTTGAACTAACTTAAGCATCAGAGTGTCTTTGACTGACTGCAGCCAGGGTCTCTGATCTTTGTTTCTCCTTCCCTTTCAGGTCTCAGGCATTTGATTTTTCCTAAGAAGTTCTATATTCGTCTAAACAAGTTTGTAAATATTTAGGCACGCACAGATTGCTATGAATAAAAACCAAGTCTTCAGCACGTTTTGGTGTCATCTTGTTCCTTCTCACGGAGTGCACAAAGGAGTAAGTACTCCAATTCCTCTCGCAACATGATGAAGAAGAAGGCTGCATAAGTAGCTTAAAAGCTAAGCTTTGAAGCATGGGTGCACATGCGCCATGGATGGCCCACCAACTCATTGGATCCACATGATATCGATCATATAAAGAATCATACTCCCCAAATTCCCCCATTCTAAGCGAGAAATTGGCATACTCCATATTAACCATTGAGCGCTCCTCGGAAGTGGTGAAATATTTTGCAAGACATTTCTTTCTCTCTCTAGAAACCTCCACATCTTTATGTGGAGGAACTCGACTCGGCCACTCGGGTCCTCATGAAGCCACTCATCGCTATAATACCTTTCACAAAAGAAAGAAGGATTTCAAAATTACTTGATAATAAAAAAATGTGTATTACTATGTAAGAATAAAAGAAAGTAATTCACCTGGGATTCAAAGAATGTGCCAAGCAATGGAGTGGGGTATTGTTTTTGTTCCAACGATCAACAAGTATTTGGTGTACCACATCATAAAATCCACATGACTCATCATGCCGCTTCCCTTCATACCTAAATATTGTGGTCTTCACTTTTTCAATCATTGTATCCCACATGTCATACACCAAGTGAAGACAAGGTTTGTTTGTATCACAGATTCTAAGCATATCATAAATAGGCGATGTGAAGGAAAGAATGTAATCAATGGAATCCCACCAAATGTCATCTAACAACTTTTCTTTTACAAATCTTGCCGTCCCTACATCATCTTCTCGTTAACAAGACCATTTGTCACTTTTAACCATAACTTGGAGACCCCGCTCTATAAGTTTGAATCTCTTAAGCATGACAATCGCTGAAGCAAAGCGGGTGTCTGCCACAGAAAGCAATGTCAAAGTAACAAACTGATTGAACATGGCCAACCTCATAGAGTGATTCATGATAAAATGCTTTATGTGCGTAACATCACCAACAATGTCTGATATCCAACTACATTCGCTATATGTCAATTGGTTGTTCTCAACATTTTTTGCTGCACAAATGTTCTTCAAAGCAAGATTGAGGGTGTGGACCACACATGGTGTCCAAATAATGTTAGGAAATTGTGATTCAATGATTTGCCCCGCACCCGTACAATTTGGAGCATTGTCAATAATCACTTGAACTACATTTTCATGCCCAACATCATTATCGACCTCCTTCATCAAATTAGCAATGAAATATTTGTCTTTTGTTTCACCGGAGCAATCAACAGCTTTAAGAAACATAGCACGCCTTCTGTAATTGCCATGAAATTGGTTAATGGCCTTCTTTGTGAGTCACTCCACCCATCACTCACAATGCTTACACCCTTTTCCCTCCACGTGCCTTTAATAGGTTGCAATAATCTTTCAATGTTTGCCTTCTCTCTTTGGAGTAAACTCGTCCTCAACATATTGTACCCCAGAGGCACATAACCGGTAAGTGGACTGTTGGTAGCGAAAGTGAAGGCATTCACAAAATGTGGGTTTCGTACTAAGTGAAATGGTAAACCTGGAGAATAAAACATCTTAGTAATCTCGGCATGTAATTGATCACGAGCTCCTATATTAAATGCCTTCTCAATTGGATTTGAACTCACACTTCCACTTGTCTCTCTCTTCTTTGAGTCAAACCCTCCATGCATAATACTATTCATACTCAGAGAATTAGAACTCACTGAAACATTAGGAACAGGCAAAGGTACTTTTTTTGGTGCATTGGCTTTCATCCTTAATTTTTCTTCTTCCTCTAATTTTTGCATTTCAGAAGTATCTTTTGTTGTAACGCGTGAACGTGCAGCAATCCCACAGCTAGGAAATTTTAACAAGTGAGCCTTAACCCTTGTGTATGAGCTCTTTTTTATCTGATTGCAAAAATTACACTGCCAAGTAATATTTCCCCCTCCTTCATTAATTTTATCAAACTTGGTTACATATTTCCACAGAGGCTTATTTATATCTTCTTCATTGGAGGGGTGTGAACCTAGAGCTAGGAATGAAACTCATATTCCTAAATTCCAAATTGTCAAGCAGAGCTGATCAATAAAAAAAAATTATTTGATATAAAGAACATATTTGATATATAAACAGCAAAAACAGATTTTCTAGATTCATGTAAACAGCAAAAACCCATAAAAAACCCATCGCCTGGAACACAGTAGCACAAGCCTGGGAGGCAGTGGACCCCACTGGCCTAATCCATGATCTGACCTACTACTTAGGGTCGCCCAAGGGTGTGCCTGTAGATCCTTGGATCTGATCAATGATCAAATAGTTCCCCTGGCCCCACAGTCTCAAAACAAATAGCAAAAAGGGTCTTCCGCCTCTCAGATCTGATGCCACAAATTGGTGAGCCAACCGGGACCCACTGCACATGGGTCCAGTGCTACAGTGGTCGACCATGGGTCCTCCTTCGGATCCATGGTCCCGATCCCTCATCAAGTGGGTCATGGGGTCCCACAACCCCAGTCGACAGATACCGTTTGTATCAGGGGAAGAAAGTGCAGAAGAAAAAAAAAAACAGTAGCTGGAAGATCTTCTCCTTCTCCTTCTCCCTTCTTCCTCCTCCTTCTTCCAGATCGTTTTTTTCTCTTTTCTGCTTCTTTTTCTCTTTCGCTGGAAGATCTTCGAATGTTATCAGGGCAGTATGGCCCCTTTGCTTTTAAGTTATGACCTTTTACAAAAACCCTCCTTTGCTTTTCCTTTTTTACTCTTTAACTTTTTTCCAAGTAAAAGATGCAAATGTGTCCGACACGTGTCAGGAATAAAAAACATTAAAAAATAAGCAGGAAACTCTTTTTTACGTGTCCGACACGTGTCGGAGCGTGTCCGTGTCCGACATGTGTCGGACATTGACACTCCGGCCGCGAAAAGGTGTTCGTGCTTCCTAGCTGTGGATCCTACTTCCATGCAGAAAACACAACTTGAGTCTCAGGAGCATTCAATTCCTCTTTACTAAATGACAGTATTTAAAATGGTGGTGGTATACTGGAATTCATATCGATATAGACGAGTAAACTCGCAGGCCGCCTCAGGGATGAGCTGACTGTGAGATAAGCTTGTGGATTTTTCTTACCATTTGATCAAGTGGTATTTCCAAAAATAAAAAAGAATACAATGAATATTCAGCACAAATATGTTCACTCATGAACTTTTCCCTACCATAAAAAACTGTTTCAAATGGGTAAACTCACATTGATCAAGTGGGGCTTTTTCTTGGCCCTTAGCTTTCTTTTAATGAATTTTACCTTTCAAAAAAAAAAAAAAGTTTTACTGACAGAAGGCAATTTTTCCTATGCCTCTCAAAAGTTGGTCACTAATTCAGTGGTCCAAAATCCTTTTCTAACTCTTAGGTTGATTTGATTTGGTAAATAGTAGTCAACTGCCATTGTATCGTATAGAATCCATTTCATTGCTTCTTCTTTTAAGTAATTTGAGAAAAAAATAAAATATTTCAAAAAACCCATATTTTGTCTTAGCCATAATTTGTCTTAGAAAAATGGAAAACATAATAAATCTTGATCCAAAATACTAGATATCTATGGCAAACAAACATTCTCAGTCAAAACTTGGTTTGTATCTGCCGATATATGTTGTATTTGCCGGATTTTTGAACCATGCCATGAATAAAAAAGGAACAAATTTTACATATAAAGTTGTTCCGTCAGATATGATAAGATATTGTTCTTTTGAAGCGTCCAGGCATTTTTGGAATGGGTGAGCTGAGATCTCTTTGCTCAAATCTCTGAAGCTAGTGAAAATCCTATAAGGGATCTATTTTATTATAAAAATATATTGGTCTAGGGCCAGTAGGCATATATGAAGGTTATACTTTCCATTTAGTTGGGAGACCCATCCTTTCTAGTCAGTACTTAAAAAAAGGCTACCATAAAATCATAGCTTCTGTAAGTTCTACAAAGCACACCAGCCTTTTGGGATCTCTCTCCTTCAACTTCTGGGGCTAGGTGCAGTGAATGTATCCCTCTCAAGGCTTATGGCCCTAAAGCTCATAAGGTCTTCCTTTAACTCTTGGGATAAGGGTATTCCAAAAAAAAATAAATAAATAAACCTTCTCCAGGATTTTATCATAACTAGGGACTCATTACATAGTTTGAAAGTGCTCATTGGTGATACCATTAGATTGTGGGTTTGAGACATGCTACTGAATACTGATAAAAAAAAAAGGGGAGTGAGTGGAGAGCACCCTGTGAATTTATTTTCGGGTGACCTCCACTCCAACTTTTCCTTTTAATGATTTACCTTTTTTAACTCAATACCTTCTTACTGATGGGGGCATGGGGCCGATCTATGGTTGACTAAAACTTCTTTAAGAAACCCACATCCATGGTTTCATTTGCCATATGCTACTGTCCATTCACAAAAGCTCCATTCATCTTTAATTCGGACATGGGTTTACTTCCTTCTGGTATTCACCATTCTATTAGAAAAGGCCATGATTTCTTCCACTCCTTTTGCCATATCACCCTTGCTGTTCTTCTTCAAGTTCTTTTTTATAAAATCTTTATTTATTATTTAGGGGATTTTACCGGAAAAGTCTCCTTAAAGTGGTTGAAGACCTGTCTTTTCAAGAGAGAAAATCCAGTGGAACCATGCTTATGAATGGTTTAGATTTCAAATATGGGTCATTACCATTGATTACCTTTTAGTTCTTATATAAGAGTAGGTATAAAAGAGAGGAGAAAACCAAGAACCCACTTTAAGAATGATTTTCTTTTACTGTATGCATTGACAATGGTTATTGTACTAATCCTTCATGCTTCACTATGTCTTTTCAATCATTGGGGCTCATTATTAAAATCCAACCCGCTCGAAATCACTTTCCAATTATGTTGTACTAATGCAAGAAACTTTAGTTATATCTGCCATAGATAAAGAAGAATTATTATTTTTCTAACACACACATATTAAGGAGCATACTTAGTTATTCCAAAATCATAATCCACAATATAACTTTTGAGTGTTACTAGAATTGAATGTTACTTGTTTTTCATTTATTATGGTTTTTTCTTTTAATTATTTTACATTAAAAATTTCATAGAGATTTATATATATATATTTTAGTTTTTTGCTATATTTTATTATTAAATTTTACAAATTCTTTAGATGGTTTTTTTTACTTTGGCCCCCCAATAAAAAAAATTCTGATTCTACCCCTGATCATGTCCCTTGATAGTGCTTTGAAAGTTATGTATTACTAATAAATGGATCACATTATGGTTGATTCCATATAAGGGTGCTGGTGGGTGATGCAATCCCAAGCCTCACCCAAGCTTAGTTGTAATTTTGATGGAAATTAGAATACATGGTCTAATGGATATGCCCCGGCCCAACCCTACCCATGAACACTGCATTGCAAAAGGGGGTGTATCCTATTAATACAAATGCTATTTCCTCTATAGAGTGACTTTCGATGCCAACCAATTCATAAACATAGTTTATATTAATAAGAATACTATTTCCTCTATGGAGTGACTTTGGACACCGACCAATTCATAAAGATAGGTTGGATTAATAAGAACACTATTTCCTCTATGGAGTGACTTTGGACTCCAACCAAACCACGTATAACTTTGTCCAATAAAAAAAAGTTCTCAGAGACAACTTTTATACTTTAGACAAGATAATTCTTTGTCACACTCAATACTTGATAATAGTATCAAAAAACAAAAAATGGATTTTCTCATTTTTGAGGCCCTGGGCCCGGTCCTGACCTTCAAGGTTAGGGTATGGGCCGAGTTAGTGCAGCCCTTGCGAGGGCTTTGACTCACCCAGGCCCAGCCCTGCATATAATGAGGGCAGGTCCGGCAGTATAAGGACAACTTCAGGCCCGGCCTGGCCCTTTGACAGCCAAAACCGAGTATCCATTCCCCATTGACCACTGTAGAAAGCACGTCTTCCTTTTCCTTTTCTCTGCTTGTCTGCTTCTCTCTAAACCCTAATTTTTTTTCACTGGCTATGTCTCTCATGTTCTAATTTCGGTTTGCAGTTCTAAATCTCTGTGGCAAGAATCATTGAAGCACCGGTTCTCTTATTCTCTTGTCTTTTCCCAGAATTTGGAGGTTTTATGCCCTTGAAATTAGATAAGTGTAAGATTTTCTTTTGGTTTCTCTCATCTAAAATCTCTACTAAAAATCCCTGTCTCTCTGGTTCTAATTTCGGTTTGCAGTTCTAAATCCCTGTGGCTAGAATCAATGAAGCTACGGTTCTCTTATTCTCTCGTCTTTTCCCAGAATTTGGGGTTTTCTGCCCTTGGAATTAGAAAAGTGTCAGCTTTTATTTTGGTTTCTATAATCTAAAATCTCTACTAAAAATCCTATCTTTTCCACCCCACTTTCTGAATATAAGGTTTTTTGACAAACCAACCAAAGCAAACCCTAGTTTTCTTCTTTTGGATAGAAAATCTTCATAGGGTAGTAACTAGTAAGTAGTTGTGCTGATTGAAACCCATATAAAACTGTCTTTGTAACTAGTTTTTCCACTTTCAATTTCCATGCACTTGCTTCTGTGTGACCTGTATGAGAAATTTCAATTTGGGAAGGGATATTGTTATCATGCTCTTTTAGAAAGCCTAATGCCAAAGCCATGGGCTTTCTGGATCAGAGCCTTCCTTCATTGAGGCTGGAGTAGTTGAGACTCATACCAGAGTCCTTGTTGTAAATTAATATCTTTTTATTTTTGTATTTTGTAGATATGGAGCCTTTAGCTACAAGCCTCACAAGCAGTTTCTCATCCAGAGTTATTAGAAAATTTTCGCTTTTACGACAGTCTCGGCGATTTTCCTTATGCACCCTTGAGGCCTTGGAGTATTCTGGAGATGGCTTCCAATGTGGCAATAATGGTCAGAACCTGTGTAGAAGCTTTGAGTTTGATTATAATGTGTTGCAGCATAGAATGCAAGAATATGCAAAATCTGGATTACTTAGAGAATCTCTGAATACATTGAGTCTTATGAGACATGTACAGGGAAGACCAACTGTTAATGATTACAATGCGCTTATGTACTGTTATTTGAAGTCGAGGCATGTTACCATTGCAGAATTGATTGATATTTATGAAGGACTGAAGAGATTTGGACCCTTTCCGAATGCATCAACTTTTAATACTCTCTTGGATGGATCACTTAGATTAGAGAAGTGGGATTATGCTCTTTGGATTGCGGAGGAGATGTGTAGAAATGGGTTTGTTCCCTCTTACAGTGCTTTGATGAGTTTGTTGAGAAAGTCGCTAAATTCTGGCAGTTTGGTGGAGTCATTCAGTGTTGTAGAATTGATGTTGAGATTTGATTATTTACCAAAAGAAGCCTACTTGAATTCATTTTTTTCAATTCTTTGTAGAGCTGGTAGGGTTTGCCAGGCATATTTCTTGTTGGCAGTTCTTTTGGAAAAGGGTTTCTTCCCCAGTGTGTACAGTTACAATCCCATACTTTTGGGTTTATGCAAGTCCAATCAAAGTACCATGGCAATGGTTTTTTTGGGTTTTTTGAAGAAGAGGGGTCTCACTTGCAATGTGTACACATATACAGGATTGGTGTATGGGTTCTGTCGAGAAGGGTTGTATGAAGTAGCTTATTGGGTTTTAGATAAGATGCAGAATGATGGGTGTAAGCCTACTGTTGTTACGTACACAACGGTTATCAAGTTTCTTTGTCAGGATGGAAAGGTTAAAGAGGCTAAATGTACTTTGGATGCAATGGAGAAAGAAGGCTGTAGTCCAGATTTAGTCACATGTAATATAATGCTTCGTGCACTTTGTTGTCATAAGATGATCTTAGAGGCAAGTGAGCTCATTCGTCTTATGGATGAAAAAGGTTTTTGTCCGGATGTATTTACTTGTAGTGCTTTCCTCGGAGGTTTTCTAAAGTCAGGCCATCCTAGATATGTAATTGAACTTTTAAATGATATTCTCGCCAAGGGTTGTAATGTGGATGCAGCCATTTGCAACATCTACTTTCATGGTCTATGTCAGGAAAATGGATCAAGGGAAGTGTTCTCCCTGGTGAAGGATATGACACAGAAGGGTTTCGTTCCAAGTAATGTGACTTATAATACGATATTGAATGGATTTTGCAAGGAGAAAGATATGGACATCGCATTGAATCTTTTTGATCGTTTTGAATGGGTTGGAAATGGGCCTGACTCGGTTTCCTTCAATACAATTATGTCGGCAGCTTGCAAGCAGGGAAACTCTTCGATGATCCGGAGGATCTGGTATCGCATGGAACATGAAGGCATAAAGCTTAATGTGGTTGGTTTTACTTGTTTGATTCAATATTTTTGCATGGTTGGAAAATTCTCAGAATGTTTTAGGCTCTTAGAGTCTATGATCGTCGCTGGGCATGCTCCAACCACTGTCACTTATAATGTTTTGTTGGATGGCCTATGCAAGAAAGGGTTGCTTGGAACTGCATTCCGGATTTTTCGGGAGACTAAAAATATAGAAGCATTTCCTGATACAACAACATATAATATTCTTATACATGCCTCTATGAGGGAAAGCAACTATATGTTGGTGAAACAATTGCTATTGGACATGTATAACCAGAATTTGGTGCCTGACACTGTTACATATGGATCCTTAAGCTATGGCCTTTGTAAGGAAGGTAAAATATCAGCTGCATTGCATCTACGGAACTGGATGGTAGAAAATGGAATTACACCAAGCATAAATATATACAATACCATGTTAGATGCAATGTTTAGGAGAGGAAAGTTGTGGAACATCTTCTTGTTATTGGTTGATATGGCAATAGAAGGGTGTGAGCTGGATGCCTTTTCTTTTGACATTCTAAGCCGTGCAATGTCGAAAGGTGGTACAAAGAGATTTCCTGAAGCAATGAAGGCTCTAGAATTGTTGATGAGGAACAATTCCAAAAGGGGAACTCAACTCTGGATTCAAACAGGCCGAAAGGACGAGCCGTATGTGTAATCCTTTCTTTTCCAAAAGGCGAGTTGACATTACTGTTGCACCTTGAAGGTGTTTGGGATCTGCCACCATATGCTCCTAATGTGGTTCTTTGCTGATGCCACATTCATCACACATAATAGGTACATAATATATTGCAAGCCAATCTTTCCATGCCCTTTTTTCTCAATGCTTTATATGAAGATGTGCCATGTGTCACATCCAAGCCCTACATCAAGTGGGGCCCAATGATCCCATCACCCTGTGAAAGAATAGGATTGTTTCATTTAATGTGAGCCCTATGTTTGGATTGGATGTAGTACATGAGCAAGCATATTTAAACAATTCTTTCTTATGGGACTCCACCTAGCGAGGAACTGATTGTTGTTTTGAGTTAGGTGGATGACATGGTGGGCACACTTGATGCACATCTTGGATCTGGTACAATTGAGCCTGTGTGAAACAGAAGTTTACAGAGTAGTTTGAGAAACTTTATCTTTCCAAAGTTTGGCGAGCATTTACTTATGTTATTTTGATCGATGCATACTGTAAAGCTTATGACATGTATACTGCAATTGATTTTGTGAATGAGTTGTCTGCTGATGGTCGCGAACCAGACATAACAACATACAATATATGGACTCATGGTCTTTGTAGAAGCCGTGTGATGAGTCGAGCTGTGAAAATGTTAGTTGAGCTTATTCCAATGGGTATTGATCCTAATACAGTTACTTACAATACCATATTGAATGGTATTTGCAACGACGTGCTTGACTGTGCTTTAATTCCGACTAGAAAATTTATTTAAATGGCCTTCGTTCCCAATATTGTTACTATTTGTACTTTGCCCTCACTTCTGCAAGCAAGGGATGGCTGAAAGGGCTTTGATCTGGTCTGAAGAACTGAGTGAAGTGCCCATTGTTTTTTATGATGTCACATATAATGTACTAGAAAGAGCTTATCGTGACATGCTAGAAGATGTTAAAATTGATAGAAGAATATCAGAGAAAGGACAGCTTTTTGAATTTCTCATGTATGTTATAGTTGAATACCTCTGTAGCTGCAAATCATCAAACTGGAGATCAACGAGGCTTGCTCAAATAGTTGAACTCAGTTTGAGCATGTCTTCCGATGACATGCAAGTTGACAGTATATGCGGCTAAGAGGACATGGTGCATTACATTTGGTGATGATACACATTTAAGTGGGAAAGCTCAGGTCTCCCCTTTCTGCAACCATATGTATGAACTTAGTTCTGATGCTTGTGAGGGTAGAGAAGTGTGATGGGACTCTGCAGTTCCCTATTCTATATAGTGTATGGCACCTAGTTGATGGGAAGCTTCGGTTTCAGCTTCAGTTTGAATACGTACTTATGTACTTGTATATTACGAACTAAATAGAAAAGTCATCAACAGAAACCAAAAATGAAAGGTGGCATTAAACTTCATGCTGATGAGCCTAATTCTTTTCTATTTATTGGCCACTGAGAGAGCATGGATGGGTTTAGCTCATGTTTTTAAGGCAATGAGTGAAGTGAGAACTAAAGACATCGACAAACAACATTGCTGAATTGTAACTGTTCGAAACAATCTGCAAAACAGTCCGAAGAGTTTCCAGCCCTGGATCTGAGTATGCTGTCTTGAAGGTTTTCTTGCTTGTACATCAATCAATTCATATGAAGGTGGTTCTTATTGACATTCATTTCAGTTTTCTTGGAGATCCCCAACTCACAATATCTGTTGTAAGTTTTAACCTAACCTTGCTTGTACTAAGAGTTGTAGGATTTGTTAAATTTTATTTTCTCCCTTCAAAAGTGTCCACATCTGAATTAAGACCTGTTTCTGACCATAAGTGGGGATAAACTATAACTTTGAGTTTTTTTCATAGCTTATTTATGGGAGCACTGAGATACCCCCTCTTTGGAACACTCTTTCCTATGCATTACTTTAATTTTTCTCTCTAGCTAGGCATTTTTAATGCTTTTATGCATTAGCGATGAAAAAAATTTGATATTATGCGTTCTTTTAACACCCTTGGCGTTGCAGCCAACTGTCTTTAGTTGAGGCTCGTTACAGTGTCCTCAATAATTGCGTGCTTCCAAATTACCAAAGGCTCCAAATTACCAAAGGCTCTGGACAATGAAAAAAAACATTTTTATTAAATAAAAAAATAAAGAAAAAGATCTCTCATGAAATCTAATGACGATAAACTGTATCTTAGGGTGTGTTTGGTTCGGCTTGTCAAAATATAAAAGTGCTTTTTTGAAATAACTGTTAGAAAGCTACTTCTTAATAACAACTTTATCTCCAAAAAAAATTGTTTGATTAGCTCCACTTCTTTGTTTGCTTTTTAACTGCAGAAGTATGCATGGTTGTTTGGTTATACATACAGAAAACAACTTTAGCATATAGTGACTCGTAAATTGTATTATTTTTTATAATTTTTTTTGAATGGTACTAATTTATATAAAATAATTACACTATATACTGAAACTATATACATAAGTAAAATGGCCCCACACATCTAAGTAAAATGATGCCATTGGAATGTGCTTACTTCGTATATATTTTATTGCAGTAATGATCCCCACCCTTTCTTACATTGGCATGGGCCACCTGCATGCAAGGTGTACAATGGATAGGAGGGGTCCCTTAGGAATGCAAATGGTTCAAATTTCATTTACAGAATGATCATGAAATCAAAAGCAAAAGGATTATCATAGGCCTTGGGCGAGGCTCTTACAAGAAGTTGCTTTTCAATTGTTTTGAGGGTCGTTGATTCAATGTCTATAATCACTAGTCAAGATGAGTTTCAGTCATGATCACCAATCCCTGGATTGATATTTTATATGGAAATAGATACTAAAAGTTGGATTCAACGACCCAAAGGTCATCTTATTTTGATAAAAAGAATGTCCCATCCTCCACATGCTGCCCAGATCCCAAATCTCGACTCTGTTTTTTCTTTCTTTCTTAGGTTTGATAGAGATGACTACAAATAAGAATTGCAAATTGAGGGAGAAGAAAATAGAAAACGGCATGTAGATAGAAATGGAGATAGAGATTGTGCACACCTCGTCTTTGGAGTTGAAGAAGAAAAGTGTGATGACGATGAAACCCTCGAGTAGGCAGAGATGCAAACCCTTGAGAGAAAGGAAATGTTGCAATGGAAGGATTAGGAAGAAGAGTGAGTGGATTGAAGAGTTATAAGGATGGAGGCGAAAGAAAACCTACGCGCCAAAAATTCCTGGGTTCCAACCCATTACCGGCCAAATCAGTGTCCGCTGTCCGCAAAAGCAAGGAAGCGCCTCTCCAACGTGAAGTAGGCTCCTTAGTGCTTCTCAGCAAAATGGGTTTTCACTTTTACTGATCTTATAGCCCGATTAAAAATATGATAACCAAACTGACTTTTGTGGGTTATGGGCTTTTTCAAAGGAAAAAGCCCAAAAAGCCATGTTGGTAAGTCCAACCAAACACACCCTTAGTGGTCTGACTTGTACTTGTCTAACCCCTTCTTTCTTCTGTCTTGTAGGGAGAGTACCCAGAAAGTGACTACAGCAATTCAGATGATGGCAACAGCATGTTGATACCCGAACAGTACTACATTTCAGTGGCGGTTGTCCAATAATGCTCTCTAATCACCACGACAGCATCTGACATCAGATGCTGCATTCCTTGCAAGCGAAACACCAAATTAGTTTAAGTCCCTTTGACAGTGCAGGTAATCAATCCCTTTTTTCCCTTAACCTTTCTTGGACATGTTTGTCCCACTTTTGATATCACAAATTTTTTTTTTAAAGACTTTTGATATCATAAATTGAGAAAGCCATGGCGAACTTATCTGCTTTTGTTGTTGAACTGATGCAAGATGAGAGGCCTCAGAGTCTCACTTTGTTCAAACCCCCCTGTAGAAAGAACCATTGGAACCATCCCTGGTGCCTTCAAACTACTCCAGGACCGAAGAAACAAAGTTATTACTTTTTATGGATAATAAATCTGTGAGCTAGATTGATATTGTCAAATATTACAATTATAGGCAATTATATTGCAGGCCCACCTCAGAATTAAGACTTTTGCCCTTACATGATTAGCTAGTTGTACATAACCTCTATATAAATTAGGTAAGGCTTTTGAAACATCAACTGTAAGGAAATAATTTGAAAGATTAATTATAATTAGAAGAGACTAAGACCTCACCAATTGTGGATGACTTAGAGCATGTTTGGTAACAGGTGAGGAATCCATAGATTTGATGATTCTTCACTACCATTGGAATAAGGATTCCTTGCTGGGGATTTGTATTGTTGAGGATTTCACATAGATATTGGTGTATATTAATGCATATAGCTGAGAAAAATAGGGTTCGGTGTGCAAATCCACTTAACTGAGGATTCTCAAATCTTATGGGGGTGATCGGATATGAAAATCCTAACAAAATGAAGATTTTCATTCACCCAAAGCCTCAGAAATTTATAATTGCCAACCATGGATTTACTACAACTTTAGGAAAATCGAAACCTTTTCCCTAAAGATTTGGTTGCCAAACGTGACCTTAGAGACTTGGGAGTTAATAGGGAGTTGATTCTTACAGTGGTGCATGGCCCTCGTGATGTGCAAGCTAGAGAAACATTTTTGGAGAGAACTTGCCTCCATCAAGGTGAGATGGCCCGGGACTCGGTGCATAGGGGGGGATTTTGATGTATTTAAATTCCCATCTTAAAAAACTTCGAAATGCAGGATTATACCAGAAACAAGGGGTTTCTCGGACTGAATCAAACTCAGTCTCTTTGATAGATCATCTCTTGAATAGTGCCTCATTCAATCGGTCATCAAAGCACCAGTCTCCCCATTTGATGCCTAGATTGGATGTATTTCTCCTCTCTGCTGACTGGTTTACCTATATCTGGGTGTTAACCGGATGGATCTTTGGTAAGTGAGCTTCAGACCATCGTCAGATCCTTCTGGGCTTAAGGAGCAAATGATGGGGTTTTACATCTTTCCATTTTGGATCTCGTGAAAGCTTTCGGGAGGGAGATGGGTCGAAGGTTGGGTGGGCTTTAAATTAGCAATAAAGTAGTGTAACAAAAATGAAGTTTGGGCCAAAAAAAATTAGAACATTGTTGATTCGAAAAGCTGAGTGCTCCAGGAAATCCAAGATACAAATTGTAGGGAGGAAAGATTGAGGAAAGATTAATCCTATCTGAAGAGGACAAGGGTAGGAAGCAAGGGATCAAAGATCAATTTAGTTGCATAATCAATGAAGACAAAATAAATTATAAGCAGAGGTCAGGCAACAAGTTGCTGAAGGATGGAGATAAAACACTAAGTTCTTACATGATTTGGCAGTGGCAATGAGTCACATGAGCAGAATTACCACGTTGGAAAATAAAGGAATTCATTATGACTGGCTCTTTTCTAACGATGAGTGGGATAGTCCGAATGTAGATGGCCTCAAATTTTCCATGAATGGGGTGATAGAACCAGATTGATTGGAACCGGGTTTTGATGAGGGGGTTGAAAGGGCAATATCCAAATTTGTGAAATATTTAAAAATGAGTAAGAGATGCAAAGTCCAAAGCATATGATAACCTATATAATAAGTTGGGAATGAGAGGGGAGAGATAAACGTTAAAGCTTGTATAAGTGAGGAAAAGAAAACGTAGGGACTTAGATCATGTCTTATATATAATGAGCGGCGACCAAAAGATTCTCTTAAAGAAAAATCATATGAAAGAAAGATGGAGTGAATATTTTAACTATCTTTTAAATGAAGATTCTATAGGAGGCTTATGAAGTAAAGAAGATGCTTCATTAGTAGGACATACCTTTTACCACATAATTAAGGTAGTAGAAGTGAAGACAGGAAAGACTATGAGGCCATATGGCATTCTGATAGTGGCTTGGAAATGCATATAAGAGATTGGATGGGTTTGGTTAGGCTCTTCAATAAGATGTTAAGAACAAAAAAATAAAAAATGCCGGATGAGTGGGAAGTGTTTACATGAACAAAGGAGATATTCAAAGTTGCACCAATTATTTTGGAGTTAAAATTATGGGTCGCATTGATAATCCTTTGGGTGAGAGTTATGGAGCAAAGCCGTAGGCAAGTGACCAGGATATTTGAAAATCAATTTGGTTTCATGTTGGGGAGCATGGATGAAAATAGCGGGGCCGCCAAACTGATACGAAGCGGCCAAAAAATCTGAAAAAATTCCAGAAAATTCGGAAAATTGTAAAATGATAGAAAATGTGATTCTTTTTGCAAAAGTAAGTAAGAAAAGGGGGCGTAGTGGTGCCCTCAATATATGAGGTCCTGTATCACCATATAAATATAAAATAATAGTAGTAATAATTTTTTCACAGTCATTAATGTTTCTTAGTCGTGCTAACTTAGAAAAGTAATGAAAAGCTAAAAAAAAATAAAAACCTAGAACATGAAATAAAGGCATCAAACTTAAGAGTTCGGTCCTAGGGAGTAAGGATTCAATAGCAAACAATATCCAATGAAGTTTAGTGAACATTGAACAATCAACACTTTAAGCCTCAAGATTCAAATTCAATTAAGTGATCAACAACAATTTAGAGATGACATAAAGAGTAGAGAGTTGGTGAAGGAATACCTTATACTTACCATGGTCACCACAAAAAGGAATGTCTACCAGGATCTGTGGCAGCATGGTTATCCTCATCCCCACAAGTGTTATCATTTGATTCATTTCTATTGGCACCATATTGAATTTGATATTAATGAGCATTGGGATCCACAAATCCAAAGAAGGCAGCAGCATCATAGGAACTTGGAGGTGGAGGTGGATATCTATATTGCGTTTGACCATAGTCACCATATGAGTAAGACCCTGAAGTTGAAGGTTGTTCTTCTCCTTGTTGCACTTGACCATATGGAAAATATTGTGAGGGTCATTGTCCACATTGCCAGGAGCCTGAATGTGGTTCACTATAACTACAGTTCCACGATGTAGCTTGTTCTCCTCCAACATTTCCACCCATATTTTGTTGCTCATTACTGTTTCCAGGTGGTGAGTCTCTTTGGTGTTGTTGATAACCACGGTTTAGATCAAATCTTCCAGTTTCAGGTAACTCCTGTACTTTCTCTACAGGAACGACATCGTCTTCATCATTTTGATAATATTCATTAGTACCGCCTATCCCACTGTCTCCCCCATCTCGCCCATCTCCTCCACCATGGCTACTCGAACAGACGGTGGTGGAACTAGTTTTTTCAGAAGATCCAATATGAGCCGTTCTTTCCCACTCCTCCTATGTGCACCTGTACTGGTACCTTTTCCTTGAGGTGGTTGACCTTCTATAGGTGCCTCACCCATTTCCTCATCTAATAACACTTGAACCGTTTCCCAAAACCCCTGATCTAAATCTAGCAGTGGACCCTCTATCTTGGCTAGCCATGAGAGTAAGGGATCATCCTCTCTGAATATGTGTTCCAAATTAATAGGACAATAAGCAGGATCATCCCTTGCCCATCTCTCCCTAGCTTTGTTTCTCAACTTCAAATTGTAATGACAGTACACAAGCTTGTTGAGTTTATGCATGGTAAGCCGATTCCTGGCCTTCATGTGGATCAAGGAGAAAGTGCTCCAATTTCTCTCACAGTTGGAAGATGTAGTTTGATTAAGGATGCGAACAACTGATCTCCTTAGATGTGGAGCACTCTCTCCATAATTCATCCACCAATCAGCTCAAATGCAAAATAAATAAAGAAAATTAGATATTTGTAATCCTCAAGTCCTTCTAATCAATTAAGATAAATAGATTAAGACTATTGCGTGGGGTCTTTTGTACACAGTCATACCTGGTGGCATCCTTCCAATTGATCGTAGCACAAGAGGGTCAGCAAAGATTCATCTCCTTTGTGTATATATAGATATCTACAATGTGAAAATTAGAAATAAGTCAGTAAACCCCTACATGTGTATGGCAATTGGCAATTGACAGCATAATTAAATTCTCTTAAGTAACTACTCACTCACCTCTTGTATGCTATGATGTACGGATACTTTAAAATGGACAACGTATCGTGTCGTATCGTATCTGATACTTTACTTTTTATGTGTAAAATCCGTATCCCTACCGTGTCTATGGCATGTCCTTGCCGTATCCATGCCGTATCTGGGCATCATAGCTTGTATGGCATCAATTTGATCATCTGGATTTAACAATCTCTTCAATACCTCTCATAATCCTACCCGCAAGTCCGTATCTATTGCTTCGGTGTGTAGTTCGGCATTGCGGTAATAGAATTTAGGATTCAAAAAATAACCTACATTAAAAATAAATAGAATGTACTATGAGCAAACAAGATAATAAATACATGAGTTAGGAAGACAAAAAAGTATCAAAGATATATATTAATACCTACAACATGCAATGGATGGTGCAGCTGATCGTTCCAACGGGCATCAATAATGTTTATATATGCTTCGTGATATCTAACATTTTCCATAATGACTTGCTTTGCCCGATCCATTGCTTCATATATAAAGCCCATTGTCGGCTAATCATCACCATCTACAAGCGGCAATACTTTAACTAAAGGCTAAAAAACCCTTAATATCTTCCTCACTTTCTTCCAAAATTTACTGTCTTTCATCAGGTTTGGGACTTCAAACTCTAGACCACTAGTTGCATTGCCTCATTTCGAACGAAGCCATTATTCTGACGCAAACATCTGAATCAGCTCCATTCTAAACCTTGCAAGGCTTTCCATAGCCAGAAAATGGGTTGCAAACCTTGTTGATCCTGGATGCAGCAAGGCATGGTTATTTGTGTATCTTTTCATCAAGCTTAACACCCATGAATGATCATATATAAATCTTGTAATTCCTCTACATGCCTTGATCAATGAAGCCACTTTTTTCTTCCTTCAAATCTTTTCCAAGATGAGATCTACACAGTGTGCTGCACATGGGTTCCAGAATAAATGGGTCTTCTCCATTAACTTCCTACATACTGCCTTAAAATTTGCACCATTATCTGTAACGATATCTACAATATGCTCTTCTCCAACACTTTCCATAACTTTATCTATAAGATTGAATATATATGTGGCTGTCCGTCTATGCTCAGTTGCATCAACGGACTTCACAAAGACGGTCCGAGCGACTGAATACACCAAAATGTTTTTTAATTGTGTTTGTGTGCCGCTTGTCCACCCGTCACATATGATGTAACACCATTTTGCTGCCACATGGGCTTAAACTTTTCCACCCAAGCCTTTATTTCTTTGTATTCTTCTTCAAGATATTTGATGCCCACATCATATACAGAGGGCGATTGTATACCTCGCCCAGATTCGGCAACAACATCAAGAATAGCCTGAAAATAAGGTGAATCTATTGCTTTAGGGGGTATGTTCTTATGAATTAGCCTTCGCAGTAGCTTTGGCTAATCTATCTCTTGCACTCTTCAAAGCCCCTTTGAGAACATTTGAAATCTTTGGCTGCTTAGCTCCCTCCAATCTATTTGCTAGAGGATCAATCGGGAGAGGAGCTGCTCTTCTAGTAGAAAGTATCTCTACATCGTCATCCCGTTGATGGGTGTTAAATGCTCTATGCAATGCCCCCGCAATGCCCTTGCCCTTACTTGGCACACTGGATGACCCCCCTGCTTTGTAGTGGGAGGATTGTCCACTAGATGCGCGCTGACGACACTCTTGTTCTTCTTGGTGCGTCACGAATGACTCTTGGCACGTAGTTATCATTTGATCATCCTCCTCCTCATCAGAATCCCCAAATACATCATAACGGGTAGCATCAACATCTTATTGCCTCTTTTCTTTTATTTCAACTTTTCTGGCTTTGTTTTGATTTAACAAAGCTCTTATTTGTTCCCTCACTTCCCTCGAAACTTCAGTACAACCTGTAACATTGCCAGCAACATGGGCCAAGTGTTGCGTGAATCTTGTAATGCCCCCATTGGTCACTTTCCCACAGAAGTTACACTTGATTTTCAACTTGTTATTCTCAACCACCTGACCGAAACTCTATGCAGGATCAATTTCACGCGGCATTTTCACTTGTCAGTTGCCACACACAATGACACAAATAGATTACTGAATACCTATAAAATATGAAAAATTAGCATATTAAAATTGTTAAAAACACAAAAATACGCAGGCAGAAACATACGTCTAGCATTTAAGAGTTATTCTCAATACATTTGATTGGTATTTCATAAGTTAAAATATTTTTTATTCAAAAAATAAAAAATTCAGAAAATAATGAACCAAAAAAACTAAAAAGAAAAAAAACACAAATGTGTTGGATTGATCTATGGGAAACATACTTCAATACTTTGTGAGCCATTTTCAATACATTTGATTGGTTTCCAATTATTAAAAATATTTTTTTTTCAAAAAATAAAAAAATTCGAAAATCATAAAACAAAATAATACAAAAAATATGAAAATACGTTGGATTGATCTATGGGAAACTTAGATCTAAAATTTATGAGTCATTTTCAATACATTTGATTGGTATTCCATTATTAAAAATATTTTTTTTCAAAAAATAAATAATCCAAAAATAATTAAACAAATAAATAGCATATTTTTTTTGGATTGATCCATTGGAAAGATATATCTATCATTTAGAATGCATTTCCAAGTGGTTTCATGGGTTGTTCATGAGTAATCACATTTTTTAAAACAAGAAATAAATAAATCCGAAAATAAAAAAAATAAAAAAAAATCTAGAAACATTCAACATGTGATGGATGGATCTATTGGAAACATAGATCTATCATTTAGAATGCATTTCAAGTGGTTTCATGGGTTGTCCATGATTATTCACATTTTTAAAAATAAGAAATAAATAAATCCGAAAATAAAAAAAATAAAAAAATTAAGAAACATTCAAAATGTGATGTATTGATCTATGAGAAACATGGATCTATCATTTAGAATGCATTTCCAAGTGGTTTCATGGGTTGTCTACGAGTAATCACATTTTTTTTTTCAAAAAATAAAAAAATTCCGAAAATAAAAAATAACAAAAAATAAAGTAAAAATAAAAATATGTGCATGATCAAAGGGAAACATGGATCTCATCATATTTAAGACAAGGAAGTATTTTATAGTACTTAGACTTAGAAAGAGATGAATAGATGATCTCAAAAGTTGAAACTAGAAAAAATCCAAAAGCAAAAACATACCGAGAATCTTGATTAAGATGGAATGGAAGCTTGGATCTTGTAGTTGTGTTTGATTCCTTTGAATTTGATGTTACTTGTAGTTGTTGTAAAATCTTGAAAATGAGTTGAAACTATGCACTGGGGAGGCTTTCACAGCAGTAAAAGATAAGCATAGAGGATAGAAAGTGAAAAGGAAGCAACTAGGGACAAAAAACCCCCACCGCCACGTGGCGGGCTCCACGAAATGTGGCGGCCTGTAGCGGCCCATACGGCCGCTATGGGCCACTACGGGTGCGATACCCAATAAAAACAATGTAGCATGGCGGCGGCCGGTAGCATAGCGGCTGATATTTTCATCCATGCTGGGGAGGTCAACGAATAAGGCTATCTTCTCACTTCGGCGATTGATTAAAAAATGCCGCTAGAAAAGGAAAAATCTTCACATGGTCTTCATTGATATAGAGAAAGCCTACGGAGAGGGTACTTCAATTGGGATGTGCATAAAGACAATGCCTGTGAGAATTGTAGCTCAAGAGATAACACAGAGATTCATTTTGATACCTTGGCTCAATAATTTGTAAGGATGGAGATATTGAGGAAGGTATTGAATATAGGATAAGAGCAAGATGATTGAAGTGAAGACTTGCTTCCGGAGTACTTTCTGATCAACGCTCAAGAGTTAGATCAAAGCAAAAACTTTATAGGACAACGATTAGACCAACTATGACTAATGGAGAAAAATGTTGGCCAATCAAAAAGCAATCCATGTACAAAATGAGTGTGGTAAAGATGAGAATGTTGAAATGGGTGTGTAATAAAACTAGGAAAGAGAGAATTGGAAATGAGCGATTAGGGAGCATTTAGGGGTAGCATCAATAGGTGATAAATTCATATACTTGTTTGCAATGTTTTGTTGGGCCGGTGAGGAGAAGTCTTTTTATGCAAATTGATGGCCGATCAAGTAAAAGAGTAGGCCATCGTCTGCTGTTGATTGTTGAGAACTTTGCTGATATAATGGAGCCGAATAGCTTTTTCAAGCTATTTCAGGATTTCTGAAAGTACATTTAGGTGTTCTAAAGTCATCTTCCAATTCCTGGTTAGATTCATGATAAACTAGGCTGGGCTGTCCAAATTTGATAAAGACATTATTTTCGTCTTGGTGTACGAAATCTAAGAGATCTTTCTTTTTTTTTGCTGGTTGAATTTGTGGAAAGTTCCAGATTTTCAGATTAGCATATGAGAGCATACCTTGGGTAGGGAGCTGCAATCACGAAGCCTGGGATGGATGTTCGAGGGCAGAACTCCAACCCTGCTTGGAGAAGAAGACCTTTAGCCATATCCTTCTCCCTCTTCGTCTCTAATCTCCCCCCAGGAATCTCCAAGACAGAGCTTCAAGTTATGTTCTGCAGGGCAAGCACTGTGTTAGATACCTTCATCCCTACCGAACGGTCCTCTGGCGAGCAGAGAGGCTTCGGTTTTGTCAGATTCAAAACAGAAAAAGAAGCTAATCTAGGTATTGAAATCGTTAATGGGAGATTCTGGAGAGATAGAAGAATCCTCGTTGACAAAGCTCGTCCTCGAACAGTAGGACCAATCGCCGGCATCTCCTAGACCTGCATCGACAAATTAGGGCTTCTGCATCTTCAACCTCCCATCGACAATTTAGGGCTTTTGCACCATCAACCGCCCAACGCCTGGAAACGCCCTCCAAAGTGCATCCCTGACTCAAGCGCAGGGTGGATTGTCAAGGATGGCCATTCTCACTTCATTCGTGTGGCCCCTTCGGTCGTTGAATCGGAGATGAAGGTCCTCTGCTATAGCTTGATTGGCTTCCTCAAGCAAAACTTGACAGTGGACGGTGTAGCTAGCTGGCTTAACACTCACTGGGGCAAATCGACTGCCATGCTCAGACTGTTAGAAGATGATGTCGTCCACATCCAACTCCTCTCGGATGAGGAAGTTCGCCAAGTTCTGAGCTGTGCAGCAGGTTCATCTTCCTTCCCGTTTGTTGCCCTAGACAGATGGATGGAGGTCATTGGCTCCCCCGCAATCACCAAATGTATTCGCTTCCATGGTGTTCCACTACAAGCTTGGAACGAAGGGGTCCTTTGTCTCCTCGGCGATTTCATAGGTTCAACCAGAGGTAGATTGCCTCACTTCAGGGAAGATCAATCTTGTTTATGGATGTGTCAAGGTCCGAACCAGCAGGCTCTGCAAGCTTCCGCTACAAATCCCTTTGTTTGTCGGAGATCTCTTCATCTCAGTCAGGGCCGAAGAAGAACCCCCCAATCCCGTCGCCTTCGACAACGTTGGAAACTCCTCAGCAGTAGCCAGCGGTGTGCATATTCAAGACGGCGATCTAGGGTTCGATGGAGAAGATGACTTCTTTATTCTTGCCACTGGAAGTCTCCAGAAACGAGCTAGGGCTCATAAGCAGGCCAGGTCATGAAGATCTAGGGCCTCTAACTCGACCCAAGCTGAAGCATGGACCTGGCCCACGACAATTAAAACCTCGGCAGGCCATGTGTTATCGAATGGAGACAACTTATGCTCCTTCCTTAGTGAACTGGGTTGGCCCAACTACTTAGACCCAACCTTAGCCCCTTTTAAACATCGAAAGGGTTCGAAGTCTGCTAACAAAGGATTACATGGTGATAACGTTGCCTCAACCACGTCTTTCTCTTCGGACACATCAATCTCCTCCGTCAAAAAGTCCTGCTCATCAGAGGATCCTCCGATCATCCATCCTCTCAAGGAAAGTAGCCAACCAATGGAAAGAAGTCGACCCCTACTAGCCACAGATGTCCCCACTTGCCAAGAGAAGGAGAAGACTGACGCCCTGTGGTTGCTTGCTAGCTCCTACGTTTCGAACTTTGATGACTCAAATTTAGGTTCTACTACCTGTCCAACCCTCCCTTCCTCTCCTTGTTCAGTGCCGGCCACCGTTCTCTCTGGCTTTAGGGATTCTGCCATTTCTTTTTCTCGGCAGAAATCAGGTGAGGACCTCCCCATTTCTAGGAAGACTGACTCTATCAGCTCTCAGAGTCCCCACAGACACACTGCCCCTGTACACAGAAGCTATTCGCCAGTATCCCCCAACTCGTGGTTACCTCAAAAAATCAGAACCTGCGATGAGGCTATTGGCATCTTAGTAGACAACAATTAAGGAGGGTGGGAAAGCCTAATTGCTTTCGCATGGGACAGAGATTCAGTCCTTGGAAGACCCATCACCTACAAAAAGAAGTTAAAAAGAAAGGGAAGCAGAGAACTCCACAACCTATTGTGCTCCATCAACTATGACAGACGTCCACCGGTGAACAGAGTCAGAGATTCCAGGAAGTGTTGTCAATGAAGGCCATATCCTGGAATGTTCTGGGTTTAGGGAATTCAGTGAAACGGGCAGTTATAAAGGAGGTAATACACACCTTTAGAGCAGACTTGCTGCTGCTTCAAGAAACTAAGCTCAGCTCGATGTTTCAATCTATTATCAGGGATCTTTGGGGTAATAGTAAATGTCTGTGGGTCTCCCTTGATGCAGTTGGATCTTCTGGAGGTATTCTGCTTTGCTGGAATAGTAAGCTGTACATCATGAAAGATCATTTCATCGGTTCCTTCTCTGTCTTGGCAGTGCTTGAAGATAGGGTAAATGGCTCCTCTTGGATTGTCTCCTCTGTCTATGGCCCTACTGACCGCAGACTTCGTGGCAGTTTTTGGCGCGAGCTAGACTCCATTCGCAACAGATGTGTAGGCCCTTGGTGCATTGGTGGTGACTGGAATATCACTAGATTCCCTTCAGACAAATCGGGAGCTGGCAGAATCTCAGCTGATATGGAATCCTTCTCAGATTGGATTAACTCCCACAACCTCGTCGATCTTAAGTTAGGGGGGGCAAAATTTACTTGGTCTAATCACCAAAGTCCTCCAACCTTGTCGCGTCTTGACAGAATCCTGGTAACTAGGGATTGGATTGACTTGTATCCTAAAGTTTGCCAAATAGCCCTCCCGAAGCCAACTTCTGATCACTGTCACATCCTCCTAGATTGCAAAAGTCTTAAGTGGGGACCCTCTCCCTTTCGCTTAGAGATAATGTGGCTGTAAGACAAAAACTTCACTACTTTGATCAAGGAGTGGTGGAATAGCTATGATTTCAACGGTTGGGCCGGTTTTAGACTCTCCGAGAAGCTCAAGCAGTTGAAGCTTAGCATCAAAGATTGGAGGACTACCAATTTTGTGCCTGTCGAAACTATTAAGGCTAAACTTTTAGAAGAAATACAATCAATTGACTATAAGGAACAATCCCAAGGGCTATCTGAAGCGGATATCGCTATGAGGTTGAATCTTAAAGATCTTTTTGAGCGTAAAGTCCGTGAAGAAGAGATCAAATGGAAACAAAGATCGAAATGTCGTTGGCTAAAGGAAGGGGGACAAGAACACCAAATTTTTCCACAGCTTGGCCACCACCAGAATGAGGGGTAACAAGATTAATTACTTGATGGCCGATGGCAATAGATTAGAGGACAAGGATGGGATTACTAGCCACATTCTCAGTTTCTTTTAAAGCCTATATAAAAAAGATAGTTCCAGCAAGCCTGCCTTAGACAATCTCAATTTCTCCACCATCAGCGAGGAGAATGCGCATTGGTTGGAAGAAGAGTTCCAGGAGGAAGAAGTCAAAGCAACGGTCTTTAATCTTGCTAGCGACAAAGCTCCAGGACCAGATGGTTTCCCTGTGTCATTCTTCCATACATTCTGGGACCTCCTCCGAGTTGACGTAATGGCCTTCATGAAAGAATTTCACTCTAGAGGCAGGCTGTCCAAATCGATCGGTGCCTCTTTCATTGCCCTTATCCCAAAGAAGACGGGGGCTGACAGTGTTAAGGACTTTAGGCCAATTAGCCTCTTAGGCAGCATTTACAAAATACTGGCTAAAGTGCTAGCTTCAAGACTCCAAAAGATCCTTCCTTCCATCATCTTTCTCTCTCAAGGAGCCTTCGTTCAAGGCAGACAGATCTTAGATGGGGTTCTTGTTGCCAATGAATGTATCCACTCCAGATATAAGGACAAACTTCCGGGCATCATTTGCAAACTTGACTTGGAAAAGGCCTTTGACATGGTGGACCGGGACTTCCTCATTTACTTGATGCGCAGGATGGGCTTTCGATCAAAATGGAGGTTTTGGATCAAAGAAGGCATTTCATCTGCTACCTTCTCCATTCTAATCAATGGCTCCCCAAATGAATTTTTTCTAGTTGAGAGGGGCTTATGCCAGGGGGACCCCTTGTCTGCGTTTCTATTCGTCATTATTGGAGAAGCCCTCAGTCGGATGCTCTCCAAAGCAGAAGACTGCAATTTGATCCACGGATTCAAGCCTTCTTAGAATGCTCCTTTTGTCTCTTACTTCCAATATGCAGATGACACCCTCCTCTTCTACGATGCTGATGAGGACCTTAGGATAAATTTAGTTGCTATTCTCAGATGTTTTGAAGCTGTCTCGGGTCTTAGGATAAATTTCTCAAAAACCTCCATCCTCGGAGTCTCAACTGAAGACATCTCCCTCCATCACTGTGCTACTATTATGGGGTGCAGAGTTGACTTCTTCCCATCCACCTACCTTGGTCTTCCCCTGTGCCTAGACAGAGTGCCTAAATCTGTATGGAATCCAGTGCTTGAAAGGATTGAGAAAAAGCTATCTTCCTAGAAAGCAAAGTATTTATCCTTAGGAGGAAGAATTACATTGATCCAATTTGCCCTTGCAAACCTTCCTATCTACTACACGTCCATCCTTAAGTGCCCCGTTGCAATCATCAATCGCATTGAGAAGCTTCAAAGAGACTTCCTATGGCAAGGCCGTGACGATTCTAAAAAATTTCACTTGGTAAATTGGAAAACAGTCTGCTCCCCTAAAGACTCTGGTGGTCTTGGAATAAGACCTTTAAGGATCATGAATTAGGCTTTGCTGGGTAAATGGCTTTGGAGACTTGGAGACGATTCAGAAGGTCTTTGGAAAAGAATCCTGGTAGCAAAATACAAAGTGAGAAGAAATGGCTGGGAAATCTCTCCTCTGCGAAGATGCTCAAAATTCTGGAAAGGGATTTACAGTTCAAACGCTTCTTTTACCCATTCCATCCGCTACCGCGTTGGCAATGGAGAGAAAATTTCCTTTTGGCATGATGTTTGGGCTGGCGACACCACTTTAGCGCTTCAGTTCCCTGATCTCTATAGATGTGCCAGAAACCGAAATGCTAAGATTAGAGATTATCTCGACACAAGGACTAACAATCAATTGTGGTGGCCTATTTTCAGAAGGAATCTTTCCGAGGTAGAAGAATTTAATTTCTTCAATCTCTTCGAGGTGCTTAATGGCATAGATGACTCTAAAGAAGGGCAAGATAGCAGGATATTGGTCCCTTCTCGTGATGGTTCTTTTTCGGTATCTTCCTTCTTCTCCGCCTTATCGATCACTTCAGTGGTTTCTCGAAGCTGGTCAGCTTTATGGAAGATCAAGGCCCCTCCCAGAGTCATCGCTTTTACTTGGCTTGCCCTCCGAAATAAAATTTTAACCATGGATAATCTTCGCGGTAGACATATCCTCCTTGTCAACACCTGTCCCCTCTGCTTAGCGGACGAGGAATCGGTTGATCATCTTTTGCTCTATTGCAAGCAAACGAAAGCCCTTTGGTCTGCAATCCTGTACGAGTTCAATTGTAGCTGGGTCATACTGCAGTCCTTACAAGACTTGTTCCATCAGTGGGCTACCGCGACTAAAACCTCCAAAGGGAAGATCATGTGGCGCCTATCCTTTTTGGCTTGCATCTGGATGATTTGGAAAGAAAGAAATAGAATGTCTTTTGAAGGGATTGCTTCCTCCAAAGAAGACTTAATCCTTAGATTGAAATTCTGCGTTGCCTCCTGGGTCTTTTATCTTCTAGATTTTGGGGGTTTTCTACTGATGCAATCATGTTCAATTGGAGGGAAGTCATCTCAACTTGATTTGATTCTTTCCCTCTCCATGTTTTGTTTCCCCTCCGTTTGGGAGGTGGCTGTTTTTTGGGGTTTTAGCTCTGCCGCTTCTGAGTATAATTCTTTTATACTGTAAAGCTCTTTTGTAAATTTCCTTTTTCTATCAATGCAAGTTACCATTTAAAAAAAAAAAGTAAAAGAGTAGGCCGAAGACGACATGGATGGAAGTACTAAGGTTAGATATGAAGAAGTTCAACCTATATGAGGATTTGGCCTAGAATAGATCAGAATGGAGAAACATAATTCATGTAGCTGATTCCAACTTGGTTGGGGCATGGCTATAATGATTGTGTTGACCATAGAGGCAAGTGGTATGACTGGAGAGAAGGGCTTCTGAATCATAGGCAGTTTAGTTTCTAAGGAAACTGTGGCATTGAAGGAGTGTTTTTTAACCGGGAGACCAACAAGCCCCAATTTTCTCCTGCATGCACAATTGTAACCTTGCAAATTTTAAATAAATTATTGCATTGCAACTCATTTAAATTCAAAGCCATATAGTGGAAATAAACTTTTCATTGAGAGATGGCATTGACGGCAGCTTCTTCTTGTTCCAACTTGGTGTTTGGAAACAGAGAAGTGGGTGGTAATGGGTTGTCTTTGCTACAGCACAATGGCCACAGACCATTGGAAAAAATCAAATGGCCTCAGTTCTGAAAAGGCCTAGTGGGTTCTTTGCTTTTACAACTTGAAAATTCATAGCATGTGTCACTTGCAGTAGTGGCACCAAAAAGAAAAACTTCCCAAGAAACAGATTATGATAACATGAATGGGGCTTGTTTCTTCTTTTTCTGTTTTTTTCAAAGAAAATTGTTTCTGTCTTTGGCAGCTTCGCCTTGTTCCCACTTGGTGTTTGGAAACAGAGAGGTGGTTGGCAATGGGTCTTCTTTGCCATAATACAATGGCCTCAGTTCTGGAAAAGTCAAGTGGGCTCTTTGCTTTTACAACTTGAAAATTCGGAACATGGAATCACTTGCAGTAATGGCGCCAAAAAGAAAAAAGTCCCTAGAAACAGATTGTGATAATGCAAATGGGGCTGGTTTCTTCTTTTTATTATTATTATTATTTTATTTAATGAAGATACTTTCCATCTTTGGATACAAAATCGATACATTTTACAGGAAACTACCAGGGGAGAGCAGGATCAGTCCTATTGACAGATTGGCTTATGCATTCTCAGTCAGATTCATAATTTCTCATCCAACGGATGCATTGATGGAAACTTTGTGAAGGAACACTGATTCTACTTCTCCTTCAAGACGATTTAGTTATATACCATACTGTGTGAGTGTGCACACACCTGCGCATGTTTTTTTTTTTTTTGTTGTGCGCGCATGTGCATGTGCGTGTTAATGCTATCATCATTTTAGAATCTTGTCTCAATGTCTCTTAGTTACCACTATCCATTTCATGTTTACTTATTGTAGGTCATACTTAAATTACTGCGAATAGCGTTCTTATCTTCTACTATCATCAAGAACTCATTCTAATGTGTCTTTTACTGCTATCTGTTGCTTTTCTCAGTAGTTACCAATATCCATTTCATATTTAATTTTTTTTTTCTGTTTTTTAGCTCTTTAGAATGTTTCTTGTGCAATTAATACCCAATAATTAGGTTGCCTGTCCTTAAATTACACCACTTTCTGGGCCTTAAATTACATATCTGAATGGACCCTTCAAATTACCAGCCCGACCCATGGTAAATTTTGCTCATTCAATTCCTTTGCAGGCCGTTTCTCTTCTTACAAGATCGTAGAGCCTCTCTCTCTCTCTCTCCCAATCCTCAATAAAATCATGTCATCCTATAAGTCTTCATGGTTTCCATTTCTGTAATCACATTTTTTACTTGGTTGTTGTGTATGGTGTTTGATGTCTAAATCAATGAAATCATTAAGTTTGGGGAATTTGTTTAGCCATTGAGCATTTTTCATCCAACACCCCCAAATTAAAAAAAATTGCGTGTAAGAACTGCTGCTTCCAATTACCCAGGCAAATTTATCCTCAACACCTCTTTGCTTTTTCCTTTTATTTTTGTATTTCGTGAAAATTCCAATCGATTTGAAAATCTGCAAGATCCCATGAAATCAACTTGCAAGCATTCAGCTCAGATTCTATTGAAGCACACTACTAATAAGTTAGAATGAAGGCCTGAACTTTGTTTTGGAAAAAATATAATTATAGAGTGCTAATAGTTCTCAAATTTTTCTTTTTTTATCACTTCATCTGGGTAATTAATTCTTCTGATTTTATGTGATTCAGTCATTACTGTGGATTCTGGAAGCAAGGCTATCCATCTACTGATTCTTTCCAGGTGTAATTGAATGATTTCCTGTTTGGATGATGGTCATGGGTATGACTATGTTTCTGGAGAAGAAAGCTGTGTTAAGTGGTGAGTTTTGAGCTACTCTTTTAGAGTTTGTCGAAAACAGGGTCCCTTCATCATCACTAGCTGTCGTCCATCTCTAAAGTTGCTAGCTTTATTGGTGCATGTATCTCTAAAGAATATGTTGAATTTGTTTATATTCATTTCCATTCATTCTGTATGAATCTTATACGTGTTTCCTTCTAAAATGTTTTGATGGAACAGGTTGTAGATTCCAGGTAAGATGGTTTCAGATTAGATTCCAGGTAAGGTGGTTGCAGATTAGTTGCTCCATCCCTCCAATATAGATTGAGACACTCCGATTGTAGTGACCCCTGTGAAGCCTACTAGACTGGTTTGGCCTGTTTTGAGGCTTTGAATCACGCAAGAAGCTCCATCTACTTCCTCCAGAACCTTCCCTTTTAGTGTCATCGATTGGACAGCAAGCAATGTGCAATGCAATCACCACCACCATCATCAAAGCCTTCTCCCAAGTCCCAACTATGTTGGGGTTGTGACAAAATTTTATGCTGACGATGCATCTGGTTTATTTATTTGTACTTTGGTAGGCCAATGCAGCTGATTTCAATTTAGAGAACTTAGAAACAAGTCCCTTGTATTGTAGATGGTGGGCCAATGGCCCCTTACACATGAGGTCCCCTATTTTACATCTTATACAGTCAGGTGAAATCCAATTCGACTCCTGAATGTTTCCATCCTAGGGCGGATGGTTTGTTACTTTCACTTCTGTGAAACATTGCCCGACTGCCCAGGTCATTTACAAACTTTTATTTCTCATTTACATGCCAAATTCCTTTCTCATTTGATTGGTCAATTTCCATTCTATTATATAATAATTATATATATATTTTTTTGTTGAGTCATTTTATTACATAGCATCTACATCTTGATTCGCATCAGAACCTACTGACAATAACTTCTGTGCATCTCATTTCAAGAGAATATGCAGTTGGCAAGTTGAAAAGATGGAACTCGAGGGACCTTCGTGCTGGAGTGACTAAATGTCACTAGCATTATCACAAAATGTAAGTTTCTGAAATGAAACACATGAAGTCGGGACAAAATTTCAATTAAAAGTGAATTGGCGGAATGGAAGTACATTTCAACCTACTTCCTTCACAAAGAAGAATAAAAGCATCTAACCACTTTTTCTGTTGTTTTTTAAATGTAGTATTTTGCATGGGAAAACAGGTAGCCAAACATGCCCAAATTAATTGAGTTAAATTGGAAGTTCCATTATCCAAGGACTTGTGTTTTATGGCCTCTCTGCCTGATAATTGAAGTCATCAATATCCTTTTCCTGCATCGAACTGTAGTTTTGGAGATTATGTTGCCTATAGCATACATGGGTATGCTGCTACTATTTCATGCAGATATGCACCTTCTTGTGGCGGTGCTATTATGGCTGGGTAAGGGTCTAGATCTTAAACAGAATCCTTTTGGTGGCATTTTCTCCATTACCAATACAGCCCTCATTAAAGGGTGGGGCTTCAATATCTATATGTTAATGGTTAAGGTCTTCCAATTTTTGGGGAAATTGGTGCACCCCACCAGAGTCCATTTAGCTTTTGTTTTTTTACGAAGTGTGTCTATTTAGCTTTCAGCCCAAAACAGTATCAGGCCATTAGCATGCCTAATTATGATCCAATTAAGGGTTAGACTATACTAGGAATTTTCATTTACTAATATAAGGTTGTTTGAAATGCTGGCCTACATAATTTGTAGATGGAAACAAGTTGAAAAATTGTTCTTTCTACTCAATAACCTTGTTCCAAATTTTCCATTTATGAATTAAGCAACCCTAGCACTCTTTCAGGGGCATATTTCCAGGGTGCTCTTTTCCTCTCACAATAAAACATCATCACATTCTATATAATTTTCTGTGTTCCAATCCATGGTGGAAGACAGAAGGTATCAAGGATCTGAATTGCCACCACTTATGCCATATGGATTGGTGCTGCAGTTTGCATTATCCTTGCTTGGCGATTCCATTCTTGATTTTGGTTCATCCCCATGTTCAAGCAAGCTGCATTTCTTGCTAAATGGTTGATCTCTGAGTATCAAAATTAGGCAAGCAAAAATACTGGTTGGTGGCTAACTTTACTTATCTTGCTGGGAATGGGAAATTCCAGAAACACTAGAAAAGGAGTAGACGATCTTTCTAAAAAGTTGGAACAATAAGAAAAAAGAGTATCAAGCGCTGATGTGTTGAAATGCTTGGTTTTGTATGTTGTCATTCCATTGAATATCGGCTCATTGCATTTTGATCTCAAGTCCGTCTTTTCTTTCTCATCACATCTTTCTAAGTTTTTATGGTCTCCTCCTTTCCCCTAGTTCATTGTAACGTGTAACACTACAATACTTTGTTGAAAAAGTGTTTCTTAGGCAGATTCTTTGGGCAAGCAAACCGTGGATAGATGAATCCCCTTGTTTTCTTTGACTTTGTATTCTTCCTTTATTTCTGTTTCCTATAATGCTATCATTCCATGTTTTCCAATCTGTTGGATTGGTTGTGTTGTTTTATGATCATTCTCTTTAATATAATCATATTTGGTTAGAAAATAAATAAATAAATAAAAAAAATGGTCCACAACTGGGTGGGGAAATATGTAACTTAAAATATCTTGTCTGTGGATGCAAATTGGAGTCCAATTGCTTCAGGCATGAAAGTCATGTATTTATCAAATCTAATTTTAGTCTCCTAATTCCATTTAAGACATATTCTTTTAATACATTTTGCGATTTCAAAATCAGTCCCTCCTGCCGACATTAAACATTGACTGTTCTGATGGGCTTGAATGCTACTAACTCGTTTTTTGTCCATAATAAGTAAGCTCTCTCACTTTATTACGAGAGAAGGTGGGGGTCCTTTCATTTAAGTTGTTGGCATTTGATATAGATGTGATAGCCTCAACCCTAGCTCTCATAGGAGCATCTCCCAAATAAGAAAATCATCTTTTAAGGAACAATGAACTTTTATTAACTACATTATAGCCATCATCTCCATGTAAAGAAAGCCTTAGCCTGTAACCAATTAAACAGAGCGTGCCAAATTGTTTGTATTGCCAGGAACTAATAGTTTTGAGCACATGATCCCCGGTGACAACTTCTGGATCTCATGTACTAGAATCTGCTTCAACATTATTCTCTTGCCTTCCAACCCAATAGAGAGAATCATTGGAACACAAAATTACAATACCTAGGTAAAGCAAAGATTCACTTGTTCCAATGACTCTCACAATACCATAATTTTGGCCATAGATTCTGCCAAATCATTTTAAGAGGCTTTTCCTTTACTTCTCTAAACTGGGCAGAGGTTGGCAATAGGTGTCAAACGCTCTTATTTTCAAAACCTATGCCATTTATAGAGATTTAGAGAAGTAGAGGCCGAAAATACAGATGCCAAACAGGGCCTTAGTATGATATCACGTATAACATCTTCCAAATATCATGAAGCATGCAGTAGAGTCTCCATGAGCCCTTTCCTTTCTTTCCTTCCACACAAAGAGGAGATTGTCATAATGTCCGTAGAAATTGTTGTTCCCAAGCAAGCTTTGAAAAGGTTTATCCCTTCCCTTGGACTATGATTTGTGCTCTATTTGAGTCCCCTTCCCTAATTGGCCAGAAGACTAGCATTAAAATTGTCTTTCCTTCATCTTTGATAGAACTTATCAATTATAACATCTGATGAGCATAGGACCTGGACTAACCAAGGAGACTATTAAATTTTATCTTATCCCACATCGGCCATAAAAACTGAATTTATGGAACTTTGTCGCTTCCGCACTAATGGCAACAAGAACAAATGGAATGGTACTTGAAAGTGCTCTTGCTATGAAAGAGTTTACTCTCAGGTGGTTAAGGTCTAAGCACCCGGTCTACCCGCCTTCATTTAAGAATGAGTAACCTATCTATGGAGTGGGAAGTCGGCACTTCCAAGGCCATTGGTCACACACTAATCAGGTGGACTGCCACTAGAAGCCTTTTACTAGATGCATGAAGGAAATGCATTCTCTCTTCTTTTTCATAAGCCCTTGACTTATAAATTGACAGTAACTCCCAAAGTACCTTGGCAAACTTCTACTATTAGCAGAATATCACTTTAGGGAAAACATTGTTCCGTCATGGTTCTTTGTGAAAGTCTGGGATCCAGACCCGGGAGGGGGGCGGGGCGGTGGGTGGGTTAGACCAATTTTAAATTCCTATAACCAATTATGCTTGTTATTTAATTTGAATACATGTGATGTCTCTAAGAAGTGCATAGACATATGATATAAACATTAAGCATATAATCAATAACCATACAAATCAACCATAAGCATGGATTAAGAGCATCAACCATACACACTTATTATCATCCACAAAGACGAGATTTATAGTGGTTAGGCAAACATGCCTACATCCACTCCCGGTTTTCCTACCGAATTTTCCACTATCTCAATTCGAGGTTTAGGCTCACCTCTAACCTTACAATCAATTATGCTTTTCAAAGGCTTAACATCAAACCACTTATGTTTTTTTAAGGCTTGGCAATAACCTTTACAACATAATATTGTTTCTCTAAATTCTATGCCTAAGAATGCACGAAGAGAAATTCATTTAAGTACATATTGATGCCTATTGACATAGGCTGATCTAAAAGTGCAATCTTAATTCAAAGCATATGCATGGTGAATACAAAGATTTATGAATGGTGCATATACTTGAAACCCTCTATTTCTTTTTGAAATTTAACGCTCAGAAATTACTCAAAGGAGAAAACCATAAATGAGAGATAAAGAGATTAAATGATGCACATATGTTTAAAATGATGAACAAACCATAAATGCTTCTCCTTCTTTGGCTCTCAAAAGACTCAAAAGTGTGGGCACAAATCCCAAGGAAAAGCTTTGGTCGGTTAACCGACTTTTTGTTTGGTTAATAGAACTCCAACGGTCATAAAAATTTGAATTTAATTGACCAAACTTCCATATGAAGGTTAACCGAACTCATGAAGGTTAACCGATAGCTGACCCAGAACTCACCAAAGTGCAAAACCTTTTTTTTCATTTTGATACTTTGATCGAGGGTTGACTAAACATTCCCTGATATGTAGATGTAAAAATAACTTTCGAAAAGGGGAATCTTGGGCAAGGAGAGAACTATACTTGAGTAGAGACTAACGTGTTTTAAATAGAGTTTCAAAATGTGATTCAAAGCATGTTTATGCATAAATTTTCAAAACTCCATTTGATAAAACTTTTGAAACAAAATGAAGAGTTTAAATCATGCATAAAGGTCAAGTCTTAACTACATGATGCCATACATAAAAAATGCATGAAGATTCCATGATTAAAAGATATGAGTGTGTGAGAGACCAAGCTATGATAAAAATTAATGCATCTAATCAAATTGCAACAAAAATGACTCTAACAATCTCCCCCTTTGCAATTTGATGGCAACCCATGAAGCTTGAGCTCTCTCTCTTTTTCTATGAAGCTTGGACATGTTCTTCTTTGGACCTTAGGGAGCTTTGGATATTAGGGAGCATTTGGATATTAGGGAGATTTGGATTTTGCTCGCTGGAGTATTTGAAAGAACTACTTGAAACTTCATAAGGCTTGTTTCTCCCCCTTAATACAAGTATGATTGAAAAATTTGCCAATATAGCTTTCCTCCCCCTTAGCTAGTCAGATCTTGAATCCCCCCCCCCCCCCCCCCCCCGCCCCCACAATCAAAGTTGCGAATGACTTTCCATTCTCTCCCCCTTTGACATCTAATTGCAAAGGAGCCTACTCATTAACAATGAAACACAAAACCTTGTTAGTAGCACCTATTTATAATAAAACTTTAAAAGTGAAATGTAGGAACATGTGATCGTGACACTAAGGGTTTAGTGATCGGGGCAAGGGTCAATGCCCAATTGATGCCTTAATTTGATGAACCAATCATTTCCGAGGGGTTTAGAAAAGAGATCGGCATATTGAGTATCTGTGGGAACAAAAATTCACTCAATGTTGCCTTAATAAGCATAATTGGGCAGAAAATGATAACGAATGTCGATGTGCTTTGTGCGAGAGTGTTGAACATGATTCTTAGAGATACTGATGGTACTAGAATTGTCACATATGATAGGCATACATTATTGTGGAACATTATATTCCAAAAGGATTTGTTTCATCCATAACAATTGGGCACAACAGTTACATGTAGTAATGTATTCAACTTTTGCAGTAGACAAACATACATAGTTTCATTTTTTTTGCTATGCCAAGCTATTAGATAGTTACGAAGGAAGTATCAACAACCACTAATGTTTTTCCTATCATCTATGGATCCTGCCCAATTTGCATCACTATATCCAATCAATTACAACTTTAAATCACGAGGATACCAGATACCAAAATGTTAATTTGTATGGCTCAATAGAAGTTAATTAATCGTGGTTAACCTGGCCCCTGGATTGCCCAACTTGTACTCTGATTAGAAGTAGACCTATTATAGGTCTACTGTGATTAAGAGGTAGTGTTTGGGTGTAATAGGGTTTTGGGGCTGATATTATAAATAGAGACTCAAAGTCTCTAGGATGTACAACCTTTTCTTATTGCAATAGTCTCTAGGATGTACATCCACGTGAACATGGGAGAATTCACTATTGCAATAAGAAGAGGTTGTACATCTTAGAGGTTTTGCGTGATCGGAGGAGATCAGACGGATCGGATTTCGGAGGGTTGATCTATCAGAGACAGAGGATAGGACTCTGTTTGAGATCGGTGACGAGAGAGAAGGGCTACTGTTTGCATGTAGATCAAGAAGGAGATCGGCCATTGATCTCCTGGTGGGGCACACAGACAGTCTTTTGGTTCTTCGCAGAAGACGTTGCCCAAATCGCTTGAAGGGTTCTGGACACCCGTTGCTCCGTCGCTGATTGGAAGACGGAACGGGAAAATAGAGAGAAGAGACTCGTAGAGGATTGCCGCTGCGCATCACCGGAGAAGAGTCTGGCTGTCGACGAACTTGAGGAAGAAGAAGTACCGCTGCACTGTGCGAGAAATCGCAATAACAAACTATGTGAGAAAAAACAACGATTTGGTTTGGGTTTTTTAAAACCTGTTTTCGTCTGGCCCCACATCGCCGTGAACAGCCGTTGGAGATTCTTTTTGCCGGAGTCGCCACTACGTGTCGCTGGAGCCCCGTACTGCCGCACTGTTGCCTTTGAAGAAGAAGACGGAGAAGACCGTCTCTGTTTCTTGTTACAAAAACAGAAGAACGAAGAAGAAAAAGAGGTGGGCCTGGGCTCTGTAGCGGTTCTGGGTTGAGTCCGGGACAGGTCAAGCCTGACCCGTTTCAGAAGCCCATCAGCCATGCCAGTTCTTGGTTGGGTCCAGTCCAAGTTGACCTAACCCGTGTAGTAGAAGCCTAGTAGTAAAGCCCTCAGGAAAAGGCGTTGACGTCAGCAGACCCGTACAGTCAAAGACTGTTTGACTAGATCGAAGGCTGAAAATTATTTTCGCGATATCTTGACGATTCGGAGTCTGATCGGAGATCCGTTTGAACCTACAGACTCATTACGAGCATATCTAAGCGGTTGTGGAAGAAGATTGGCTGTTCAACGGTCAACGGAGGAGATTGACTGATCAGAGCGTAGAAACAAGTTTCTGCAATATCTTTGCCATCCGGAGTCGGATTTCAGATCCGTTTCTTCCAGCGTGCTCGTGGTGACCAGATCTATACAAGTTCTTGAAAGATTCGTAGAATGGCTGTGAAGTTTGAAATTGAGAAATTCAATGGAAACGACGACTTCAGTCTTTGGCGTCTATGCTTTGCTGGTTCAGAATGAGTTGCACAAAGCTTTGAAAGGAAAGAATGCTTTGCCTGGAAAATTGTTAGATGAAGAGAAGGATGAGTTGCAGGAAAAGGTGTACGGTCAGATTTTGTTGCTTCTGAGCGATGGTGTACTGCGAAAGGTTGCTCAAGAAAGAACTGCTGCTGGTGTATGGCAGAAGTTGAAGAACTTGTACATTACGAAGTCTCTCACGAATCGCTTGTACCTAAAGAAGCGGTTGTTCATGTTAAAAATGCAGGAAGGTACATCTATTTTAACTCACCTTGATTCTTTCACAAAAGCTGTCATGGATCTGGAAAATATCAGTGTTGAAATTGATGGTGAGGACCAAGCTATCATGTTGTTGTGCTCGTTACCACCCTCCTATGAGCATTTTATTGATACCATGATGTATGGTAGAGATACTCTGTCCAAAGAGGATGTAGAGGCTGCCTTGAACTCCAAAGAATTGAAGAAAAAGGTTGCGGTTGACAATGATGGTTCGGGTGAGGGTTTGGTAGTACGAGGAAGAACAAAAGACTCCAGTAGTAAGGGCAAACATAGATCCAACAAAAAAAACATTGAATGTTATTATTGCCATAAGAAAGGGCACATCAGAAAAAACTATCTCGAAAGGCAGAGGAAAGGGAAAGAAATAATAGAAGATTCATTATCTGATGACTCAGTCAGTGTTGAAGATGAAAGATCAGATTATGTTTCCGACAATGCACTTTCTGTGATTAAAAATGGAATTCGTCGTCAGGATGAATGGATTCTTGATTCGGGTTGTTCCTACCACATGTGTCCTAATAGGGACTGGTTTACCACTTATAGAGAAATCGACGGTGGTAGTGTCTTGCTGGGCAACAATGTTGCATGTAAGACGGTTGGAATTGGAACAGTGAAAATCAAGATGCATGATGGAATCGTCAGAACGTTGGCAAAGGTTCGACATGTTCTTGATCTGAAAAAGAATCTTTTTTCTCTTGGTGCCTTGGACTCCGACAGTTGTAAGTTCTTAGCTGAAGGTGGAGTTATGAAGGTTGTGAAGGGTGCTCTGGTTCTTATGAGAGGCAATAGAGTTGGAAACTTGTATGTTTTATCCGGAAATACTGTTACATGTGAAGCTACAGTGTCTTCCTCAGATCATGACCATGAATCTGTTTCAACGCACTTATGGCACTTACGCCTAGGTCACATGAGTGAGAAGGGATTGACAATACTGAGCAATCAAAATTTGCTATGTGGCATGAAGACAGGCAAGTTGGATTTATGTGAGAGATGCATCTTAAAAAAGCATCGAAATGTCAGTTTCAAAACAGGTATTCATCGCACGAAAGGTATCCTTGATTATGTTCATTCAGTTGTATGGGACATTCTAAGGTTTACTCCAAGGGCGGGTCCCGGTCTATGCCGACTTTTATTGATGATTATTCAAGGAAAGTCTGGGTTTATACTTTGAAGACGAAGGATCTCACCTTTGTTACATTCAAGTGATGGAAGGGAATGGTTGAGAAACAGACTGGCAGGAAGGTGAGGAAGTCGAGGACAGGTAATGGCAAGGAGTACAGAACGACAGAGTTTGAGAACTATTGCACAGATCATGGCATAGTTCGGCATTACACCACTACAGAAACTCCACTGTATAATGGAGTTGCAAAGATGATGAGTAGAACAATCTTGGAAAGCGCTCGTTGTATGTTGTTTACTGCAGGATTGTCCAAGGACTTTTGGGCTGAGGCAGTAAATGTTGCAGGCTACATGATAAATAGGTCTCCACACACAAAGATTGGTTGCAAAAACCAGAAGAAATGTGGTCAGGTAATCCAGTTGATTATTCTAACTTGAGGATCTTCGATTGTTCGGCTTATGCTCGCGTGAAATCCGATAAGTTAGAATCAAGGGTTGTGAAGTGCATCTTGGTGGGAGGTGCTTCTGGGGTGAAATGATACAAGTTGTGGTGTACCGATCAAGATTCACCCAGATTTATCATCAGCATGGATGTTACATTTTATGAGGATGCTTTACTCGAGGTGAGAAAGTAGGTGGAGGAGATAAAAGTAGGTAACAGCAGTGACACCATTTAGGTGGAGTCAGACGTCCTAGTGAGGAAGGAGAGTGCATCCGGCTGCTCTCAGGATACAGGGGATAGTCAGACTGTGCAGCAGATGCAGCGGACAGAGCCGCAGATGGGTAGACTGTAGAAAGAAAGGAAACCTCCGGTTAGATACGGTTTCAAGGATATGACGACGTATGCATCGACATCAGGCAGTGGTCATGATGATGTGGTTGCATACGCATTGACGAATGAGTCTCTTGAATTGATGGAATGGCTGAAAAGTAGTCAACAAGCAGCAGTTATGATTGAAGAGATTGAGTCTCTTGATGAGGAAGATCAGGCCATCGGATGCAAGCGGTTCTACGAGGAAGACGAAGGAGCTTCCAATTCAGGTAGAGTGCAATTTAAGGTTACTGATCATGTATACATTTTGAAGAAATCATTGTATGGGTCGAAGCAAGTTTCTGGACAATAGTACAAGCGATTTTGTGCATTCATGAAGGAATGGGTTAAATTCAAGTTCAAGCATTGCTTGGACTTAATTGGTGTGCTCGGTACCTAAGTGCCCTCAGGGGCAGGTGGAGACGGTGAGACGTGTTTTGTGCCCGAGGATTAGCTTCAATGTTCACCAAGGTGGAGATTTGTTAATTTGTATGGCTCAATAGAAGTTAATTAATCTTGGTTAACTTGGCCCCTGGATTGCCCAACTTGTACTGTGATTAGAAGTAGGTCTGTTATAGGTCTACTGCGATTAAGAAGTAGTATTTGGGTGTAACAGGGTTTTGGGGCTGATATTATAAATAGAGACTCAGAGTCTCTAGGATGTACAACCTCTTCTTATTGTAATAGCGAATTCTCCCGTGTTCCCGTGGACGTAGGCCAAAAGCCGAACCACGTAAATCTGTGTGTTTAGTTTGTGCGTGCTTGATCTCTTCCCCTAGATCACAACACAAAATGTGAGGTCCCGTGAATATATTTAATGATACGTTTGACTTCCTTAAAATGAGACTCATGTGGATCAGATTGATACTTAGCACACATTCTAACACTAAAAAAGAGATTTGGTCTGCTAACTGTAAAGTAAAAGAGGTTTTCTATCATGCTTCTTTGGAGCTTTTGATCTACTTTCTTGCCTTGAAGATCACTTGAGAGTTTAGTAGTAGATCCAATGGGGTTGTAATTAGCCTTAGAGTCTTTTAAACCGAACTTTTTCACAATTTCTAGGACAAACTTGGATTGACTAAGAAAAATCTCGTTCTCAATCTGACTAACTTGTAACCCAAGAAAGAATTGTAGAGGTCCTACCAAACTCATCTCAAATGTAGAGCTCATCAATTTAGAGAATCCTTGGGCAAGTTGTTCTGACGTGGATCTAAGGACTATGTCATCAACGTATATCTGAGCAATGAGAATGTCTTGATCAACTTTCTTGATGGAGAAGGTCTTGTCTGCGTTTCCACAATCAAAGTCAATTTCTATTAAGTGACTTGTGAACTTCTCATTCCTCTTGGAGCTTGTTTCAAGCCATAATGTGCTTTCTTTAATTTAAATACATATTCTCGGGGATGAGGATCTTCAAAACCTTCAGGTTGTGTCACATATACATCTTCCTCTGTTTCACCATTTTCAAATGCACTCTTCACATCCATCTGAAACAACTTAATTCCCATGCTACTCATCAAAATCAATTCCTTCAACTTGAGCACACCTTTTGGCTACAAGTCTAGCTTTGTTTCTTACCACATTTCCTGATTCATCCAATTTGTTCTTGAAGATCCATGTGGTGCCAATTGGACTTTTGCTTTCGAGTAAAGGAACAAGATCCCAAACATCATTCTTTTCAAGCTGATTTAACTCTTCTTGCATTGCATCAATCCACTCAGTTTTCTTTTCTGCTTCAGGAAAATTCTTGAGCTCAATATGTGAAACAAATGAATAGTGAGCACACAGACTATGAACCTGTCTTCTTGTCACGACCCCACTTTTGAGATCTCTAATGATATTATCCAGTTTATGGTCCTTCTTTAACCTTGAGGGCATCATAGATGTAGGAGTACTATCTTCATTTTTCATGGGGCTAGACTGCTCAACAAAGGTCTCAACTTCATCATCATGTAAAGGTCTCCCAACTTGATCAGATTCATCAATGATAACTGATAAGACCACGAAATTATAGCTTTCATTCATCATTTTATATGCATTTGTGGACTTAATTAGGTTAATTGCATAGAATTACACTTAATTTCATGATTTCATGCATTTGAGCATCAAAGTTGGAATCTAGGTCAAAATCCATTACATTGCATGACTTTTGTGAAATTAGGGTTCTCATCTCATTCATCATCCCAATATTAGTTTTTTAGTTTTTTTTGTTTTGACACCATGTATTATTTTTGGGAAGTTGGGTATTTTTGGTGCATTAAGTAGGCATGTAGGGTCCCATGCATAGTCCATCCAGATTCCTCACACTTTATCATTATTGAGATTATTTAATTTTATTTATGTAGGAGAAATCAAGAGTGGGACCTACATTGGTAAAATCTGAGAGAGAGATCAAAGGCGGGACACCCTTCATGGTGGGCCTACATATCTTGGCATCTTGGTGGAGTTGGAAAGCTTAGAAATTCTCAAAGAGGAAAGAAGAAACTCATATTTCAAAAGATGGTGTTCACTTGCTAAATTTGGAAACCAAAATCAAGAAAGAGAGAGAAAATTAAAAACTTTGCAAGGGGAGTTGGTTAGTCAAAGTTGCAAGTAAAGAAGCATGCCAAATATAGAAAGAGAATCAAATAAGCAAGAAAAAAAGGAGTCCAAGCATGGGTCCCCCACACCCCATAGCATGCCAACATGGTCGTTCCTTTAATTGCACCATTATTCTCGAAATTTTCAGGTGTAGCAAATTGAAATGGCCATAACTCTCAAACCGAGTATCGGGTTGGCGCAATCTACCCACCGTTGGAAAGCTCTGTTTGAGTAGATATCCGTGGAGTCTAAGATTTTATAAATTGGAGCTATATTGAGGGAGATATGACTTCGGGAAGTTGGCTGTTATAATTCTATACGGAAATTGCAAAAAGTCTTCAAAATTGGCAATATGAGAGATCTTTGAGGACTTCAGTTTGGCAAGACTTGGAGGACAAGAGATCACACTTAATAACAAATCCTCTCCTATTTAAATTATTGCCTAAGTGAGAAGCTTTGCTTGAAAGCTAAGCCAGGAATCATCTTAAGTAGGAAACAACTTTTAACAAAAGGAGGTGTGCAAAACTATAAAAGGAGGCCACTATTGTAGGACATTAAAAAAAGCCTATTCTCCTTCAAAAAGTGGCCTAGCCATTCTCTCTCTCTTCTTCTTTCCCCTCTTCTAGTTCTAGTTCTCCATATTTTTTTATTTTGGGTAGCTTTGGGCCTTGTCCAAGCAAGTACTTGAAGGAGAAGTTGTAAAGATGCAATCTTAAATGACAAATCAAGAAGTCTTCTTTGCAATGGCGGACTAAGTTTTTGATTAGAGCGATGGATGAAGATAAGTGATTGCCTTTTATTTATTTAGTAATTCTAATTTAGTTCCATGATTATGTGCTTAATGAGTAATATGCTTCTCTTCGTGCCCTAGGCAAATCTCCATTTTTTATTTCTAAAAATAAAAATTGATTTTTGACTACTAATGCTTAAGGTTTGATAGGCCATGCTTAGGATTTAGATCTTTTGATGGTTTATGCTTACTTTTGATGGGTAGTTCTTAAATTATTTTTATTCTTTTATGAGATGAAGGAAGTCTTGAGTTTTGAATTTTTATTATTAAAGGGGATTTTAATAGTTAAATTTTCCTAATTAAAAACACTGATTTGTCTTTGATTTGAAGTAAAAATTGGAATAAATTAGGGTTACTTGATAAATAATTTGTGGATGCTTATTGGATTCCTATGCTCTAATTACTTTCATTAATTGGTAGATTTTGAATTTCTAAATTAGTTGATTGTTTTTATATCTAAATACTCAAAACTTTCCTTAATTGTTAGTTAATTAGTTTTCTTAAATTAAAAGTTTCTTTAATTAGCTCCATGTGGGTTCGATCTGTTCTTGCCATTGTCTCATCTAGACACCCGTGCACTTATGGTATTTTATGATTGATATTAATCACATCAAGTTTCTACGAGGTCTTGGAGATTCTAATTTGTTAGAAAGAAAGAGTTCTTCATCCAACAAGTTGTCTACATCTCCATTAGAGCACTACCAAGCTCCCAAGGTAAGATCCACTCCTTGTATGTTGTAGATTTATTGTGAATGCATGGTGCTACTATTTTCTATCTTAAAGATAGTTTTCTTACTGATCATGGTTGGTGATATTAAGGTCTTGAATCCTGGATTGGGTTTGTAGCCTTATGGATAATTGATCCCTGCATTAAGTGGGTCAAAAGTTTTTGAAACCTATCCATGAGACCCACCTACTTCCAACAAACATGAGCTGATACCATTACAATCATGGTTCTGTGATTGAACACCCTATATGCCTTGCTTTTATCAGAATATCCTAAGAAAATTTCATCATCAGACTTAGGCTCAAATTTTTCCAACTGCTCTCTATCTCTTAAAGTATAGAACTTACTTCCAGATACCTTCAAGTACCCTAGATTTGGTTTTCTTCCTAAGTAAAGCTCATAAGGGGCTTTGTTAGTATTCTTTGTCAAATAAACTCTATTTATAAGACAACACGCAGTATTGGTCGCTTCAGCTCACAAGTTACGAGAAATTTTTTTCTCATTAAGCATAGTCCTAGCCATTTCTTGGATAACTCTATTTCCCCTCTTAGCCACTCCATTTTGTCGAGGGGTCTTTTGGGGCAGAAAACTGATGGCTAATCCCATGACTATCACAAAACCAATAAATCTTTCATTTTCGAACTCTCCTCCATGATCACTTTTAACCTTCTGAATTTTGCAATCCTTCTCAACTTGAATCTTCTTGCAAATTCTTATAATATTATCTACAACATCTGATTTTGCATGAAGGAAAGCTACCAATCAAAATCGAGAATAGTCATCTACCATCACCAAAATGTATTTTCTTCCTCCAATACTCTGCACAGGTGCAAGTCCAATCAAGTCCATATGAGTGAGCTCAAGGGGACGAGTAGAAGATATATCCTCCCATACTTTTAAGCTTTTCTTGATTTACTTACCCATTTGGCATGCCTTGCACACTTCAGATTTTGAATCATCTAACTTAAAGATTCCTCTAACAATTCATTCTTGGATAACATCTTCATCAATTTGTAATTTATATGGCCCATCCTTTGATGCCACAATAGATTTTTTTGGTTCTTTGTCACCAAACACATGGATTCGTTTCACAATATTCTTCTATTGTGTAGATGTTATCTTTAGTTCGCAATCTAGTGAGTATTACTTTGTTGGATTTCTCATTTAGCACCTCTATCACATAATTGACTGATACTCAAGAGATTATGCTTTAGACCATCCACAAGGAAAACATCATTTAAGGTAGACATTTGATCACCTCCAACACAACCTTTTCCAATAATTTCTGCTTTCCTATTATCTTCAAACAATACATTTCCTCCATCATAATCCTCAAGGGAAATAAATCTAGATCGGTCTCCAGTAATATGTTTGGAACATCCACTATCTAAAAACCATCTAGAGTTTTCCTTAACCTTTAAAGCTGTTTGAACAAGGAGACTTTTGACACTTTTCTCTTTTGCAATCCAAGTTGTATTTAGGGGTTTTGAGGTAGTGGCTTCAGGGACAAACTTAATAGGCAATCTATAAGACTTCTTGAGTGACAATCGAATTCTATATGGGCAATTAGTTACTGAGTGACTATTATGGTTGCAAAAATGACAAGTCAATCTAGAACTTGGGAATTTAGTACCTATAGGTTTTTGAAATGTCCTCATAATGTTTTGTGAACTACTCTTCTTAGTGCTAGGGGAACCATAAAAACCTAGACCAGTTTTGTCACCAAAAGTTTTGTTCATGCCCAACATTTGATAGAATTTATCATTACCCAAAATAAACTTATCAACAACAAATTTGCCTTTTATGAGTTTCAATTGAAGAGATTTAGTTTCAAGTTGACTAGATTCTAGCATCAATTGTAAATTATGAATTTCATCTTGAGCATTAGCTAGATTGTCATTTGAAGTGATCAACTTAGATTCTAAATCTTTTATCTCATTGTTTTTCAAAGTTAATTCTTCTTTTAGAGAACTCACATCATTCACAAGCTTTTTAGATTCAACTTTCAAAGTTTTGTTTTTCTTGGATAAGGCTTCACAAAGTTCATATAACTCATCATAAGCTTGTTGCATGTCACCTTCATTATCTTCATCTTTTATTTCCTCTTTCTCTATTTTGTCTTCTATTTGATGAATTTTATTTTCTTCAACCATTGTAAATAGAAGCCAATTAGAATAGTTATCATTGTCTTCTTCATTTTGATATTCATCATTGTCACTACTCTCATCCTCATCATCGTCATCCCAAGTTATATTCAATACTTTCTTTTCTTTCTTATCTCTCTTTTCCATCTCTTTAGGGTTGGAACAATTTTGAGTAATGTGTCCAAATCCTTTGCTGTTGTAACACTGCACATGTTTCTTAGCTAATGATCCCTTAGAATTTCTCTGAAACTTTGCATTCTTTGATTCCTTAGAGTTTTTGAAGCTCTTGTTGTTCTTAAAAACTCTTTTTAGCTTCTTGGTAAGCAAAGCAGTGTCATCATCACTTCCACAATCACTGTCATTTTTGTTATGTTGAGAGGAAATAACTACACTTTTCTTTTTGTTGGGAACTTCTAATTCTAATTCAAAAGTAAGAGGGTTTCCTCTAAGTTCTTCTAATTTGACCTTATCCACATCTTTCATTTCAGCTATAGCTATAATCTTGGGCTTAAACCTTTTTGGAAGAGATCTCATTATCTTTCTCACTACCTTAGATTCATCCATCTTCTCTCTTAAACCAATAAAGGAGTTGACAATCTCCATGATCTTAGTGTAGAATTCATCAAAGGTTTCTTCCTCAAGAATTTTTATAGCCTCAAATTTTGAAGTCAACATTTGAATTTTAGCAATCTTATCTTGATTTGTCTCTTCATGTATGGTCTCTAAGGTATCCCAAACTTCCTTAGCCGTAGAGCAATTGACTACCCTATTTAATTCTTCGGCAAACAAGGCACAAAATAAAGCATTTTTAGCCTTAGCATTCAAACTAGCCCTATCTTTTCACCTTAGGTCCATTCTTTCTTTGTCTTGGCTTTTATGAATATAACATATCCCTCCGAATCTTGGTCAGTAATGGTAGGTGGATGACAGTCTTTTTATAATAATACTCCAAACATCAAGGCTTTGAAATTCTAGGAACACTGGAACAATTACATTCTAGTCTTCCAATAGCGATAATGTGTTCCATTAAAAAGAGGTGGCCTATTGGTGGCATGGCCTTCTCCTAATTGGACTTACGTATTGGCCACAAATGAAAACACCCTCTAGGATCCTAACTCTAGGTTGTTAAACCTAATCAAGAGCACCTATGTTGTGACACAAATTGAAAGTCCGGGATCTGGTGAATAGGTTGAGCTCAAAACCTAGATCAATTTGAAATTCCTATAACCAATTATGCTTTGGTGAAGGTCATTTAATTTGAAAAAATGTGATGTCTCTAAGAAGTGCATAAACATATGATCTAAACATCAAGCATATAACCAATAACCATACAAATCAACTATAATCATGGATTAAAAGCATCAATCATACACACATGTAATCATCCACCAAGACGAGATTTATAGTGGCTCGGCAAATATGCCTACATCCACTCCCGATTTCCCTATTGGAATTTTCACTATTTCGATTCGAAGTTTAGGCTCACCTCCAACCATACAATCACTTTTGCTTTTCAAAGGCTTAATATTAACCTTTATAACCACTGATGCTTTTGTAAGGCTTAGCAATAACCTTTACAACATGATATTGTTTCTCTCAATTCTATGCTTAAGAATGCATGAAGAGAAATGCATTTAACTACATATTGATGCCTCTGACATAGGTTGATCTAAAAGTGTACTATTAATTCAAAGCATATGCATGGTGAATACAAAGAATTATAAATGATGCATATACTTGAAACCCTTTATCTCTTTTTGAAATTTAATGCTTATAAATGATTTAAAGAAGAAAACCATAAATGGGAGATAGAGAAATTAAATGATGCACACATGTTTAAAATGATGAAAAAACTGATTTTGAAAATGCAAGCTAATTCTAGCAAGTTTGTTCAAAACATGAAATTAACATCATGTGTAAATCTTGTCAAATGTTGAAATTATAATACTAAGCATTGAAAGTCCTTGGGATCCTAACCCTAGAGGGGGGGGGGGGGGGGGGAGTGAATAGGGTGTGCTACAACTATGACCAATTTAGACCAATTTTAAATTCTTGACATAAACTAGTCACATGTGAAGATAAACAATCAAAATGCGGAAGCTAATAAAACAATCATCACAAAGCAAACACCACTACACAAAGATTTATAGTGGTTCGGCCTCAATGCCTACGTCCACTACCGGCTTGTGATCCAATCACCCCACCGGATTTCCACTATGTATGCTTTTTACTAGGCTAAGCAATAACCCTTACAATGTTGTTTTTCTAGGCTAAACAACAACCTCTCAATGTGCTTTTATAGGCTAAGCAATAACCTTTACAAGATACTTTTCAAGGCTAAGCAATAACCTTTACACAATGCTTTTCTTAGGCTAAGCAATAACCTTACAAGATAAAGATTTCTCTAAGAAAGTGTCTTCACAAAAGATCACTCTAAGAGATTACAATTTAAGCTCAAATTAACTTGCCTCTAAATAGGCGGATATGAAAAATGAAAACTAACTCACACAAACACTCAAAGAAATGCAAAGATGTATGCTTATGAAGTGTGTATGTGAAAAATTCAATCAAGTTTAAAAGTAAGCTCAATCAATTTATGCTTAATGCAATTCGAAAGTTTAAGGCACAAAAAGATATGATTGAAGTTCTATGCAAATCACTTGAACAATTACACACTTGTAAATGATATGAAAATCTAAAGATCACAAGTTGTATGAAAGTGTTTAAGCCTAATCAAGTGATGCATGTGCAATGTTGTTTTCAAAACTAATTTGACTAAAGATTAAATGAATGAAAACAACAAGGGAAGTTTCAACCAAGTGAAATAATCATGCAATAAAAGAAATCAAAGATTTAGGCTAAGCATGATTAAGAAAGTTTAAAACAAAACTTGAGTTGAAATCAAAGTGATGAATCCAATCTTGAATATCAAAGATGAAGGGAAGAATGGATTCAACATATCATTGTTATCATGCTTGAAATCATTTTCCAAAGTTTCAAATAAAGCACATAACAAATGATTAATTAAAAGTAAAACTTACTTGGAGATTTAACTTAGTTGATCCAAGCTTAAGCTTCACTTAATGACCCCTTTGGTCTCTCTTAGTTCCTCCCCTTAGTCTTGTCTCAAAGCTCCTCAAATAAGGCTTAAAAATCTCCAACATTGGACAAAGGAAAGAACTCATTTTTATAGCCAAAAATGCCCAACGGCTAGTCCTCGGTCGACCTAGACACAGGTCTCGGTCGACCGGGAAAGCACAACGGTCATATTTCTGACCGTTGGCATGTTACAGTCCAGAAACTGCCCACTCGACCGACAGTGGTCCCGGTCGACCGGCGACACTGCCAGGTCACTCCCCTTTTGCAAAATTTCCAACTTTTGCACATTTGAAGGTATTTCTTGGGGGAACTTTTGGCCACTAAATCAAGCTTAAATAACATGTTTTAAGTCGTTCTAAGATGTTTAAAAACATGAAACACACAAAGCCTAAATCGAATCGAAACTTTAATTCGAAGGGCTAGCTTGATTTGATAAAACTCTTTTCAAATGAGAATGCATATAAAACTGATTCTGAAAATGATGAATGTATGCAATGCACAAACCTAACTTCTCAAATTGATTTTCCAAATATAATTCACAAAGAATTAGGTTTTCAAAAGAGTTTGAATTCTAAAATCAATGCATCCAAGTTTAAAACCAAAACATGCATAAAACAAAACTTTTACAATTCTTAAAACCAATGCATGTATAAAACCAGATTTCAAGGTTTTCTAAAACAATGCAAGAGTGTAAATTCAAATGATATGAATATGTTAATGCATCCATCAAATTGCAAATACAAAATCCCTAACAAGCATGTTATGCAAACAACATTTATATAAGTTAAGCAAACAATATTTAATCATGCCATTAAGTGAAACAAGATTTAAAAACAAGCATGAATTAAAATTTAGAAAAAGGAAGCAAACCCATATGAGGAATAAAAGGTTGAAATCCATGGATTAGCCCTGATAGCCTTCCACTAGCCTAGCCTAGTTGCTCTTCCTTCCTTGGCTCTTAAAAGACTCAAAAGTGCGGGCACAAATATGAAGGAAAATGCTTAAATTTATAACAAAAAAGGCCTCCAACGGCCTTCTGGTCTGTTAACCGATTTTTTGTTCGGTTAACCCAACTCCAACGGTCATAAAAACTTGAACTAAATTGACCGAACTTCCATATATGTCAGTTAACCGAACTCATGTTGATTAATCGACAGTTGACCTACAACTCACCGAAGTGCAAAACCTGCACTTTTTTTCATTCTGATACTTTGTCTGAGGGTTGACCGAACTGAGAGTTGGTTAACCAAATATTCCCTGATATATATAGATGTGAAAATAACTTTCTAAAAGGGAAATCTTGGTCAAGGAGAACTAGACTTGAATAGAAACTAACATGTTTAAAATAGAGTTTCAAAATGTGATTCAAAACATGTTTATGCATGAATTTTCAAAACTCCATTTGATAAGAGTTTTGAAGCAAAATGAAGATTTTAAATCATGCATAAAGGTCAAGTCTTAACTACATGATGCCAAACATAAAAAATGCATGGAGATTCCAAGATTAAAAGATATGAGTGTGTGAGAGATCAAACTACCATGACTCTTTTACCAAGGTTGTAGAAGATAATTGGGCTATCCCCTGCAGTGGTACTCCTCAATACATTCTTGCCCGAAAGCTGAAGCACCTTAAATTCCATCTCAAGGTGTGGAATAAGGAAGTTTTTGGCTAGTTGAAAGTCAAAATTACTGGAGTTGAGAATAAGGTGATATATCTTCAAACTGCTTTTGATGAAAATCCAAATGACTCTATCCTTTTGGACCTCAATTCAGCTAAATCTGACCTCCACAATTGGCTCAAGGCCGAGTCAGACCACTGAAAGCAAAAAGCTAAAATTAGTTGGCTTCAAGATGGTAATAAGAATACCACCTTTTTTCATCTCTCTGCCAAATCTAGAGGAATCAGGAACAGGATAGACATCATTTCTAAAGGTAGTCAGACCTTTGATGAGGAAGTGCAAATTAGAGATGAAGCTACTAAGTTCTTCTCTAACCTTTTAAAGTCCTCCCTTGGTCACATTAATGAAGACCTTTTTGAGATGACAGGTCCTTTTGTTTCCTCTAATTAGAACAAGTTTCTTATAGCCAGTCCCTCACCCTAAGAGATCAAAGAGGCAGTTTTCCAGCTGAAGAGGAATAGTTCTCCGGGCCCTGATGGCTACTCAGGGGTCTTCTTCACTTCCTGTTGGCAGATAGTAGATCAAGATGTAATTGCAGTAGTCACTCACTTCTCTTCCAGAAGACTTTTGAGAGAATCCAATGCCCTATTTCCTAACCCTTATTCCCAAAAATCAGTCCCCTGTCTCTTTTTCAGACTATAGGCCAATAAGTCTCCTAAACTTTACCTACAAAATCATATCCAAGATCTTGGCTACTAGGCTTTCAAAAATCCTCCCTTCTATTATCTCCCACCACCAATTTGCTTGTCTTAGGTTGCTCAATTCACCACCATGTAGCTCTAGCTCACGACTTTTTCCAAAAACTCAATTCAAATATTAGTGGGGATTTAATATGTCTCAAATTGGACATTTCAAAAGCTTTTGAAAAGATGTGACGGACTTCCTATACAGGGCCCTCCAATTTTTTAAAATTTCTTCGAATTGGATCATCCTGATGAAAGAGCTAGTTTGTACTTACAGAGGATCTATTTTGATCAACAAAAGCCCTTGTGGCTTCTTTCCCTCCAGTTGTGGCTTGAGGCAAGGTGATCCCCTCTCTCCTTACCTGTTTATCATTGCAGAGGAGATGCTCAGCCTCAAGATTGAAGAGCTCAGACATGCAGGTTTCATTGTCCCAGTCTCCCCAGTCAACTGTACTCCCTGCCACCTGCTCTATGCAGATGATATCTTGCTTTTCCTCAAGGCGCACAAGAGGAGCTTGAGAAGGCTTCTTGACTTGCTCAGCTCTTACCAGGATTCCTCAGGCCAGTGTTTCAAATCTTAAAAGAGTAACCTTTTTTTGGGTAAATGTTATGCTAGGAGAGCTTCTATGGTCACAAGTATCCTCCATATTCCTCAAGCCTCCCTCCCTTTTTCCTACCTAGGAGTCCCTCTTTTCTTTGGCTGCTCTAGACACTCTCATTTTAACCACCTGATGGATTATATGAGATCAAGGCTTCAAGGTTGGAAAACCAAGTGCATATCCTTTGCAGGGAGACTAATCCTAGTAAAGCATGTTTTGGCATCAATTCCTCTACATATTTCCCTTGCATTGCCGATCCCCACTAAAACTCGAACCTCACAGAACGGCTGATGCGGAATTTTCTCTGGTCAGCCACTCAAGAAAAGATGAAATCCAATTTCGTAAGATGAGATTCTGTTTGCCTTCCAAAATCGGAAGGGGGTTTGGGCCTGCGGCGGTTGAAAGAGCTAAATGAAGCTTGTATGTTGAGATTGGGTTGGTCTGCAGCTACTTTTGAATCTCTCTGGGGAAGGTGGTTCCGTGCAAGATACTTCCACAATCATTCTATTTGGAACTCTAGGAATCTTGTGGCAGGGTCCTGTATATGGAAGAGAATCAGATTCGTCTCTGTCCTCCTCTAAAAAGGTAGTAGATGGACTATTGGGAATGGGACTTTAATCAGTTTGTGGATCGATAATTGGATGGATAATGACCCCATTGCTTCCAAATTTCCCTTCCATTAGTTTTTTGCTAATGATCTAGTAGTGGACTTGATTCAAAGGAATTCCTGGATCATCCCAAGTCATCTTCCAGCTGACCTTAAAGCTTTCCTTCTGCAATCTACTAATCAGCTTCCCTTGGGAGGCCGCTCTGCCAAAGACATTCTTTCTTGGCAAGGGAATTCTTTTTCCCTTAACGTCGCTTGGAATATCCTGAGATTTGCAGTAGCCAAAGTGGCATGGGCTGGCCTGATTTGGTCTAAATTTCTTTGTCCTCGCCTAACTTGTTTCAGCTGGCGCCTCCTCCATAGGAAGACCCTTACCGACTCTTGGGTGAAAAACAGAGGTATTCCATTGGCTTCCAGATGCTTCTCTTGCTTCAGCTCAGAAGAAAATGAAACTCACATGTTCTTCTCTTGCAACTTAGCTCACCAGCTCTGGTCTTGGCTACTCAGCATTATAGGTTCTTTTCCTCCTCCTCTCTCCCCATCTCTCATTTGGAAGGTCTTTGCCTATGATGGAGATGCCAATGGAAGAAAATGTGCAGCTGCCATCTTCTTCCACGCCATCTCTGTTCTTTGGTTTCTCCACAATGATTCCAAGCACGAAGGTAAGAAGCCCTCCCTGCACGGAGCTAAGCTTCTCCTCATGGACCACCTGAAAGGTATGGTCATCTCCCACCCTGTTCCATCTCACCCTCTGCCATCTCACCCCATTTTAGTCCATTTCGGTTTGGGTAGTCCCATTTTGTGAGTTATGGGAATGGTTTGTTCAGTTACTATGGGCTTCAGGGGTCTTCAGTGTAGGTGGGTAGTTTCAATTCAGAGATATCTGCTGGAGCAGTTGGGTTGCAGGTGTTAAGAAGTAGGAAACAGTTTCTTGAGGCTTCCTAGTGAAGGCCTTTTCCTGTTCTTATGGTGTGTTTTGCTTTGTTCTATAGTGGCTAGTGCTTGCTCTGTGCTATGGTGAGCACTGCGGTTCTAAGCTTGGCAGCTCTATGTACTGGAGTGTGAAGTTCTGTGTGGTACATTGAGCAGAGCTTTTAGTATTGTAGCTTTCAATCTTCCTTCTCCTGGTTCTGTGGTTTTTTGCTATGCAGAGTTTTGCTAGGTGGTGGTTATCTTTCAGTGATGTGCAGTGTGCTGTTTTGGTAGTTCCGGGTTGTGTGGTGAAGATCTTTGGGGTTGCTCTTCATTGTTGAGCTGTGTTTTGTAACGCCCCAATTCCGAATAATGAGAAAACCATCAAGGTACCCGAAGTTGGCCCACTACTTCCCGAAAAATTCGAGAACTTCCAAGATCGTAGGTCTGCAGTGAGGTCCAATTTAAAGCTTTTTGACCAACATATAATCAGTGGTTAAATTTTATGAAGCGTAAAGAGTAAAGCGGAAGCATTTGGTATTATACAAGATGTATCAAATGTGGCAGGGCTGAAGTCCAGCCTAAACTTTAACTATGATTAAAAAAATATTTTAAACATAACAGACTATCTCCCTACTCACAACATAAAGACACTCAAACCCAAAAAAAGATAAACACTCAAGCCCCCAGTGCTAGCTCTCCATCCTCCAGCTCGACCTCCTGGTCGGCTGGTCCTCATCCATAGTCACCAGCTATGGGCGCCTCGATGGGCGCGAGCGCACCGTCCTCGTAGTCGGGGTCGAATCTTAAGCACAAAAAATGGGTCAGATTCAAAGATCTGGCAAGTTACAGTATACAAATAACATAAGATGTATGCATCAAAGGAATAGAGACAGTGATAAGATCAATAAGAATATCCAAGGTACAATGATAAGCAATTGAGCAAGATAGACATTTAGAATCAGGAAAATAAGATAAGTTAATCTATCAACACAATATGACACATTCACACAAGCTGGATACCGCGGGATATTATGCCGTGACCCTCCTATACTGAACATAATCGCGGTGGGGGAATCTCACAAGTGTTGGGGATGACTAACCCCGCAAATCACTCATCAATCTCAAACACTCATCACGTAGCACTCAAGAGACCGGACCCGGTATCGCACCATCCATCTAAAACACAGTTCATCATGATAACCTACTCAACACTCATAAATAGCTCCTACCAGTGATGATCAGTCAAGAAGTCGAGCTTAGAACAACTGAGTGAATGCTCGTGCCGACTCAAAGGAATACAAATACAGGTCTATGTTTGTCTAGGCTTTGCCTTGCGCGATCTTTGGAGCGATAGACTTTGGAATGTTTCGAGAATTTCATCAAGAACTGTTTGCCTTGCTCTAAAGGGATCATAATAAACGAATGTATCATCTGCTAGATCTTCATCAATGCATACTACGCGACGTCCATCGCTCCAAAGTCCCTTAAAAGTACGGGAAAATTCAAGATGTCGTTTGATATTAATAAATCTTTGATTTTGATCTGCTTGAATATTGTAGAATTGTAGACGCTCTAGACTGTAATTGAGATCTGCAACATCTGAGGATTCAAATCTTTCAGCTTGATTCCAATTTCGATCTGGAAGATGTTCATAATCATTGATTGGCACGTTGTATTTTTGACAGAATAAATCTCCGTCTTTATAATTAATCAAGCATCCTATCACAGCTGGGCCACTGATTTTCCAAAGCTGTTTTTACCAGCTAAAGAATTTGATATTTCTTCTATTGAACAAGGCCTAGTTCATCGATTCATTCTCGACAGAGACAATCTAACAATTCATCGACAGTTGCCTGCAATTGTCAAATATGCTCTCAATTGCCTTGGCATCACCAAACACAATCTTCTCATAACAATCTCCTCTACTCTTGGAGAAAGAGATGAATTCAGATTTTATCAACCATATCCATTATGGACCATCATGAATTAATTAATCGCTCCATTATCTGACAAGATAGAGTTTCTTCTTTAATTCTTGCAGCTAAATCATCCAGAAGAAGGGTATCAACCCTTTCCAGGATTTGTTGTCTATATGCAATTGGAGGGAGAGATGACGACGCACATTGTTGTTCAAGCATTTGAATTTTTGATTCCAAATAATTGATATGATTGGATAAATCAGAGAGGTGTTTTGCATTAGAAAATTGCATTGGCCAGTAAGGCATGCACTCCAAATGTTATCAATAAGGGTTTGAGAAGCAGCAGAGGGTACTAGATAGAAGGATGGAAAAAGGAATTCGAAAAGGAAGTTCTTAATTAGCAGGAACAGAGGCTTTATCTGATTCTAGGGGTTGTTTGCCTTTATCCTTAAACATAACTGGTTCCCTAGGGGAAGAGGAATTAAAATAGTTATGAAAAAGCTGTATTGATGCAATAAATTTGCTTTTTGAAAAATGAAGATGAATGCAATTATATATTAATTCCATTTATTCTTCCAAGCCTTGGGCTTTCTGGAATATTCTTACAAGGAGAGAAATAAATCCTAAAGAATCACATGAAAATTGAACTAATGAAGGAGCCTTACCTTGATTTGTAGAAGAGAAAGAGATTGACAAGAGAGGGTTCCTTAGGGAATTGCAGTAGCAATAGGTAGAAAATGGCCTCCTTCTTCTTCTTGTAATTAGTGTTTTGGACTTAGGGCTTTAGCTAGGGTTTCTAGAGTTAGGGTTTTGGCTAGGGTTTTGTGAAATGAGAGGCAAATGAGGGATAAATGAGAGTGAATTTAGTGTTCAATTCACAATGCAATAGTTTGGTTTATATATGGGTTAGGGTTTGGTTAATTACCAAAAGGGGCTTTGGGTGAAATAGAGATGTGGATAAGGACATGGGCAAAAAGGGTCTTTTGGTGGGGTTCTAGAATGTTTTCAAGTGTGGAAAACCACTCATATAAAGTCTTATTTACTAGTAAGGGCATCAACACCTAAAATCCTATAAAAATTATAAAAGACACCCTATAGATTCTATAAACTACACAATAGGCCTAAATCCTATAAAATAGGCTAAAACTTAGGAAAATATCTATCTATCTTGATTAATCCCTATTAATTAGTCACTACAAAAAACTGCACTTTTAGCGACGTTTTCATAAATTCGTCGGTAAATAGTACCCTTTACTGATGAAATATATTTCGTCGGTAAAAATTCCACTTTTACCGACGTTTTCTATAAAACGTCGGTAAAATCCTGACTTTTACCTATGTTTTATATAAAACGTCGGTCAAAGTGTAATTTTTAAAAGGTTAATTTTAGAATTAACTTATTTTCCATGGAAGGTAAAAAAAATAGAGACTTTTACCGACATTTTATAAAACATCGGTAAAATGCATTTTTAGCGGCATTTTTTAAAAAACGTCGGTAAAAGGTTAATTTTAGAATTAACTTATTTTCCACGGAATGTAAAAAAAATAGAGACTTTTACCGACTTTTTATAAAACGTCGGTAAAAAGCACTTTTAGCGATGTTTTTAAAAAAATGTTGGTAAAAGATTAATTTTAGAATTAACTTATTTTCCATGAAAAGTAAAAAAATAGAGAATTTTACCGACGTAAATCCTTTAATTTTTCCCACTTTGTTTCCCTCTCCCGCCACCAAAATCCCTCTTCTCTCTCTCCTCTCTGCTCGATCGATCTCGCTCGATCTCTCTGTGCTCTCTCTCGCTAGATCTGTCGGTCTCTCTCTGCTCTCTCTCGCTCACTTGGTCTCTCTCTGCTCTCTCGCTCTCAGTCTCTCTCTGATCTCTCTTTGCTCTCTCCCTTTCTCGCTCTCTCTCCCGCTCTCGGTCTCTCTCTGCTCTCTCTCTCTCGCTCTCAGTCTCCCTCTGCTCTCTGTCTCTCACTCTCTCCGTCTTCAAAAATCCATCTCTGTCATCAGGCGTAGACCCATCCCACTGAAGAAAACTGGTGCCCCCTTTTCCGGTTGTCTTCTCCAAAGCCAGCACGAGTTTGACCCCTTTTTCGGTCATTTCTCCAGATGGAGCACAAGGTCAACTCCTTTTCTGGTTGTTTTCTCCAGAAGCATTTGCCCTTTTCTGCTCTATCTCTGTAACAGGGAATCGAAAAAGGAGGAGGTATTTCAGTTTGCTTTGTTCTTGACTTGTAGGTTTTTTTTTGGATCTTTAGTATGTGTGTTTTGATTTGGTTGCATGAGATTCTAGGGAATGGTTGAATGATTGGACTGGATTGGTCAGGGTTCTGGATGAGTGATTGTGGGTGTTTTGTGTTTTTTTTTTTTTTAATTTGGAGTGAGGGCTTGGATTCTGAAGTTGTATGTGCTGGTGGTTTGTTTGATCAGATGTGGGAGATGGGGAGAATTTGGAAATGATGTGTTCACTTAAAACACAAAACACCCAACTAAAGCTGTTCCCTTTTTGCACCACCTGAATTAGAGTTGAACATGCAACTAAAGCTGTTCCCTTTTTGCACCACCTGAATTTTACAATTTTACTGGGAAGGATTATCTAATCCATTGAAATATCAGATCCACTTGTTGTTTGGGTGTTTGGATGCACCTATTATGTGAAATATGTGTGGACCATATGTAAAACACATGATTGTAAGCCCCCTTTTTCACATTATAGCCACAACTAGATGAGGCAGATCAAAGCCAGATGAGAGGCAAGCAAAATAATAATTCATTTATGTGCCAAAGTATAATACAAGTACACAGATGATAGATATGTTGCTGTGCTTCTATAGTTTGAGATGATAGATACCTGGGAGGCAAGCAAATAACAATTCATGATTAATGTGCCAAAGTATAATACAAGTACACAGATGATAGAGATGTTGCTGTGCTTCTATAGTTTGAGATAATAGATTCCTGCTTCCTTCACATGAGAATAAAAGCCTCGGCTCTCAAATGGGTCAGTAAGCATCCGGTCAACCTTTAGTCCAGCATCAAAGTAGGGATGGTGGACCATTACAGCTTTGCAAATCATGACCATTCAAATCTGGATGGTAGCAATGGACTTATCTTTCTTTTCATTATGTACAAAGTCACCGATGGATATTGATGCCCATTTAATATATGATAGGCATAAGAGAAATGGCGTTTGCAACCTCATCAATCATACCTGCATGTGGCTAGTATTAATGAATTTATCAGTTGAAATTGCGGGGGCGGCTTGTATCATGATACTCTGTAAGAAGGCTATGAATTGCAGGAAGAAATGGCCACAGTCAATGAAATCCTTGATCCAAGTAACCATTAGTGCATACATCATAAAACTATAGAAGTACTTACTGCTGCTAATCCTGTGCACATGAAAATTATCCACTCTACAACATAACCTAAAATTATAGAAGAATGTTCAATTTTCGAAGCTGTACAATCAAAATCATTGCTTGTGGAATCCATCTGCTTTTTACATCATGGGCAATTTACCATGTTGCATATTCTATTTTCATATGACTTGTTATAGTCAACCCAGTCTAAACATTATATAGTCCAGACCAAAGTTCCGGTTAAGAAACTTACAATTGTAAATGACTTAGAAAATGTGAGCCTTCATTCCCCTGGCAAATAAGACCATAATGAAACAACAGCTTACCCCACACAACTCTCTTACTCGCCGTGGAGTTATATCATCCAAATCATTAGCATTGTTTCCAAAGTTGCTTCATACCCATGCAATTGGATGAGGCTTATGACCACACACAGTCTCTAATCTTGTTGGTTGGCTAAGAATGAAACCATGAAAAAAATAGTCTTATAACACACCCTGAAATACTAAATGTCCATAACCAATTGAGATAGGACCGGGGACAACCATTGGGGCTATTACCATATAGAAAGTTGTATCAATGATTTGTAATTTATCTCATTGTGGTTCTCAACTATATAGAAGGGCGCAGTAGAAAGAATTGGAGAATTTCCTTGTCATTCTTTCAAGCATCAACAATTTTTACATTAATCCCATACTTACAAGAAACGGCAGGAGCATCCCTCTTGATTAAAAAAAAAAAAAAACGTTATAGCAAATTTCTTGCTAAAATGTTTAAGAAGGAAAAATTCCAATGACAACATGCCACAAAGTAGTTCTGAGATTATACAACTACAAATCTACAATGAACAAATTACAATTGAAAAATTACAGACATGGAAACCAATGAATGAATTAAGTTCATGTATTAGATTACACAGATCATTAACCAGAGTGCAAAGGTGGAGAAAATATTCCAAAGAGAACAGTCCTTCAAGAGAGATTCCATTAACCATATCAATGGAAGCCCAATTCCAAAACGAGATAAACTCAATCATGTGCACTGAAAAACTCAATGAATATCTAATGAATTGGAAAAAAAGAGAGATTATAGGCACTTGAAAGCTCTTCATCAAGTGTGAGTCCACTTTCAAGATTCTAAAACATGTAGAGGCTTGGAATGTGCTTATTGTTGCAACCTTGAGGTTCTCACTTGCAGTCAGATTAAGTAGTTCCTGGATGGTTTAGTACATTTTCTGTGCATGATATTTTAGTCATATGCTCTGCTTTACTTAAATACTGTTTTTGCTTGGTTTTCCAAGGTTATTTTAGTTTTCTTTTTTTTTTTCTTTTGCATTCCCTTTCAACCAGTTCATATAATTATGATATCTCAACTTGAATATTTTCTTAAAATGTTAAATCAAAGTGCCTTATTTTCAAGGCTGGTCCTGCCGGACTATCAAGTAAATGATGAAGATCCATTTTTAGTCTTAAAAACATGACAGGCTGTTTGGAAGTCCAAGCCAAGCTGGGAACAGTACTAGGTAAAATCTCGCTCCTTAGTGTGAGACAGGGGTCTTAAACCAGATTTGGAGAAACACTTGAGAAGCCTCTATAGAAGACTATTTCTTCTTCTCTTAATAAAGGCTTCTGGTAACAAGCTCCCATTGGTTTAAAGATACAAAAACTGACAAAGGAAATAACAATCTTTTAGTAAATTCACTATTTGTAGTTTTGTAGACCAAACAGGGTTGTGAAACAAATGTATGACATTACACTTAGATACTATTATCAATAGTATTATAAGGTGTACTAATACAAGTATGAGTAATAATAAAGAATAATTAAATTAACACATGCTTTTGGTAACAAGAAAGAAATCATAATCCCAATTTTACTCTCTACAACACTCACTTGAAGCCCCACAGTGACAACAAGGCTCGTCTTTTTTAGCCATCTCTTTGAAATCAATCTGAAATATCCCACTTTCTGCACACCAACACAACCAACATAAAAATCATTCAATAGACCAATGTTAAAATCATTCTCCAAAACAACAAACAACACAAACAAACTGCAAATTATCACCAGTAAACAAAAAGATCATAACTTAAAACATCAGTCCTTCTCACCATAAGTCAAAACTCATGAATTATAAAGTCATTCTCCAAAACAACACACAAACTTGAAATTATGCTTGTAGAAAAGAAAAACTCGTAAATTAAACATGGGTCATGAAATGAAACATGGGCACTCAAGGGGAAAAAAAAAAAAAACTCACAGAGCTCAATTCCAAATATCAAATGAAAACCATGTAGCATGAATCCCATTGCAATTTTCTTTTCTTTTTTTTTTCAAGAAAAACTAAATGTAACATTCCCTATGCTCTCAAAAGTACAGGCATCTCAAAGCTTGGTTTTTATTTTTCTTCGTTGTTTTTCTCTGTAAAGTGACAAAACAAACTCACTTTCATTTCTGGGCTATTTCTATCCGGTCTTGCTATATGTTTTAGCATAAAGACATTAAGAGTTTAGGCATCTCAAATATTGTTTTTCATTTTTCTTGTTATTCTCAAGAAGAGAATATAGGAAGGAAAGTCCTAAGACTTCCCAATACCGATTTACAAAGACATTTCTACATTTCACATTTTATTCCTATTTCTATACATAGTTGCAAAAGATGCCAAACAAAGGGAAAAAATGGGTCAAACCAGGTGAGTTGTCCCATCAAGTGCAAGCATCCAATTATTTATTAAAGAGAAAAAAGACAATTAAGCAGAATGCAGAAAAACTTGCATCTCTAGGGCTCCCGCTGACCGCACATACTATATTTGGTTCGGCTAAAGGGACGAACGAGAAGGGAAAGAGGAATGTTAGAGAGAATGATAAGGATGAGAACTACATTCCCCCCAAAGATGATGATGTAGATGACGAGACATCTTGGTCTCAAATGGATGAGGTATTCTTTCTGTGAATGTCTATGACGTGTACTTGATAATATTAGTTTCGATGGTGACACTCATGCTAAATTGATTTCCATTTCCATTTAATATAAATTGCTGACACTCACTTTACTAATATTATTGATTTTTGCTAATAATTATTTATTTTTCTTGTCACTTTGCTTTAAGCCAGATTGCAGAGATGCCTCGGGATAATAGGGTGAAACATGCTTGGAGGATCGCAGCTGCACTCGGGTTAGCTCGTGTAGAGAGCCCACCTGAGGCCTCGACACAGTCTTTGTCGGCTGCTCTTCTAGTAACACGGTCTGGAAGATTAGGGAGCACCCCTGATTTGGTAGCCCCCCAGCCTCTGCCGATTCAGCCTCCGACCACACAGCCCTCGCCGACCTAGACTTCGCCAGCCGTCCTAGACTCCGACGAGTCGTTATACAGTCGGGAGCAGTGTAGGTGAGAAAATTATGACCTTTTAAAATTCAGAATGGTTCACCTCAATTTAATGATTTGTGTTCACTAACTCATTTAGCATTGTCATCTTAATAGCATTAGCCTCAGTCTCGGAAGTTCCGAGCCGTGTAATGGGTGTTACGCTGGGGAAGAATGTGACAAAGCTGAGGAGACAGCTGGGTCATAACATCCTAGTCCCGATCCCCATCTCCAGTCATAGGCCAGAAGGGGAACCTGCCCCATCACTGGTTAACCATCTTGGGTTAGCCATTAGAGAGGTTGCCCCAGTCAGGCCCCATGGCTAGAAGAAGCTTGACAGTGGGATCAAGCTTGCCGTCATTGTTGCAGTTCAGGTAAATTGAAATGAGAAATATCAACCAAACTGATTATAATTGTGCTCCGCATTACAAAATCTGATTATATTTTGTTATTACTAATTTTTATATGGCTCTCCCGTAATTGCGGCAAAATTTTGATATTGGGGACTATGAGGGCGATATGTAGCTCAGGGCGGACATTGACCGCCAATGCGGGGTTTTGTATAGGAGTTGGAAGTACGAGCTGCATAGTCACTATCTCTAGCTGTCGGAGTAGGGGGTTCCCCGACCCCCAGCAGAGAGTTGTGATCCAGCTGACTGGCAGTTGATGGTCTCACAGTGCTGGGAATCACCAGCCTGGAAGGTAACTTTGAGATGTTATCTACAACAATTAATGATATTCCAACGTAATTCTATTAGTAATTATTTTATAAATGACTGCTACTGTATTATTGTTTTTCTATGTAGGCGAAGTCGAAAAAAGCTCAAGAGAGTCGAGCCAAGCTGCCATGTAATCATACTAGTGGCTCCAGGTCATTTGCATCAAGGATGTCTCTGATGGTACTAATTATATTCATATGAAGAAACTTGATTAAGTTTATTAATTTATCAATATGTAGCTAGGTTCATATCTAATACAAAGCTATTTCAAATGATAGACGACACAGAATGCCGGTCAAGGGTCGCATATTACTCAATTCTTCCACGACACCCACTACAGAGAAAAGAGTAATGAGTGGGTAAATGAGGGGGCTCAGCAGAGACATGTACGTTTGGTAATAAATCAATTGTGATCAATATTGCCATTAAAGCATTCTAACTCCTTTTTTTATTTAAATGGCAGGAGGCCTTGGTGCAGCGGACTGAGGAACAGTCACAACCCTCTGTCACAGCTCCGATGACGGAGGAACAGATTGTTGTTTATGTGCTTGGATCGAGGCCGGGATACTTAAAATGGCATGGGACATACACAAGGACCTCTTCATCTTCCACACAGTCTCGGGCACCGGATCCTGATGTGATTGCCCTACGGGAGCAGCTAACTGAGTAGGCTAGGAGGTAGGCTGAGCAGGATAGGAGGCAGGCTGAGCAGGACAGGAGGACACATGCACTTGAGGCCCTCGTTCAACAGTTGGCAACTGTGGCAGGGATAGATCCGACCAGCTATTTCGACATCATGAGAGGGACCACTTCTGCTGGTGATGGCACAGCTACTGGAGATCATGATGCGACCCTTTGGTTAGTAGATTATTCTCTTGAAATTTTAACAAAATAACTAGTCGAAATGTATGAGATGTACAGATTATATTTTATTTTTTCACATTCACAATCATTGCTACCATCTATATTGATCTAATTTTAACCATTAATATATGTGTCTCTTTCATTTTGAGAATCCTCTGTACATATGTTACCTACACTAATTCTTATACTTTAAGTTTTTTCCTCTCTCCTAATTTTCTTGGTTAAGTTGATGCCTTGATGGGGTGGTACCTGGTAAAGTGAAAAACTTGATTTTCTCAAACCCCCAGACCCTAGGCCCCCTAACATCCTCTATGCAATGCCTCTGCCTCAAACCCTCAGCCAGCACTTTCCTCCTGCTGCTAACAGTAACTGGCTCGATCTCTTCCCCCATTTCAAACCCATAGCCCCATCAGAATATTCCCCCTCTTCCCTAATAGCAGGCCAGCTAGTTATGAAAATCCCCTCCTCCATGATAGAACCCAGCAGAAACTCCTTCTTGTATCCTGCTATTGGGAGATTTTTTGGTAAAAGACCTACTGTAGAGTGGCTAACCCTCCTAGCAAACCCTTCCTGGGACCTTTCTAAGCCTTGCCTTATATCTCTTACAGATAAGGGCCTCTTGCTTTTCAGATTCAGCTCCAAGGAAGACAAGGACCTAGTCATTTCACAATCTCCCTTCACCCTGCAAAACAGAAAACTGCAAAGCTTCGGGACTCCCCTGGGAACTTGTGGGAGCTTTCAGCAAGGACCTTGCCACTCTCCAAACTCACATGATATCTTAGAAAAGGCTAGTATATTGCTCATTCCTTTCATTGTCAACCAACATATGCATCATGTTGTGCATTTTGTGAATTTCTTTTCATATGTATCACCATCTTAGACTATCCTCAAACCAAGCATTTTATATCCTGCTAAAAAAACTATGTGAAAATGGAGTCTTATATATGCGTTCTTACATCTGAGTCTGTATGTATTCATATATAAAATTGATATGGTGCATATTTATGCATGGAGTATAAATATTTTGTCCTAATTGCTGCAAACACAAGCATCCTACTCTGTACACTAAAATTACCAAAACACATAAAAATTGGTATGCTGGCACCTCATTTTTAATGTAAATGATGCACCGAACACAACCAAATCCATGACTGTAAACAATCTGGTGCCAGGTTGGGTCCTTGAGTGTACCAGTCTACCACACCAGGAACTTTTACCTGATTATAAATATTACAGTATTTATATTAAATGTATATAAATATAATATAAACATTTATAAGTATGGATATACACACAAGCACTTGCCCAAGCATCCAGACAACTTGGGTAAACAAGCATTCAGGTATGGAGCATACCAGACCCAAATCCCCTATTTTAGCTGGGAACAAACAATGGTTCATATCAGGATCTTCCAGGTCCGGTCCATTGGTTAACTGGGTCAACTCCATTTACAGTTTTAACCATACCCAGGATAGGAACTAATGCTGCTCGCATATGGATGCCAGCAACCAGTATTTCTGTATGTGTGAAAATTATCTATCGTCCTAGTCATAAAGATGATCATATTCTCATGCATTAATATGTAGTAACGTGATGTCTGGAGAGAGTTTATTTAGAGTATTTCTATCTGTGTGGAAACTGACAGAAGAAATTTTCATTTCAATTTCACAGAAATGCATCGGGCAGCAGCGATGTGCAGTAACCATATCCATGAATAATTTCGGTGGGGACCCATGCCCCAATGTAATGAAACGAGTAGCAGTAGAAGCCGTCTGTACCAGCACAGAACAACCAAATTAAAGAGGTTGATAGAGAATCCCTTTCCAATCATAATATGGTGTGGTTTGCTAACTGTATAGTACTAGCCAGAGAAGAAAAGGTATATGAGCAGTAAATCAATTGTGGAGTTTGACATTCTCATACAGAATGGTTAGAGTTAGTTTGTTTGATGCAGTTCCTGCACGTTTTGTTAAATGTGGTTGTAGGTACTATGTCGCATTATACCTCTTCGTCATCTTCTGCGTCTACTGTTCAGGGTAGCTCTCATGGTTGGAATTCCTTTTTATGCATGTTACATGCATTTCCTTAATAGATTGAAAAGAAGGGGAGTGAAACTGTAAGTGGAGACTTTTTTTTTTTATTAAGCGAGAATTGGATAATGAAATAAAGGGTTTCCTTTCTCATGTAGAATTGTCAAAGAATCTTCTCTTTTTTTTTTCTTGTTGATAACTTTTCAATTGGATTTGATGTTTCCATGATTTGAAATCGTAAATATAGAATCGTAAATATAGAGAGATAGTATAGTTACATTGAGTGAAACAAGTTCTCTCTCTCTCTCTCTCTCTCTCTCTCCCTGAATTTTTTTTTTAAATTGGTTTCTTATATTCATTGGTTGGAGCTGCTTGAATTCATTGGCTGCTTCTATGTGGTGGTTTATTTTGATAAACTTCAAAGTTCCATGGCTAGTTAATAGTTAGGGAGGTTGCTTCTATGCAGTGGTTTATTTTAATAAACTTCCCAGTTCCATGGCTAGTTAATAGTGAGTGCATTCTTTAACTATTCTTTTTGGTTTTATGATGCCGGTAGATGTAAAAGGAGACTGACATTAAGGTTAAGGGAGTCGACATATCTCCAAATCCAGTGGTGAGGGGAAAACCAGCTACTTTCAGCATCTCTGCATTTACTGGTAAATTAATGTTCCCTGATTTTGTTGGTTCTTGTTTTGGCACATTTATATTTTGAGCTTCCTTTCTCCGCATCTGTCACACTTCATACTTGGCATCAATAGGGCTTCTAAATTCCTTGTTTCCATATTGTGGTTGTTTATAGATAAACTATGTTTTTATCAGTCTGATCTTGATGTTTCTATCAATGAAATTTCAGATCCTTAAAAAACAAGCTCCTCTCACAGTAAAACAAGTAAGACCTATTCCTCTCAATGTTGATAGTATTCTCCAACAACCAGATCTACTGATGTAGTCCTTTTTATTGATCTGAATCTCATTAGAAAGTAAGTAAATGAATGAATGTTGATTTGATGATTCACAGGAGAAGTTCTGTAATGATGCTTGTCTGGAGAGGTTTCTGAAATCTAAAGGTGACAATGTGAAGAAGGCAGCAAAGCATTTGAGATCATGTCTCTCTTGGAGAGAGAGCATTGGGACTGGTATGAGCGTTTGGTTATACTAGAAGCCGAAAGCATTCAAAGTAGATAGATTGGACCTTTTTTTTTCTTTCTCTTGAAAGAAGTGATGAAATCTCTCTTTTTCTTCTTATTTTAAAAACAGAGCATTTGATAGCCTGTTGAACCTAATGCTGGTGTATAGGGTGCTGTGCTGGGTGCTTGTAGAGCTCATTGTGAGGTCAAGGTTGCAGAGTATGTAGCAATCCGGCTCTTCATTCGAGGGCCTAAGAGTGTTGACTTGTTGCATCATATTTGGTGATGGCAAACATCTATGAAGTTGCCGGGAGGTGGGAAGTTGTTGCAAAGATACGAGCAATGATGAAACACAACAGAGTGAAGAAATCATCAGACCAGAGCCTTGTTCAAGTGAATGGTCAATGTTTTCATTTACTTCTGAAGATAGGTCTCATTCAGAAGTTCTGCAGATATATGAAGATTTTTAAATGAAGATTGTAACATAATGTATTTATGTAACTGGCTGCCTACTAACTGCCTAATGAGACTGGGCCCTTATTATTCTTTAATAAACTCTTTTTTACTACTTTCTTTTTCTTCTTTTTTTTGTCAAGTACCTAATTTGTAGCATTTGGGCCCTTATTTTTAATCTTGCAAAACCGACAAAAGCTATAGGATAAAAACCATTAAATAGGCCATAAAAGTGAAAAAAATGTCCCAAAAAAGGGGGGAAAAAAGAAATATTTATTTAAAAAAAATGGATGGTATCTCGCTTCTATGGAAACTTTCACAACTGATGACTACTTGTGTCACTTTTGGTCCAAAAACAACATATTGATTACTGCTTTTGAAAAGCGAGACAATAAAGTTATCTTTCTTGTGACGCTTTTAAGTTATTTCAGTGTCACTTTTGGGTTTAAAGTGACACAAGTAACCATTTTTTTGTGTCACTTTGATAACAGAAACTGACACAACAAATGTATTTCTTGAGACGCTTTTACGAACTTTTAGTGACGCCGACAGATAAGACGCTTGCATAGTAATCAGAAAAACGACACAAACCACTTTTTAAGACACTTTAAAAGTGACTCATTAAGACATTTTTTTTGTAGTGTGTGTAGTCAATCCAGGCCGTTGTTTTTGGTGAGAAAGGTCATGAGAAAGCCTAGCTAAGATATTTAATTGGGCCCATAAAAGGGTGCATGCCTAGATTTTTGGGTTGAATCGGTGTGGAAAATAGGTAATATTACAGGTAGAGCCCACAAGAAATTGAGAGAGAACATTAGTTTTTTTTTTTTTTTTTGGGTAATTGATTACATTAGTGATAGTTGGTAAATTGATTTGAGAATGAAAATGGGGAGAATAGTTTGGAGATTCTATTATGTAAGAAAATTAGAGAATTGATCCTATTTTGTAGGGTATTCCATTATTTGGAGATCCTATTATGTAGGAAATTAAGAATAGTGGTTTAGTGAGATTAGATGAGAAGGGCCATTCGGGGATGTGGCATTGTAAAAAGCCTGAGGATGCGCCACGTGTCGCTCTCCAAGGAAGCCCCATGCCGCCGCGTGTCGCTCCCCCACAAAAAGGGTGTTGTCTTTATATATATAATAATATATAAAATTTGACTGCCCAAAACTTACTCTCCCAAGTTGCTTTCATTTTATAACCCCATGCATTTCATGCATGCGGAGACTGACAATAGATGATAAAAAATAGACTAACAATAGATAGAGGCTGGAGTCCTTTTAACCCTGTTTGTTTCTTCAGGTTTTCAGGTGTGGATTGTGAATGGTGGCTCGTTTACCTATTTAATGGCTTGCAATACTAAATTTTGAGTACAAGTGAATGAATCGTAGGTTTTGTGTTTTTTTTTTTTTTGGCTAGTGTGGCCTACAAGGAGTGATAATATCAATGCATGCCAACACCACTTGACCATGAGCATGATGTAACTCCTCCCTCTATTTTTGGTAAATACACCATGAAATAATATTAACGTTTGCACTTTTCAATTAGAAGATGATTTACTGGTTCTCATGAGATGGACCAGCCCAGCCCACGTTGGGCTAGGTTTGGGCCTTAGATCTTTATATTTGAGTTGGACTTGGATCTAATAAATGCATGTGCCCGTTTAACATTTAGCTCGGGTTTGGGTCAAGTGATAGAAAGCTTAAAACTTATACCAACCCAGCCCAAATAAGAGATACAAGGCATATAGGATGAATAATATATTTTCCTTTTGTTAATATTATTTGTACTAGTCATGATTAATAAATATATTTTTCTTTGTTTTACTATTATTCATATAGTTGTATGAGTCTCCTTGTCTGTCTCATTTTTCTTTTGTTAATATTATTTGTACATGTCATGATTAATAAAAGATATTTTTCTGTGTTTTACTATTATTCATATAGTTGTAGGAAACGGATTCCCTGTTTGGACCAACAGGGCGGTGACATGTAGGGGGGCGGAATTGGGGGCGGAGGAAAGAGAAAACCCCAGTTCCGCCCCCTTATGTGTCCTTCTCTGTTTGGTCCAAACAGGGGTTCACTGTTTGGACCAAACAGGGAATCCGGTTCCATAGTTGTACGAGTCTGTCGTGTGACTGGCACAATTAACACCCTTGGTTCTTAACAAAAATCCAAATACTTCCAAGGTTGGGCATGACTTGACCTCTAGCCTCATGCTATACTCTCGGGGACAAATCTACCTCCTTTTCTCATTATATCAACATACATGTCTCTTTCTGACAAAAATAAAAAGCGTCTCGGCTTTGAGTTATTTTTATCGTTTCAATATATATATATATATATATATATAATTCTCACACTATTATGAGAGGAGGAGGGGACGGGGATGGGGACAGAGACGGACTCATTAGGTCCATATAAAATGCCAGCAACTTAAATATGAGGGTCCCTCCCCTTACTCTTATAATAGTTTAAGAGTTACTCTCATAATGGGTATTTTCTATATGTGTGTGTGTGTGTGTGTGTGTGTGTGTGTGTGTGTGTGTGTGTGTGTGAAGTTTCAGGTGATCTCAACTGCAAAATGCCTTTGATGAGCTGATGGTGAATATTAAGCGATGGGTGAAAGATATATGGTGGAGATAATAGATTGACCTTGACTTTTTTAGGTACTGCATTACTAGTGTGATGGCTACGTATTTATTATCCATCTTTTCTTCATTTAATTTCCATTAAAGGATAGTTTATTTGATGATCATTTTTGTATATTCGCCTTTTATCTCTATTTTTCACAACTTATGGAATGAAATATCCCTATGTATTTTGCTCAAATAATCAGGCCGTAAGCAGGAATAGAACTAGGGACACAATTTTGAAATACTGCTTTTTAGTATATGGAAATTGTATAAAAAAAATTACAATGCCCCCTCCCTTCAAAAAATTACAAAGAGTTTTAATTTTACACGGTAGTCCCCACAACAATTTTTTTTGGTTCCACCACTGGCCCTAAGCAACTCTTTTTGATGTTTATTTTCAAATGGGCTTGCCAAATTGGTGGATCATAGTAGGTATATCCTTCAAGAGTAAGGCCATGTTTCTTTAGTAGAATTTCTGCTAGGAATTCACCATATCCAGAAATTCCTACACATGATATGACAGGCTGTCTCATGAAAATTTTGAATTTCATGTTTCTTTACTAGCATTTCTGGATTCTACCCACATGAAAGGTCTCTTTTGACCTTTGAAAATTCAGAAATTCCACTCCCTTTGCATTTTAGTAGAATTCCTGAATGCTCAAGTCCAAAGGAGCATCCAGGAATTCCCCAGACAGGAATTTCTGGAATTCTAGCAAAGAAACATACCATAAAAGTTGGAGTAAAACTGCAAAATGCAGACAAAATGCAGAACACGGAGTGATCAATGATGAGGAGCCCATTGGATGCATGGCCGTCGAAACTAAAAGGACATAATGTGGATTAGTGATGGGCCAAATATCATAATTATATAATGATTGCAGCCATCAATCTAGGGTTCTCAAGTCTTGATGGCAAAATAATTGACCCACCCATAATACACAATAATGATCAGTTCATAGCAATATTTGAATCACATCATATCCATAATGAGCCTTTACAATAATCAAAGTTCAAGCCCTGCGATTGGCAATAATTAAGTGAGCCCTACATCGGTAGGAATGCTTGGCACAATTTTCTTCATCCTACCAACAATTATATGGCTTTCTATACTTGAAATCCTTGTCATTTTGAAGAGCCACGAGATTGTCACCAGAGTGGAACATTCACGTGACATAGGTTGGAAGTTGTAATGAATTGAAGTATATACAAAAAGAAAAAAAAAAGACAGGCAAAAAAATTTAAAAAAATAATTTGCGTAAGATGTAAATGTTTTACCGGAGAAAACAACGGCGGAAAAAGTTTTTTCTCAATTTATTATTGTAAAATAAACCTCTTTTCCTAGCACTAAAAAAAGCCGGCAAAGGTTTTTCGAAAATTTATTTTTAAAAAAATAAACATCTTTTCCCTACACCAAAAAAATGCTGGCAAAAGTTTTTTAAACATTTATTATTTAAAAAATAAGCCTTTTTGCCCATCGAAATAAAGCTCGTTTCCTGGCGAAATAAAATGCTGCCAATGTATAATTATTTACCGGCACAAGAGAAAGCGCCGAAAAACGTATTTGGCTGGCGATCTTTTCCGGCGCTAACAAAAGTGCAAATTCTTGTAGTGTTGATTGGAATACATTTCCAGAATTCTTAGGATTTTAATTCTATGCAAATAAACAAGTCTTTAGTAGGATAAACTTATAGTAAAAGTAAATATCACTTAAAATAGAACATGGTTCATTACATATGAGAAATAAGAACATTTTTAGATTTAGCCATACAAAATTTTAAAATAAGAATCAAACCCAAACCACTCAATGTTGCCTAATGTAGTGCATGTCATGAAATGGATGGGAAGTAAAATGTTTATAATTTGATTGTCTATTTAATCTTTTTTTATTAGATGGCTGAAGATTTTTTAATAGACTTAAATTTTCCTAAATGTCCAGACTTTAGTTCTTTGATATCTGGTTTTGTGAGTGGGCCCTACAAACTCTATCCTAATATGTCATTTTCTTATTGGTTGTTAATTTTAAAAGGAAACTACCATAATAATCTTGGCATTTCTCAAGGCCAAAGAGTTAAAATGTGTGCCCGGTTTGGGTTGTGAAATGGTAGGCCCCACTCATAAATTTATGGGAAATTTACCGTACGGCCGTCCTTAAACAGTGCATTTACCCAAGGCAATATCAAAAACTACAATTTACCCATCAACAGGTCGTACAGGAAAGTAGGACAAATTTACCCTTTTTCATGCGATATCTTAAGGCAGTAGGATATCGTGGAGTTCGATATCTTATAGTACTAGGATATCCCATAGATCGATATCCCAGAGTTTTACGATATCGCAATTTTCGATATCCCACGCTCGTAGGATATCGCACTATTACCTACTCCCTTATAGATTATAAATCATACAGACCTCCTTTCCAGACTTCCGTTTCATGAAAATGCATAGGTTTCCTTTCCAGACCTCCGTTTTCAAAACAATGCAGAGCTCCGTTTCCATCTCCGTTTTGAGTTGTGGGTTCCAATAGGATATTACATTCCATCTTCTTTCTTCACTACGTTATACATTTTATTCATCACAACAGGTATGTGGGACCATATGATTATTGAATGCGTTAAAAAAAACAACCCATAAAACAAGTTTTGAAAAATCTTTTTTTCTGCTTTGATTCTTATGATGGAAACCGTAAATCACTCATTAAGATTTAGATCTCTCCATGAAATGCATTATTTCGTTCAACTTCTTACATTTGATATGTTTTTTTTTTATTGATATACTACTCCCTCATCTTGTATCTTTCACGATTAACCTATTTATTAGTCCATTGGTGAAGCCTTGTTTTTTTTTTTTTTTTTTGGATTTCCATGTTATAATAAAATTTATGAATATGTTACTCACTAGAAAAGTACAGAGCATTCTGAGTGCTTTATAGGTACTAATATTGTGGCATTATATTGTTCCTATAAATCTCATAAGAAAGGATTTGATGGTAAAATTCATCTTATGATTACTACATATTTCCAACCCATGCAATTTTTATTAATAAAATATATTTTATTTTTATTGTTTTAATTAGGATGTCAGATGTTGATTTATGTCTTATACTGCACTTTGATGGAGAGCTAGATGTGGATCGCTCACATCCAATATATAACGGTGGAGAGCAAAAGCCTATCTTTGTCTATAGCAACATAACTTACAATTCACTAATTGAAAAAGTTGCAGCAGAAATCAATTTGGAGATGAGAAATGGGTACCCTTACATGCAATACATATATCATACAGGCCGGAACTTTACATTAGTAGGCCTAAGAGGTGATGACGATCTCATGAGAATGTTCAGATTATTTCGATATGGAGTTGATCCTATCTTTTTGTATATCCATAGAAGTGATGGTGTTGCCACAAACAATCAACCACCAAATTTAAGGTATGGAATAAATCACATTACTGCTTGATATTTATTATTATCATTTTTATTACCTAAGTCAATTTGGATGCATAGTAGGTGTACAATATCTCAATTAGACCAAGATGATGAGAATTCAATGAAAAGTACTCGCGTAAGGAAGAGATCGCTCCTGGATGAAGCTAATATAAAGCCAGCAACAGTTTTTGAAGATGAAGTTGACGATGAGAAGGTAACGAGAAGTAATTGCGTAAGAAAGAGAATGTTCATGAATGAAGTTGATATAAACCCATCAATAGTCCTTGGGGATGATCAAGATAATGAGAAGGCAACAAGAGGTAATGGTGTAAAGAAAAGATTATTCATGAATGAAGCTGATATGAACCCATCAATAGTCGTTGAGGATGAAGTCAGTCTTTTTCCAATTACTAAATCCAATAGGTTTGCACTAAAACTTTTTAAATTTAGTTTTTAAATATTTTTTTTCTATTTATGATTGATCGTCCACTATGCAGGTTTGTTTTGTCTGGTACTGAACCTATTCAGTTCGATTTAAACAGTCCCCTGACATATGCTACTCCCCCACCATATGAATCCCAGCATTTTGTTATACAAGAATATGGAGCATGTGTCGCAGAAGTTAATGGAGAGAAATCTAATGCAATAGAAGACAATAATATTGTTGACACTTTGATTCCTGATCTGGAGCACACTGATGATGAGCATGTAGAGAATTCCCATGACATGTGGAAGGGAAGACAATTTCCAAATCGTGATTCATTCAGAGAAACCTTGGCAAAATTTGCAATGTACAAAAATTTTGCTATTAAGCCTCTGCAAACGAGCAAGACAGAAGTCACTGCAAGATGTGCCGATCCTACTTGTCCGTGGCGTATCCACGCTTCGATTGTGGCTTCTGGACCACAATTTCAAGTGAGGACATATAACAGCAGTCACTGTTGTTCAAAGCCAGCGATGGGGATGGGACATAGACAAGCTACATCGATTTTAGTCGCTAAGTGGATCAAGGAGCGTCTTCGACACCATCCATCGTACACACCGAAGGAAATTATAACTGATTTTCAATTGGAATTTGGTGTTTTACTTAGTTATAGGAAGGCATGGAAAGCGAAAGAAATTGCAATGCTTGATATTAGGGGTTCTTACGAGGAGTCCTTTAGTGTTTTGCCCCACTATTGCCTTGAGTTGCAGAGGACAAATCCTGGCAGTGTAACGGTGCTGATTAAGGAAGATGATGATTCGTTCTTAAGATTTTTTTGGGCATTTGGGTCAAGCATACAATCATTTCGTTCATCCCTAAGACCATTAGTTGCTATCGATGGTGCCCATCTTCGCGGAAAATATCCTGGAGTCTTACTCACAGCCGTTACTTATGATGGAGACCGCAAACTCTTTCCGCTCGCATTTGCCGTAGCTGAAATTGAGCGACAAGATTCTTGGGAGTGGTTCCTTGCTGCATTTTCTATTGCATTTTGCCCCACACAGAATTTGACCATTGTCTCTGACCGGCAAAAAGGACTTGTGCAAGCTGTTTCGAATAGGTTCCCAACTGCATATCATTGTCATTGCGTACGACATGTTGCACAAAATATAGGGGAAAGATTCAAGGATAAAGCTATCGTGGCTAAGTTCTGGAGAGCGGCAAAAACGTACAGAGCATGCGAGTATGAGAAAGAGATGGCTGATATAAGAATTGTTTCAGAGGAAGCATATAAGTACATTGACAGCATCCCAAGAGAGCAGTGGGCAAATGCATTTGTAAGGGGCGGACGTTATGATATGGTCACTCAGAACATTGCTGAATGTATGAATGCTTTGCTGAAGGAAGTGAGGGAATTTCCTATAACGAAACAAGTTGAAGTAATACGCTCCAAACTGATGGAGTTTTTTGAAGATCGACGCTTGAAATCACAATTGTTGGAAACAAGGATGACCCATTATGCTGAGAAGGTCATAAACAGGGAGTTGGAACGTTCACGTAGATTGGGAGTGCATCCAGCCAGTCAATGGGAATTTCAAGTTCATTCACCTGGCGAGTATGTAGACATCGTTTTGCTTGACAAACATTCTTGTACCTGTCGGAAGTGGGACATACTTGGGATCCCATGTTCTCATGCCTTAGCAGTAATCAAGGCCAGAGGTCTCGACCCATACGACTTTTGTCAGCATTGGTTCAGTAGAGACACATACCGACAAACATACAGTTATGTTTTGCATGCAACACGAGATATCAGGCAATGGGAGGAAAGAAGCAACGTGCGGGTGTTACCACCACATGCAAGAAGACAACCCGGCCGACCCAAGAAGAATAGAATTCGTACGGAAGACCGACAAAGGAATTCAGTCACATGTTCCCGCTGTCGAGGAAAGGGTCATAATCGTCAAACATGTCGCAATCCACCGGCTCAAGAATAATGCCATTTCATTCATACAGAAAGTTTGTAGGATTTGGTGATGATCATTATTTAGGATTTAGTGATGATCATTATTTATAGTAACTACTTTTGTAACAAGAAGACAATATCTGATTTACTTTTGTAACTACTTTTTTTTCTCTATGTAATAGATGCTAGTGCATTATCAACTTTGTTCCCTACTTGCTGTATATATGGGAAACAAGCATCATTAGGGATTTTTTGTAATAATCTTTTTGTAAAAGATAAATTTGTGATGTATCTGCACTAAATGAATCCAGTCTCTTTTGCTTGAAATTGTAATACCTTTTAAAATTATTTTTATTGTAATACTAATTGTGCCAGTTAATTTAACATTGATACCCTGAGGGTGTAGGTAATATAAAGCAAAGAATGTTTGATAGGTTAAGTCAGATTTAGTTCATTATATAACAGTGTCCATAATGTTTAACCAAAACATAAATATGAAAAAAGATAATATATATTGTTGTACATAGTCATGGATAACAAATAGAAAAGCATCCAAAAAAAAAAAAACAAAAAAAAAGAAGGAAGAAGGCGCTTCATTGACGACGAAGGTGTTTGAACATTTCCGTCAGCTGATTACTAATGTCAGAAAAACCAGTTGCCACCCTTTCCTCCAGTTGTTCTATCTGGATAGACTGATCAGATACTGTATGTTGAACCCCAAGGAGCCTATCTTCAATGGAATCCCCTTCTACATCGTCAGCTTCGACTGGGGCTTGCCCCCTTTGAGGACGTCGACGCACATGTGTATCAGACATTGCTCGGGTTCTACCATTTATTTTCTGTCTTCGAGCGACAGGCAATTCATGGGTGTACGCTTGACAACCGGCATCAATCATCATTTTGCAGATCATTGCACCAAATGGAAGACTGAGTTTCCGTGGTTCATTGTAAACTCGCAGCATTGATTCAAGTATCGTTAGTGGAATGTCCACAGAGTTGCCTGTGCCTAAGCAGTAGAGAAGGTAAGCCTGAGAATAGAGAAGATGAGATTGATGGCTTGTAGGTTCAATGTTATGGCAGACAAATGTGTTAAGCAACCGGTACTCAGTGGTTAGACCGGATATGGACATAACAGGAGTATTCCATACAGTAGGTTTACCACATAAAACGGAAGCCACCTCGTTTGCTTGTATCTCAATGTTGTCCGGATCAGGAAATGGATAGAGTCTCGCAGCAGGTCTCCGAAGATCGAGTAAAGTATCAATCTTATCTGCATCCACATGCAGTGTCTTACCCCGGACATAGGTCTTGAAATCAGTACTTGAAACATCAAAGATATTACAATAAAACTCCCGAACCCAATCCTCAAAGCATTCATCAATCAAGTTCATTAGAATCATACATCGATTAAGATAAAGCCAGTGCAAAAACCTTGAACCGGTGAGATCTGACTGCACAACTAGTCTCTCAAATATCACTGTGCGATTTATGAAGCTTGATTGAAAACGTTGAGCACTCGCATCATCCTTGAACCGTTCAGTATTGAATCGAGAGGAAGGCCCAACTGGTGCCTTTCCCTTAAAAGTTTTAGGAGGCATGCTGTACATGGAAAGTCAGAGAGAAAAATAAACACACAAATAATGTTATGCATAGAGAAGTCACAGAGCATGAAAACACATAAGGTTGTGACCTCAGGAAGGATGAAAAAAAATAAATGACAGAAGATATAACCAAGAGAAATCAACTATTAAATCAGCACTTCCACAAAAAAAAATAATAATAAAAAACAAATTCACTTTGAGTGTGAGACTCTCTGTGTTGTGTTCTTGTGTTGATTGATCAGTCGGATCCTAGGTCTATAGTCAGTCTTTCCCTCCCTCCTCCTTTTGTACTATTTATGGAAATAGGAGTGCACGGTTTATGCTATGATACACCTTCATCTATTACTGGGTATTCTATCAGGTCACTCTGATAATCACAATTAAACCTCAATCCATCATACACGTAGCTCTGGAGTTCAGAAATGGTTATTTTCAACATCTTTGCGTGAAGACTTGCAACTCCATTCACTTCAAAGTTATGGTTGTTTTGAGAATGTCTGGCATGTATTTTTGAATTTAGAAAAAAAAATTACAACAGAACTATAGATGAATCCCCCAATATCTAAGAAAACACAAACTACAGGAGTAAATAAACTATATCAGTGAATGTAATTGAAAAAAAAAAAACTCATAAGAGAAGACGATCATACCTATGAGAAGATGAGTGAAGAAAAACAACAGAAAGTGATGAGTGAAGAAAACCAACAGAAAGTAAAGTGATGAGGAGGGACGAGATAAGAAGGGTGTGTATAAATAAATTTGTTGTTGATTGCTGGAGTGGGTATGGAAATTTAGTAGGTAAGAGTGGGTAGGAGAATTAAGTGAGGTGGGTGAGAAAATTCAGTGCAAGAGTGGGCAGGAGAATTCAGTGAGGTGGGTGAGAAAATTCAGTGCAAATAGGGGACGAAAATACCCCTTGTGCCTTTTACGAATATACCCGAACCTGGCTAGCCAGGCTATAGCCAAGATTTCGTGGCTATAGCCAGACTATGGCTATAGCCAGGATAATCCTTGCTATAGCCAGGAAGCCCACTGGAAGGGTGTTGTAATCACTAATTCTCGCTATAGTGTCTGGCTATAGCCAGGAATATCCTGGCTATAGCCATAGTCTGGCTATAGCCACGATATCCTGGCTATAGCCAGACTATGGCTATAGCCAGGATATTCCTGGCTATAGCCAGGAAGCCCACTGGAAGGTAATCCCTGTTTCTCGCTATAGTGTCTGGCTATAGCCAGGTAGCTCACTGGAAGGGTGTTTTATTCCCTGTTTTAATATACTTCAGGACAAATGCAATATTTGACTGATAATATCATAAAAATAAAATTATTTTAAATTATAAAATTATTTTGTTGTCATTAATTTTTGTCATTCTTTTCATTAAATTATTATGATATTATAAAAATATCTTATCTTTAGTCATATTAATCACACCTGGCTAAAGGATATATGCCATTGTTGATATAGCAAATCACCTTCAACTCACCAACCAGATAAGAGAATGTTGATTAAATCAAAACAAAATGAAACTAAAGAAAATCAAAATGAAAGGTACATTAAAAAAACATGTAAAAACATATATAATAAAAACCTATACACTGTTATTTACATTACTACACTGTTATTTACAAAATAATGACCTAGCATCAAATATCATACTGAACCTATCATATACAAAAACTTCATACAACCCTTTATACAAAAACTCCATAGAACCCCTAACTATTCTCTCATCATGGCTGCCCTCTATCATCATCATCTGGCTGCCCTCTATCATCATCATCTATCGTACATTGGAGGAAACCGCTATTTTCCCATTGCTTGTAATATATGTCATATACGATCTTTTGTCTGTAAAACCACATGTCGCTTTGTGTGAACTGCATGGGTCGGCCAAGTAATAGATGCTCGGCATATGCCATCACAAACACTCCACAATCATCCCTACACAAAGTTTCGCATATAAGAACATGCATCCCATCATCCAATAATGCAAGAATCCAACATTTGCAATTTAAACTCACGTATTATCTTGTTTAGGACATGCATAAGGTATAATCGGCCATTGTGCAGGGTCGTCCCAACCAAGTTGGGAGAAAGAACCGCTAATGAATGAAACCTGTACAATGAGATTACATATATCATTACGCAAGGACGTGATATTCTAAAATGTATAATAAATAAATATATATATATTTACGTAGAGATACACTTACAAAATGGCGAGTATATTTCCAGTCAGCATCGGTATCCATACTGTTATAAAACTCCCATTTTTCTCTTTTTGGATATCCAACTAGGAGGAAAAAATGTGATTGATGCCAGATTGGAAAAAACAGCTTTTGATATTCACTATACTCTCTAAGCCGCTCATTCCCAAATGCAATACAATAATAATCTATCAGATTATGCTGCTCCCAATACTGCATGGTAAATAAATAAAATTTTACTATGACCCACATCATAATACTATAAGTCATCAAAGACAAAAAAATCTTTGTTACTACAAGTCATCAAGGACAAAAAAAACTTTCATACCGCCAGTGAAGATGGAAAGAAATGTGTTGTTGGGTCCTTGGCTTCAAGAATCTCAAACCAGTAATCCATTATCTACGACACATACACCATAATCAACCAATCTGAGACAATTTATTCATTTTCATGAAAAAATTAATTTTGAATACAATATTACTATCCATAATTGCGACATACATTGGTATCGATCCAATATTTACGCAGGCACTGACGCAGACTCTCGGCAGACACCCTTGAACAAATTTGACCTAATTCTGGAAGCCTGCATATATAGGATCATTATATATATTGTATTGTCCAATCCAATAATGCAAACCTAAAAAAAACATTATACATACATACTTTTTATAATAACCATTCCAAAACTTTTCTAAAATCTTATCTTCTTCTGGTGTAAGAGAATATTGTGGGTTGGGCCGTGGGCGTTTGCTTCTTGGACCCAATACATATGGAGAGAGTCTTGGAGGAATAATCCTTTTCCTAGGATTACCTTTCACTCGGCCAACCATTGAAGATACGACGTGTGTTGGACTTGGGATAACGATTGGATTTGGATGGGGTGTGGGACTTTGGATTATGAAAGGGACTGCTTGGGGTGTTGGACTCCGAAAAACAGATGGATCAGGTTGGGTTGTGCACATTGAGGGTACGAAAGGGGGTGGCTTTCTTGCTGGACTTGGACTCACATATGAAGAAGACCCGAATGTGGAGCTAGAGGGAACGAACGGGGGTGGTTGTGGTGTTGGATTTAGATCCACAGATGGAGAAGCTTGGGGTTTAGACACTGGGGTTACGTATGAGGGTCGATGGGGTGCGGGACTTGGATTTGCGAATGGGAAAGATTGGGGTGTGTGGACATCAGATGGCACTTGTCCTTGTTCTTCCTCTTGATTTTCCTGTTGCACAGCATAGATATCTCATTATAATATTCAACAAAGTTAAATAACCAATGGAATTCATTAAAGTCGTAGTATACAATGAAATAATTATTAATATATCAAATATATCAAATCTAACCTCATTGAAATTCTCATGTGACCCGCTATTAATACATTCCTCCAAGCTGAAATTCTCAAATCCAGCAGAGCAGGCAGCGGAGAATTTCAAACATTGTTGTTGAATTGTTTGCATTATTTTATATAAGAACCATGAATCATATTTTTCATCCACACCATCTATAGTAGCCACAACATGTTTGAGGAAGATTTGCATCTGATGATAGAATACGTCCATATTAGTTCCTAACAAAGTAATGTATCAATATCACGGAGTAACGTGTTATTAAAAAAAAAGAAAAAGAAAACGAAGTAATGTCTCAATAAAAAGAATTTAATGCTTATGCCACTAATTAGCTTAATGTTGCAGCTAGAATTACCTGTTGGACTGCATGTTCATATTGTGGATTTCTCCTCCCTTGTGGTGGCCGCCCGACACGCATTCTAGTGATACGGTGGTACCAAGCAAAGTACTCATCAGAATGTCTACCGACCAAGACATCGTACTCGCCACCGATAACTAACGACAGTCTATTTTGCCATGCTTGTACTTGTTGTTTAAGCTTAACTCTATAATCAATTGTAACACTAGATGTTTTTTCATCTCTCCAGGGAGTTGGATGGAGTGGTGGAGGTAAGATTTGTCTCCAGCCAAATTGTTTCATTACACGATCCGCATTGTGAGGTTCAAAAATTGAGTAAAAGATCATTTCCGTGCATGCTGAAAAGAGACAACTGTCTGCTTCTGACACGTGTTCAATCAATTCTTCAGCAAATTGGAGGTAAGGCTGCCACTCAAACTGCACCCATATTTTCATTATTCCATATTAAGAGGAAAAATGGATAAGAACATAAAGATAATTGAAAGAACTTACCTGATCAATGCCTTGTTGATCGAGTTGTTGACGAGTCTCTTCAACAGTAGTCAACGAAAAGTGATTTTGCAGTCTTTTTTCCCACATTTTAAAAAGTGGGAACTCGAATTTGATAGAGTCCATATTTTGTTTGATTGGACGTCCAATTTTCATTCGGGAATATACCCATATCTGTTGAAATATAATCAATTCATAAACTTGCCAATTCAATATTTGTTGTAATTAAGCAATATATAGTTATTACTTACCTGCAGAAGTTGGAGGGCCCCACATATTGTTCTTATCCCATCCTTCACACGAGTGGCCTTGGACAGTGTTCTGTATAAATTTGCAAGACAAGCAGGAGCCCATGCATACACTTGGAAGGTTTCAAATAATTCAAGGAGGTAGGCAGGCCCCCTTGACCCCGACGTAAACCCACAAATCTGGGTTGAAACAAGGCAAAAGAGATATGCCCTAGTATACCTATTGATATCCTCTTCAGTCGCATTCTCTAGGGGCTCAGCAAAGTTCTTATGAAACCATGTCAATTTGAGTTGTCCACCCTCGATGTCCGTGGGTTTAGGCACCTTTCCTAAGAGTGCATTGCATACATCCTCAATGATGGGTCTCTTCGTGTATGTACGACCTATAACTGGTGGACCATCAATGGGTAGCCCATAAATATATGCCACATCTTCAAGTGTAATAGTGGCCTCCCCGGAGAAAAAATGAAAGGTATTTGTCTCTGGCCTCCACCTTTCAATTAATGCACTTATCAAAGCATGGTCGATTCGCATATGGCAAATCTGCGATAGATGGTGGAGGCCAGTCCTTTTCACAATGTTGCGTTGCCTGTCATCTAATTTCCAAAATCCACTCTTAGGATTAGCTGGAATGCATCGGTAAACACCGGGTTCCTTGCCATTCCATATTGACGTGGATACGTGATTTTCTTGTTCCAATAATACAGATGAATCAATCGGACCGGGTTGAAATGGTTCCATCTGCCAAGCATTAATTGAATTAGGTGGAAATAATAACTGAGTAAAAATTGAATGCAATTTAACAGCCAATCTAACATAAAAAACAAAAACAATCTATCATAATCAACTCAGACATCAGAATAGTAGTGCTGTGACAGTCATTCTCATATTGCAAAAAAAGATTATAAGAAATATAAAGTAGAGATCCAAAGTAGATTTTAAATCTGGTCTTTAGTTCTCTTAATGCTTGCTATGAAGTTTACCAAGAGTTGTTTACCAATTTATTGGACTAATTTTGAATGAAGTAGCATTCAAACTACCATATCCTACTTGAAAAATTTTAATCGGCTGATATACCATTTTGTGAGTATTCAACCTTTCAAGCCTGAAAGTAAAACATGGAAAGCAACTAAGTTTTTCATGGAAAAATGGTAAAATAAGCAAACAGCAACATCACTACCAAATTCTTTTCAAGAGATCTACAATTAGTAGAAGAAAAATAACATTCGTACATGACAAGATGCAACCCCAAAATAACAATAAAACCCTAAATGCCCAGGACAAGCCCTAAGAAAAAGACCAAAACAAATAGAGATCAAGAAAAAACAATACTTCTTCACCATACCTTAACCTACTGACGGGTAGGTATATTTGTAAAATCCTACACAGTTGAAAATCCACGAGCTTGCAGCGACTTAAGAAGGAAAATGGAGTGGATGGCTGTGTTCCTGCAGTATCCATAACAAGACGATGAGAAGAAGAAAGAGGAAAAACCGTTGGAAGATCGAAGAAGAAGATGATTACAGTAAAAGTAAAAATGGGTTTTACCTGGGGATGAAAGGAGAAAGGAGAAAGGAGAAAGGAGAACGGTGAAAATTTTGAAAAATATCCTGTGCAGAGTATATCTGTCGGTGAAATATCCTACAAGTGTGAGATATCTAACCCTGGGATATCCCACTGGCGTGAGATATATAATCCTTGGATAAATCTGAGATATCCCAGTAGGTTAGGATATCGCATGGAAAAGGGTAAACTTGTCCTTCTTTTGGTTTCTTTTGCTGTACGAACTGCTTTCGGGTAAATCTTCATTTTTGATCTTCTCATGGGCAATTATGGAATTTAAGAATGTCCGTACGGTCATTTTCCCTAAATTTATCTTATGTATCTCTGTCGGTTGTTATCAAATCATTGTCGAAGCCTTATCCTCTCAACTTGCAAACCAAATCTATTACAAAATTGGGAAAATGATTAAAATATAAGTTTTCATGTGCCCACGACAATACAAATACTTGTTTAATAACTTGGGGCGTGTGCAATTATGCTCTTTAGTCTCAACGCTTAAAAAACTATAAATTAAAATAGTAAATTACAGGAAAGATCTCAAATAAAGTTCCAACCTTTTACCTTATTTCAAAACAAAGACATAAATTCCAAAAGTTTTTAATTTAGGGTTTAAGTTTTTCAGTAGATTTTTAATTAAAGACAATCAGTCATATAAAGGTATTTTTCTAGCGAATTCTCCCCTAATTTAATCAAAATACCTAAATTACTCTTCATTAAAACAAAACTCTAATTCCCTTCCTCCTTTTTCTCATCCCTTCTTTCACCGGTGTTCTCACGGCGATCGACAACAACCAACATCCCCACGACGATCGGTGACATTTAGTGGTTGTTGGAAGCTTGCAATGACTTTAAATGAAGGGCAATTTGGGTATTTTAAAAGAATTGAGGGAAAGAATCATCAGAAAATACCTTTAAATGACTTGTTGTCTTTAACTGAAAATTTGATGAAAAACTTAGGTCCTTTTTTTTTTTTTTTTTGCTGAAGGGTAAATTGTATTATAAAAGAAAGAGGGAGGAAGAAACAAGAATGCAAAGGTAAAAAAGATTGACCCCCAAAAGGACCAGGACAAGAAGATAAATTAAAAAAGAGAAAATACACCAAGAGAACAGCTCCTCATGCAAAGGAGGCAGAAAACCAGATTCTCCTCTAACCAGACGAAGGAGCTAAATGCATGGAGCCAAAGAGGGCACTGAGGTGGTGGTTGACAAAAGGAGACGATATCTGCAACAGAGAGAAGGATATAGCTTCTGAGAGGCGGGCTTGCATGGAGAGCAGAGAGTGCCTATGATTATAAAAAATGGCCTCATTCCGAGCCTTCCAAAGATGATATAGAACAGAGATGAAGATGGCTGCCATGAAATGGAGACCTTTGGCGTCACTATCCTTGGAGAGGATCCTCCAGATGGAAGAAGCAGAGAAGTTCAGCTGAGGAGGAGCCCCTGCTGCTTGAAAGAACCAGGACCAAGTTGCCATTGCAAAGTCGCAGGAGAAGAAGAGATGACCCACTGTGTCTTCTGCAGCACAGCAAAAAATGCATCTAGATGCAAGAGAGAAACCCAACCGCTTCAACCAGGATTCAGTTGGGATTTTGTTGTGCATCAAACGCCAACCAAAGCAGTTTACTCTCTGGGGAGAAATTTTGTTCCATATGAACTTGGGCCAGGGGAGAGGCAGGGCTGAGTGTCTGATTGTCTGCCACGCTGAGCTCATGGTGAGCTTACCATCAGGGGAGTCTCTCCATCTGAGGGAATCTCGCACAGTAAGGTTGGGAGTGAGATCCTTAAGGAGATAAAGGAGGTGCTGGTGAACCGCTGCTGGCAGGGCTTCCGGAATGGTCCAGGAACCGGCTTGGAAGAAGGAGGAGAGCCGATGGTCCCTCGGAAAATGATACCCAGGAAAGCAAGAAGATATGGGGACACCTGCAGACCAGGAATCATGCCAAGCGTTGATTTCCTGGCCGTTGCCAAAAGACCAGAAACTATCTTGATGAATGAGGGATGCTAGTCGTCTGATTTTCTTCCAAATGCATGAGCCATAGGAGGAGTTGTCCGAACTCCAAATGGGACGGAATTTAAAGTATCTGTTCTTGAACCAGGAGGACCACAGAGTCTTTGAAGTAGCAGCTTGCCAACCAAGCTTGATGAAAGAGGCTGAATTAATCTCTGTTAATTTCCTGATGCCCAAGCCACCTTCAGCTTTAGGGAGAGTTACAGTTGCCCAGCTGACGTAATTGATCTTGTGATTGAGAGCATTACCTGACCAGAGGAAATGCCTCATAAGTCTCTCTATCTCCTTGCAAATAGAAGCAGGCAAGGGAAGGGTAGCTGCAAGGTGAATTGGGAGGCTCGAGATGACATGTTTAATAAGAATCAGACGGCCTGCAAAAGATAGAGTTTTTGCCTTCCAAGCAGTGAGCTTGGCCTGAACTGCATCCAGCAGAGGAAGAAAGTGGATCCTTTTAGGGGAGCCAATGCAGATCGGGGTACCCAGGTATTTGAGATGAGAAGTGGCTACTGGAATTCCAAGGATGGAGCTGATCCTTCTCTTCCTTCTCGAGCTGCATTTGCCAAGGAACTTCTGACTCTTCTGAAGGTTGAAGGATTGCCCAGAAGCTGCCTGATAGGTCTCCAGGAGGTCTTGGAGAATAAGAACACTTGAGGTTGCTCCTTTCATGAGGAGAAGGATGTCGTCAGCATAAAGTAAATGGCAGGGGGTAGAAGGAACTTTGGACAGGGGAAGAAGAAGACCTTGCTTATGGAGGTTAGTCAAATTAAGACTCAGAATTTCCTCTGCTAGGATGAACAGATAGGGAGACAGGGGGTCTCCCTGTCTGAGGCCACATGAGGAACTAAAAAAACCATGAGGCATTCTGTTAAGAAGCACAGAGCCCTTAGATGTGCAAATGCACTCTTTTATCAGGGAGATCCACGCCTCAGAGAAGTTAAAGAAATGGAGAGCTGAAAAAAGAAATGTCCAGTTCAGCTTATCAAAGGCTTTTGAAATGTCAAGCTTTAGGCATAAGGATCCTTTGTTAAACTTGGAGTTCAGCTTCTGGAAGAGTTCAAAGGCCAATGCTGAGTGTTGCTGAATGTTTCTGCCTTTGATGAAGGCAGCTTGGTGGGGGGAGATAAGTTTAGGAATGATGGCAGAGAGCCTGGTAGAGAGAATTTTGGTGAGGATTTTGAAGGAAAAGTTCAGCAAGCTGATAGGTCTGAAATCAGTTAAGGATTTAGGAGATTTGGACTTGGGAATTAAGGCTAGGAAAAAGGTATTGGAAGCTCTGTGGATCCTTTTGGAAAGGAAGAAGTGTTGCACAGCAGCTGAGACCGTTTGACCTATGATACTCCAAGAGGCAGTGAAGAAAGCTCCATTGAAACCATCCGGACCAGGGGAGCTGTTCTTGTTGAGGGAGAAGACAGCAGCTTTAATCTCTTCAGATGAGGGAACAGCAGTGAGGAAAGCATTCTCTGAGGCTGAAACCTTAGGACTGCTAACTTGGAAAAGGGAGGGCCTAGCTTGGCTGTCCTGAGGCTTGAAGAGGTTGGAGAAGAAATCCACTGCATGGGATTGAATGGTAGCTTGGTCTTCTGTGATAGAGCCATTAATGGTGAGTTGGTGGATGGAATTGAAAGAGCTCCTGGCCTTGGCTGCTAAGTGGAAGAATTTAGTATTCTGGTCACCCTCAGGTCCTAATTTGAAGGATTTTGAAACTTGCGTCCTTTTTGAAAATAAGGTAAAAACCTAAGGTCATATTTGAAATTTTTTCTAAATTAGAACAAAAATAATGCAAGATTGGGAAAATGATTAAAGTAATCTTTCATGTGCCCACCACAATGCAGTCATATATTTCAAGCCTTCAATGTGATTCAAGATTCATGAATATCATGACGGATGGTTACTAGCACAATTCCAAGTCATCCTATATGGTGAAATGTACTCCTGCGAGCAATAGCAAGGGTAGTCTAGCTCTGTTGGCCTCACTTGAGCCCACCTCTGATAAGTACATGTTCTTTCACACACTCATCCGTGATTGTGCTCCAAACTTAATTTTACTCAAACAGGTCACTGTTGGATTGAGTCTCAAAGAAATGGTTAAAAGATGCCACTATATAGATGTTTTTTCTTTTCCTTCTTTTTAGAAGAAAACTAAAAGTTTTTTTTTTTCCTTAAATTTGGGCCCAACCAAGCAGGCTGGGATCCCTTTTAGGTAACAACCCGGTCACCACATGAAGAAAGCTCCCACGCATCAGGAATTGAGCCTACTAATCCAAGTTAGAATTGGACCTTGAAAAGTAGAATGAGAATCGAGGAGCCAACCAATTGAGCTGCTACTCCCTCGTTCTCAATTAAAAGGCCCTTAAGATCAAGGATTAGGTTGATCAATCCTTGATTTCAAAGCCCCCACAAAGATACCTTTCCATCTATGCCATCCCATGAATTAGAAAGCATCCAAGTGAGCTGCACTAGTTGTACCTCCAAAGCAGCATGCGGTTACTCGTAGTAGAAAACTTCCCTCTATGAAAAGGTGGGCATTAGCTATTTAGGTTAGAGTTGAGATGGGCTACTCTTTTTTCACTGTGGATGTGGACTCAACCTTTTTTAAGATTCTAATGAACTTAACCTAAGTGTGTGGGGTGTTTTCCTGAGAGCAGGATTACGCTAGTCTCGGTAGCAGTACCAGCTCAGCTCATCCCGATCTCGGTGTCCAAGTTCGGCAATAGTGCCAAGATTCATCTAGCTCGGTAACGGTACCAACTAGGCATCTCATCTCAGCTCAGCTCGGCAAATAGTGCCAGCTAGCGTCAAGCTTGAGCTAGCCTCGGTAAGAGTACCGACTAGGCTCATCTCAGCCTCGGTATAAGGCACCTCGGCAATAGTGCCAGGATGCGTCCGAATCCGGCCTCGGTATCATCTCCAGCTTTGTACGTCCATAGAGATGAGTACTAAACTTAGATTGTACTTCTATAGAGTTACGGCTACGTTACAGAACGTGCTAACAGACAAGACGGACGCTGGATAATGATCAGGTGTCGTCTTTATCAATCACATCCACATTGATGATAGAGGTCATCTTTTGATCTGACTGGATAGTATCTCCACCTACCCCCACTAAGGGAGCGCCAGGTGAAATATTTATATATACAGAGATATCAATCCCTTCTCAGGTACGCCTTAACACTCAAGAGAACATGCAATGCAAAGCGTTACAGAACGCCATGCAAAATAACATACTTGCCCTTCTTCTCCATCCTTTGTTCAGTGATAGCACTAACTCAGGGATCGAAGAGCCTTCGGCTGATGGCAGTCTGGGTCTCTGATCTCTGTTTCTCCTTTCCTTTCAGGTTCTAAGGCGATCTATCCCCCCCCAAAGAAGCTTAAATAACAAATCATGGGTCTCACACTCACCAAATCCAAGTTCGTAATTTTTAGGCACTCACAATTGGCGCTGTCTAGCGGAAATGATAAAAAATGTCATGCCTCTAGAAGCGGCGAATGATGTACAAAGCCCCACCACCATCACCAGCAACCCCTTGTCGAAGGAGTCCGGGGGAGAGTCTGATGCGGTAGGCGTGGAAGGACCTGTAACTCAAACATGCTCGTTAACAAAGGGGGTGACAGCACCTCCCAAGCAAAACGCTCCTCCACCAGAGCGCCCCCAGCAGAGTGCTACCCTGCTGGAGACTCCCCCGCGGAGCAAAGCTCCAACAGCAACTAGGTCTAGGCATTTCCTCCACCAGGTGGAACGCGACAGTGATGATGATGAAGATCCGTTCCTCGTTGATACCAGGGCTCGAAGCTGCGGCCCTCGCATCCTTCAAACAAGCTCCGCTGCCAGGCAACGAGCTTCAAAGGGATCTCATTCGGTTCTCCATGGTCACGGTGAAAGCACTGATTGCCAGGGTGAACTAGGATGAGGCTCGAACTCGAGCTCACGAGAGCCTCGATCTTTGGCGGGATAAGCCCCCCAGAAAAGAAACGGCAGTCTCGGAAATAGTTCATTCACTAGCCATCCAGTCTTCATCCTCAAATCCCAGCTCGGTGATAGCGCCAGCCACAGCTCGGACAGTTCCAATCACGATAGCTCTAGCAATGGCCTCAGCGATATCACTAGCCCCGACTCAGGTAGAAGCACAATCCAGTAGGAGTTTCAGTTGCGGCCTCGGTGACAACACCAACCACAACTCAGCTTCTTCAGTTGATAGCTTCAGCAGTAGCCTCGGTGATAGCACCAGCTGCTGCTCAGACAGTCTCAATCTTATAACTCCGCAACGGCCTCGGTGATAGCACAAGCCACAGCTCGGACAGTTCCAACCTTCACAGCTTCAACTGCGGCCTCAGTGACAACGCCAGCCTCAACCCAGCTTCTTCAAACATAAAACAAAGCTTCAGCAGTGGCCTCGGTGACAGCACCAGCCTCCGCTACACTGCTTCAACGTCCGGCCTCGGTGGTAGCACCAGCCTCGACTTACAAAGCTTCGACAATGGCCTCGGTGATAGCACTAGCCACGACTCGGACAACTTCACTTACAACAACTCTGATCCTCGCCAAGTTACAGAACTAGGCAGCAGTCTCAGCTTGGTGACAACACCAGCATAGAAGAGACTACAACTAGGTTACAGAACCAGCTGCAGAATGCCGCAGTTATAGAACTCGGCAGCGGTCTCAGCTCGGTCACAGAACCATCATGGAAGAGACCACAACTCGGTTACAGAATGCCGCAGTTACAGAACTCGGCAGTGGTCTCAGCTCGATGACAGCACCAGCATGGAAGAGATCACAGCTCGGTTTCAAAACTAGCTGCAGAATGCCGCAATTACATAACTCGGCAGTGGCCTCAGCTCGGTGACAACACCAGCAAGGAAGAGACCACTGCTCGGTTACAGAACCAGCTGCAGAATGCCGTAGTTACAAAACTCGGCAGCTGTCTCAGCTTGGTGACAACACCAGCATGGAAGAGACCACAACTTGGTTGCAGAACCAGTTGCATTCAATGCCGCAGTTACAGAACTCGGCAGCAGTCTCAGCTCGGTGACAGACCAGCATAGAAGAGACTACAGCTCGGTTACAAAATGAGCTGCATAATGCCGCAGTTACAGAACTCGGCGGCGGTCTCAGCTCAGTGACAGCACCGGCATGGAAGTGACCACAGCTCGGTTACAGAACCAGCTACAGAATGTCGCAGTTACAGAACTCAGTAGCGGTCTCAGCTCGGTGACAACACCATCATGGAAGAGACCACAACTCGGTGATAGAACCAACTGCACTGAATGCCGCAGTTACAGAACTCGGCAGCAGTCTTACCTCAGTGACAACACCAGCATGGAAGAGACTGTAACTCGGTTACAGAACCAGCTATTCAAAGCGCCAAGTTATGGAACTCGGCCAAAATCTCGGCTCGGTTACAGAACCAGCCAACCTAGTCACGGGACCAAACGTGCAACGCGCTAGGATATGGAATTTGACGGCTATCCTAGTTCGGTTATCAAACCAACTATGCAGTTGAAGAACCTGATGGCTTCCTATGAAAATCTAGTTCAGTATCGGAACCAGCTAAAGTTTTCCATCTCTAAAGGTATAGGTACTTCTTAAAGTTATTTAAACTTGAGTACAATTAGAATTCCGGTTGTTGAACCGAGTTCGATTAGCCTAAAGTCACTTCTAGTTATGGAACCCAAGTTATGGAATCATAACTCAGTTCCGGTTATTAAACCGAACTCAACTACTTGGTCAAAATTCGGGCGTTTGTGCTAAGAGCCTAGTTATGGAACAGGAATCAAGCACACACATGTTATTATCAGAAAATAATGAGAAGTCAAGTATGGAGAAAAAATTATATTAATTGATAGAACGAATAGTTACGAAATCTTTACATTACAATGAAAGAAAAAGAAAAAAGTACATCAAAAAGAGCTTCAAGGAGCAGTAGCCTCCCCATTGACGTCAAATGGCTCAGTCGTGGTGGCTTGGGGAGTAGCCTCAGGCGGAGTCAGGACAGCTTCCGCAATGGGGGCAGAAATCGGCTCAGGCTCAAGGCGAGTAAACTTGGGCAGGTCCTGATAAACAGGGTGATCCTCTAGGACCCCTGCCTTCTTCAATGCAGCTCGACACCCAAGCTTGAACAACGCCGAGCTTATATTCTCGACTTGGGCCTTTTATTCTCTTGTCGCCGCATCCACCCCGTCCTGAAAAGATGTTTCAATCTCAGTTTGGAGCGAGGTTTGAAGATCGGCTTTCTCCTTGTGCACCAATTCGAGCTCGACACCTCGTTTTGCCAGCTCGGCCTTAAGTTCGAGAATCCTCTTAGCCTTGACAGTGGCCACACCTTTCAGCTCATGGGTCTCGGCTTTCACATTGTTGAGCTCGTTGAGCGCAAACTCGAGCGCTGCCCCCTAGCTATTTATCTTCTCCTCCACCGCCTTCAACTCCTGACTACTCCCCTCTAAGGCCACAACGAGTTTCTTCTTCTCTGCTTCCACCCTTTTGATCTTGGAGCCGTTTTCACGGGCCCTCCCCAGGACCACCTGAACCCTTTGTGCAACCTGAGAGGAGAAATAAGCGTCAGAAGAAAAGCTAACAAGATCGAAAGATACTCGAGATCTGTGATGGAAACTTACCGAGAAGATCGACTGCAGAGACGAGGCCAGCAACGTCACATCATCTGCTCCCTTGTGCCTCTGCATGTCGAGTGGCAGGGCACACACATTGGCGAGAGCGGCAACGACTGAAAGACTGCTGGATAGACGATCTTCCATTGTCATGGGCCTCCCAGGCCCGAGCTGGAGGCTTGGCCTCCACAAAACCGCCTCCGCGGACTGATAAGAAGAGGCCTGCCCAGGGCCCTTCCCCGATAAGCCCTCGCCCCTGGGCCTTTTCTCCCTCGGGGCCCTCTCTCTAGCCTCTTCGGAAGGGTGCTACCGAGCTCCCGAGCCGTGGCCCTCAGACCGTGACCTCTTCTCAGCCCGGCCTCTCTCTCTTGAGGTCTCGGTGGAGCAATGCCGAGCTGGACTAGCAACAACAACAACAGTTCCAGCAGCATCACCAGCAGTAGGAATCCCGGCGCTCCTCGAGACCGTAGAGGTGGAGGGAGCTCGACCTCCAAAAAGTTTCACCCCCAAATCTTTCACCTTCACAACAGGGTGTCTTTTCTCTATCTCCTCTCCCCTTTCTTCTTCTCAGTTGGAGGGGGACGAATAGCTCTTAACGAGCTGGGCCAAATCAGGAGCCTCTAAGCTGACGGGCACGAGCTCCTTCCTCTTGATGTAGGTATGGTACCTCGGCTCGTATCCAAGCAAGGACCAAGTAGCTCGCCCATTGTGGCCTTGATATTCGCGCACAAGTCCCCCGCGGTCTTGCAAAGGTCATATACGTCCTCAATGTCATGGACACTGAGGTTAATGCTCAATATCTTGTTGAGCTCGGCGACGCCCTTTATGACCTTGTAGCCATTGGGCATCAGCTGGCATGGGCCGAGGTGCCATGTCGCCAAGCCGGCCCTAAGAAGAGGGTGGATGGGGAACCTAACCCCTCCCTTTATTATTGAAAGTAACGGGAATGACATCCAACCATCCCGGAAGGAGTAACCCTCGAAGAGGCTCTTCGGGTTATCCAGTTTGGTTGGGACATCCTCTGGGATTCCATACATCTCCCTGAAACAAGCCATAGCCTCAGGGGTGTCTGCATACTAGCCATTGGACTTTTTTTTTTGTATAAAAGTCCATTTCATTCCCTTCTTTCTAGAGGCTTGTTGTGTGAATCTTTGGAACCATATTGAAGCCTAAGGAAGAGGAATAAGCTAAGAAAGTTAGAGGGCTATTGGAAATCAAAATGTTTGATATCTAAAGGTATATCTTTTAAGTTAAGATTGATTTCCATTCCATTTAAAAACCATGCTTGTTTAACTCTTTGTAATTTCATATTTGCATGATTTCTAGCTTTAATTGAGATGTTTTGTAAACACCATATCACTTTGGTAAATTAGATTGTTTTACAAACACTCATGTCTCAATCACATGTGTTTTAGTTTTTAAACTTCTTACAATTTGTGTAGCATGTCTTTCCAAGTTGTTTGAACTTTTCATGTGATTAGCTTATCACTTCAATCATCTATTTATGTGCTTAGATTTTCAAATGCATTAAGCATTCATTTAAGAGCTTCATTTTAGAAATTGATTGAAGTAAAATTTTCATACACTTTGAGCACACACCTTAGCTAATTGTTGTGTATGTTTGTATCTTGATTTAAACTTTCATATCAGTCTATTTAAGAGGCAAATGTATTGAGCTTAAATTGTATCTTTTTGAGTGTTTGTGTAGACACTTCTTTGAGAGAAATCTTTCTTATTATAAAGGTTATTGCTTAGCCTAAGAAAAACACATTGTAGAGGTTATTGCTTAGCCTTGGAAAAGCATCTTGTAAAGGTTATTGCTTAGCCTAGAAAAGCACATTGATAGGTTGTTGTTTAGCTTAGAAAAACATCGTTGTAAAGGTTATTGCTTAGCCTTTTGAAAAGCATAAATAGTGGAAATCCGGTGGGGTATTGGTTCACAAGCCGGTAATGAATGTAGGCATTAAGGCCGAACCACTATAAATCTTTGTGTGCTGGTGTATGCTTGTGGTGATTATTATTGTTAGCTTCCGCATTTTGTTTGTTAATCATCACTAGTGGCTAGTTAATTTTAAAGAAATTAAAATTTCGCTTAATTGGTCCCTAACTTGTAGTTCACCCTATTCACCCCACCTTTAGGGTTAGGATCCCAGACTTTCATAAACCCTAGAGCAGAACCTCTAAACAGAAAAAAGGTGGTGCGCAAAGAAAGGGATGAGGAAGAAGACTCACAGGGAAAAAGAAGGAGACAATCTCCGGACTTGGGTTTGCTAAGTCGGGATTCCAGTAGGGCTCCGACATGGTTTTCTTCTCTCTTGTAACAGAGCTCTCTCTGATGAATGCCAAAAGTGAAGAGACGAAGGAGGTAAAACCCTATTTATAGACGGAATGACGCCTATTCAAATTCTTAAAGGCATGGGTCGCTTCGAATTCGCTGAACGACCAACCAGATGGAAACACGTGGCACTGCCAGTTCATCTCCCACTAAGATCCAGACGCTCTATTAATTGCCTTAAGAAGACAAAATAGTAGCATGTTATTTATTGCCTCGGGCAGATGAAGCGTCACCAACCTAATATTAATCACCTCGGGCAGACGAAGTGTCACCGACATGCTATTTATTGTCTTGGGCAGGCAAACAGACTTCATGATAAAGATCAGATGTAATCAGCCAACACCAAGATAAAATTCAAATTGATACCGCATATTCTCTCAACACGTTACTTAGCTCCCGACCTCAAAAAGTTGGAGAACTCCAAGAGGTCACGAGCTAGGGGCAATTGTGTGAGGTGTTTTCCCGAGAGTAGGATAAAGCTAGTCTCGGTAGCAGTACCAGCTCAGCTCATCCCGATCTCGGTGTCCAAGTTCTGCAATACTGCCAATATTCATCTAGCTCAGTAACGGTACCAGCTAGGCATCTCATCTCAGCTCGGCAAACAGTGCCACCTAGCGCCAAGCTTGAGCTAGCCTCCGTAAGAGTACCGACTAGGCTCATCTCGGCCTCGGTATAAGGCACCTCGGCAATAGTACCAGGATGCGTCCGAATCCGGTCTCAGTATCATCTCCAGCTCGGTAAGTCCACAGAGATGAGTACTAAACCATGATTGTACTTCTACAAAGTTACGACTACGTTACAGAACGTGCTGACAGACAAGACGGGCGCCAGATAATGATCAGGTGTCGTCTTTATCAATCACATCTACATTGATGCGAGAGGTCATCTCTTGATCTGACTGGATAGTATCTCCACCTACCCCCACTAAGGGAGCACCAGGTGAAATCTCTACATATACAGAGATATCAATCCCTTCTCATGTACGCCTTAACACTCTAGAGAACATACAATGCAACGCGTTACAGAACGCCATGCAAAATAACATACTTGCCCTTTTTCTCCATCCTTTGTTCAGTGATATCACTAACTCAGGCATCGGAGAGCCTTCGGTTGATGACAGCCAGGGTCTCTGATCTCTATTTCTCCTTCCCTTTCAGGTTCTAAGGCGATCTATCTCCCCCAAAGAAGCTTAAACAACAAATCATGGGTCTCACACTCACCTAATCTAAGTCCGTAATTTTTAGGCACTCACACTAAGTATATTAAAGGGGGCAAGGATTTAATTTTTTTTAAAGGGGGCAAGGATGATCAACCAATACATCAGTGGAGCCCACTTATGGAAAGTCTAAATCATCCAAGAAAAGTTGCTTACCTCATCATCTTCATAAGATATCACATTAATATTTCACATTTAGAACAATAACTTAAACACTTAGATAAAATTTATAAAATATATATAAATACTTTATATAGATCAATTTGGTAGTGGGCCTATAATTTTTTGAAGTGGAATCTCCCACAAAAATGAGGGTAGTTGTTATATGGCCCACTAATAATTTAAAGGTCCACTGATTTTATCTAGATAGTAGAGATAGGGAAAACTAAAGAGAAAACAAAGAATGATAGAAAAAGTCTATGATAATAGGCCCACTTATTAAACATTTAAATCATTAAAAAAAATGACCTCCTCAAATAGCCCTCGTCAAATTCCACTCAAATGACATTGGTAAATTTAAAACACTCAAATAAAATTTTATATATAGTTTAAGATTTTCATACAGATCAAGATGATGTTAGGCATATATCATATTCAATTAAGTCTTTTTAGAAAATTAAGAATTTCTTTAGTGGTTAAAGGAATTCAAGATAATCAACCATGATCTGCATTCTAAGTCTATTTTCATTTTTCCTAAGCGGATCCTACTTAAGATTCTAATGAAAAACTCATGTGAGAAAAAGGAAAGGCAAGAGAGGAAATAGGAGCAGCATGAAAAATACATTCTCTATTTAAAAGGCCAAATAGTTAGCAAGTAAGAAGACATTTAGGAGAACGATAGGGGATATGAAGCATGTTCTCTTGTGTTTCGGAAGATATAAAGACAAAAAATGCCCGTATCACTTTTTAAAATTCTCTCTCTTAAAAGAGCTAAGAATGTCGAGAAGGGGCAATAGGAGTAAAATAAGAAAATTTTCTTATCATTATCATCATCATCAAAGCCTTGTCCCAACTATGTTAGGGTCAGCTATATGAATTATGTTTCTCCATTCCGATCTATCTTGAGCCAAATCATCAAATAAGTTACACTTCTTCATATCTATCTTTACTATCTCCATTAACGTCCTCTTTGGTCTAGCCCTTCCTCTTGGTGGGTCATCAACCTTTATGGACAAACTTTTCCTTATCGGCTTCCGTTACCGGCCTACGTTGGACATGTCCAAACCATCTCAAACGAGCTTCGCTAATTTTATCTCCTATTATTACTACCCTCAAATGCTATCAAAAGCGCTCATTTCTAATTCTATTTTTCCTCGTTTTACCACAAATCTACCTCTGCATTCTCATCTCTGCTACATCCATTTTGTGCATATGTTGCATCTTGAGGCCAACATTCTGCTTCATAGCTCATAGCTGGTCTAATCGTTGTTCTATAGAATCTTTCCTTCAATCTTGAAGGCATTTGTTGGTCCCAAAGCACTCCCTGAGCAAGTCTCCGCTTCAACCATCTTGCTTTAATTTTATGTTCGACATCTTCATCAATTTCTTCATCCTTACTAATTATAGAGAAAAGGTAGCGGAAATAATCACTTTGTCGTATTTCATGGTCTTCAATTCTCACAGTAGTATCGGCCTTTTCTATATGCCCACCGAAGTTACAAACCATATATTCCGTTTTTGTACGGCTTATTTTAAAGCCTTTGAATTCTAAAGCCTCCTGCCATCTCTCAACTTTTGCATTCTCACCATCTCTTGATTTGTCTACCAACACATTATCATCTGCAACTAATATGCACAAGGTACCTCTTTTTGAATATGAGCAGTTACCTCAGCCATAATCAATGCAAAAGGGATAAGGGCTTCCCCTAATGCAAAGTTATGGTCATTAGGAACTCCCATGTCTCTCCACAATTAGTTCTCACACTCTTTACTGCTCCTTCATACATGGACTTAATAATTTCAATATAACATCTTGGAACATTCCTTTTATTTAAAACTCACAAAATTAAATTTCTAGGTACCATGTTGTAGGCTTTTTCTAGATCGATGAAAACCATATGAAGATTTCTCCTCTTTCCTCAATATTTTCCTAATAATTTCCTGAGTGAGAAGATAGCTTCCACTGTTGACTTCCCTGGCATAAAACCAAATTGATTTTCAGATAACTTGGTCTTTTATCTATGTCTTTGCCCCATTACTCCCTTCCATGGTTTCTTAGTATGACTCATAAGTTTAATCCCACGATAGTTGGTACAGTTTTGTGCATCTCCTTCACTCATATAAATAGGTATTACAACACTTCTTCTCCATTCATCCTGCATTTTCTTTGTCATTAATATCTTATTGAAACCAAATCTCCCCAACTTCTCCTAAGCATTTTTAAGCCTTAATCAGGATGTCATCTGTGTTAGAAAAGGGCTGCCGCTAGGAACCCTAGATATTACGTACGGATCACTACGGAAATAACTAGAAATGATCTCGGTATTACAGCAACCCGAAAATCTCAAGATCTTCTATTGTATTCCTCTATGCTTGAACTTACACCAAGGTGTGGGCCTCTTCTGCGAATTCTCTTTGCTCTCCAAAAATGATATTTCTCTTATATTTAACCTAGAGAGCAGTAGCGCATATTTATAGGCTACAATAGGGACCTTAAGAAGGAAATAAAGATATGCTTCTTATGGAAACATGAAACCCTAATTCGACCAAAATTAGAATCCTATTTCTATAAATTACAATTCAGTCCACTAGAGAATTATAATTGCATTCTTGTCCTTATTCTCAAAATAATATTTCGAGCTTCTTATTATTAAATGCTTATTAATCTCCCCACATTAAGATTTCAGATATCCATCGATTAAATAATTACTGACATCTGTATTTAATCGATATCTTTATAATTCTTTAAGACCTTACACTTAACTTATTTGATATGTCGGACACAAAGTCCACCTGCAGGGTTTGACATAATCAAAACTTAAAAGCTTCATCAAGGGGATATCATCGATCCCTATTACGGGATGTGATTCCGTCAATAAACTAATATGCACCATACACGTAGTGTAGTCATCTAATTTACTGAGATTATTGACCCATAAAAGATCTCACTCATTTGCAAATCAAAATGCCAAACACTAATTGTATGTGTCTATCATTTATGTCAGGATTAAGAGTACAAGCACTCATAATAACAATTTGAATGTTAATCATCTTATATAGCCAGTATAAAGAAAATAAATCCAAAAATGGTCATGTTCAATACACACAAAGTGTACTGGCATAATGAGTCGAAACTATACCGTTTCCCGTACCCAAGACAAGTCTACTGAAACATCATGCTACAATCATATCGATGGTATGTCCAAATCCATCTAGATTCTAAACAACAACTTATATTCTGTAAGAACCGACAAATAAGTCTTCCGTGTATAAGTAGAACTACACACACCAACTTGTCTACTTTATAGAATAAAAGACACACACATGCATAATAATTAATAATGCAACCATTTACCCATACAAAATCTCAGTTAGATGAGAAGACAAAATATACTAATAAGTGAATCAGTCAAATACATAAAAGTATGTTTTTAGTATAAATTCCTAACAATCTGGACCCGTACCCTTTCTCGTCTTCATTTGTTTTGATGCTTTCCTCACTTCTATCACTCTAATTCTCCGAAAAAGCATGCTTTGGTACTGAAGTATCCTCTTTTGTTCTTATATCTCTATATAGTCTTCATTTAAAAGTATGATAAACTATTCCTTCCACCTTTTTCTGATATCGTTGTCCTTCATTAGAACATTTTGGCCATTGCTCTTAATACATTTGATATGATCTTAGTCCATACTTTTTCTTTCTCTTATTTTTGCAAGCTTAAAATACCATTCTCTCATTCTCTTGTTCCCAACCTATTATAATAGGTCATCATATGCTTTGCACTTTCCATCCCTTACTATTTTCTTGGCTTCTTTCTTTGCATTCTTGTACCTCACATAGTTTTCCATATTCCTAGTACTTTGCCAAACTTTGTAACATCTCTTCTACCGAACAACTTCTTCAACCTTTACACTCCATTATCGGTTTTTTTTTATATTGTGTATCTTCCCTTTTGACTCTCCAAGCACCTCTTTAGCCACCTTCCTAACACAGTTAGCCATTTGATAAGAAAATTTTCTTATTAATTTAGAAAGTTATTCTTCTTTAACTAAAGAAATTAAAAAGTTGAGGAGGGGCAACTGCCCTTCCTTAACAAACCCCCGGTTTGAGAGATGAAATAATAAGCCCATTGAGAGATGGCTTTGGGTGCGCATGGTCAAGGGGAGACAATGTGAAGAGGAAAGATCACATTGTGGATTATATAATTTTGAGAAAAAAACTCCAACTAGATATATGATGTGAATTTAAATTCAATCTTTTAATATTGCAAGTGAACAACTGTCTTTTTGAGATCGATAGTGGCAAGTACAGGTCGAATCCCACATAGAGCACTATTGAAATATTTTTTTTTTATTAAAATCTGAATTTTTTTATAATGAAAATAAAAATAAATCAAGATTTGAATGAGAGATAAAGCTATTATGCAAGATGAACGGATAACAATGATGATAAAGGTAGATCAGAGCAACAAAGAGTCTATTAATTAATTTCAATTCTCAATCCACATACTTTAATTTAGTCTTTTGTCTTGCAAATAACTCAATGTTTTTTACCCGGAAGATATTTTTCTTTTAAAATTCAATTCTTAAACAGAAGAACCCAAGATCTCCAACACCTCATAAAAATCACTTTGAACATCAGTTAACAAATCAAGCATAAAATATCAAAGGTATAAAAACCTAAGTATATCCTATCAAAAGAAGATTAACTGACCAAAAAGAAATTTATTTAAAATATAAAGCAGAGGTTTGCCTGCGACACGAAGGCAGATCTACTATTCTACTAAACATGCATTATAGGGACATAAAAATTAAATTAAAGGCATAGAACAAAAATAAAACCACTTAACTTCACTTTGTGCTCCGATCCAAAGAATCTACTCCTCCATTGCAAAATATGTGATTTTCATTAAGAACTTCATGGCAATTACAATTTTCTCTCACACTCTTCTAACCTAGTTCTGGAACAGGGCCCCAGAATACCCAAAAATAATTCTTAAAATCTATTAATTAGGGAAAGAAGAGAAAAAGAAGAGAAAATAATTAGGGACGTCCAAGGGAGGAGTGTGTCTCTTGTATGCTACCTTTTGGTTTCTTTTATATCTCTGATTATCTTACAGATACATTGCATCTGGACACCTTCTCTGCAGATTTAATTTATCTTCATTGATAAGGTTTATCTCTTATCATTTTTGAATTTGAATGAGGTGGAAGCTTCTGAAAATCTTTGGGTGGCTTGGTTAATTTTCAAATGGGGTCTCGTAACTCTGGATAAGCTTTCCAACGATACGTAAATTTCATCGATCCGACGGTTGGATTGAAAGTTATGGCCATTTGAAGATGAGTTGTCATGAGAAAAACGAGATTAACTTTTAAAATTTGATTTGTAATGGATTCTATATTTGCACAAATTTCATTTTCAAAAGGACATCAGATGTGGATGATTCAAAATCTTCTTCTTTTGTTCCAATGAGAATGATACTATTTGAATTATCCATTAATAATTTCAAATTTGCAACTATTGCGGACCCTGCCATATGGGACAGTTCATCTGTTTGAACAGTGTGCCTTATGAGAAGTCTTCTATTATAGTTAGGACTCTTCAACTGACATGATGAGTGGACTCCTCCTTTGATTGATTTGCATATGGCTTGTGTGTGGGGTCCACGTGGTGAATTCTTCAATTTTCTACTTTTCAAGCTTCAATTCAACAATGCAGGGCCCATGATAACTATGTTTGCTTGAAAGTGGGCTTCGTGACAGAGGCCTGCAATTCTCATTTTCTGCACATTTTAATTCAACACATCAAATACTGAAGAACCCATATTGAAGTGGAACCCATCTAAATAGAGTTCTACTCCAATTGGGACTTCGAAGAAAATTTGCAAGACATTCTAAGTTAATGCAGAAAATATATGAAAATTTAGGTTTTTAGTTAAAAATACATGAAATGATGAAATTAGATGAATAATGATGCAATTCTCCCAATTAAACCCCTAATTCATCCTAATATGATGCATAAACGTGTAAATTCATGAACTTAACAATATATAATGACAATCATTGATTTAAGGGCATTAAAGTTAGGAAAGACTTTCACCTACATGCAAATTCTATACTGTCTATATGCGATCCAGCTTGTAGGGCCCACGTGGATGTGCTCCTGCCATTATATGGTAGTAATAATTTTGTAAAATGATAAATTAAAATCTCACATTTTAAATTTTTATTGAAATTGTGTTTTCACCTCTTGTTAAACATCCCCAGGCAATTCTTTACCTATTGTGCCCCAATTCACTTTCTAACAAAATAAAATGAAACGGCCTCCCACACAAAATAAATTGACGGCTCAACTGCTTAGGGATATGATTGTGTGAGTAGAGTGGATGCATTTGAAATATCTCTCTCGTGTCTCAATTAACTTTCCAATAAAATCAAAGAAATGACATCCATCCCAAAATAAATAAATTACATAACGGCAGTCCTTCATATGTACCTCAGCTGGTTAGGGACATAATCTGGTTAGGGACATAAAATGTGTGACTAGAGTAACTGGGCATTGTAGCCAATTAAACAGTACCAAATATAAAAAAATAATTTTTTTTATGCATGAAATGCACGAGGAACATACACTTTGTGGCATTTTTTAAATATTAAATGCTATTTTAAGTCTATTAATGCCCGAGGACCACAATACCAATGAATGTACCTGTTTATTAACATAAAAACTAATGTTTCTAAGATAAATATAAATCATTTCTCTCTCTCGGCATCTTAACCTTTGAAGTGGAAAATTTCAAATCCAACCTTTTGGACTACTTCATTGTCCACACTTCAGGTCACATGGAAATTATTATATATCATATATCAAATACTATTTTTTTTCTACATGAAATGCGCAAGGAATCCTTTGTGAAAAATTTAAAATGTTAATTAAATGCTATTTTAAGTCTATTATGGCATGGTTGTACAAAGCTGCAGAAAATCAATTTCACGAACAACCTTTTCTGTATTTCCTAGAAAATCCATTATGATATCCCCTATATTGGTCATGGTTTTTTGTGAAATCTTAAAAATTTAGCTCATTTTTATACTCTCTTTTTTCAAGAATTTTTGATATGAAAAATCGGCCTCACAAATGTGTACTTAATGTCCGGGGTCACAATTCAAATGAATGTACCATGGAAAGGTTTATTAACATAGAATAAGGGCCTGTTTGGTAACTCTAAAAATAAGCACTTATTAATGATTTAGAGCTTATTAAAATTTAGAGTGTTTGATAAAACTCTAATCATGATTTAAGATTGGAACTTATATTTAGAAATAAGTGATTTTAAGCTCTTAAACATAAGCTGCTTTGAGTAACTTTTTTTCTAAAGTCGGGAAAGCCATTTCACAATTTCTTTCTTTGTTACTTTTCTCTTGGCATGACCATCCCTAGGAAGACGATGATGACGACTTATTTAGATGGTTATCAAACACTCAATTATAAAATAAGAACTTTTTTTTTATTATTTTACCAAACATTCTAGTTATAAATTTGAACTTAAAAATTAGACCTTTTATTTTAGACCTTAATTTAATTAACTCTTATTAGATAGATTAGAGTTATCAAACAGGGCCTTTCGAGGACAATTATCATTTCTCTCACCTGGCTAACCTTTGAAGTGGAATTTTCAAATCCAACTTGTTGGACTACTTCATTGTTCCCACTTCATGTCACTTGCATTTATGGTGACTGGCGTTACATACTTGACTCGTTTTATTATCATTTTCCAAATTTGACTGGCCAACACTTACTCTCCAAAGTTGCTTTCATTTTATAATCCTATGCATTTCATGCGGAGACTAACAATAGATGATCAAAAGAATTCAGCCCAACCACTCATTTTTGAATGCTTTGGTTTAGTAGTTGAAACATTAATCAAATGGAATATGTAACAACATTCTTTATATTCCTTTTTACTATTAACCATTTATATTAGGAGTTGCCTGAGGTAGGCTCCACAAGGTAGGTTGGATTACGATCCGCCGAATCTCTCAACTTTCATTTTCTTAATCTTTCCACATGGATTGAGGCTGGAGTCATTACAGTTTAACCCTGCTTGTTTCTTAAGTGTGGGTTGTGAATGGTGGGACCCATTTAATGGCTTGCAATACTAAATTTTGAGTACAAAGAATAAATCGAAAGCTTTTCTTTCATTTAAGATAGAATGGCATACTGGCAAGGAGTGATAATATAAATGTGAAGATCTTGGAATTGATCATTTGATACATGCATGTGCTACTAAGGTGCCAACACCACTTGACCATGAGCATGATATAACTACTCCCTCTTCTTTTGCTAAATTCACCATGAAATAATATTTATGTTTGCACTTTTGAGAAAATGAATTATAGGGTCTCATGTGATGGACCAGCCCGGCCAGCCTGCTTTGGGCCTTATATCTTTTTATTTGAGTTGGGCTTGGATCTAAAAATTGTGCCCGTAGAACATCTAACTCGGGCTTGGGTCAACTAATAGAAAGCTTGAAACTCAACCCAACCCTGCCCAAACAAGAGATACAGGCATATAGGATGAGTAATTTATTTTCCTTTTGTTAATATTATTTGTACTAGTCATGATTAATAAATATATTTTTCTTTGTTTTACTATTATTCATATAGTTGTACGAGTCTCTTTGTCTGTCTGATTTTCCTTTTGTTAATTAATATTATTTGTACTGTCATGATTAATAAAAGATATTTTTCTTTGTTTTACTATTATTCATATATAGTTGTATAAGTCTGTCGTGTGACTGGCACAATTAACTTCCTTATAGTTCTTACCAAAAAAACAAAAGCTTCCAAGGTTGGGCACGACTTGACCTCAAGCCACATGCTATATATACTTTCGGGAACAAATCTACCTCCTTTTCTCAGTATCAACAAACAATATTTGAAAAAGGTCACGAGCTTTGAGTTATTTTTATCGTTTCATTATAAATAGAAAAATAATTGACCCACCCATAATGCACAATAATGATAACGATAATCAGCAGATCATAGCAATATTTGAATCACATCATATCCATAATGAGCCTTTTCAATCCCTTCAAAGTTCAAACCCTTCGATTGGCATCATGGGTAGGAATGCTTCTTAGCACGATTTTTTTCTTCCCACCAACAAGCATATGGCTTTCTATACTTGAAATCCTAGTCATTTTGAGGAGCCACAAGATTGTCACCAGAGTGGAATAATATTGTAGCTCGGGTGTTTAAACGTCATCCCATGTCCTATCATTAAGGAAATAATAATAATAATAATAATAATAATAATGAGAACAATGGAGTTTTTGAGGGCTTCAAATCCAAATCTTTTACAATAGATTAGTATGGCTCAATAGAAGTAATAAATTTGGTAAATCCTGTATTGTCCATGTTCTACTGTGATTAGAAGTAATATTTAGGTGTAATAGGGTTTCGTGGCTGATATTATAAATAGAGGCTAAGAGTCTCTATGATGTATACCTGTTCTGATTGCAGAGTGAATTCTTCCGTCTGTCCGTAGACGTAGGCCAAAAGTTGAGCCACGTAAATCTATGTGTTCTCTTGTGTGTGATTGAGTCTTTATGATGTACACATCTTCTGATTGCATAGTGAATTCTTCCTTCTTTTTCGTGTACATAGGCCAAAAACCGAACCACGTAAATTTCTGTTTTCTTTAGTGTGTTCTAGATAGTGCAAAAGTTGTAAGATAAAATAATGACTTACCAAATTCAAATGAGTGTCAAATTTAAGTAATGCTAATTCACATGCTGCATCCCACACATCGAGGGATTTCCATGTGCATCCCACACATCGAGGGATTTCCATGTGCATCCTGAAATTTTTTGTCCAACTTTACAAAACCAGGTCAGCGGCTACCCAGTCCTCAATTAAAAAGAATTGTAAATGCGACGATGGTCCGGATCGATTGAAGTAGGTGCTGCAAAGCTGATAAAAGTCTTGACTTTCCAGCCGATGGTTTTGAAGAGCCTTTAACAATGCCGAGCCCACGGTTTCGGAAAAAGCTATTGGAATGGGCATTTAAAATCAAAAGCCCGAAATGATGAAAGGCCAACCTAATTAAATCTAAACCGTTGAAAACATGTTCACCTTATATTTTGTAACTAGGCCAAAGTTTAGACCAATCGGAATGAGTCTTAATCCTTCGCTTAAACATATATTTTTCATTTAGACATATTAATTTTACTTCCTTTTCTTTTAATCTGCTCTAGTAAGACTCATACACCACTCGCCCGCTCTACCCTACATTCTAACCATCAGTGCTGTGCTGCTACTAGTGATTGAATCATTATTGTATGGTGCCTTATCACCATTGGGCTAACAACGCACTGCTGTCATGTGTTTTTGAGCAGTGCAGATAAAATTGAAAAATGGGATGCCCAAAGAGCAGTTTTACAAGTATGGGGACCATAGAAAGCTTTGCAATAATATCATGTTATGTACATAAAATGGTAGAAAGCTTTGTAAACAGTATTATGAATTTATTTTGTATTTTATTATTTATAATTATTTGAAATTAATCTATTTTATGTAATGCGTTCCCTTAGAATGGCTCCAAATTTGAAATTCTCTCTAACATTTTATTGAGCACAAAATCTGTGATAATGCCCACAGAGCTGTGTTTCTCACGTTATTTATATATATATTATATTATATTATATTATATATATGGGCTTTGTTACAGTGAGAAATGTTCTCACATAGTCACTGTGATAACTTTTTATGAGGGCCCATTTGTGGGTCCCATTTAGGAATTGGACCAGAGGGGATGAAAAGATCATGGGAGATCACTCCAAGTATCAAATTAGGCATTTAAAAAAGGGAATTGAAGTGTAGAGAGCTAGATATTTGCTAGTGTGTTTTATGCTATCGTGTAGAATGACCGCATCTTTTGTGACCCATGGGAAGCTAAAATATTTTTACGCACTACATCTACCACCTAACAAATCATTTTATATATACCTATAAACGTAAGAATAATTTAATATTTTCTTTTAAATTATGAAAGACCGTGAGCAAGTCATAAACTTATTGACTGAGCATGAGCACTTTCTAATTGAGCAGACTCAGGCAAACCTGGTCGACTTTTTGGACTATGACTTACAGTTTTTTTCTCCTAAAAAGCTGAGTTCATACGTAGGCTCACTTAAAACTACCTTAATTTGCTCGGTTTACCCATCCATAATCATCTCCCCATGAATTGGAAGCGGAATTACATAATCATTTGAATTTTACTCACCGCCGGACATGCAGTAGAAAAAAAACCTTTCTATTTTGAGGAAATCAAATCTGGATTAGAATAACAATTTTTTTTTATGAAGAAAGACAATAATTAAAACCCGCTCATATACTTACTTTGATATAATGATTGAAGCATATCTAACTTTTCAATTTTTAATTATATAACTGATACAAGTATTACAAAACTATACAAACTAAAATCTTAAACACAACTTCTGAATCCAAATCTAGTTGAATAAAGTAACCAATAGAATAATAGATACAACCCAAAAGCTTCTAACACAATTGCTAATTTCGCTTGAGTCATGCGACACTCCCATCATGATCCCAATTACAAGCTGCAACCCTTAGCCTGTACAAACTGGAGGGGAAAGAGGGTGAACTTACTCGCTTAGGAAGTAAATCAATCTATACAATTAAAGCATAGAGAGTCAAGGAAACTGCAAATTAAGTACACACAGTTTCAATAAGACTAGAAAAACACGCCCGTGCTGATCATAATATTAAAATTTATAAAAAAAAATTTATGATCAATTTCTTCAAAATTAAATGCAAAAGGTTTTAGTCTGAGAGAGAGGGAAAAAAAAAGTCCATAAGAATTCAATACCGGTTACCATATAATTAAAAAAAAAACACAAGCCCATGAAAATTGAAGATTAATGAACTAGAAAACTAAAAAAAAAAACCAAAACAAACAAACAATATAAACTATAAATAAAATCTAATGAAATTTGAAAGACACATAGAAATAAAACATAGAAATGAAAATCCATAATCAACTCAATAACATAAGCAATTTAAAAGAATTAAACACTCATGAGAAAAAAAAAAAAAAAAAAACCAAAAAATGGAGCACAAAAGGATAGACAAAAAACCCACAAATTCATGAAAACCATCATAAAAAAAAAAAAAAAACTAAAAACGCATCACAAGTGAGAAATTATAATAAAAGAAATACAAAATGAAACAAAATAAATTTTATTAAAAAGGCTATAAAAATATATATAAATAAAGATTTATAGACAATACAATGATAAAATAAATTTAGAAGAACCAAACCAACTTATGATAATCTAATACTAAAAAATGAAAATATGAAGCAACAAAAGAAATAAGAAAAACCCATAAAAAGACTTCACAAAGAGAACTTAAAGAACCCAATGGAAGTAAAATAAATAATTAACTCATAATGATAAGCATTAAAAAAAATTTAAAAATAGAACAGAGAAATGATAATTCACAGAAAATCCCATGATAAAAAGTTATTTAAAAGAAAAAAAAAAAGGAGAACCCAATACTCAAAAGTTGAAACAAAAAAGGAGAAAAAAGAAACTCACAATCTATAAAACCATACAAATACAAACCATAAAAATATTGCAATTCAATAGAAGTTTTAAAATGATGATTCTTTTGTATAAATCATTTTAAAATGACATAACTAAAATTGCTCAAATAAAATATGATGAACTCAAAAGTAAATAAATTAAAAAAAGGTTTACCTCTCAAATTGAAATATTTAATAAGTGCACCAATTGTCTCAAGATGCTCACATTTTAAAATGAATTGAATACTGATCTAAACTAAGCATGCAAATGAGACATGAGACAGTACTAAAAAGAGACACAAAGAAACAAAAAAATTATTGAAGTTGCTCTAAAAAATTACAAAGAACTTAAAAGTAAATGAATGGAAAAAATGAAAGTTCTGTTGTTGACATAGAGAAATAGAATTATATTGGAAAAAGTAAACAAATGATGATAATAAGAATGAGCTTAATTCTATATTTTGATGGACCAATTTTATTGGAGATTCCTTTTACCATGAGTTCTGCATTCTTAAAAAAAAGTGTACAATCAAAATCAATAGATAAAAAAGAAAGCAGACAACCCAGAACCGATAGTGGATTAAATAAAAAAGACTAACGATTAAATAAACCAGACAACCCAGAAATCAGCTTTTCACATTATAAACAAAAAGAAAAAAAATCATATAATCAGAAGAAACAAAAATACTTGAAATTCCTTAGATTAGTGGCAGTTGTAGACACAAGGACCCATTAACACTCAAATGCTATTGCCTTGATAGAAATATGATGAAATTGAGAGTTTCTTAATAGACAAAAGGCATGATAGAGAGTCCACATAACACAAAAAAAAAAAAAAAAAAAACTTCATTTGGAAACCTCCAGTATTTTGTATTTTTTTTATCTGAGAATCAATTTGACCGTGGAAATAACCCAGAATGAGGTGATAATTTGAGGTATCCCATAAGTAGCAATGATATTTGCCTTAATGATTGTGATTTTTAATAGATGGGGTCTATCGTAGTGTTCCACTCCATTTACATCACAATTTATAAAAGTTAAAGCCACACACAAAAAAAAAAAAAAAAAAAACCCATACTCCACCCTTTCTCCTTTGGCAAGCGTGCATGGTAGCACATCAGTTACATGGAAAGTTTCCCGCATCTTCTTTAGCTCCACGCTGTTGTTGCAAGTTTTTATTTTTTCAATAATATTTTCATTTTCTTATTAATTATGAAACTTATTATTTTTGTTCATCAATTCCATATATTATATATTCATTTGAATTTAGTTTTATTGTAAAATGTTTGTCATAGAAAATTAATAACTACATAGGAAATCATATAAAATAATTATTTCAAAAGTTTGATCATCTATGCTTAAAGTACAATGCATAAGTATGAAAATAATAACAACAATATTTATAGGGGTCAATATTCTAAAAATATAGTTATTTTTATAAATACTTCGTAGATAAATCCCAACTCACGGTCAATATTCCAAAGTGGGGCCAGGTCCTGATCGGACCCTAAGTGTAGGGTGCAATTGTAGTAATAATTTGGTGAGTCCAGGTCGATCCACAGGGAGCAATGCCTTTTGAAAAGTCTTTCCAACTTTGACCTATACTAAATAAAAACTGAATCTGGCCTAGATGGAAACTAATTAAATTACATCAACTTTCCAAAAAAACTAAAAACACTAAATTAAATAAGGAAACCTAATCTAGATAATACTAATTAAACTAAAACCTGCAAAAGAATACACAGATCAAACAACCAATTTAATATAAAATAAATTTAAAAAAACTTCCTAAATTAGATCCTAATTACGAAAATCACTTTTTATGCAAATATGAATGATCTATAATGCCCTAATGCAATTTTATACAAGTTTCTAAAAATCTGATACATGCTATAAAAAATTCAGTGTATGGAAACTCTTGCATAGGCCCAATTTCGCTGGACTTTACGACTGATGATGGATGGAATAAATACTCTGATGATGCATAAACACAACAGAAAAAGAAGAATGGAAAAATGACTTAAAACGAAAAAGATATGATCACGTAAAGATGCCTACTTGAACTGTTTTGTACTGAAAATCTGATCGCATGCTGTCCAACTACCCCTGTTTGGGCCTCTGGTTGACATGGTTCCCGAGGTTATTTTTGACTGAAATTTTGGGGTTTCGAAGTCCAATTACAATACTTTAAATCTGCTATTTTTCGGACAAAAACATTCACGTACTTTTGCAACACAGTTGCAACATTCATGCACTTAAATCGCGCACTTTTGCAACACAGTTGGGTCAGTTTGCTGAAATTATGCAGAATTTTTCACTATTCACATACCAACTCCGAATTTAGTCTTTCTAATCAGTTAATAATCTTGTGATTTCAGCAACAAAAAACTTATTCTAATGCAATTTCTAAATATGATGCATGTAAAAACACTTTCCAACCATATATTATGCAATTAATAAAAATAGAAAGTTTCTACCAAGCATAGAAAGATGCAAGTTGGGTTTTTTTTTTAATTTAGAATTTTTAAATAAAAAAAATTAGAGTATTAACTTTAAAATAAAAAAAAAGGGGTGGTAAAGAAAAAGAGGAAAGGATTTAACAAAGTTCTAGAAACTAGACGATTATACAAGTATTGACAATTCGATGATGAAATCCTCTCTTCTCAGAGTAGGAAAAAATTAATGCAAGTGATTACTTGATGTCTCTCGACTTTTAATCTATTTATTTTATTTTCAAAACCCTAGATCTAATTATGTGAAATATTTTCTCCAATCATAACACATAAATGAACTAGAATGAGAAATTTAACACACTTACATGAGGAATCGCATAATCAATCCAAGTAATGTCTTTATTCCTTGATCTTGAAGTACAAAAAATTAAGATTCTTCTATCTTCATCATTCTCTCAACATGATCTCTCAATCTATGTCTAAAGAATTAAAAAGGAGAAGAAAAAAGAAAGGGACTTAGAGAGAGAAACGGTGGATGGGAGACGAGATGGAGAGAGCACTTCCAAGATTTTTACATGCAAGGCCCTTGGACGTCCAGCCACTTTGTTGGCTTCCCTTTTATAATTTTTTGATGTTTCTTTGTTTGGTAAGATTCCTCTTCCATTTTGGCTTGAACTCCAAGCAATCCTCCTATCTTGGCAACTTTTCTTGCTAATGATAGAGTCTCATTCTTTCCATCTTTGGACTCCTCAAAAGATCTTTAAGATTGTACATGAGAAGGAGTCCAGAGAAATTCATATTGTGTGCCAACTTTGTTCTCGCATATGTGGGACGTCCAAGACTTGTGGACCCCACTAGTGGACATCCAACACAACTTGGTTTCTCCTCTTTTTTTATTCTCGATTTTACTTCCTTCTTATTCTTTATCTCCTTCTTGGATTATATTTCTTCTTCCACAAGTTGGACTCTTCTAAGCTTCTTTTGATCTTCTTTCCATTCTCGAACAAATCTCTTTCTTGAATTTGAATCACAATTTTTTGCAACACATAGAAAGAAGAATTTCTCAAAATCTTGGAAACTTACATGCTAACAAGTGGGACGCTTCCTTGGGCGTGTAGTGTGGTCCCTACTCAATTGCTTTTCAAAGCGGGTCCTATTTCTTGTTTTCTCCTACAAATGGAAAGAGATAAATTTAACATTAATTATATGTAAGAAAATAATTATGAACCATGTATGGGACCCTACATGCCTAGTGATGCACCAAAATGACTAAGTTTCCAAAAATAGCACATGGTGCCAAAAACAACAAAATATGCATTGATGAAACCAAAAGCTTAATTTTGGGGTGATAAATGAGATGAGAAAAACTTAATTTCATAAAAGTCATGCAATTCAATGAATTTTGACCTATTTTGACCATGTTTTTAAAAGTAACCCAAAATGCATGAAACCATGAAATTGAGTGCAAAATTTATGCAATTAAACCTAATTAAGTCCACAAATGCTAATGAAATGATGACCTAATGACCTAGTTTTGTGGACTTATCAGGTCCCTTTCTCCGTAACTAATTTTAAGTTTTTGTTGATAATTATGAATAAAAAGATGCTCTGTGGTGTAGTGGTCGGGCCGCTCCTTTGAATTCCATATTGTCCTGTGTTCGAGTCTCGGCATAAGCCATATTAATTTTTACCATGTCATTAAAAATACATGGGTCAGGTTAATTTACCCTAATCCAACCCATTTGCTAGGGTCAAACTAAATTAAATTGGTAAATTGGATGAGTCAAAATCAATTGGAACTGATTTCAATTTGAAACCACTTCGCTTCATATATATATATATATATATAATAATGGTTTAGAAGCATAAATCATGACTCACATGGAATGAGAATGAGAGAGTAATGATAAAAAGAGTACCTTGGTAATCCCTTGTCCATTAAAAGAATTAGGCATTTGAGCTTTGAATATCTCACAAATAAAACTAAAAATAAAATACGCTCATGGCAAAATTAAGTTTGTAGAAATACCCTATTCAAGTCAATGGCATCTGCCATTCCTGTGTGTTTAATATGTCTGTTCCACGCCTCCTAACTAAAACCACGGGTACTCCATTGATAAAATGTTTAGGGCCTTCTGTTGGGGGTGAGATTAAAGGAAGAAGGAAGTCTCATACTATCAAGTGGGCTGAATAATGTAAGCCGATTCTCAAAAGGGGTTTAGGGGTGAGAGATACCAAAATAATGATCTTGTCCTTTTAGCCAAAACTTACCGGAGGCGCTTAAGTAATGAAACCCTATTATGTTCCAAAAATCTTTAAGGCTAAATCCCGTCCTAGAAGTAATCTTTGGGAAGGTAAATTTAGAAAAGGTAACTCCTGGTTTTGGAAGGGGTTTGTGGTGGTGGTTGGTTCATTAATGATAATGTTAGATGGATAATTGGCAATGGAGAGAATATTTGTGTGTGGAGGTGTAATTGGATCCCTTGTAGAAATGGTTTAAGAAAGCTTGTTTCCTCTATAATCAACTCAGATCTTAAAGTTAAAGGCTTATGGAATGGAGAAAGTAAATGAGACACTAAGGGGTCGTTTGTCTGTTACACATGTTCTGTATAAATGTCATTTACATATGTAGTTGTTGAATATGTAAAAATTGAGTATGTAAGCTTTACGTATGTGTTTATTTTTACAACGTTTGTCTACTATCATCATTTTCACATCATTTACGCATGTTCTTTATTTTTCCACGTTTGTTTGAATGATATGTAAATATAATAAAACCATTTTTATAAATTATGCTTAAATAAAATTGAATGAATCTGAAGCCCACCATCTATGGTTTGCTTGCAGCTCTTGCCTATCAAAGCTACCTGTTACAAAAGCTTGTCAAAGCCCACCATCTACTTATCTCAGTGTTACTAACTTAGCAAATGAATCTTCTCTACTGTTACTACTGTTAGGGATTTTGTGTATTGCAATTTGATGGATGCATTATCATTCTAGCATCATTTGATTTACACACATATGCATTCATTTAGAAAAACTTGAAATCTTGATTTATACATGCATTGTTTTTAAGATTTGTAAAAGTATTGATTTATGCATGTTTTGTTTTTAAACTTGGATGCAATTGTTTTAGAAAAAGAATTTCTTAGAAATCAAGCAAGCCATTGGTTTTATAATTTCGAATCTTTTTTGGCTTTTTATGTTTCATGTTTTAAAATCCTTAGAATGATTTAAAACATGTTTTTAAGCTTGATTTAATGGCCCAAAAAATTCCCAACAAAAAATACTTTGAAAAATGGATTTTAGGGAATTTTGGTCCCAGGCCAGAAACGCAGTGTACCAGGTCGACCGAGCCAGGCCCAGGTCGACCGGGTAAAGATCCGTTGGCTCCTTTTTTTTTCAAACGGTCATTTTTATGACCGTTGAAGGCCAGGTCGACCGGGGGTTTGGCAGGGCGACTGGGGAGACGCAGAAACTCAACTTTTGAGTATAAAATGAAGTTCATTCCTTTACCAAAGTTGGAGATTTTCAAGACTCTTTTGAGGTGTTTTGAGACAAAGAAAAGGGGATGAACTAAGAGAGACCAAAGAGTCATTTGGAGAGCTAAATCTTGGATTAATGAAGTTAAATCTCTAAGTAAGCTCTACCTCTCTTAATCATATGTTATATGCTTTGTTTAAATTATTGGTAAATTAATTTTAGCATTATAACTATGATGTGTTGAATCCATTCTTCTTCTAATCTTTGATCTATGTTGGATTGGATTCTTCACCCTTGATTTCAATCGAAATTGTTTTTAAATCTTCCTTAATCATGCTTAGCCTAAATATTTGATTTCTTTTATATAGCATGATTCATTTTCTTGGTTGAAACATTACTTGTTGTTTTCATTCATTTAAACCTTAGTCAAATGTATTTGCTTTTGAAAACAACATTGCACATGTATCACATGTTCTAAGTTAGTCATTTTCATACAACTTGTGAAGCTCTTGATTTTCATGTCATTAACAAGTTGATTTTCATACATGTGATTTGCATTAGACTTCAATCAAATCTTTTATGAGCTTTAAACTTTGAATTGCTTTAAGCATATATTAATTGAGCTTTGTTTTTAACTTGATTGAAGTTATCACACACACACATCATGAGCATACACATTTGCATTCATATAGTGTTTGTGTGAGTTTGATTTTCACTTTCATATTAGCCTATTTAAGAGGCAATTCCATTGAGCCTAAATTGTATCTCTTAGATTGTTCTTTTGTGAAGACACCTTCTTAGAGAAATTCTTCATTTGTAAAGGTTATTACTTAGCCTAAGAAAAGCATTGTGTAAAGGCTACTGCTTAGCCTAAGAAAAGCATCTTGTGTAAAGGTTATTGCTTAGCCTAGAAAAACATCTTGTAAAGGTTGTTGTTAAGCCTAGAAAAAACAACATTGTAAGGGTTATTGCTTAGCCTATTGAAAAGCATAAATAGTGGAAATCCGGTGGGGTGATTGGATCACAAGCCGGTAGTGGATGTAGGCTTTGAGGCCGAACCACTATAAATTTTTGTGTAGTGGTGTTTGCTTGTGGTGATTGTTTTATTAGCTTCCGCATATTGTTTGTTTATCATCACTTCTGACTAGTTTAGTTTAAGAAGTTAAAATTTAACTAAATTGGTCACTAATTGTAGCTCACCCTATTCACCCCCCCTCTAGGGTTAGGATCCCAGGACTTTCAACTACAAGTGTAACCCACTGTATAAATTCACATCATTGTCAAATGTAAGAAGTTCCAAAAAATATCACATAAGCAAAGACAATATGTTGAAAACAAATTCTTAGACTCACTTACATAAATGTTCTAAATTAGAAACCTCTATTGAAAGCCATGTGATGTGTGTGAGAGAGAGTCAAACAGATCTAAGCAGTATATAATTAGTCCGAACTAGGATAAACACTTGCCATCTATGGGTTGCTCCCCAATTCCTGTCGGTCAAAACAAGATGAGCAAATCACCATCTATTAATCTCTCCCCAATTCAATGGTCAATTCTAGAAGTGGAATGCTTACAAGAATGCAGGTCATGCATGTTGTTGTTGAATGCACAGAGCCCCCTGCTCACTGCATTATAGTTGCTTACTCAAAGACCCATTAGAGGCCACAATCACTGCCACCGACCCTCCTGACATTGTCTGTCCCAAGAGACACATGCACCTTCTATCCTTCCATGTACTTTCTACCTAAGTGGACCCTAATTGGTGCCGAAGAGTGGGAGAGCTAGCAAAGAGGGAGGCAGAGAGTGGGTGTGCGTAGAGACGAGAGAGAGAGAGAGAGAGAGAGAGAGAGAGAGAGAGAGAGGAGGGGGAAAGAGGGAGAGGTGTGTGCAGAGACGATGTCGGGCCGCAGTGAACGAAGGCTTCCATGGTTATAATGGCGAGTTGAGAGAGGAAGAAGAATCCCGGTTTGGAGACTCCAGATTTTCTTGTTTTTTCATTTGATAATTAAAAAAAGAGAAAAGCGGGGAGAGGAGATTTGAAACCGGAATGTCGTGACGCAAATTCACTGTCCGCTTTTTTGACGTGCATTGATTAAACATGAGAGGGGTGTTCTTTATTTGATCATCTCCTGAGGTGATCAAATTTGAGGGCTTATTTTCACATCATTTTCACACCTCTTTTATGCACCACATGCGTAAATGAGTACAAACAAACATGACTGATTCGTAATTATTACCCATGTTCACTAATTACATATGTAAATGAGTGCAAACAAACGACTCCTACGGGCCCATTTGGCATCATTCCAATGATGAGAATGTGCCTATTCTAAGTATAAGTTATGCTGAGAATGTTCCAATTATGATAATGGATTGAGTTGAATTTTGTTTGGCAGTGTTGTTTTGGAACTTGTTCTAAGAAATAGGATTAGCGGAACATGTTTGGCATGTTTTTGAATTGTATTCTACTCAATATCAATACATCCATTTTATGGATACAAACTCAAAGGATTCTACATAGGGATACTGAAGGTTTAGGGTATGAGATCTCTATATTGGTCTAACTCAATAAATCAATCCAATTGTGTGCAAAAATAAACAATAATGCAATGGAAATAAAATCACATGCGCACACCACAAGGACACCAGATTTGAAAGTCCGAGATCCTAACCCTAGATGGGGGGGCGGGGGGGGGGGGGTGAATAGGGTGAGCTTCAAAATAGTGACCAATTATGACCAATTTAGATTTCTTAAAAACTTAACTAGCCACTAGTGATGATTTATCAAACAAGATGCGGAAGCTAATAAAATCAATCACCACAAGCATTCACCATCACACAAAGATTTATAGTGGTTTGGCCTCAATGCCTACATCCACTACCGGCTTGTGATCCAACACCCCACCGGATTTTCACTATTTATGCTTTTCAATAGGCTAAGGAATAACCTTTACAATATGCTTTCCAAGGCTAAGCAATAACCTCTACACTGATGTTTTTCAAGGCTTAACATCAACCTATATACTATGCTTTTCTAGGCTAAGCAATAACCTTTACAAGATATGAATTCTCAAAGAAGTGTTAACATAAATACTTTAAGAGATTACAATTAAAGCTCAAAACATTTGCCTCTTAAATAGGCTGATATGAAAGTTAAAACAAACTCACACAACACTCTATGAAATGAAAAGATGAATGCTCATGGTGTGTGTGTGAAAACTTCAATCAAGTAAAAAATGATAGCTCAATGAATGTAAGCTTAAAGCTTTTGAAAGTGTAAAACACAAAAAATAGATTTGATTGAAGTGAAATGCAAATCACATGTATGAATACTAACTTGTTGATGATATGAAAATCAAAGGCTTACAAGTTGTATGAAACTATTTAAGACTAAACATGTGATGCATGTGCAATGTTGTTTTCAAAAACAAAGTAGCTAAACTATGGTTCTAATGTGATTGAAAACAACAACTAAGGATTCAACCAAGTAAATGAATCATGCTATAAAAGTAACCAAAAGTTTTGACAAAGCATGATTTGTGAAATTTAAAACAAACTTGGTTCGAATTAAGATGAAGAATCCAATACAACTTAGATCAAAGATTAAATGTAAGTAATGGATTCAACACATCATAGTTATCATGCTAAAATTCATTTTTCAAATATTTAAACAAAGCATGAAAACATATGATAAGGAAAACTAAGCTTACATAGATGATTTACTTATGATTCCAAGCTTTAGCCTCCCTTTTTGACCAACTAGCCTCCCTTAGCTCATTCCCCTTTGTTTGGCCTCAAAACACCTCAAGGAGTATCCCTTGGATCCTCAAATTTGGCTAAGGAATGAACTTCAATTTATAGAAAATATTGTCCAACGGCTAGCTTGTCGGTCGACCGACATTTGGAGTTCGGTCGACCGAACTCAATGGTCATATATTTCAAAAATTTGCTGACCAAAATACACTTGTCGGTTAACCGAGCTGAAGTTCGGTCGACCGACAGGTGACCGACACTTGACCGACAGCTGACCGAAGTTCCAAGAAAACATAGATTTCATATTCTGGAATTGGAACCGACAACTGACCAACAAAGGTTCAGTTGACCGAACTTTCCCTGATTATAAAGATTCGTAAAAATGATTTTTGAAAAGGGAAACTTGGTCTTGAAGGTCTAGGCCATTGAATCAAACTTGGAAACATGTTTTAAATCATTCTAAGAGTTTTAAAAACATGAAGCCTAAAATGCCTAAGATGATTTGAAACTTTTAGAACCATAGGCAAGCTTGATTCGAAAATCTTCTTTTGAAATTTAAATGCATCCAAATTTAAAATCAAAACATGCATAAATCAATATTTCTACAAGTCTAGAGAACAATGCATGTGTAAATCAAGATTTTCAAGAATTTTTAAATCAATGCATGTGTGAAAATTCGAATGATGCTAAAATGATAATGCATCCATCAAATTGCAAAACACAAAATCCCTAACAATCTCCCCCTTTGCAATTTGATGGATACTTACTCAACATCGAATTTACACACTAAGTCCTCAGCTCCCCTTAAGCTGGAAAAGTCTTGAAATCTCTTGGATGCTTCCTTCTCTTAGCTTGGGCTCTATTTCTTTTTCTTCATTCTTCTTGATGCTTGGAGCTTGATCATTCTTCAAGCTTCCTTTTCGTCTTTCTCTCTTTGGTCAAGCATCTTCTTTAGCTCCCAAGCTTTCTTTCTTCTTTCATCTCTCCCCCTTTGACCATGCACTCTCTCCCTTTGGCAAGATATGCATTCTCCCCCTGTAGAAGATCATACAATATCTCCCCTTAGGAAGCTTGAACATTCTCTCCTCCTTTAGACAACTTGATTGCTCTCTCCCCCTTTGACATTAAATTGCAAAGGTACCTACACACATGAAATAAGGAAAATACCTTTTAGTAGCACCTGTTAATAAAAGAAATCGAAAATGAAATACATAACAGGTTATCATGTATGGTTAGCAAGCTATAAGGGTAAAGAGCCAACACAAGGGTAAATTTGATCAAAGTTAATGCTTCCTTTGAATATTTATACTCCCCCTCAATCCATTCTCTCTTTTTGTCAACATTTTGACAATGATGGGTATAAAGAGAAGGTGGTTTTACCAATTGAGGGTAAACTTCGAAGGAATGATTAGTGAAGCTTAATATGATCAAATTATCAAAATTAAGAGCAAGGTCAAGAGGATGCGATGGGGGTTACATAGCATAACATCAACTAATATGCTCATGAAAATCATATGCTATGTATTGAACTCATTTCATCCAACATTAAATATAGGAATAATGTGCAATGAGAATGAAATGAACTTTAATCATGAAGCCAACCTCAATTATTAACCAACCAAGATTATGATCATAAAAATGGTGGTTATGAGATTTACCCATGTGCTCATGAGAGATGGCAAACATGAAGATTATGATGCTAATGGAATGTGTCATGGAATAAAAACATATTTCCTAAATAAAATCAAGTTCAATCCAATGAACACAAGGTCTATCACATTCTCAAGATATACCAATTAAATATGATACCAAATGATCATGATACCAATTGATACTAATTGAATATCAAAACAAGATTAAGAGCAAGGATGTGACAAACACAAAATTCCATCAAGCATCATAAATGAATATTCATCACTTTTAATGATTTATCAAATGAGCATAGAGATGAACGAGTTAAATTGCATACAAGGATATAGCTTAGTGATGCATGCAGTTTTCAAAGTGTCAAAATCATATGAGATACAAGAAATGGATTTTAAAGAGGTTCATATGATTAAGATCACTACTATGAAGTTGAAATATGTATAAGGATGACATCACTTAGAGAATATACATGAATCAACATCATAACCATCCATAAAATAAAAAAAAAATGACTAGAAAGCATAAAGGATGGATTTGAGTTCTAGTATAGTTTCTACAAATATAACAAATATCACAACCATACATGGAACAATTTGACATTTGCATATCAAGAATGTAATCAAATGAGCAAAGATGCAAATATCTTAAAAACAACATTCATTTCCATTTCTAAGATGATATAACCAAATGCATAAGGAAATGAGAACATGGAACATGCTTTGATGATTATAACTAATGATGTTTTAGAGCATTTCCATTCAAATAATCTTCAAATCATTTCAATAAACAAAATCCAACAATGAGCATAAAAAGAATGATTTTGAAGATCAAATTTCAACTTTGTATTTTAAAAGATATAACTTATTTGAAACACATACAAGTTGATTTTTCAAAACAATAATTTTCCATTTCGAACTAAGGATTCGAACTGGATCAATAATCAAGCACTATGAATCTCGCAATTACAAGAAACTTAGATTTCCTCCTTAGATATCCCCCACCTAAGGACTGAAGTTACCTTGTGTCATTTCACGCTTCAACGACTTCACACCACTGAATGCAACAAACTTAATCCCACGCTTAACTCCTCAAATCTTCAACATAAGAAGATGATCTTCTACAAAGGATGCAGAAGAGACTGGCTCTAGAGAACTTGGCAGCACAACTTCTTAATAAATCTCTAGAGAAGAATTCTCTCAATTAAATCTCTAAATCAAAACTTTGAGAGGTGAGGTGTCTCTTTAGAATAGCCCTTAGGATGTGCTTAAGGTTGCCTAACTCGATTAGGATTAAAATAAGCAGTTTGGGCACAAATAGAAATAAGTTTCTAATTTAACTTGGACTCTGCCGCCTTGTCCTCTCGAACGGAGCTTTCATCCGCTCGAGCGGATGAGGTTCTGTCTCAGCGCAAATAGAGCTTCTGTCACGCGTCTAGTTATTTTGTCTCATGTCCGCTCAAGCGGATGATGTGGTCGCTCGAGCAGACCCAAGTCTGGTTAATCCGGAATTTCAACACTTTTTCTTCCAGCTTTCTTCTTCTAATTCTTTCAAACTTTCTTCTTAGAGTCCTTCCAATCTTCTATCTTCAAAGTCATTTTCTAAAACTAAAAGTGTTACAACTCAAAAGACCCAGAGTTTTGTCCAACCCATGAATTAACCAATAAACAAAAACCTAACAGATACATCTCTTCATCCAGCCCAGACAAGCTCTCTCCATTTCTCTACCCAATGCTATTTGTGGAGATTCTGTCAAGCTCTTTATCCTTTTTCCTTGCTTTTTTATGTCCGATTTTTCTGCTGCATTTAGGACTTCTTATGCGATTAGGTTGCGTTTTGATGCCCCCTTTTCAGTCGAGTTGATTGTGCAGTTACTTGAGGGGGAGGGGGGGAGTTGTATCTGGCTGGTTAGGGAAGACGACTTCAACTTAGGCGACGTGAGAGCAAGGGATGCGACCATGAGAACTTTGAGCAAGTTGGGGTACAATGCCAACAAAGAAAGAGGGGTTTATTAGATATTTGGTTTCTTCTTGCTAAGATGTTAGAAGGTTGTTATTCCAAATGAAAAAAATGAATATCAATCGTTCCGATTTTCTTGTGTTGAGAGAGCAGATTTCCGTGAGAAAATTTTGGGGGAAGAGGCTTTCTGGGTTAGCCAAACACTATTTCTCATTTTTCTAATCCGCGGGAAAGCAGAAATGCTCCCATGAAACGACGAAAAATGGGGCCTAATGTTCTTAAAGAACTCTTTCACAACCCGGAGGATGTTAAGGATATTGGTAAGAAATATATATCCCTAAATTTCTTGGTAAGGATAGAAACATTTTGCCTTTTAAAAAAAATGGTCAACTTGACTACCAAATCTACATATAGAGTTATTTGTGGTAGTTATGAAATGATTCTCAATTCACCTGTGGACTGGAAGGCCTTCTGGAAACTCCCTCTTCTTTTAAGGGCTCTTTTGTTCGGGTGGAAATGTCTTCAGAATGCTTTCCTGGTAAGGACTACTATTAAATCTAAAATTAAGCGCATGTTTGGTAACATGCGAGGAATCTATAGATCTTATGATTCTTCACTGCCACTGGAATAAGGATTCCTCACTGGGGATTTGCATAGTTGAGGATTTCATATTGATAATGGTGTGTATCGATGAATATAGCAGAGAAAAATAGGGTTCGGTGTGCAAATCCACTTAAGTGAGGATTTTCAAATCTTTTGGGGGGTGGTCGGATCTGAAAATCTTATGAAATGAAGATTTCCATTCATCCAAATCCTCAAAAATTTACAATTACCAAACATGGATTTACTACAACTTTAGGGAAACCGAAAATCATTTCCTTAAAGATTTGGTTGCCAAATGTGACCTAATTCTATGAGTGATTTATGTCCTATATGTGAAAAAGAGGAGGACTCGATTGGCCATACTCTTAGGGTTGTGATTATGTTGGGGTGAGTTGGTTTGGGTCTATGTGTGGCCTTATGTTTGATTCGATTAAGCATGTTGATTTAAAAGAATGGTGGAAGAACAATTGTGAGCATGAACTTTCAGCCATTCCCCTTCGGGATGATCACTCAGAAATGGGGATAGTACTTTCGATGTGGTGGGCTATTTGGAAAAGCTAGGAATAATTTCATGATTCATAGATAAGAATCCCTAGATCCCTCTATAATAATTGGTTATATCAACAAAAATGATTGGTGACCCCATTTTTCACCAATACAACAGTTTACACATTTAGCTACGAAATTTTTCGTCACAAAAAATCAACAAAACGTCGGTAAAAACCTTTACCAATGCAAATATTTTTGTCAGCCAGACATCGATAAAAACTCGTGGACAAAACCTTTTACCGACGAAATTTTTTTCCGTCGGCAAAAATAAGATTTTTATCGACGATTATTTGACTTTGAAATTTATTTTACTTTTCTAAAAATTTAATATAACTTTTACTGGCGTTTTTTCTCATCGGCAAAATCAGAAGGAAAATTAAATAAAAACAACAAATTATTTACGGAAGTTTTTTTTTTCGTCAGCAAAAGAAAAAGGAAAAATAAAAATAAAATAAAATACTTTTACCAACGTTTTTTTTTCGTTGGCAAAATAAAAGGAAAAGTAAATAAAAAATAAAAATACTTTTACCGACGTTTTGTTTTCTTCAGCAAAATAAAAAGAAAAATAAATAAATAAAATATTTTTTACCGACGATTATTTTGGTCGGTAAAAAATGTTTTACTTTTTTATTTATTTTGTTTTTCCTTTTGCCGGCAAAAACAAAACGCCGGTGAAAGTATTTAAAATTTTCATTTTTCTTTTTACTTTTCACGAAAAAAAAACATCGGGAAAAGTATTTTATTTTTTTGAAATATGATATTTGTTTTTTCAATATAATTTTCCTATAAACCTGTTTATACATCTATATCAAAAAATAAACCTGTTAGTGTACCTATATTCAATATAAAAAACGCATGCAAAAAAAAGTTTCTAAATAAACAAAGAACAATCACCATTTTTCATCAAATCATTCATCTCATTAAACAAATATTACAATAAATAATGATACAGTCCCATATAAATGTCCAATATACATATACAAATAAACTAAAAAGAATAAAACACCCCACAATTCTGCAACCGACCCCAAAGCATCCATCAATCTGTAATGACAAAAACAACACTAGAATCTTTTCAATGAATTAAATTATAAATGAAAGATAAACATGTATATATATAAATCTTTTCCTAAGTTTTTGGGCGGCCTATTTTCCAGCCTAAGTGTTGAGAATCAGGCCGATTTTTACTCTAAATTCGTTAACCGGAAATCCGATTCACTAACCATCAATTCCTACAAGTTACTTTGGCCTTGAACAAGGTACTCGTGCTGGTTTCTGGGCTGTCCGATTGTCGTTTCCCATTTTCGACCTCCGACGGCCTATTTTAGAGACTAAGTGTTAAGAATCTAATGTTTTTAGGTCTAATTCGTTAACCGGGAGTCTGATTTACGAACCGTCAGTTCTTGCAAATTAATTTCACCTTGAGCGAGGTGCTCGTGCCGGTTTTCAATTTTTCCGAGGGCTGTTTCCCTTTTCGGACCCCCAGCGGGCCGTTTTTGAGCCTAAGTGTTGGAAAATCGTCGTTTTTCTATTCTAATTCTCTAACAGGGAGTCTTACTTACGAACTGTCAGTTCCAACAAGTTACTTTACCCTCGAGCGAAGTGCTCGTGCCGATTTTCGATTTTTATGGGGGCCGTTTCCCGTTCCACACCCCTAGCGGGCCGTTTTCGAGCCTAAGTGTTGGAAAATCCCATGTTTTCGATTCTAATTCTCTAACCGGGAGTCCTATCTGTAAACCGTTAGTTCCTACAAGTTACTCTACCCTCAAGTGAAGTACTTGTGCTTGTTTCCGATTTTTCCATGGGCCGTTTCTTGTTCAGGACCCGGTGGGCCGTTTTCGAGCCTAACTGTTGAAAAATCATCGATTTTCGCTTCTAATTCTCTAACCGGAAGTCCTATTTGTGAACAGTCAGTTCCTACAAGTTACACTACCCTTGAGCAAAGTGCTCATGCCGATTTTTGATTTTTCCGAGGGCCGTTTCCCGTTCTGGACCCCCGGCGGGCAGTGTTCGAGCCTAAGTGTTGGAAAATCGTATGTTTTTTCTTCTAATTCTCTAACCGGGAGTCCTATTTGCAAACCGTTAGTCCTTACAAGTTACTCTACCCTCGAGCGAAGTGTCGATTTCTGATTTTTCCAAGGTTGTTTCCCGTTACGGACTCCCGGCGGGCGTTTTCTAGTCTAAGTGTTGGAAAATCCTATGTTTTCGCTTCTAAATCTCTAACCGGGAGTCCTATTTTTGAATCGTCAGTTTCTACAAGTTACTCTACTCTCGAGTGAAGTGCAAGTGCCGGTTTCTGATTTTTTCGGGGGCCGTTTCCCATTCCGGACCCCAGGCTGGCCGTTTTCGAACCTAAGTGTTGGAAAATCGTCGATTTCCTCTTCTAATTCTCTAACCGGGAGTCTTATTTGCGAACCGTTAGTTTCTACAAGTTACTCTACCCTCGAACGAAGTGCTCGTGCCGGTTTCAAATTTTTCCGGAGGCCGTATCCCGTTCCGGACCCCCGGCGGGCCGTTTTTGAGCCAAAGTATTGGAAAATAGTCAATTTTCTCTTTTAATTCTCTAATCGGGAGTTCTATTTGCGAACCGTCAGTTCCTACAAGTTACTCTACCCTCGAACGAGGTGCTCATGCCGATTTCTGATTTCTCGGGGGGTCGTTTCCCATTCTGGACCCCGGAGGGCTGTTTTCGAGCCTAAGTGCTGGAAAATCCTATATTTTCGCTTCTACTTTTCTAACTAGGAGTCCTATTTGTGAACCGCCAGTTCAAGTGAGTTACTTTACCCTGGAGCGAAGTGCTCGTGGCGGTTTTCGATTTTTCCGGGAGCCGTTTCCCATTCCGGAACCCCGGCGCGCCGTTTTCAAGCGTAAGTGTTGGAAAATCGTCGATTTTCTTTTCTAATTCTCTAACCGGGAGTCTTATTTGCGAACCATCACTTCCTACAAGTTACTTGTAAGACCTCGTCCCGAGTGACCTAGATTAACATTAATTAAGTTGTGTTTTAGTTCTAAGTGTGATTACTGGATTTTGGTTAAGTGGGGAATAGAATATATTTTTTATATAGCTTTGGGGAATTTAGAGTGCCTTTGTGACTAATGGGGCCCTTTGGGGGTTCCTTTATGACTTTGCATTTACTTAGGGGATTATCTGAGATTCTTGCGTTTGATTGTTTTAATCCCGTTTTACTTGTCTTGTTAATCCCTACAACTTCTATGTTGATCTCGTGCCCGTTTGAGATCCCGAACCCAACTTTCCTAGCATTGAGGGCAAAACAGTCATTGTGCACTAAATCTGTACCCAAAATTTGATATTCCCGAAACCCGCGAAACATATACTTTTTGAAAACTAGTTATTTCGACGATCACTTTTCTCTTCTTCGTCGAATTCGTTCGAGGCCCCGATAAACATGATTTCAACCCTTGAAAAATTCTAGTAGTGGGACCCATCTCACTTGCTTATATAAAGAGAACTCTCTTCTCCCTTTCCCCTTTTCTAGCAAACCCCAATCTTCAATTAGGGTTTTCCCTTTTCTCTTTTCTCCTTGTTCTTCCACCTCCCAATCCACCACCAATCTTGCACAAATTGAGAGGTTGAGATCATCATCTTCTTCCTCACCACCATAGCTCTCCATTGATACCATGTTTAGAGAAGGCCCTCCATTCCAAGACTCTCTTTGAGCTCATCTTGTTCATTTGGAGGACCTACAAGTAAGGAACCTTCCCTATCTCTTAGATTTGTGTTTCCTTGACCTTGAAGTGGTTCCATTTTCATTATTATAAGGTTTCCCTTTCTATTTCTTGTTTTGACCCATTTAGGGTTTGTTTTTGGGTATTTTTGTGCATAGCTTGGATTCTTGGCTTGGAGGAGTGTTAGAGCTTATTATTAATTAGCTTGGACCTAAGGCAAGTGGATGAATTGATTTTTATGAGCTTTCAATGATTTTATAAGAAATGTGTTTGATTGTGTTGTTTTCCACTCATGCCTATTTAATGTATTGACTTAAAATACATGTTCATGAAAGAGCCTTGATAGTGTATTTATTGTCATAAAAAATGTTTTGGCTCATGGCATTCAATTTTCTCTTATTTTTATCCCAAATGTACTCTTATGTGTAGTGGTTTCCTTCCCCTTTTTCTTTGTCTTTGGATGTGATAATATTGGAGGAAGATGGAATGGATGTTGTAGGAGATTTGATGTTGATTTGGATGGAGTTTTGGAACTCCTCATTGGATGTTTAAAGGAGGTTGTAGAAGGAGGAGAAAGAGAAGAGAAGAATTGTCCCAGAATCAGTTTCTGGACAGTTCGCTAGAGCGAACTTGACAGGTCGCTCCAGCGAAGTGTCCAGAAAAGGGTTCATGCCATTCCAGTGGACAATTCGCTCGAGCGAACCATCATAGAACTCGTTCCAGAGAGTGGTTAGTTCGAGCGAACTGAATCTTAGCTCGAGCCAACCTGATACTGGATGAGTTCGCTCTAGCGACCTCAACTTCGCTCGAGCGAACCCACCCAGCCAACCATTCCAGGTTGGCTCGAGCGAACCCTCGTAGAACTCGTTCTAGAGAGTGGTTAGTTCGAGCGAACTGAATCTTCGCTCGAGCCAACCTGATACTAGATGAGTTCGCTCGAGCGGCCTCAACTTCGCTCGAGCGAACCCACCCAGACAACCATTCTAGAGAACTCACCGCTCGAGCGAACCTATAGTCTGCTCGAGCGATGGGTACTGTTCACCTGGGACTGTTTTAGGAGCATGAATGAAATGTTTAAATGATTGAGAGAGGTTTGTTGGGAGCCCTATTGTAATGAGTAGAACCGTTCTTATGATTTGACATCCGTTTCAGAAAGAAACCACATCATTAAGATTTCATTTGAAGTTTTGAGAATCCTAAGGTTTAAAAGTGTAACGCCCCAATTCCGGATACCGAGAAAGTCGTCGGAATAAGCGAAGTTGGCATGCTACTTCCCGGAAAATTCGAGAACTTCCAAGATCGTAGGTCCGCAGTGGGTGGGGCCTCACAATAAGGAGCCTGGAATGTCCCCAAATTCAAAGAGTACCAAGTTGTTATTAAATCGACATACGGGACCCCTATTCACCTTAAACAAATCTTGAACCTTGATACTTGTCTTGAAATTTCGAGAGTTCATTTGTACTTCATTATTCTCGAATTTCATGCATTCCCGAAAATATTGAAATTGAAATTATAACATTTTGCTAATCCCAACAAGCATGCCCTGATTGATATGACAGTTGTGCCTTAGAGCACCCCCGTCCCGTTTATTTATGTACTTGCACTTGATGTATTTTATATATGTTTTGATTTTGTCATTTGACCTATGAGTCGACACCACTAAGCTTGGATAACCTTGTTGGTCTGATCCACCGACTTAGAGATCCCCCTCTTGTCCTCCCAGCTGCAGTTTGTATCTCGCTACCCGGTTATTACCGTGGTTTTGTCCCGATACCCCGGATTGCTACCGTGGTTCCCGATGCCCAGCTCGCTACCGTGGTCATGTCCCGTATATTATATGTATATGTATATATTTCGTTGTTTCTCCTCATCTCGTGTGACTGAGATCAACGCCTTGATATTGCTCTGTCACTTCGGTGATAGAGGACTTAGCTTCGTGTGGTTGCCATCTTGCTTGTTTTTTGATTCCTTGGTTACCTTTACATGTTTTACGACGCATATTTGTATTTGAATAAATGATTTATCTCTTTTATGGAAATTGTTATTTAAACAGGTTTAAATGCTTTTGAATGTAAATTCATTTATTATTATATTGTTATGTCTTTTCACCCGTTTGCCAAACCGTCGTGTTTGACCCACTCTTTGGTACTCAGGTCCGGATATTGTCTACCCCGAGGCGGAGCTTGAGGACGCGGTCGGTGAGCCACAACGCCTAGTTGAGTGGCATGCTGATGATGTCGTTTAGACATTTGATTGCTTTGAGAGACGTAACATTTTGGGAAAGTTTAACCATTCTTTTGGTGATTGGTATTTTGTTTATATTGGCCCTTGTTGTCCTCTATTTTTGGGAATGTAACTAAATGATCTTTTGTATAAACTTTAACATTTCTTTTGGGAAAGCACTAATGATCATTGTTCATTCTGATACTCGATTTATACATGTATTATTATCTTGTGACATGACTTGAATTATCAATTTGATTTGCTACACGCTTCCGCATTGAAAGAAATATTTATATTGTTGTGATAGCCTTACCGCGGACACCTGTGGGAAATTAAATCAATGTACACACACCATCTTCAGTCTCAATCCTGGATTAGGACCTTGGTGGACCCGGTCTGGGGTCTTGACATTACTCTACCCTTGAACGTAGTGATTTTGCCAGTTTCCATTTTTTTCAGTGGCCGTTTCCCGATCCGGACCCCCTGTGAGCCGTTTTCAAGCCTAAGTGTTGGAAAATCCTATGTTTTCGCTTCTACTTCTCTAACTAGGAGTCCTATTTGTGAACCGTCAGTTCAAACGAGTTACTCTACCCTCGAGCGAAGTGCTCGTGGCGATTTCCAATTTTTTCGGGAACAGTTTCCCGTTCCGGAAACCCGGCGGACCGTTTTCGAGCCAAAGTGTTGGAAAATCGTCGATTTTCTCTTCTAATTCTCTAACCAGGAGTTCTATTTGTGAACCATCATTTCCTAGAAGTTACTCTACCCTCATAGGATGTGCTCATACCAGTTTTTGATTTTTTTGGGGGCCGTTTACCGTTCCGAACCCCCAGCGGGCCGTTTTCGATCCTAAGTGTTGGAAAACCCTATGCTTTTTATTCTAAATCTCTAATCGGGAGTACTATTTGCAAACCGCCAGTTCCTACAAGTTACTCTATCCTGGAGCGAAGTATTCGTGGCGGTTTTCATTTATTCCGAGGGCCGTTTCCCGTTCCGAACCCCTGGCGGTTAGTTTCCCGTTCTGGACCCCTAGCGGGTAGTTTTCGAGCCTAAGTGTTGGAAATCCATTGTTTTCGCTTCTAATTCTCTTACCGGAAGTCCTATTTGCGAACCGTCAATTCCTACAAGTTACTCAACCCTCGAATGAAGTGCTCGTGCCGGTTTCCAATTTTTCTGTGGGCCGTTTCTCGATCCGGACCCCCGGCGGGCCGTTTTCGAGGGTAAGTGTTGGAAAATAGTCAATTTTCTCTTCTAATTCTCTAATCTGGAATCTTATTTGCGAACCGTCAGTTCGTACAAGTTACTCTACCCTCGAACAAAGTGTTTGTGCTGGCTTTCGATTTTTTTTGGGGGTCGTTTCCCGTTCCGGACCCCTTACAGGCCCTTTTCGAGCATAAGTGTTGGAAAATCCTATATTTTCGCTTCTAATTCTCTAATCGGGAGTCCTATTTGTGAACCGTCAAATCCTACAAGTTACTTTACCCTCGAGCGAAGTGCTCGTGCCGGTTTTCGATTTTTTCGGGGGCCGTTTCCCGTTTTGGACCCCTGGCGCGCCATTTTCAAGCCCAAGTGTTGGAAAATCCTATGTTTTGCATCTAATTCTCTAACCAGGAGTCCTATTTGCGAATTGTCAGTTTTGTCAAGTTACTTTACCCTTAAGCAAAAGTGTTCGTGCCGGTTTTCGATTTTTTCCGGGGGCCGTCTCCCTTTTCAGACCCCTAGCGGGGCCATTTTCGAGCCTAAGTGTTGGAAAATCATCGATTTTCTCTTTTAATTCTCTAACCGGGAGTCCTATTTGTGAATCTTCAATTCTTACTAGTTACTCTACCCTCGAAAGAGGTGCTCGTGCTGGTTTCCAATTTTTTCGGAGGCCGTTTCCCGTTCTGGACCCCCGGTGGGCCATTTTCAAGCCTAAGTGTTGGAAAATCCTATGTTTTCGCTTTTAATTCTCTAACCAGGAGTCCTATTTGCGAGTCGCCAGTTCCTACAAGCTACTCTACCCTCAAACGAAGTGCTCATGCTAGTTTTCAATTTTTTCGAGCACCGTTTCCCGTTCCGGACCCTCGGCGGGCCCTTTTTTAGCTTAAGTGTTGGAAAATTGTCGATTTTCTCTTCTAATTCTCTAACCAGGAGTCCTATTTGCGAACTGTCATACTCTACCCTCGAGCGAAGTGCTCGTGCCAGTTTTCAAATTTTTCGGGGGCCGTTTCCCCTTTCGGACCCCCGGCGGGCCGTTTTCAAGCCTAAGTGTTGGAAAATCGTCAATTTTCTCTTCTAATTCTCTAACCGGGAGTCTTATTTGTGAACTGTCAGTTCCTACAAGTTACTCTACCCTCGAGCGTGGTGCTCGTATCGGTTTCCAATTTTTAAGGGGCCGTTTCCCGTTCCAGACCCCCGACGGGCCGTTCTCGAGCCTAAGTACAGACAAAGGGAATTTGAGGACTGAAAACATTAGCATGTCCAGCATAGTAATCCATACCAGTTTTTAGGGCTTGACTGTTGGCTAACATATTGCTTGATCCTTCTCAATAACTATGGAAGAAAGTCAAAAAAAGAAAAAAAGAACTAAGGAAGAAAGTAGGACCTTTTAGGGTCTTCTTCTTGTAGAGAAATGTCTACAAGGTAAAGAATTTTACGGGGTCTTTACTATTTTGTTTACCAGAGTGAGAAGTCTAAAATAAATGTGTTTTTTTATACTATGTACAAATTAGAAGTCTTAGAAGGAGAAGAACTTATGTTTACCAAAAAAAAAAAAAAAAGAGAACTTACTCTATCTGATACATGTTCCACAGAATTGAGTAGAAATGTTAGTCTTTAGTTGCATCAAACCAGAGATAAATCCTCTATTCTCTGTTTCCGTTTCCTCCGATGAAGACATTTGTCTATAAAATGTAGGGTTGTTTGGTTCTGTTCCCCAAGAACTCAAAGTCTATCTCATCATGCTCCGAGTTCTGAGAATAAAGCTGGAAAAACAAACAAACAAAGCAAAGAAACTACTGATTAGTGAACAGAAAGGAAAACTTCCACCTCAATCTTCAATCTTAAATCAATCTCGCCATCCTAACATTACTTACATAGAATGCAGTCATAGTTCCACCTGAATCTCCCAGAACCATCTTTATTCTCATGTTGAAGTGGCCAAACAAGTAGGAGCCCTTGGATTGAAAACCAATGCCTTAAGATAGAGGGGAAAAAACACTCAATACTCACATAGAAAAATGTATTGAAATATTGGAATTTGTACTTTAGAACTTTTTTTCTGTAATCTTACCCGTGTATTTATCCAAGACAAGGTGAACTTCAGTACCCCCATTTAAGTATTTGATGTGATCATAAGCCCATGCGGGAACAAAGTTTTTCTGAAATGCTACAACTATTGGTGTTCTGGGTGGAGCTGCTAAGATAACAGAGGGGAAGAGTGTAAGATCCCGGTCTCGCTTATAATATTTTATTATATTTTAATTAGAACAATACAATTATTTTAATTAAATGTATTTTAGTTATTTAAGTGGTTAGGATTAAGTGGGGCACACGTGAGATTAGATGTGTGGATTGGTGAGTTGGGTTAATGGGTAGGTGACTTGACCCATAATTTTGACCTAATGACTTAAGCCCAGAGGATATCTTCTTAACCTAATCCCTAATTTTAATAACCGCACGAGACTTATCCCTTCCCACTTATCTCTACAACTCCTCCCGTTTCCCATTCGTCTTCTTCTTCTTTCAATTTCCCAAGCATCTGCAACTTTTGGATCCAACCATCAGAATCAAGATCTGAAGACACAATCATTCTTGGTTCAACTTTCTTATCTCAGGTAATCCTCTCCTCAAACCATTAGGAGTAGGTCTGTACTTTTAGGTTACATCCTTAATCTTTCCAATGTTAGGTTTTGGGTAGGAATACAATGGATCTGTTCATCTGAACATTCTTATCCCATCTTTTATGTCAGATTGGTCATAGGGTTATTCTCGAGCGCTGTGGGAATCTCGGTTTGGGTATTGGTTAGGATCTGTGCATTTTTCAACCCCGGTAAAAAGCAAGTTTCTAAACATAATTTACGAATTTAATACATGTGTTTTTCGTTGATTCCAATGTGGTGCATATAGAAACCATTTGATGCCCTTTCTATGATCTTAATTGTTTTTGTGATGAAATTGGAGAGCGGAGATCTTCACATTGATGTTCTTTTTTATATAGCATTACTGCCGACCCGATCTGTCACAAGTTCTTGGATGGAAACAGTGAGGCTTTGTCACTGTGTATTGGTTGTGGGGCCCAGGTGGACCCCACTGATGAGTGACCAAGACCGTAGATCTGGTAGTGGACCCACGGGCAACCATAGGGATGGCGGACCCGTGTGAGGTGGGCCCGGTTTGGTCCACCATCCAGCAACTGAAGAGGAGGGCTGAAGGTATTGAAGAGGGTTTGGGTTATTTTCGTTTTTGGGACTGTGGGACCCATATGGATCGTTAATTTTAGATCGGGTCCCTATATCTTGAAGAGTAGGCTTGGGCAACCATATTGATGGGGGCTGATCATGGGCTCTTGATCAGTGGGCCATTACCCGGAGTGCACAATTACTGTGCGTTTGTTATGACAGAACTCGATTCTGTGTAAGGAAGAAATGAAGATGACCTGTAGCATTTGCAAAGGAAGAGATAAAGAGAATGCTACCATGTGGATAGATAAGGAGAGAGAGAGAGAGAGAGAGAGAGAGAGAGAATGATGATGTGAGGGGGATAAGGAGAGAGGGAATGATGGAGACGTGTGAGGGATAGATGAGATAAGTTACTGATGAGTTGTAACACTTGGCCATTAGATAAAAAAAAAGAGGGGTGAGTCCTCTTACAATTGTTGTGACAGGACATGGCATTTTGACTTTTCAAACTTTGGCCCATTAGTTTTTGAATTTAAAAAGAGGACCTTAGCTTTTAATGAATTCAAATTAGACCCCTTGGCTTATTTTATGAAGAATTAAATTTGAAAAATATCTTAGGTAGGGTCCTCGAGTTTTAAAAAAAAATATAAACCAAGATTATTATTATTTGCAAATTAATATTAAATGATATCTTTGGATTTTAATGTGTTACAATTATATTTTTGTACTTGGACCAAGTAAATACCGTCCGGGCACACGGTATATTACTAACATAGAGTTTAGTACTTGGTATGACCTCGGGGAAATCCTAATGGATTAGAGTTCAACACATTTCTATTGGAAAACCCTTAAGTGGGTCTATGCACCATTGATGGAGAATTGATGCGTTGATCTTATATTTATTAGAGATTCATTTGGTTGTTGGGTACGAGACCTTATGTTTGACCTTAGGATCAATTCGTATCTATGTCTTAACCTTCACATGCACAAATATGTTGGTTTAGGATATGTACTCCTTTAGATGCATACCCTATTGTGTGTTATGGACTATAAAGTGGCTTGGCAATTTTTCTATGACGATTTGATTATGATATGGAATGTGGAATGGCTAGCACTTTACTTTGACTTAGGATTCTTGTGTCGGAGCTTTATTATTCAGGTCTATTATGCTTATATGTTTATGTTTATGTGGGTCATTTCAGTACGATTGCAGATCGATATATGGACGGTTGATCACCGATGTGACCGGATCACTTATAATCCGCTATGAATGTGAACAGGTTATCCTGTATTTTTAATTTGATCGGTTTATGACCACCGACGTTATGGACGGGCTTTCCCGATTTATTTAGGGCTGACCACCCAAAACGGGGACACTTGTCTTCGTGTGAATCATATTGCTCCTTTTGCTTTGTTTGGATTATGTTATACGTTCTTTCTTGTCGTTGTCATTGTCATTACTTCTATATGATCACACTTGTCTATATTCTTCTTGTTGTTATATTAAATTTCGAATTATGATTATGTACTTGCTGTTTACTTTGTAATATTTGGTGCATAGGTACCGAGCCCTACTTTACCCGAGGAGACAGAGGTGGGTCAAATGTTTCAAACGTTTGAGCCAACTAATGAACCCGAGTGGGATGCCGGAAATGACTTTGGAGCCGTCTGAGCCTTGTAGCTTGTAACGCCTTCCTTAAATTGAGTTCGACCTCCAAGGAAATTAAGATAGTCTCCAATCAATTTTCTTCACCCGGTTCTGGTCCTTCTTGTACTCAACAAGTTTTGGATGAGGAACATTGTCAAACCAAATCTGGAAAACAAAAAATTGAAATCACGTCATCATAATTTTTTGGGACTCTGAGTCCTAAAAGTAACAGCATTAGATCAGCTAATATAAATCATGTTGGCATGGCCTAAAGCTTATTTATAAATATGCAGATGTTTAGTCATAATGATGGGATCACATACATCGAGGTCATTAAAAATTGGACTAGGTGACACAAGAACTTCACTACTGTCATAGATTGGAAAATGTTCTCCTAAGATCGGGCTGCATGTGCAGCCCCAACAGCTGGAGTGCATATGAGCACTATGCCACAGAGCAAAGCTAAAACATAAGCAACTCAATTACAAATTTTAGCACTACCTAACTGAGAATCTCGACATAGCAATTTTCTAGATCAGGTAGAAACCAATGTGATTCCAACTGCACTCGACAATCCAGAAAACAATTATTCAAATTCCCAATGCCCAATCAAGTATATAAACTGAATTTCAGCCAAACAAGCAGAAGAAAAACTCAAATTCCACAACAACAGAAAAATAAACTAATTCAAAAACCAAGAATCAACTGACAGATTGAGATAGATGGATATATATATATATATGTTTACAATTAGAACAATTATACAACCGACGCTTACCAAAGAATCAATCCCACCATGTCCCTACTATTCGGCCACGGAACGGGAAACCGATACCCAATCGGGAGAGGAACCAAGCATCTAAGACTCAGATTCGGGCAATGCCGCTCCTGATGCTCCATTCTCTTCCGAGATTTAAGCTCCTTGATCGCCCTCCAATTATCCAAGCAAGGAATGTAATCAACGGCTCCGGCGAACTTGCAAAACTTCCAATCGATCAGATCCATGGGAGCTGGGATCGAATCATCCCTTCGATCTTGATTCTTGATCTCATCAGTAATAGATGGAGCAGAAGATTTAGGAATTCTTGAGGAGATTTGTTGATATCTTTCCAGATCTGAGAGGGAGAGGGAAGAGAATCGATTGGTGAAGACGAGGATAGAGCCGCAGAGAAGAAGAACGAAGAGAGCCAAGAGGAACGGGTACTTTCTCTCCGAAATTAGGGTTTCGAAAGATGATGCCATTTCCTTTCTTTCTCGAGCTGTAAGAAGAAGAAGAAGATAAAAAAATGGCGGGTAGAGTAGAGAGGGAGAGGGAAAGAGAGGGAAGCGAGCGGATAAGGTCTATAATGACATGATGATTTCGTTCGCACAACAAGGGGTAAAAGCGTCCAAAAATGCTGTACGAACACCAAAATGGGTATATTGATGTATTTCTATTTAAAATGGGCATATACATGTTTAACACCATTTATTTGGTAAAATTCCCATCTTTTTAAGTACTATCTTGTTCTCTTTCTTATTCTAAATTCCACTTCATTTCCGTATTTGTATTCTTCAAAAGTTTCAGCAGTCATATAGCTTGGTGGGCCAGTTGTGTTGATGTAATTATATTTTTGTTACATGTCAGCTCATACCACCTGCATAAATGATAGGCGTGGTGTCATTAATTGCCAAGTACGGGGTGTCAATTAAAGCCATAGCACCATATGTTTGTGTGCTAATGAAGAACCAATTCGGACCGACCAAAATCTATGGATGTTGTGTCCTAGGGCGCTAGAACCATTAAGAATTAGATTTATTTTCAAATATTACATACTCCAAAAATATTAAACTAAAATTGTAACAGTGAAAAAGCAAATGAGGTAATCTGCTAGTTTTATGGATGTAAACGAAAATCGAAAAACCATCTAACTAGACCGAACCATGGTTAATAACCATGTTTCATGGTTCGATTACGAGTACAATTTTTAAAATAAAAAAATCGCACTTCATAGTTCGATTACGGTTTTCAATATCGACTCACGGTTATTAACTGAACGGAACCGTAAAATACAGTTTGGTTAACCAGCACACAGTTAATCGTACCATTATACTAATAAAAAAGAAAAAATGCCTAAATTAAATATGTAAATAATTCTTCACTTAAGTATACACTTGACAAAATGATTTTTAACGATTTTTAACGGTTTTTCTGAATACGGTACTGTTATAGTTTTTAACGGTTAACTGTGGTTTGGTTTTTAATGATTTTTCTAGATACCGTTATAATTTTTAAAGCTAAAAATCATAATTCACGGTTCAGTTAATGGTTTTCCCAAAATGAATGGTTAACTAAACCGTGAAACCCCTAGCTAGTTTGAGTGATTGTATTGGTTGTTCTATGCTTGTTTTGGGTCTGTTCGACGTCCTACTGGATCATTCATTGAGCTCTTTTGAATAAGGACAGTGTGCATGGACATCCATGCAGACAACCATGTGGCACACATGGGCACTGATCTAGATGGACCATCAAAACCCCCACCCCCTATTTATGCCAAATCTAAAAGGATTGGACCGTTGGATTATATGTCACAATTTCTTTTTAATATAAAATCATTAAACTTATGGGTCATGGGTCAAAGGTGTTAGGATGATCTGATGGACTTATAATTTTGCACATAGGTAAGTCACATCCAGATCTTCCAATATCCCATAGTCCCCATGAATAATCGGGCCCCACATAGCTGCCTTGACAATGTCCATGGTAGTCATCCTTAGGAGAGCGTGACCCTATATATACATATAGGGATGTGCTCGACGGTGGATTTCCGTATGAGTGTGTGTATAATATCAGTTTTATTTCTCCTAAGAAAGACCCACCATGATCAAATCCAGCCCTATCACACTCAATAACCCCCATGAATTGGTACTCCACCTAATTTGATACTAATTTGAATTATATTCATTATTGGGCATCCCGTGCATATGTCATTGTGGGGCCAAAGTAAGGAAAGGATGGGGGGGGGGGGGGGGGATTAAAAGATCTAGATGGCCTCCCTACATCTGTGTAAATTTACAAGCTTATGAGATCATCTTGACCCCTTGATTCCATGGCCCATAATCTTAATTTTATATTAAAAAAATTATGACAATCATCCAATGGTTAGGCCATTTAGATTGGTATAAAAAGTGGGATCAGTCACATTCATGGGGCGGTGTGTGCGGCTCTTTTGGGTTTGTGATTAGGTCGGCCAACTAAGATGTGCACGCTGTAAGATCTGTGTGTTGGTGCGATAGTCAAATCTGCACTTCTCTATTGTCATCAGTTTTTGTCAAGTTCAAACCTTGCCTCTGAAAGCTTGAGCATGGGAGATCAAGTTCACTCCGAAAGATTAAGTCTTAAAAGGCCAGTGAATTATCAAGTCATATTCTCCAATTTGTGCTAACCTATTTAGGTAAATTGGACATTAGGCAAGCCAAGAGAAGGCCCCTAAAACCCTTAATTTAAATAGTTAAATCAATAGGGACGTATATAACTTAACTGAGCAGTCGAGTTGCTTAGTTCTGGTGCCTCATAATAGGGCTGTGGCTAGCCGTAAGTGCCCAAGAAGCTCATTGTAGCCCTTTTTTGGTGAGCCTTTCTAGCAAGCCCGTTTTGGGCCATTTTGTACTTCGGAGAGCTTATGGCTAGCCGTAGGCCATTCTACGGCAAGTCATAAAGCTAGCCATAGATCAAAAGGGCAGTTTTGAATGTGAAGTCAAACTAGTTGTTGAGATTTTCAGTTAACCATAAGGTAATCACAGCTAAATATAGACTAGTCATTGGAGCTCTCTCTCTCTCTCCCATATAGATAAATATATATATATATATATATGAGAGATGCTCTTATGAGAGATATCTCTCACCATAAATGAGAGATTGGGTGGGTGCCCTCACATCCATATCCAATGCCAACAACTTAAATGTGAGGGCCCCTACCCCTATCTCTTATATAAGGTGAGAGATATCTCTCATAGGAGTGTATATATATTTATGAGAGATAGGGTAGGGGCCCACAGATCCATATCCAATGCCAACAACTTAAATGTGAGGGGCTTCACCCTATTTCTCATATCAAGGTGAGAGATGCTCTTATAGGAGCATCCCCCACATATATATATTGTAAATATTTAGGCTTCCGTGAGAATTATTGGTGGGGCCCTCCTAGGAACCCATCTATACTATGCACAAATAGGGACCCCCTAGTAGTCAATAATCCCAAGGATTAGCAGACAACTGAATGGACTGAACTATTGGATCGAGGGTTGAATCTTTCTTTTTAATATGAAGCCATTAAATTTGTGAGCCACAAATGAAGGGATTAGGGGCATGGGTTTGGGGTCAAACTTGATACTTGGGGTGGTCTCACATAGATCTTTCCATCCCCCTGGTCCCATCCCCAAATGGAACACATAGTTGGGCCCTACAGAAAGTTCTTGTATAATAAGTGAATATGGGAATGGCACTCCCGAGCTGCAGCTGAGGGAACCATCAGCTAGAGTGTGTGGTCTCCACGTGTGGAAAACCAAAAAACGTGAACTCTAGGGCCCGCTCAAAAATTTCACATTTCCCCCAACCGGCTTCAAACTAAACCCAATCCAAAACTTTTGCTCTGCAACTTTTACTGAACGTCTCTCTCTTGCTGCAGCTCTCCCTCTCTCGTCTCTGCCTCTTAACTCATGTCATCTCTCCCGGGCGTCATTTCTCTCGTTGTAGATCTTCCTCACGACACCTCTGCCTCTCTGTTAGAAACGAGTAGAAACCAAGATCCCTAGATATTGCGTATAGATCACTGCGGAAATAAGCTTGAACTAATATAATGAAATCATACCTGCGGGATCTCTCTGATTTGATCTTGATCTTACAGCAACCCGAAAACCTCAAGATCTTCAACTGTATTCCTATATGCTAGAACTCGCACCAGGGAGTGCTTCTTTTGTGAATTCTCCTCTGCTCTCTAAAACCTAGATTTCTCTCTTATTATTCTTGTATGTTAACCTAAAGAGCAATAACGCATATTTATAGGCTACAATAGGGACCTTAAGAAGGAAATAAGGATAGGCTCCTTATGGAAATAGGAAACCCTAATTCGACCCAAATTAGAATCCTAGTTCCATAAATTACAATTCAGTCCACTAAAGAATTGTAATTGCACTCCAGTCCTTATTCTCAAAATAATATTCCGAGCTTCTTGTTATTAAATGCTTATTAATCTCCCCACGTTAAGATTTCAGATATCCATAGATTAAATAATTACTGACATCTATATTTAATCGATATCTTTATAATTCATTGAGACCTTACACTTAACTTATTTGATATGTCGGACACAAAGTCCACCTACAGGGTTTGCCATAATCAAAACTTAAAAGCTTCATCAAGGGGATATCATCAATCCCTATTTCGGGACTTGGATTCCGTCAATAAACTAATATCCACCATACACGTAGTGTAGTCATCCAATTCACTGAGATTATTGACCCATAAAAGATCTCACTCCTTCGTAAATCAAAATGCCAAACACTAAATGTATGTATCTATTATTTATGTTGGGATTAAGAGTACAAGAACTCATAATAACCATTTGGATGTTCATCATCTTATATAGTCAGTATAAAGACAATAAACCCAAAAACACGGTCATGTTCAATACACACATAATGTACTAGCTTAATGAGTTGAAACTATACCGTTTCCCGCAGCTAAGACAAGTCCGCTGAAACATCATGCTACAATCGTACCGACGGTGTGTCCAAATCCATCTAGATTATGAACAACTTATATTCCATAAGTGAAAGTCCGGGGATCCAAACCCTAGAGGGGGGGGGGTGAATAGGGTGAGCTCCAATTATGACCAATTTTAATCAAATTTAACTTCTTTAAAACAAACTAGTCACAAGTGATGATTATCAAACAAAATGCGGAAGCTTAATAAAAACAATCACCACAAAGCAAGCACCATCACACAAGGATTTATAGTGGTTCGGCCTCAATGCCTACATCCACTACCGGCTTGTGATCCAACACCCCACCGGATTTTCACTATTTATGCTTTTCAATAGGCTAAGCAATAACCTTTACAATATGCTTTTCAAGGCTAAGCAATAACCTTTACAATGATGTTTTTCAAGGCTTAACATCAACCTAAACATTATGCTTTTATAGGCTAAGCAATAACCTCTTCAACCACAAGGTTGGTTATCTCACTAAGTTAGTGTCTATAATACACTTGATGGAGATTCAATTAAGTTCATTACATTTGCCTCTAAAATAGGCGGATATGAAAATGAAAATCTAATACACACACACACACTATGAATGCAAAGATGAAAGTACATGATGTGTGTGTGTGAAGTCCTCAATCATTTTGAAAATGAAAGCTCATAAATGTATGCCTAAGGCTTTTGAAAGTTTTAGCTCATAAAAACATTTATGATTGAGGAAGGAATGCAAGTCACATGTTAAAAGTAACAACTTGTTAATGATATCAAAGATTCACAAGTTGTATGAAATTAATTAGCTCTAAACATGTGATGCATAGGGATGTCAATCAAATCAACAACGTAGCTCAAAACATAAAAATAGATTTGATTGAAATTAGGGGACAAATCATATGTAATTATAAATACAACTTGAAAATGGTATACCAATCAATGCAAGGCAAGTTGTGAAACTTTAAAACAAATTCACGTATGATTTGTAAAGATGTTGAATCCACAACATAAGATATATTTTGAAAGAGATTTTCTTATGATGAAAAACAACACCCAAAGATTCAACCAAGTATATGAATCATATTACATCTAATTTCAAAGATGTTTCCATTAACATGATCTACTTAGATTTACCAAGGATAAAGTACTACTTGGCTTGAATCAATGGTGATGCATCCAAAACAATAGATCAATTCAAAATATAAAACATGCTAAGGATACAACACATCATAGGTTAACATGCTACTAAAGATTTATCAAAGATAAAATAAAAACATGAAAACATATGATATGAAAAGATGTTGAATCCAAAACATAAGATAGTTTTGAAAGTGATTTTCTTATGTTGAAAAACAACAACCATAGATTCAACCAAGTATATGGATCATGTTACATATAATTTCAAAGATGTTTTCATTAACATGATCTACTTAGATTTACCAATTCAAGTACTACTTGGATTGAATCAAATGGTGTTGTATCCAAAACAACATAAAACATGTTAAGGACACAACACTTCATACATAGTTTATCATGCTACACAAGATTTACCAAAAATAAAACAAAGCATGAAAACATATGATTAAGGAAAGTAGAGCCTACTTGGTGATTTAACTTCATTAATCCAAGCTTTAACTTTCCTAATGATCCCCTTCATCCCTTAGTTCATTTCCCTTCTATTTGCCTCAAAACCCCTCAAGGAGGGCCTTAAAATTCCCAACTTTTGGCAAAGGAAAGTGTAAGTCCACCTGGATCCGAACCCTAGAGGGGGGGGGGGGGGGGGGGGTGAATAGGGTGAGCTTCAACTATGACCAATTTTAACCAATTTTAACTTCTTTAAAACAAACTAGTCACATGTGATGATTTATCATACAAGATGCGGAAGCTAACAAAATAATCACCACAAAGCAATCACCATCACACAAGTATTTATAGTGGTTCGGCCTCAATGCCTACATCCACTACCGGCTTGTGATCCAACACCCCACCGGATTTCCACTATTTATGCTTTTCAATAGGCTAAGCAATAACCTTTACAATATGCTTTCCAAGGCTAAGCAATAACCTTTACATTGATGTTTTTCAAGGCTTAACATCAACCTATACACTATGCTTTTAAAGGCTAAGCAATAACCTCTTCAACCACATGGTTGGTTATCTCACTAAGTTGTGTCTTTAATACACTAGATGGAGATTCATTTTAGCTCATTACATTTGCCTCTTAATTAGGCGGATATGGAAATGAAATACAAATACACACTCACACTATGAATGCAAAGATGAAAACAAATGAAGTGTGTGTGTGTGGTCCTCAATCATTTTGAAAATGAAAGCTCATAAATGTATGCCTAAGGCTTTTGAAAGTTTAAGATCATAAAACATTTATGATTGAGGATATGATGCAATCACATGTTAAAAGTAACAACTTGTTAATGATATCAAAGTTACACAAGTTGTATGAAATGGATTAGCTCTAAACATGTGATGCATAGGGATGTCAATCAAATCATCAATGAAGCTCAAAACATAAAAATAGATTTGATTGAAAAGAGGGGACAAATCATATGTAATTATAAGGACAACTTGAAAATGATTTACCAATCAAAGTAAGGCAAGTTGTGAAGCATTAAAACAATAATACACATATGATTTGTAATGATGTTGAATCCAAAACATAAGATACATTTGAAGGAGATTTTCTTATGATGGAAAAACAACACCCAAAGATTCAACAAAGTATATGAGACATGTTACATCTTTCATTAACATGATCTACTTAGATTTACCAATAAAGTACTACTTTGATGAATCAATGGTGATGTATCCAAAACAATAGATCTATTCAAAATATAGAATATGCTAAGGATACAACATATCATATATTAACATGTAACAAAGATTTACCAATGATAAAACAAAACATGAAAACATATGATTTGTAAAGAGGTTGAGTCCAAAACATAAGATAGTTTTGAAAGTGATTTTCTTATGATGGAAAACAACAACCAAAGATTCAACCAAGTATATGGATCATGTTACATATGATTTCAAAGGTTTTTACATTAACATGATCTACTTAGATTTACCAAAGTTAAGTACTACTTGAATTGAATCATATGGTGTTGTATCCAAAACAATAAATCAACTCAAAACATAACACATGTTAAGGACACAACACAAACATAGTTTATCATGCTAGAAATGATTTACCAAAAATAAAACAAAGCATGAAAACATATGATTAAGAAAGGAAGAGCCTACTTGGTGGTTTAACTTCATTAATCCAAGCTTTAGCTTTCCTAATCTTCCCCTTCATCCCTTGGTTCTTTTCCCTTTTGATATGCCTCAAATCCTCTCAAGGAGGGGTTAAAAATTCCCAACATTTGGAAAGGGAAAGAACTCCTTTTTATAGCCAAAAGAGCCCCAACGGCTAGTTTAGCCGGTTGACCGGCCATGACAGGCCGGTTGACCGGCCAAGCACAACGGTCATAAAAAGAGCCGTTGTGCCAGCCCGGTTGACCTGCCCTGTGTGGCCGGTTAACCGGGCCTCTTGGCCGGTTGACCGGCCACACAAGGCCGGTTGACCGGGCCTGCCCAGAATTTCCCATTTTTTTTGGTTTCTGAAGATTTTCTTTGGGGATCTTTTGGGCCATTATAATCAAGCTTTTTCACATGTTTTAAATCATTCAAAGATGTATAAAAACATGAAACATCCAAAGCCTAAAATGATTTGAAACTTTAAACCATAGGCTAGCTTGATTTCTAAAAACTCCTTTTTCAAAAACAATGCATACATATATGATTTTGAAGAGATGAAAGTATGCAAAGCTCAAACCTAAATACCTAACATGATTTTTCAAAAGTAATGCACAAGGAATTAGGTTTTCAAAAAGAGTTTGGGTTCTAAAACCAATGCATCCAAGTTTAGAACCAAAACATGCATAAAACAAATACTTTTCCAAAACTTAAAAACTATGCATGTATAAAACTAGATTTCAAGTTTTCTTTAAACCAATGCAAGTGTGTAAATCAAATGATGCTAGAATGATTATGCATCCATCAAATTGCAATCTACAAAAACCCTAACAGAAAGAACTCATATTTATAGCAAAAAGTGCCTAACGGCTAGTCCCCGGTCGACCTGGAAACAGGTCTCGGTCGACCGGGAACACACAACGGTCAGAAATATGACCGTTGGTGCACCAGGGAAAATTCTGCTTGCAGTGTTCCCGGTCGACCTGGACCTTCCCAGTCGACCTGGAACACAGCGTTTCTGGCCCGGGACCAAAATTCCCAAAATTGCATATTTTTTGCATATTTCAAAGTCTTTTCAAGTGGGAATTTTTGGGCCATCAAATCAAGCTTGGAAACATGTTTTAAATCAAACTAAGTGATTTAAAAAACATGAAACCCAAGAAGCCTAAAAAGATTAGAAAGATTTAAAACCAAAGGCTAGCTTGATTTCTAAAACTCTTTTCACATAAAAATGCATACAAAAATGATTCTGAAAGAGATGAATGTATGCAAGGCACAAACCTAAATTCTCAATATGATTTCTCAAAAGTAAAGCACAAAGAATTAGGATTTCAAAAGAGTTTGAATTCTAAAACCAATGCATCCAAGTTTAGAAACAAAACATGCATAAAACAAGATTTCTTCAAGTCTAAAACCAATGCATGTAAAAAACCAGATTTCAAGATTTTCTAAAACAATGCATGTGTGAAATTTCAAATGATGCTAAAGTGAAAATGCATCCATCAAATTAAAAATACAAAATTCCTAACAATCCCCCCCTTTGCAATTTGATGGAAACTTACTCATCATCGAAATTACACACTAAGTCTTCAGCTCCCCCTCAGCTGGACAAGTCTTGAAATCTTCTTGGATGCTTCTTCTCTTAGCTTGGACTCTTGGGCTTTAATCTTCTTGATGCTTGGTGCTTGATCAATCTTCAATCTTTCTTTCTTCTTTCTTTCTTTGGCCAAGCATTTTCTTTAGCTCCAAGCTTTCTTTCTTCTATTTGCTCTCCCCCTTAGACCATGCCTCTCTCTCCCTTTGGCTAGATATGCATTCTCTCCCATTGTAGAAGATCATACACAACTCTCCTTAGGAAACTTGGACATTCTCTTCACCCTTTTGAGAACTTGAATGCTCTCTCCCCCTTTGAAGAGTAGGAGATCTTTGAGTACTTGAATGCTCTCTCCCCCTTTGACATTAAATTGCAAAGGTACCTACACACATGAAATAAGGAAAATACCTTTAGTAGCACCTGTTAACAAATGAAATCGAAAAAGATAATCATAACAGGTGATCATGTATGGTAGTAGTCTCTAAGGGTCTAAAGGCAATCCAAGGGTCAATTTGATCAAAACTAATACTTCCTATGAAGGTTTACACTCCCCCTCAATCCATTCTCTTCTTTTGTCAAACATTTGACAAGATATAACTATTTGGTTCAAGAAGTAGATGGTTTAACCAAGTGAGGGTCAACTTCAAAGAAAGGATTAGATTCATTTAACTATAGAGCACAATATGATCAAATTACCAATTTGTCTACTTTATAGAATAAAGGACACTCACATGCCTAATAATTAATAATGCAACAATTTGCCCATATAAAATCTCAGTTAGATGAGAAGACAAAATATACTAAAAATGAACTACTCAAAGACAAATACATAAAGTATGTTTTTAGTATAAATTTCCAACAATCTCGACGTCATTGTGTCGAGCTGCAATCTATGTGTCCTCTCCCAATCTATGTCCTCACTGCAATCTTCATCTTCCTCCTTTTATCATCTTGATTTTTCTACTCTTTCCTTTTGAATTGCATGAAACCCTAGTTTTGATGATGAGATTGTGAGATTTTCTGCTTTCCTACTTGTACGCAAAACCTAGGAAGTGCATTTGGCGGCATTTTTTTAGGGTTTTGTTTCAGTTTAATCCCACTAGGCTTTGTGCTTCTCGTTAACCAATAATTGGTTTTCTGTGATTTTGGTTTACCAATAGGTAGAGCCAATTGATCGGAAGGGGACTCTCATGAAGCTTCGCTTCATACAAGTGACTGGAAAAGATAGAAACACGGGCCATGCAATAGAGATTTCTCATGACACTCTTTCGATCCTTTATAAATGCAATTGCCATTACCCACCATCTCATGCTTTAGAGGTGGATTTTGGTCCCTATCACAGCTATGTAGGTTTTGGTCCCTGTCACAGCTAGTATTGACGACTCTCTCTCTCTGAAAATCGATCGAGGCACATAATGGGAAGATTTGAATGTAGATTACGAGAATTTGCGATATCAAGCTATCAAATGATCCTATTAATTTTAATTCCACAAATCTTAATCACTATACTTTATGTAGGTTTTCGGTGATGAAATCATTAATCACCCTTTCTCTTGTTTGTCCCCTAATATCTTAATTTGAAGATCTCAGTGTTAATAGGCTTAAATCTTGTATCAGAAAGAAGATGGTCTCATCTTAGAATGCAAGGAGATATTATATCCAGATAGCAAAATGTAGCGGTTGTAAGCACAATCGGTTCCTATTATTCAAGTTAACTAGGTTGAACCTTTGTCGGGATTACATATAAGGATTTTTTGAAGGGGGAGTTTTTGCAGTCTCAACCAATTACTTTGTAACTATGAATGTCATTATCCTTAAAAAGAATAAAAAAAACTTTGAATGTCATTCTCCACTAAACATGGTTGCTGATACTAATGAGATGAGTGTAAGCTGCCTGTTTCATTGTGACATCCCGTCAAACAAGATGTTTCATAAAATCAATTGGGTACAAGATGTCTCACTGTAAGTCATTTTACTGCTTTTGATTGCAACTTGGATCGTTGCCCTTGATGGTCAGAGGCAGATCCTACAAATTCAAGGTGTGTCCAACACGTTCACCGGTCCACTAGTGGGCCCTATTGTCAGTAGGCTACATCTGATTTTTCTAGATAAATCTTCATTGCAATTGAGCGGCATCTAAGAACCCATAGAATCGCAATTTCATACCAGGAAAAGAGGAACTAATAGAAGTGGGATCAGTTTTTGCATAAACACAGCAATGCTTGCATAAATGACAATGTGACATATTCCTAAGAACCCACAGAATTTCAAAATCCATTCATTGATGTCTGTGACAACAAATAATTCGTAAGAAACCACAAAATTTTAAACCCCTCAGAATTCCTAAGAACTCGCAGAATTGCAGCTGACACCTTCAGTTCTACAGTTGGCACCTTCTCTTCTTAGTGGGATACTTGTGTTCGACAGTGATGCTGTCGATGAGGGTGGATTTGACGAATTGATGGAGGTGGGGGGAGAGCTTGGCCAAGTGTCCTGTGATCTTTTTGCGGAGGATGACGGTGGAGAGCTACCTGACGTTGGGGGTCTTGGATGAGGGTCCTTCGACAGATGTTTTATCTGCTCCTCCGCTTGTGGCCTGCATGGTAGTCTGGCATACAAAACTGTATCAATAGCAACTCCAACGACTAAGCCATCTCTCTCTCTACTTCGATTCGATTTGATTTTCTTTCATTTTCGCTTAGTTTTACTCTCTCTCGCTAGTGCCGTCTACTCGCGTGTTCCACGATAGGGCCGAGAAGGTCGCGCAGCTCGACATAATGACACCTAGAGACAGAGGTGTTGTGAGGGAGATCTGGAGCAAGAGAGATGACACGAGTTGAGAGGCAGAGAAGAGAGAGAGAGAACTGCAGCATGAGAGAGGCGTTCAGTGAGAGTTGCAGAGCAAAAGAGTTTTGGATTGGGTTGAGTTTGAAGCAGAAAGGGGGAAATGTGAAATTTTTTAGCAAGCCTTGGAGTCCACGTTTTTTGGTTTGCCACACGTGGAGACCACACACTCCAGCTGATGATTCCCTCAGCTATAGCTCAGGAGAGCCATTCCCCATATATATATATATATATATATATATATATAGGGGCTAGCTCTCCTAAGCTCAAGCTTAGGATAAGGTAAGCTCAAGTGTGTGGTGGGGCTCACTTGGGGACCCTCATGGGGATGGGGATGGGGGAATTTCAAGGACTCCTTGGGATCCTCCTCCCTGTAAAAAATTAGCCCCAACAATGATTTCTTTCACCTCCATATTGGCCCAAAAGTTTAATGGTCAGTAGTCCATTCGGATCGATACATAGTCAATCCAACGGTCCAGTAAATTCGGATCTAATCGAAAGTTGGGGGACATTTGTAATTTAGGTGGGTCATGTGTTTGGTCCATTTGGATGGACCAAAGGTGAGCCCCACAAGCATGAGCTTACGAAATTTTATCTTAAGCTTATATATTATATATATATATATATATATGAGCAAGGCTCTCCTAAGCTCAAGCTTAGGATAAGGTAAGCTTAAGTATATGGTGGGACCCACCTAGGGACCCACATGGGGGATTTTAAGAACTCCCTGGGATCCTCATATCCGCAAAAAATTAGCTTCAATCGTGATTTCTATCAGCTCTATCCGGGCCCTAAAAGTCTAATGGTCAACAGTCTATTTGGATCGGTACACAATTGATCCAACGGTCCAATAAATTCAGATTTGACCGAAAGTTGGTGGACATGTCCACTTCAAGGGGGTTGTGTGTTTGGTCCATTTCAATGGACCAAGGGTGGGCCCCACAAGCTTAAGCTTACGGAATTTTATCATAAGTTTGAGCTTATGAGAGCCTTGCCCATATATATATATATATATGTACATGTATATATACATGTATACATGGGGGGAATTTTAAGGACTCTCTGGGATCCTCCTATCTGTAAAAAATTAGCCCCAACCGTGATTTCTATTATCTTCATATGGGTTCAAAGTTTAAAGGTAAGTAGTCCATTCGGATTGATATATAGTCAATCCAACGGTTCGGTAAATTCGGATCTGATTGAAAGTTGGTGGACATGTGCAATTTAGGGGGGGTCATGTGTTTGGTCCATTTGGATGGACCAAAGGTGAGCCCCACAAGCATGATCTTGCGAAATTTTATCCTAAGCTTGAGTTTAGGATAAAATTCCTTAAGCTGATGCTTGTGAGGCCCACCCTTGGTCACCCTTCACTACTAGAAAAAAGGGTTTTTATATCGGCTAAAAACCGATATAAAAGACCTATTATATCGGCTTTTCAGTAAACTTCAAACCGATATAAGTACCCCCGATATAATAAACAACTATAACCGATATAATATGTGTATTATTTCATATCGGTTTTTGGACAACTGATGTCCTTTGAACCTAAAATTATAACACATATTACTGTAAAACCGATATAAAAAAAAAGTGAAACCGATATAAAAAATATTTATAATATCGGTTTTCATAGAACTGATGTGTTTTGAAACTGAAATTATAGCATACATTACTGTAAAACAGATATAAAAAAGAGTGAAACCGATATAAAAATTATTTATAATATTGGTTTTCGGAGAACTGATGTGTTTTGAAACTGAAATTATAGCATATATTATTGTAAAACCGATTTAAAAAAGAGTGAAACCGATATAAAAACTATTTATAATATCGGTTTTTGGAGAACTGATGTGTTTTGAAACTGAAATTATTACTGTAAAACCGATATATAAAAGAGTGAAACCGATATAAAAATTATTTATAATATCGGTTATAAAGGGCTTTGTTATATCGGTTTTTTGAGATTGTATTATATCGTTTGTTTTGTAACCAATTTAATATTATATATGCATTTTTTTATTAAAAGAATTTGCATTGTTGCAGTACCTATAAAACCTGCAGTACCATAAAATAAACTTGCAATACCATTGCAGTACACTGTACACCAATAAAACTTTGCACTATATATACAATGTGATCATATATATACATATATATATAACTAATTAATAATTAACATAAAGCTTGACTAGACAAATCTCTATGGAAATATTGTGTGTGTGTATATATATATAGTATCTACATTGTCTTCCATGGGATGTACAAAAAGTTGGAACTATATATAACAAAAAAACCAAAAGAACGTGATTTATGTGGAGTATTCATGAGCATGATGGCCCACTACATCAGCTACTTATATAATGATGATTAAGGCAAGACAATAGAAGGGTTTTAACATCAGCATCTGTGCAAAGTGATGAACAATCTGATGTTATCAAGACCATTAACTAATATCATATGAAGCTCCTTTACCAGACCCAAGCAATTGATGAGCTTGTTTAAGATGGTAATAGGAAATAGAAGTACATGAGAATAATAATTGAATCAAAGGCAATGGTGGGAGTAAGTTGAACGCAAATAGACAAGGGGAGGCTTTGTAGATGATGATCATGATGATTAATTAGCAGCTATCAAGAAGATGAAACATGCAGTACCTCTTGAGTAGAAAATGACAATGACACCAGAAGTTGAGCATCTGAGGAAATGACAGGCTCTACATCTTGTTTTAGCATGATCTGTCCGGATAGCCAACTAAAAGAACTTGATATATATTGGATGATGTAAACACCAGGAACGTCAGCATCTTCCTCAAAGTAAATGGAATATCCTAATTTTGAAAATGACTCAATTCCTACAAAACCATTTTTTTTTCAAGTATGGAATCATGACAAATGCCTAGAAACATCCATCTCAGAACATATAGAAAGTAGATATTGAAAGAATTATAACCAAGCATGTTTGGGAATTTTTTTCCCTAAAACTTGGGTGTACTGTACATCTTCATTCTGACGATGCTAAGTAAAATGTATGTATCCATCTCACTTATACATGCAACTTTTAGAAGTCTCTATGCTGCATGATACCAATGTTAAGAGTGTCATTATTCCTAAAAATGGGAGGCATGCCCCCTGTCTGGGACTTGTTGCTTCATGAAAATTATAATTATTTTTAAATATGAAATCAAGAAGGACCAGACTTCTAGAATCTGAATACACATGTAAACAACCAAACATCATTGTACGAAAAAACATACTTACATTTAGCCAAAAAGGGAAAAAAAAAGATAGAAAAAAAACATATTTCACGAAGTGTACACACAACTACACATTATTTTGAGAGGACTTGAGCAACAAAGTTGGATAAGAAAGCACAACATGTTCCATAACAACACCAAAATGAGTAAAACTGTGTTCCCCAACCATGATAACTGTGTGCCTTTGATTTTCCTCGTCCAAGAGGAAGCATGTAAATCATTACCCCAGGTTTTGTTCCCCTTTGTATGCTAAGGACACCATTTGTAAGGGTACGCTCATAATAATCCACATATGCCATTTCTTTCATCCATCTGAATAAGTTGCGTGAAACCTACATAAAAACAATATAAGTCCCTATAAGTAAAGCAAAGTAAGAGAGGGAAAAAAAATAGTTCAATGCTCTTACACGAAAACACAGATGGAAAAGGTCTCATACAGTATACAATCTAAAAACAATAGACATTCAATATGGAAAAAAAAAAACATGTAATTCTATTACACAAGGTCAATCCTTATGCATACAAAAGACACTGAAAAATATCTTAAAATATGCAATTGGAATGAATAGGATAAAACAGAATGAATGCAACTTGAAATAGAAATCAATATCTGATTCTCAATTAAAAGTATGTTCACTTTATCCAGGCAAAAAAGCTATTGGTTGTCATGATGAAAAGCAAGTAGACAAACCTTGAGCATATTGTAAGTAGTGCAGGATTCTTCGTTCTCTGTTTCTAGAGTAGTAGCTAAACGTTTTGGGTCTTACCTAAACATAGATAACCATAATAATGTTCATAACAAACACATTTATAACTACTTCACATAAACCTAACTACATATCAATAGAAAATTGGGAGAAAGTTGCCTTTTTGAAGAGAATAAAGTCTAAGAATTTCCTACCATCACTAGGTAAAAATCCAACCTAACCCAAGGGAACATTACACAAGTGGATTGAAAATCCATTTATTTAGGAGTCCTTCCTTATTAGGATTCAAACTTCAGATTCAAACTTCAACACCCACCTACACCAATCTCCAATCCAACCTTCAAAATTCATCCAAGCTGAACCCAACTTCCAAGTCAAACAACCCATTCAACATCCCACCACACTCGGCCTGCAATCCGAAAAAACAACCCGTTTAACATCCCACCACATAGGGAATCAGATCTTGGTAGTTGGCAACATGTTAAACCATCACAAAATTTTCAAAATCGTTAATTAATTGGGTCTATCAATGTAGAGTCATAAGATGGTTCAAACCTACAATTGGTCTACACCAGTTGATCTTCTAACATTTAAAAAAAAAAAAAAAAAACCACTGAAACCTTTAAAAAAAAAACCCCCCATCTATCCATTGCCACAATCACACCACCACCATCACAACATGCACAACACATACAAAAAATAAAAATAAAAAATCTGTTGTCATACAAACAAATTTACAACCTAAAGTTACATAAATAAAAAAACAATAATACCTGAGGTGGTTATCAAATCCGTGAGCAGAGATAGGGTTGCAATGACTGCAGAGAGAGGATTGCAGACCTAAGGAAGAAGAAGAAAAAAGCAACAATGAAAAGAATAGAAAGAATAGAGATGAGGAATCACTGCGATTCGCTGCCTTAGTGAGATTGGGCAAATTTCTCCCCAAAACAGAGAAGAGATTGGGGCATATTTGATTTTTCATTTTTGCCCAAAATTCTTCATAAATTGCATTGTCGCTTAGGAGTCATTATTGCACATTGCACGTTAAAGGTAATATAATATGCACTGATAGATAATGCTGATGAATCTCAAAGATAACTTCTTCTATTTTGATGCTATAAATTTCACTACCACCTACAACAATCACTGCATGCACTCATTATATAATTACGACATGACCTTTCCATTTTTTCCAAGGACAGTGAACAGGAATCTCCATACATGTTCCAACAAAAGTTTCAAAAAATATGTTCCTAAGGCAATAGATAAATAATATCTTAACAGCCATCATCGAATATAATGGTGCAAACTAAACTGTATATGCAAGAATCAAGATTCTGCTTTCCAAATGAAAATAGAGGTAAATGACAAAGTGTAAATAAACAACCTTTGCCACTGTTTCACCAAGGCAAATTTTCTTGGCTGGTTTTCCAGTCATTTGCTATTTTCTAGGGAACATTAAAAACTCCAAATCAGCAACCTCTTTGCATTTCGGGTGAGATTTGTCTTCAGGATCAACAAAATGCTCAATCTCTGTAAGCGTGAATTCACGCACTCTCAAAAGTCCTTGGCGAGGAGATATCTGTAACACAGACAGCAGTTTCCAGGAGATGGTGGTCAACTTAATTATACATAAACAAACAATTGCAATCAGCTTATGCACAAACAAACAATCTCATAAAGTCAAATAATTAAGTGGAACATCAACAGTACATCATGAGCCTGTATTTGTTTGTGTGTGTGTGTGTGTGCGATGAAGAAAGATACAAAAAAGAAACCCATGGCCACATCAATGCATTCAGCATGAGAAACAATGAAACATAGCAACTGATCAAGCATATCAGACATTCAAATGATTTCACATGAAGAACAAATGGAGGAGAAACCTCATTTCTAAAAGCTTGACCAATCTGGGTTGCAACAAAAGGAAGCTTGTTCCCATTATAATAGTACAAGTCCTTGAAGTTAACAAAGATGCCTTGAGCTGTCTCAGGGCGCATATACCTACAGTTCAAGGTTTCAAGCTAAGTAGAGATCTAGACAGAGAAAAATTGCAAGCAAATAAATGGAAAAAACCACTCAAGAAGATCCTTGCAAATTCTCACCCAGGGCTCAAGCCAGAAGAACGTGATTTATATGGAGTATTCATGAACGTGATGGCCCACCGGCCACTACATCAGCTACTTATATAAGTGAATCGATCATATCCATCTCATAGAAAATAAAAGAACACAACAAACACCACAATCATACCACATTAATGCCCATGACTCATTCCAGAAGTAGTACCTGCAAACTTAAACCACACTCCCCCTTTTTGTCACAAATTGAAAAAGAAAAAATAATCATGGATGTATAAAAGACTGACAATAATGCAAGCAGATAATAGACAATGAAAGTAAAAAAAGCAGTTAATCACCAATACCATAAAAACATCCATATCAGGTTAGAGTGACATCTTAATGTTTAAGCAAAAAAAAAACATAGGAGGGGCAGGCACAATTACACCACCGAGCCAAAATAACACCACCAAAATGAGTACATTTCCAATAAAAACACATGTGGCTTAGAATCCCCAAAGGAGCTAATTAGATGGAGGTGAAGGAGATGGAGGCATGATAGAAGCATCTTGGGAACGACAAGCCTTTGACAGTCCGCTGAGATATTTGAGAGTCTTCTTTAGAAGCTTTTCGGTTTTGGACTAATTGCACTCGAAAGCATCCAACCGTTCTTCAACACTCTGGGGAACAGATGAAGAAGGAGCCTGTCGATGTGAAGAAGGAGCGAGCCGTGTAGGTGCCTATTGTTGTGGAGTTAAAGGGACTTGGGGTTGAGGATGAGGGGGTACATCCCCTGCTTCTTCATTTGGAAAGAGATTCATCTGAATTAGATTTGCAGGGCCAAAAGGTGCATGGGAAATAGGAGGCTCATTTGGGCAGGGAACACCAAGAGAACGAGCTATTTGAGAAATGAGGAAGCCAAAAGGGACTGCTAGCTTAGAGGAAGTGGACAGGTGAAAGCGAACAATGGTTCTACATATAAGAAAGGGAAGACACATTTGAACACCTGACACCACTTTGGAAAGGACATTTACCATATAAGCAGTTAATTCAGTCTGATTTCCTTTACGAGGATAAACATTGAAAGTGAATAGGTGGTGCAACAACCTGTATTTGGGAATCAAGGATCCTAAAGGAAGGAAGTTCTTGCGATCCCATGTAACAGAATGACCGCAGAGAACTAGAGTAGCTTGGGCCTTTTCAGCTTCAGTGAGGGTGTCAGAGACCATGGATAGGCCATCAGGGTTCACTGGAATATTCATCATTGATGAGATATGATCGGGGTCAATCGTAACTTCTTTGTTTCGAAAGGCAATAGTGAAGGAGTAGGAGTCAACGGAAGATACTGCACCAGTGATTGAAGCATACATGCCAAAAACAAGAGACGAATAGGCTTTGTCCCCCCAATCTAAGATGTTGTCCCATCCAATCGGAGCAAGAATGACTGATGTCTCATGGGAACTTACTACATTGCGCAAAGTGTGTCTTTCAACCATAATTGATCTAGTTTTCAAAGCAGCCAGCATTTGGACATTTGGTTTGAGAACGGTTGAGCTCGACTGAGGTAGAGGAGAAGAAGGAGGGGTAAGAGAAGGAGAGGTGGACTGAGAGGGTGAGGGAGATCTTTTTCTATGAGAAGAGGAGGCAGTAGTGGATCGTCCTCGTTTAGCAGGGCAGTTCACAGCTGTTTTCATTCGTGGAGGCATTTTTACAAACACTTGGCATGCGCAAGAAGAGACTAGGAAGAAGAAAACACAGCACAGATGCAAAAAGGCACAATTTAGAAGAAACAAGGAAGAGAGAATGACAAGAGAGTTAGAAATTGTTAGACTTTTTGTTTTGTTGCAATTTGATAGGATACATTCACTTTCATAAAGCTTGTCCTCTCATTCATTCATGGTTTTATTCATAGGATCATCATGCATATTTCTCATTCTTGATCTTTGTATTTATCTTTTGATATGCATGATTTTCATTTCAGTTTGACTCTTAAGTTGTTGGAGTTTTTGGTTTCAAAAATCATCCAAGCTTTCCAAAGTTTCTAACTTTAAAATCATTATTTTGATTTGGAGTTTTCATGACTTTTAAAATTCAGTTTCCATCTTCTTTCAGTCATGATTTAATGCTTGGTTATTGTGTCTCAAAGTCCCCTGGATGATGCCCTCAAAAGTTGCATGTTTCTCGCATTTTTTCAAAAACTGGGCATTTCCCAGTGTTGCCGGTCGACCGGGCCAAGCTTGCCGGTCGACCGGGATCACTGCAACTTTTAAATGCAGTTTTGAACAGAATTTTCCAACGGTCAGAAATATGACCGTTGTGCTTTCTCGGTCGACCGAGACCTGTTTGCAGGTCGACCGGGAACTAGTCGTTGGCAACTTTTTCCTTAAATAAAGTGGCTTTTTGGTTGAAGAAAGTTGCTGACATTAGAGGGACTATTGAGGCCAAGGATTAGCAACTTCTCAAGAGCATTTCTAAGGGGATTATGAAGCCATTCCATTAAGTCAACCTTTGATCCTCAAATGGGTGTGCTTTCTTTAATCCTAGTCTTTTTAAAATCATGTTTTGTTTCAAATCTTTGATCTCTTTCTAAACATGATTAACAAGTTGCTTTTCTTTTAGAATGTTGTCTTTCATAACATGCTTAACACTTTAGTAATCTCATATGCTATGAATACAACATATGGTCTATGTTACACATGATTTTACTTTCTTGTTTCAAAAATCAACTTGTTAGACTTTAGAACATCTTTCTTGAAAACAAGTTATTTTTCATTGTTAATCACATGTGTTAGACATACAACTCTTTCTCAAATATTTGATTAACATCTTTGCATCATTCTAGTTTTTATCTTTTCAAAGAGAAAGAGTTATTTCTAGAAAATGCATCATTCATAGACTTTGTCATAGTTATGCATATTTCTAGGAGTTGAGTCTTCACATTCTAATTAGCCTATTTAGAGGCACTCCATTGCACTTCATTGTTCTCTTTATCCATGCATTCTTAGGCATATTTCTTAAGAGAAAATTTCTTTGTTGTAAAGGTTCATGCTTAGCCTTGAAAAGCATATGTTGTAAAGGTTTATGCTAAGCCTTGAAAAGCATAGTGTTGATTGTAAGGTTTGAGGTGATCCTAAACCTTATTTGAAGATAGTGAATACCGGTAGGTGTACCGGGAGTGGATGTAGGCAATTTGGCCGAACCACTATAAATGAGCTTGTCATGATGATTGATCTTTTAATCTCTTTACATGAATGATTTACTTTTGATTGTATGAAGATTATAGTTGATGATTCCTTGTGTATGCTTATCTTAGAGATTCCTATCTATCATAAGATAATTAATCTTCATCAAATCTTAACTGACTTAAAAGTTAAAAGAATTCAAATTGGTCTAGGTTTTTAGAGCTCATCCTATTCACCCCCCCCCCCCCCCCCCCCTCTAGGATTTGGTCTTGGACTTTCAATTGGTATCAGAGCAAGGTTGCTCTTGTTTTGGTTTAACCACCTAGAGTTAGAATCCTAGTGAGTGTTTTTCTTTTGTTGCCACCATGCAATCTCAATTGGGTGAAGGAAATGCCGCCAATAGACCTCCTCTGTTTAATGGAACACACTATCGCTATTGGAAAATTAGAATGCAAGTGTTCTTAGAATCCCAAAACTTAGATGTGTGGAACATCATTGAAGATGGCTATCATCCTCCCACTACCATAGAAAAAGACTCTGAAGGGAATGTTATATCCATAAAAACCAAACCCAAAAATACTTGGACTCAAGGAGAAAAGGATAGAGCTAACTTAAATGCTAAGGCTAAAAATTCTCTATATTGTGCTCTATCTCAAGAAGAGTTTAATAGAGTAGTTAATTGCAACACTGCTAAGGAAATTTGGGATACCCTAGAGATCACCCATGAAGGCACGGATCAAGTCAAGATAGCCAAAATTCAAATGTTAACCTCTAAATTAGAAGACATTATGATGCTTGAAGAAGAAACATTTGATGAATTCTACTCTAAATTCATGGAAATTGTCAATTCTCTTATAGGTCTAGGAGAAAAGATGGATGAATCTAAAGTTGTTAGAAAAATTTTAAGATCTCTCCCTAAAAGATTCAAACCTAAAATTGTTGCCATAACAGAAAGCAAGGATGTTGATAAAATCAAAATTGAAGAACTAAGAGGAAATCTCCTTACATATGAATGAGACTTTGAAGTTCAAGACAAAAAGAAAGGAGTAGCTTTTTCCTCTCATTCTAAAGAAAATGAAAGTGATGTTGATAGTGATGAGGACAATGCTTTATTTGTTAAAAAATTTAAAAGTTTCTTTAAGAACAACAAGAGCAATAGAAAGTTTGATGAAAGCAAAAGTCCTAGATTCCAAAGAAATCCCAAAGGATCTTTTATTAAAAAGGATGTGCAATGTTACAATTGCAAGGGGTTTGGACACATTGCTCAAAATTGCTCCACCCCTAAAGAATTTGAAAAAGGAGATAAGAAAGGAAAAAAGGCTTTAAACATAACTTGGGATGAGGAAGATGAAGAGTGTGACAAAAATGAATCATCTAATGATGAAGATGAAAATTACCCTAATTGGCTTCTACTCTCTTCTATTGAAGATCCTAATGAGCATAATGCATTAATAGATGACACATTAGGGCAAGAAGAAACTAATGAAGAAGATGAGGATAATGGAATCCAACAAGCTTATAATGAACTTTATGAAAATTGGAAAATCTTACTTAAGAAAAATAAAATTTTAAAAGAAGATTCCAAAAAGCTTGTAAATGAAGTGAGCATCATAAAAGATGAATTGAAATTAACCATCAATGAGAAAAACAACTTGGAACATCAAGTCACCACTCTTAATGAAGATTTAACTCATGCTCAAAAAAAAATTCATAATTTACAATCCAAACTTGAATCTAGTCAACTTGAAACAAGCTCTCTCCAAATAAAACTTAATAAAGGAAAATTCATTGTTGACAAATTCACCTTGGGAAATGACAAATTTTATCAAATGTTGGGCATGCATAAAATTTATGGTGACAAGAAAGGAATAGGTTTTGAAGGTTCCCCTAGTGTCATGAAGAATAGGTTTCAAGCATCTACAAAGAGTCCCCACAAACCTATAGTTGAGAGAAATTATACACCTAGATGGACTTGTCATTTTTGCAATCGGAGTGGACACTTGGTCCCTAATTGCCCATACAAAATTAGGTTGTCTCTCAAAAATCCCTCTAGATTACCCTTCAAATTTGTCCCCAAAACCATTCCCTATAAATCTCCTTTATCTACTTAGATGGTAAAAGGAACAAACTTTGAAAGTCTCCTAGTTCAAACCGCTTTAAAAGCAAAGGAAAACCCTACTTGGTTCTTAGATAGTGGTTGTTCTAAACACATGACAGGAGACCGATCTAGATTCAGCTCTATAGTGGAGTATGATGGAGGAAATGTTTCGTTTGGAGATAATAGTAAAGCTCAAATCATTGGCAAGGGAAGTGTGAAAGGAGATCAAATACCAACTTTAAATGATGTATTTCTTGTGGAAGGATTGAAACATAATCTTCTTAGCATTAGCCAACTATGTGACAAAGGAAACAAGGTAGTCTTTGACAGTCAATCATGCAAAGTGGTAAATGATAAAACCCATCAAGTTATTCTTACTGGATCAAGGACAAAAGGAAACATTTACATTATAGAAGAATGTGATGACAATGAATCTAGGTGCTTGATAACTAAAGATCAAGAGAATTACTTATGGCATCAAAGGATGGGTCACATAAATTTCAAATTGATGAAAACCTTGTCAAAGAATGAAATTGTGAAAGGGATTCCCAAGTTAAGTGATGAAAAAGCTGAACTCTGCAAGGCTTGCCAACTGGGAAAACAAATCAAGAAGAGCTTTAAAGGTTTAAAGGATATATCATCTTCTCGTCCACTTGAGCTAATCCACATGGACTTAATTGGACCTGCACCAGTACTAAGTGTTGGAGGAAAGAAATTTATCCTGGTTATGGTAGATGATTATTCTCGGTTTGGATGGGTTGCCTTTCTTCATGCTAAATCAGATGTTGTGGACAATATCATAAGAATTTGAAACAAGATTCAAGTTGAAAGGGTCAGTAAAATTCAGAAGATTAGAAGTGATCATGGGGGAGAATTTGAAAATGAAAAATTTGCTAAATTTTGTGAGAGCCATGGAATTGATCATCAATATTCTACTCCTAAAACTCCTCAACAAAATGGAGTAGCTGAAAGGAGAAATAGAGTTATTCAAGAAATGGCTAGGACCTTGCTTAATGAAAAGAATCTCTCTCGTAACCTATGGGCTGAAGCTGTGAATACTGCTTGTTATCTCATCAACAGAGTCTACCTCACTAAGAATACCAACAAAACCCCTTACGAACTTTATTTTGAAAGAAAACCAAATTTGGGGTATTTGAAAGTGTTTGGAAGCAAATGTTACATTCTAAGAGATAGGGAGCGGTTAGAAAATTTTGAGCCTAAATCTGATGAAGGAATTTTTCTAGGCTATTCTGAAAGGAGCAAAGCTTATAGAGTTTTTAATCATAGAACCATGACCATAATGGAGTCAGCTCATGTTGTCATTGATGACGCGAATCAAGTTGGAAGAATCCTTCAAGATGATGATGAAATTGAAATGGATATTGACCAATCTAATCCAAAAGATAGTAATGTGAGCATTCCTTGCAAAGACATTGTCCCAACAAAATTAATGAAAAATCACACCTTGGATAATGTTATTGGAAATATCAGCAGTGGGGTTATGACCCGGAGACAAGTTCAAAATCTATGTGCTCATTACTCCTTTGTCTCTCAAATCGAGCCTAAGAACTTTACTGAAGCTGAATCAAAATCTGAATGGATGGAAGCTATGCAGGAAGAATTGAATCAATTTAAGAAAAATGATGTTTGGGATCTTGTCCCATTGCCTGCAGAGAAAAATCCCATAGGCACTAAATGGATTTTCAAGAACAAGTCAGATGAATCTGAAAATGTTGTGAGAAACAAAGCTAGACTTGTAGCAAAAGGATATGCTCAAATATAAGGAATTGATTTTGAAGAAACTTTTGCTCCTGTAGCCCGTTTGGAGTCCATAAGAATTCTATTGAGTTATGCTAGTAGCATGAGGATCAAATTATTTCAGATGGATGTCAAAAGTGCATTCTTGAATGGAGAAATTGAAGAAGATGTTTATGTTACTCAACCTGAAGGCTTTGAAGACCCTCATCATCCTGAGTATGTTTATAAGCTCAAGAAAGCTCTCTATGGATTAAAACAAGCACCTCGGGCATGGTATGAAAAGCTTACAAATCATCTGATTGAAAATGATTTTGAATGTGGGAAAGTTGATAAGACTCTGTTTATCAAGAAGATTGATCAAAACATTCTTGTAGCTCAAATCTATGTTGATGATATCATATTTGGATCTACTTCAGAGAAGTTAGCACAAGGATTTTCAGAATTAATGAGCTCCACTTTTGAGATGAGTTTGGTCGGTCCCCTGCAATTCTTTCTAGGATTACAAGTTAGTCAAACTGACCATGGTATCTTCCTTAGTCAATCCAAGTTTGCCCTAGAAATAGTGAAAAAGTTTGGTTTAGGAGAATCTAAGACTAGTTGCAATCCTATGGGCTCCACTACTAAAATATCTAGTGAACTTAAGGGTAAGAAAGCTGACCAAAAACTTTATAGGAGCATGATAGGAAGCCTTCTCTACCTCACTGATAGCCGCCCTGATATCTCGTTTAGCGTTGGAATATGTGCTAGATATCAATCTGACCCCCGAGAGTCTCACATTAAAGCTGTTAAACGTATCATAAAATATATTAATGGGACTTCTCACTATTGTATCTGGTATCCTCATGACTCAACTCTGCAATTAATTGGATATAGTGATGCAGATTGGGCAGGATCAATAGATGATAGGAAAAGCACTAGTGGCTGCTGCTATTTCTTAGGGAACTGTTTAGTAGCCTGGCATAGCAAAAAGCAAAATTCTGTATCCTTGTCTACTGCAGAAGCTGAATATATTGTTGCAGGTAGCTGCTGTGCCCAGCTGTTGTGGATGAAACAAACTTTATTAGATTATAATGTTCCACAACAATGCATGCCTATCATGTGTGACAACTCGAGTGCCATCAGTATCTCAAAAAATCCTGTTCAGCACTCTCGCACAAAGCACATTGACATTCGCTATCATTTCTTGCGTGATCATGCTGACCAAGGCACTATTGAGTTATTGTTTGTCCCTACAGATACCCAATTGGCTGACTTATTCACTAAACCGCTTGGGAATGATCGTTTCATAAAATTGAGACATCAATTGGGCATTGGCCCTTGCCCTGATTTTTAAATTCTTGTTGGCTAATCACCTGTTCCACATTTTATTTTTATATCTCTTATAAACAGGTGCTACTAACAAGGTTGTGTGTTTTATCTTTAGTGGGCAGGCTCCTTTGCAATTAGATGTCAAAGGGGGAGAGAGTTCTCCAATTGAGGGGGAGAAGATTCAAGGGTTGCTTATGTTGAGGGGGAGTAGTTTTGGCTAGAGTGTTATCTTGTTTAGGTTGGTGTCTTTGTCGTCGCTCTCGCAAGGAAAATCCAAAGCTCCAAAATATCCAAATGCTCCCAAATATCCAAAGCTCCTTAAATATCCAAAGTTGTTGCTGGTCAAGATTTAAAGGAGATTGAGAGAGAGTTTGTGAGAACCCGACCCCTAATCTCTTGGATTAGTGTTGTTTTATTTGTGGATTAGTTTCTTTTAGTGGGATTAGTATTTGTTGGGTTGAGTTTGTGAGCTAGAATGGTTTTCTTCTAGTTTTGAGCTTTTGAGTGCTTTGGTAGCTTGTGGGGCCCTTTGAGGGTTCCCTTTTCGGCTTTGCTTTTACTTGTGAGATTTTCCCGATTTGTTTCGTATTGTATTTTTGGCCCGTTGCATTCATCTTGAGGAATCCTACAACTTTCATGTTGATCCCGTATCCATTTGAGAACCCGAAACCCGATTTCTTGGCCTTGAGGGCAAAACAGTCATTTCACACCAAATCTGTACCCAAAACTCGATATTCTCGAAATCCGTGAAACATATACTTTTTGGAAACTAGATATTTCGACGATCATTTCTTCCTTCTTCGTCGAATCCATCCGAGGTCCCGAATTAGATGATTTCAGCCACCCAAGTTCTTTAAGTTGTGGGACCCAAACCTCACTTGCTTATAAGAGGAACCCATCTCCTTCATTCATTTCATTCACCATTGTTCCAGCTGAACCTAGGGTTTTTCCCTTGTGTTTCTCTTCTTCTTCTTGCTTATTCATCTCCAAGCCACACCAATAGTTCATCAATCAAGCAATGGAGACCACCTTCTTCTTCCTCATCTTGCAAGCTTTCCATTGATACCATTTGTGAAGAGAACCCTCCATCACAAGACTTCCTTTGAGCTTACCTTGTCCATTAGAGGACCTTGCAAGTAAGTGTTCTTCTTCATCTTCTAGATTTGTAATCTTCTAGCCTTAGAGAAGCTCCACCTTGATTATTGAAATGTTTCCTTGTCATTTCATTGTTTAACCCATTTTAGGGTTTGTTTTGGGGGTCTTTGTAGAGATTGTGGATCTTGAGCTTGAGAGGTGATTAGGAGCTTGATTTGCTAGATTGAAACCCAAGGCAAGTGGATGAGTGGATTGTTTTGATTATTAACATGTTTTGTAAGAAAAATCTTGTTTCATTAAGGGTTTTGGTGATTTTAGTAGTTGTCTTTACTATGATTAATATTGATTTCGAAATGTGCTTATTGAGGAGTTATTTCCCTCTTGTTCATGCTTGGAAAATGTATGCATCATATTGTCAAGGTTTCAAATGGTTTCACATGAATGAGTTTTCTCCACCTTGAGATTTATTGTGAATGGAAAGAATGGAAAAGGAGAAACTTGAAATGATGAGCTCTTTAGCTCATTTTAATGTCTTGGAAACATATATTTAAACCATCTTGTTTATAGTTCTATGTGATTGTGTAAGTGTTGGAAAGGAAAGGAAAAAGAGGAGGAAAAATCAGTGTCCCGGACCTGCTGCACGCCCAGGTCCGATCGATCGGACCTACAGGCCGATCGATCGGCCTGTCTTTTAACAGTAAGGCTTTTTGGGCCGATCAATCGGCCGATCGATCGGACCCTGTGCATTTCTGGTACAGAAATTTCGTCCGATCGATCGGAGGAGTGAAATTTGATATTGTGTTTTTTTGGAAACGTTTGGGCTTTCTATGAGTCCTAGGGGTATATACCTTAGTGTTAAGACCAATTATACCCTAATCTAAGGTCTCTAAGACTAGGGAACTAAAAGAAAAGAATGGTGTTGATTAGACACTAATTCTTGGTTTTAGGTGGGACCCTGACTACCCTTTTTGGACTGTTTGGACCAAGTGTGAGAATGTCTTGAGCCGACACGCCTCACGGTTGGTTCGGTGGCATCGGAGTTCAATCCATTTCAATCTTGAACGGGATGGAACGACGCGATATCTTCTTTATATCTAAACACAAGTCTATTTCCTTGGTTATCGCTAATTCTATTCCTTTCGATGACTGAATCGGTTGCTCGATGTTTCCGGATTAATGTCATGCCTAGGATGGACCGTTTATAATCTTGATTCTTGCTATTGTAACATCTAGTACTACCCATAAGCTCATTTTAAGTTTTGAAAGTAGTAAAAGTGCATAAGGAGCCCGGAATGTCTTCAAACTCAAGGAGTACCAAGTAATTATTGTAATCGACATACGGGACCCCTATTCACTTAAATAGATCTTGAAATCAATATTCTTCCCGAAATGGTATAGTGCATTATATTTCCTCATTTCCCGAGATTTGCATCACATGACTTGTTTCCCGAAAGCATTGAAGTTACTCTGGTAACAGTTATTGTCCCGAAGTGCATTGCACCACATGATATGTCAGTGTGCCCTTGAGCACCCCCGTCTTGCCCGTTTGATTATGTATTTGTACTTGATTTACTTGCATTGTCTCGATTGTATTTGACCTATGAGTCGGCACCACTAAGCTTGGATAACCTTGTTGGTATGATCCACCGACTTGGAGATCCCCCTCTTGTCCCGCCAGCTGCAGCTTGGATCCCGCTACCCGGTTATTACCGTGGTCTTGTCCCGATACCGCAGATTGCTACTGTGGTCCCCGATGCCCGGCTCGCTACCGTGGTCATGTATAGTATATGTATATGCATTCATGAGATCCACTGTTTCTCCTCACCTCGAGTGACTGAGATCAGTGCCTAGTATATGTATTTATATGAGATCCCCGGTTTCTCCTCACCTCGAGTGACTGAGATCAGGGCCTAGTTATTGCTCTATCGCTTTAGTGATAGAGGACTTAGCTTCGTGTGGTTGCCATCTTGCCAGTTCCCGATTCCTTGGTTACCCGACATGTTTTATATTGTTTACTTGCTTTCCGATAAATGATTCGTTTCCTTTATGAAAGTTGTTATTTAAACAAGTGCTAATATTCTCCAATGTAAATTCAGTTATTATTATATTGTTTTCTGTCCTTTGTACCCGCACATGTTTTAAATGAATGCCGGTTGGGTGAATAACCATGCTTTTACATATGTTCCATACGATTAATGATTTTGCTAGATTTATATGATTACACGTGTTTTAAAGGAATACCCGAATTGTTAAATATCCGTGCCTTGTTTTAAAGGACATTTGGTTTGTCAGATATCTATGTTTATACCTGTTTTTAAATGAATACCCGAATTGTTAAATACTCATGCTTTGAAATATGTTTCAAATGACACTTGTTTTGCCAGATCACTATGTTTATACCGGTTTCAAATGAATATCCAATTTGTTAAATATCCCTGCTTTGAGATATGTTTTGAATGAACATTAGTCTTGTCAGATTTCTTTGGTTACACCTGTTTTAAACGAACACCTGGTTTGTTAAATATCCGTATTTTCACATATGTTTCAAATGGACTTTGGTTTTGCTAGACTGCTATGAATGTCTGGTTTGTTGTATACTTATGTTTTTACTTAAGTTTCAAATGAACGTTGTTTTGGCCATACCGTTATATTTATACATGTTTTAGACGAACACCCGATTGTCAAATATCTATGATTATAGATGATGTAAATGAACACATGTTTTATTAGATATTCATGTTTTACCCATGCTTGAAATGAATATAGGTTTTCCCCGAGATTCCCGACTTTGCACCGTTTAATTATATGCAGCATTTGATCGTATAGCATGATTTACTTTATGTTTTATTCTTCAGTATATTTGTTATCCTTTCATCCACCTGCCAGACCGTCGTGTCTGACCCACTACTTTTGGTACTCAGGTTCAGATTTCTTCGCCCCGAGTTGAGTGTTTTTGTTGGCTGTGGAGCCATGCCATGTAGGTTGGTTTGTCGGCTATGTCATGTGGACATTGAGCTTGACATCGGAGCTACGTCACATTTGGATAGTAGTTTATAGCTTATTGTTGTATGGCTTTTGTTAGCCTTTTTCTTGGGATTCTTAATTAATGTACATTGATAATTGTAACTTGAATATATTTGGGAATGTAATATCCTGTTACTGTCAGCTCTGTAATTTATTGCGATGGTTACTCCAGTCTGATATGATTCCTGATATAATAGCGATATGCTAAAGGTTGAGTGCGACGCGGAATCCGATGGCCACGGACTTCGGGTCGCAACGCCACAAATGCTTCCGCAAAATATTCAGAATGTGTTGTCTTCACACACGCGGATCCTGGGAGAAGTAAAATACATTTATGCTAAATCCCATCTCCCGCCCCCGAGGTTTCGGTTCGGGGGCGTGACAGAGTTCAAGCTTCAAGAGTTGCCATCAAATTGCAAAGGGGGAGATTGTTAGAGTTTTTGTTTTGTTGCAATTTGATAGGATACATTCACTTTCATAAAGCTTGTCCTCTCATTCATTCATGGTTTTATTCATAGGATCATCATGCATATTTCTCATTCTTGATCTTTGTATTTATCTTTTGATATGCATGATTTTCATTTCAGTTTGACTCTTAAGTTGTTGGAGTTTTTGGTTTCAAAAATCATCCAAGCTTTCCAAAGTTTCTAACTTTAAAATCATTATTTTGATTTGGAGTTTTCATGACTTTTAAAATTCAGTTTCCATCTTCTTTCAGTCATGATTTAATGCTTGGTTATTGTGTCTCAAAGTCCCCTGGATGATGCCCTCAAAGTTGCATGTTTCTCGCATTTTTTCAAAAACTGGGCATTTCCCAGTGTTGCCGGTCGACCGGGCCAAGCTTGCCGGTCGACCGGGATCACTGCAACTTTTAAATGCAGTTTTGAACAGAATTTTCCAACGGTCAGAAATATGACCGTTGTGCTTTCCCGGTCGACCGAGACCTGTTTGCAGGTCGACCGGGAACTAGTCGTTGGCAACTTTTTCCTTATATAAAGTGGCTTTTTGGTTGAAGAAAGTTGCTGACATTAGAGGGACTATTGAGGCCAAGGATTAGCAACTTCTCAAGAGCATTTCTAAGGGGATTATGAAGCCATTCCATTAAGTCAACCTTTGATCCTCAAATGGGTGTGCTTTCTTTAATCCTAGTCTTTTTAAAATCATGTTTTGTTTCTAATCTTTGATCTCTTTCTAAACATGATTAACAAGTTGCTTTTCTTTTAGAATGTTGTCTTTCATAACATGCTTAACACTTTAGTAATCTCATATGCTATGAATACAACATATGGTCTATGTTACACATGATTTTACTTTCTTGTTTCAAAAATCAACTTGTTAGACTTTAGAACATCTTTCTTGAAAACAAGTTATTTTTCATTGTTAATCACATGTGTTAGACATACAACTCTTTCTCAAATATTTGATTAACGTCTTTGCATCATTCTAGTTTTTATCTTTTCAAAGAGAAAGAGTTATTTCTAGAAAATGCATCATTCATAGACTTTGTCATAGTTATGCATATTTCTAGGAGTTGAGTTTTCACATTCTAATTAGCCTATTTAGAGGCACTCCATTGCACTTCATTGTTCTCTTTATCCATGCATTCTTAGGCATATTTCTTAAGAGAAAATTTCTTTGTTGTAAAGGTTCATGCTTAGCCTTGAAAAGCATATGTTGTAAAGGTTTATGCTAAGCCTTGAAAAGCATAGTGTTGATTGTAAGGTTTGAGGTGATCCTAAACCTTATTTGAAGATAGTGAATACCGGTAGGTGTACCGGGAGTGGATGTAGGCAATTTGGCCGAACCACTATAAATGAGCTTGTCATGATGATTGATCTTTTAATCTCTTTACATGAATGATTTACTTTTGATTGTATGAAGATTATAGTTGATGATTCCTTGTGTATGCTTATCTTAGAGATTCCTATCTATCATAAGATAATTAATCTTCATCAAATCTTAATTGACTTAAAAGTTAAAAGAATTCAAATTGGTCTAGGTTTTTAGAGCTCATCCTATTCACCCCCCCCCCCTCTAGGATTCGGTCTTGGACTTTCAGAAATATGTAAGAAGGAAACCAATAATACAAGAGACTTAGAAATGGAAGAGGTTGGAAGACCTAAGAAGGGAAGACAAGAAAACATAAAATGAGAACATAAAACAACTCAACGTTAATGAAAAGAGAAAAACAATTTAAAAGAATGGAAAAGAAAGAGAAACGGAGAGAAGATACCTAGAGGGAAGAGTGGAGAAGCTATCCAAAGAGCCAGTAGTGAAGAGGACCAAATGGGAGAGAAGACAGAGACGAGCAACGGATAACAGGGAATAGGAAATAAAAGCAATAAAAAGGGCGCAGGCCCAGACAGGCGGTTAGCCACCAAGAAAGCTACGGCTAGCCCCTTTCAAATAACGGTCAGAAAATTTAAATCAGGTTGGCTCACGGCTAGCCGCAGGAATGGTTGGGGTCCAGCCGTGAGGCAACCGCAGGGGTGACCGCAAGTGGGTGTTCTAAAAAACTGGTCTCTGGAAATCATCCTGAGAAAAGAGGCTTACTAGAAAGCTGACCGTGGGTCTGGCGGCTAGCCCCCTTGCAAAGGGCGGCTAGCCGCCAGGTGACCGTAAGGTCACCTGACCCTTTTTAGAAGGACTATTTAAGCTGAGATTATATAGATAGAAAGCATGATTTTAACAGAGTTCTTTTTACAACCACAGAACACTTTCCATTGGCAATTTGAAGTGCTACAAAGTGTTCTAGACTTTCCACCTAGTCATCTTTTCTTGTCTCTTGGAGCTAAAGCAGATACCCCACTTCACCAGATGAGTGTAAAAGAAGAAATAGAAAAGTAGCAAAAACATACACATTCAGATGAGTGTGAAACAAGCATTTGGAAGTCAAATTCAATTGATAGAATATAATACTCTTAATCTCATCTATATTCTTCCAAACCTTTTTGTTGACAAACTCACTCATATTGATGTAAAGAGAGTTACCTATGACCAATCAATTACTCTCCCCTTCTCTATCCAAATAAAGCCAAGTTGGTAGGTCTAATCAGCATCACACATTCACAACTATAGTTATAAAATTGAAAAAGAAAGCTAATACCTGAGATGTTTGTCCAAGCAAGGAGGAGACAAAGGGTTGCAGAGATAAAAGGCAAATAAGAAGATTGCAAACCTAAAGAGGAGAAAAATAAAATTAATAAAAATAGAAAAAAGGTTGTATCTTGTAATACCAAAATCAACTAATATAAGTTATATATCATGAGAACAGCCCAATCCATCTTGATATAGGACATTCCAAGCTCCAAATAACCAAGGCTTTCTCTCCCAAACAAAACCCACCAAAATCTCCCTGAAATCAAAACCCCTACACTGTCAAGCATCCACATCCATAACAGCCAACACAAGAAATAAAAGAAATGAGTTCTAGCTCAAGATACATTCAAGGATATAAGAGGCCTACCTCTTGGAAGCTCAAGAAAAAGAGAAGGTGATGAAGGAGGGGCAGTCACTGCATGATTCACACCAAAACAGAGTATGTCGCTCAGAGGATGACAGGGGATCGATTGGCCACTGCCCACCCACTGCCTCCTCTTCCACCACCTGCACACACCCACCTGATGTACAGAGTAAAGTGCTTTTTCCATCCACCATAAAGAAATGAAACAAGAATATTCATTCCATTTCATATTAATATTCAAATACCCTTACAACATTAAAAGCACTTTACTAGATCCATTACAAAATAAAAATCCATGCTAACATTCCACTCTGTACCAACATTCAAAACATTCAAACTCTGAGTCCTGTTGGTTGCATCTTTTCTACATTCAATCTCTCAATTTTTTTGAACTTCATACAACTTGTACATGCATTTTCAACTTCTTTTTGAAATTCTTTTTTAAGGTAACAACAATCGAAGTATAGACCAAAAAATCCATGTCCATTCCATGATCCAAATTGAAACTAAATTTAGCCAACCCAAGTACTAAATCACATATAAAAGAGATCTTATAATTGGATGGAGGCTTATCTTACAACAAGGAATCATAACTTCTTTCTATTTTAACATAAAGCTTGACTAGACAAATCTCTATGGAAATATTGTATATATATATATATATAATATCTACATTGTCTTCCATGGGATGTACAAAAAGTTGAACTATATATAAACAAAAAAACCAAAAGTATGTATATGTACTATGTAGCATATGATGCCTCCGTGTACCGCTGCTTCCCCATTAGTTCTCCAATGAAAAATGGACCTACAAGGCATAAATCACTGCATCGATCAATACTTTGCAAGAGAAGCCTAGCTAATATATATTTGCTTTCTATCTCATGCATGAAGAACTATACAGTAAAAATGAGATTTCCTGGTAAAAACAGCCACCATATGCAATCAAACACAGCTTAAACGAAATAAAGGCATCATAGAGAATAAAAGAGGAGGATCTATCATAAATGACATGGTAGTAAGTGAGAACAACATTTTGGATGGTAAAAGCTTGTGGGAAGTTGACACTTCCCTTATTCGATGAAGAAAGACAAAACATGCATTCATGACAATTTAGAGGCAAAAGCATAGAATGTACCTATTCTCCATTGTTGATAAAATCTAAAATGTATTCAACTAACTCCAAACGTAAATCATTAAGCTCCTCGTCGCCATATGTCGCTGCCTCCCCAAGTTCTTTCAACTTAGATTTTATCGACACGAGAGGATCTTCCATAAGATGCTTCATAAATTTCATTACATAAACCCCGCATTCCTTTTTCCCCGTTTGCTTAGGGCACTACATAGAGACCATAAAAAGCATACAAAAAGGATTATGTTGTATGTGTGATATCATAAACACAATTATTCATTGCTCACCTTCACCAATTCCCAGGTCGGATTTCCTTTAATTCTTTTTCCCATTTCCATAGCTACCACTTTCATTGCACTTCACACAACGATATCCATTAAGACTTAGTATTTTAAAAGAGAAGCCTTGAAAACAAATGAACAAGAAGAATTAATGGACTACTCACTCCTTCACTATGAACTTTACATTCAAGTCAACAACCTTTCGTACCAAGGAGTCCAACCAAAACACGTCCATTGATGTCATATCAATGACTGTTAGAAGCCAATGACCCCTAAATCCATAAAAGATGACGGATTAAATGACAAATAAGATTTAATTACACACAAGTGGATATAAAATGACTACTAAGATAAATTGAAGACACGTGAAAATATAGTACGCCCTTACATGGTGGAGTATGGAACAAAAATCAGTTGGTCCTTTTTTGTAATTTTCAACCGCTTTATCATGTTGCGTTTCATCTCTTCTTTCTCTCCAAAATCATTGAAATGTGCAGGATTGGAAAATCCATATCTTGCTCGAGAATTTTCAAATCGATCGTAGAGAAACTAAAGACAGAAGGTAAATAAAATGGTCATAACATCAAATATATTAAAGACTGATAGTTCTTAGGAAAAGACAAATAGTTTACCTTTGGTATGCAGTCATTGAGTTAACCTCTAGCTTCTTCATGTTACAAAGATCTAACAAATCAGATTTTAAAAAATAATTGAATTCTATATCTTCTTCAAATACCCCTTTCTCAAGTGGAATACTTATTTGACTTGATTTCATCATCGTTTCTAGAATCTTGCCAAACTTTTAGAGTTGACTTGCCCCTTCACCATTAGTTGCATCACCATTAGCTGCAAAAGAATCATCAACCACACTCTACATGGAAATCCAAATTAAAATGAAAAAGTTAATCACGGTAGTTTAACTTAAGCATAACTAATAAGAGTTGGAAAATACACTTTACCTTATCACCTAATATCACCCATTTTTCAGGCCAAGCCACAAATGAGTTGTGTGCATCTAAAATAGTGGTCAAAATACCATGTATGGGTATAGGAAGAGGGGAATCAGGACACAATACACAATCAATCGACACTCGTACATTGTGCTCCCCTCAAGAAATATTGTGAATATTTTCTAATGGTCCAGTCTTCCCATAAACCTTTCCTTTCGCAACAATCTTTTCCTTTGATCCCAATGCCAATCTACAATTCCGCATCTTCAAATAATATATAAGTACTAAATCTTACATCAACTAATGTATATAATACGATGAAACTAATGTTGGTTGTAATTTCTTAATTTAATAGCCGGCCCATAAAACATACTTGTGGGGAACTAAGAAATTTTGATGATATCTTGTTCACTTTTGAAGTACCACCATCTTCAAACTGCATGTTATAAGAGTTAAATACAAATTCATATGGTTATTAAGCAATGCATATAGTTAGGTCCCTTAGTTAAGAAATCATGTATTCAACATAATCTACCAAAACAACAAAAAACTATGGTTTGGTAAACTACCTGTTGACCTCTTAAAACGCCACTACTATTGGATGCAATATTTTCTGAATGGGGAGAGTTCAGACGTGTCTCTTTATCCTTCACAACTTGTTCTAAAATTCTCAACCTTTCCTGAGATTCATGTAACTGGGCCAACAACTCCTCATTATACTTCTTCGTTCCGCGTTTTGGTATTTTGAAATAGGCCATTGGAGTGACATGCTTCCCTTCCCCTCTAACTCGTCCACAATGCTCCGGGGTACCCAAAGCCATAGTAAGAACATCATTGCTCCCCTCAGTCATTACAGCCCCCTCATTTACTTTCTTTTTCAGATCATCCTACAATAATCATGACACCAATGAATCCCGATCCATATGTATATAGCTAATATTCAAATACCTTGATGCATGGTCATGCAAGGCACTTAGGGAGAATACTCGACCTACAAGTTATAGTGAAGACGTTTGATGCCTCGCATCTACCTTGGGCACTCTTACAAAAAGTCTAAAACAATTTACAATTTTTCAAAGAATGGAAACTTACAATTTTTCCTACTACTTCCCTTGTGGAATCATTTGAATATTCCCCGTTTTTGTTTTGACGAGCCAATTTCCTTTTGACACTCCTATCTTCATGATCAACGAAAATGCTTGTCTCTATGGATTTTTTGTTCTATACATGAAATATGAAAACACAATTAAACATCTAAATTAGTTTAGTTCAACTGTAAGAAACTATTTAAAATAGTTATATACTAAATGTACTTACAATATCTTCTCCAAGACCCACATAGCCTGATCTGCTTAGTCGGTGTGTATACACATTATTGGAATGCCTTTTAGATTATAGAATGTTTAACTCCTTAAAATTACAGAGAAGAAAAGACATTAACGTACATACATTAGCATATAAGACAGTGAGTGTCGCCGTTTGGCTGTGTATGTGATGTGTGGTGTGCTGAGTGTTGTGTGGGCTGTGTGTGGTGTGCTGAGTGTACTGCAGTGTGCAGGGGTGTGCTGCAGTGTAAAGGGGTGTACTGCAGTGCAGTTGTGGGCTGTGTGTGGTGTGCTCAGTGTTGTGTGAGTGAGTGCAATGGTGTGGCTCCACAAGTAATCTATAGAAGTAGATATATACCTGAAACTCTGGGGTCAACCTTGATTGCACAAATTCAGTCCAAACTAATTTGTTGATAAACTTATACTTTGTAGGCCCACAAGTAGTCCGGGATTATCTTTGAATGGAAGTATGTACTTAGTAGTCAGAGTTGTCTTGAATGTCCTCCACTTGAGGCCAATATCAGATATAACTTGAGCCCTCGTATTTTCATCCAACACAAATCTGGTCTATACCAAATGAATTAAATGGTAAGCGACTTCCCGTGATATTTTCATGCCAATTAATACAACACAAGATACACATAAGAATGGGTGGAATAAAATGAGGATTCCCGAATCATTGTATGACCATTAATTTGCTTAAAACAAATATTGCAGACTAGCTTAGTAAGGCACATATTATTCTAAGGTCTTCCAAAAGTAACAGAAAATCACATATTTATTTACCTTCATTGTATCCCATAAATCTCTTTCCAGTTGCCCTTCCCTAAGATCTTTCAATTTACGCCAATCACTAAATACGTTAAGTGGGACCATCACTCTTGCCAAAGCCCCTTCATAACCAGCTATTTTCCTGCGTACTTCTTGTGGTGTAGGCCTACCCTTTTGATCATACTCAATAGTAATTACATTTTCATCCCAATTCTTGGTCAACTCAAGCATTAAAGTTGTCCCCCTAGCTTTTTTTTTTTTTTTTTAATGCGGGGTTGACCAACATTACTTATGTTGTCCTGTGATTCACCATTCCTTTCTGGATCCATTACTAGCTGTGAAAAAAGAACATACATATCAATAAATATATTGTGTATGTCATGGAATAGGTAATACATACAACAATGCAATGCATAGCATACCAACACTACCACTAAGTGTGACATCAGTTCAAATAACGTATATATGCTTCTTACAAACAAGTACATAAGGGAATATTTAGCAATAAGAAACACTTACACAAAAAACACAATTATAATACATTTTCAAATATCAATGTCAGTCCAAGTCCCCTCAGCATCTTCACGCGTGTACATTGCCTCAGATTCATTTATAGCATCCAATGGTTCATCAAATTGCATTACTTCATGACGAGTTTGATCTTCAATGCCAGCATCAAAGAGGACTTCTTCATTGTCATCAACATTATAGGTTCTTTCAGGAGTTGCTAGAGCAATGAACCATTTATGATTGACTGGATCAGGTACATAGAAGACTTTCTTTGCTTGAGAGGCTAAAATGAAAGAATCAAATTTATAACCAATTCTAGCAAGATCAACTATGGTGAAGCCCAGCTCATCTACCTTAAAGCCAGTCTTGTTGTCAACCCAATCACACTTGAACAATGGGATTTTGAATTGACTATAATCAATCAACCATATTTCCACAATAACACCATAGTACCCTGATTCACAGAAAACAGGATTATTATCCTTTGCACTAGACACGTTCATCGCCGTGGCCACTAGACTTACACCACTATTCTAAGTGACATGTGAAGCATCACGATCCTTTGTGGTAAAATGACAACCATTAATGGTATAACTATGATATTTCATAACATGTATACGAGGACCTTGTGATACCCATCTCAAGATTTCTGAGATGTTGTTACCGGTGACGCGCCGATCTTCAAAAACATGTGTTCCTAAGAAAGTTAGTCACATTTAGTAAATAGACACAACACAAGTCTTATGGGTGACAATTGTTACCTCGTTTTTGAGCCAATAACTAAAAGAACGGTTATGTTCATCTTGTAACCATTTCTGAATGTTGGACTGCCGAGGAAATGTTTTCTTTAGGTGGTTCATGTGTCTCCTGCATAGTTTTCCATACGAACCGCATGTTAGCTGTAAAACTAGTGTAACGCTTTAATTTGTAAGTCAAGAAGTTAAAATACAATTACTCAATATAGGGTTGAACAACACTTGTGTTGTGTAATACATAACAATGTGCTTGCTCCAAGGACTTAGCATCAACTTCAACAAAATCACCTCCTGGAGCTTTTTTTCCAATCACAATTTCAGGGTAAGTTTTATCTTCAAATGGTGGAATTCCAACTGCATCCAATCCAGAGAAGTGCTCACTACAAAATTCAACTGCTTCCTCCGCAATATAACACTCTACCATGCAACCTTCTGGACGGTAACGATTTCTTACTTGACCTTTTAAAACCGACATATACCTAAAACATAGTAAACCATTGATTACTTTAAATAATTTAAATTAGTAAATTGTACTTGAAGAATATTTAAAGTTATTAATACCTCTCAAATCCATACATCCATCGCAAACAAACAGGGCCCCCAATCTGGACTTCTCGAACGAGATGGACGGTTAAATGAACCATAATATCAAAGAATGATGGTGGGAAATATTTTTTTAGCAAACACAAGGTGACCACCAGATTCTTCTGAACTTCAAGCAATCGAGGTACATCTACTACCTTCGCACATAATTCATTAAAAAATGAGCAAAATCTGATAAGTACAACTCTCACATGTTTTGGTAGCATGGATCGTATAGCAACAGGAAGTAAGTGCTGCATCAACACATGGCAATCATGAGATTTCATACCCCCCAACTTTAAGTCTTGCATAGAAACCAATGCTCTGAAATTTGATGAGTATCCATTTGAAACTTTTAACTTATGCAATGTTTCACACACACTGAATTTCTCTTCTTTGGATAATGAGAAACAAGCTGGTGGTAAGTACGCTCTATTTTGACTTACATCAGGTGTCAGTTCATCCCTTAAACCCATATCCTGCAAATCAAGGCGACTATTCAGACCATCCTTTGTTTTACCTGGAATATTCAGCAAGGTTCCAATAAGACTCTCACAAACATTTTTCTCTATGTGCATCACATCCAAGTTGTGTCGAAGAAGCAAGTATTTCCAGTAGTCGAGGTTAAAGAAAATTGACTTCTTCTTCCAACAAATTCTAGCACCATCATCACTACCATCTTCCACTCGCTTCCTCTTCAATGAAGTCGATCTTTTTTATTTTTTATTCTTTTTCTTGGGCTTCTCTTTTGGTACTGGTTTCCCCCACAAGGTTTTGATTCCATTAACCTTTTCTGTCACTTCTTCACCAGTCAAAATTATTGGTGCTTTTCGAAACTCTTGCTCACCATTAAATGCTTTTTTCTATTTCCGAAAGGGATGATCTTCTGGAATGAACATTCGATGAGCCATGTATACATTCTTCCTCGAATGTTTTAATCTGCATGATTGTGTCTCTTCGCCACATATGTGGCAACCATGATAGCATTTTACAACACAACCAGACAAATTACCATATGCAGGGAAATCATTAATGGTCCACAACAACATTGCTTTCAACGTAAAAGCCTCTTGTCGGTAAGCATCATGAGCTTTAACCCCTGTATCCCATAATGTTTTCAAGTCATCGATTAATGGTTCTAGGTAAACATCGATGTCGTTTCCAGGTTGTCGTGGACCCGATATCAACATGGTTAAAATCACAAACTTTCTTTTCATGTACAACAAAGGCGGGAGATTGTAAGTGACTAACATTACTGGCCAACAACTATACTTGCTGCTCATCGAACCATGCGGATTGACCCCATCTGCTGAAAGTGCTAAGCGTAAATTTCTTGGCTCTTGTGCAAACTCCGGCCATTTATCATCTACCAACTTCCATGCGGGGGAGTCAGCTGGGTGGCGTAACTTATCGTCAACCATTCTCTCATCAGCGTGCCAAGTCATCTGTTTCGATGTCTGTACCGACTGAAATAATTTCTTAAACCTAGGGATAGGTGGAAAATACCATAGAACTTTTGTCGGCACCCCCTTACGTTGCTCAGTCAGGTTCTTATTCACTTTGTATCTTGACTCACCACAAGTAGGGCAACTAGTTTTATTCTCATTATCAGATCCCTTTCTATAAAGCACGCAATCATTCGGACATGCGTCTATCTTCTCATAGCTCATCCCATACACAGACAATGTCTTTTTAACCTCTTTCATACTTCGGGGCAGTAAATTATTATCGTCGGGTAACATGTCTCTAATGATTTTCAACAACCGTGAAAAGCTTATGTCAGACCACCCACTCCTCGCTTTCTCATTAAACAATGTAACTACTGCAGATAATTTGGTAAACTTTAGACAACCTTTGTATAAAGGTTCCTCAGCCTCTGCAAGAATTTTTTGAAACTTTTCAGGATTTGATGAATACTGGTCACAAGCGTTCTGAGCCAATTTTAATGAGCTTGCAGCATCATCTGGGGGTGTAGTATCATCTGGGACATCACTCCCAAAATGGTGTTGGGTGGACCTATTTAAAGGCACACTTGAGGGAGCTTCACCAGGAGATGCTTCTCCATACCATATCCACCTAGTATAACTTCGATCGATACCATGGAAAAACAGATGGTACTCAACATCCTTAGCTACAAATTTATTGAGATTCCCACATGTTTTGCATGGACATGGCATGGGATTCCCATCACCAAACTTCTTTTTGGCAAACATAAAAAAACTTTCAACCCCTTCCCCGTATGCAATAGAAAACCGATTCAATGACATCCAAGACTTGTCCATTTCTGTATAGCCCAATAAAATGCTACAGACAAGCAATAATCAGAAAGTCATTGCCATATAATGCTAATATTACGTTAAGAAAAACACGTGTGTAACTTATTAAAAATAGATATATTCAAACAAATACACAAAACAAAACTATGTAGTATAATAATCTAAGATTATTGAACTGGTTATAATAATTTATAGATTGCCGAATACTAGAAAATTCAACTGGTCAAACTCCCCACTTACAGCTATGGTCTCAATAGGCAAGGATTAGGATAACCAAATGAATTACACCAGCATGCACCTTAACATCATCAGAAACTTTCCTGTAATGTACAACCAATTAATGTGAGAGAGACCTGGGTTGGTCTGCACCAAACGAACTGAATATCCTTGTTTCCAACCTTGGTTATTCTCGTTCGGGCAAAGCTTTCAGATTGGCTGAAGATTTGTAGAAATAAATCCATGGACAGAGATTCACCAAACAGCAATACAAAAGCAACCAAGTTTGGAAATTCACAATTAAACCAGATACAAATATTTAAAAAACTTAACCCACAGAGAAGAGTAATGTAGATAATCCACAGAAAAGAAATGACTGACATTCATAAGATGAAATAAAAAGATCTAATGGCAAACAAATGCCTGAGAAGAGTAATGCAGCTGCACACAAAATTTGATGACAATTGCACGGCCCCAATGAACTATTCAATAAGTTGGGTTTGTCACGATTCTATTTCAATCCAAACACTCCAACAATGCAACCAGCCAATATAAATCCCATATAATGATTTTGTTCATAAAATGGGTTTGACTATTTTTTTTTCCAGAAAACACAGGTCTATTCATATATGTAAATTGACTTAGAAAATGCGTTGATATAATTGTGCGTTGAAGTGACTATTCATGTCCCACTTACTGTAAATTGTGCATTTGAGGATAACAACTAGCTCAATTGCTCCCCTTTGACCAAGAAAAAAAAACCATCTTCCAAAACCCAAATAGACAAACACCTACAGTACCAACCAAAATCCCATACCATAAAACCCAAATAACCAAACACCCAAACGAAACCCATCTTCCCAAACCAAAACAAAAAAAACCAACAAAACAAACACCAGCACCAACCAAAACTAGAAAACCGAAATAAACAAAACACCAACACACCCCATCCACAACATCTACCTCTCAGGCCCTGCAAACCCAAGCAAAACACCAAACAAACGAACACCCCTAGATTGTGATGTACATTGGGTTTTGGGGTTTTGAAGGTTTTGGAGATTTTGATTGTGATGAAGAATATGAAAGCACTCAGACAGGGATCAGGCAAAAGACATATTCAACTCAGAAAGCCAAGCAAAAGGAGCCAGCCCAAAGTAATTGGAAGAAAAACCTGCTACAGAAACAGAGCCATCCCTGCAACCCGCGAGCTATCCAGTAAGCAGAGAATGAAAGACTGAGATGGAGCAAGCAGTAGGAGAAGCACCTTCTAATCGAAATTGCAAAAACCCATGACTTGAACTACTCATAGAGCCCTTCAAAACAGACCAAGGAAGGAAGGTGTCGAAACCTGCAGCAGCTATAATCCAACTGATAATTCACCCCTTCAGACCAAAAAACCACCCTGCAACCAAAAGAGAAAGGAACCTTTCTGCAGGAAGAAAAACTGGGCAACCGGGGGGGGGGAGAAGAACCGAAATAGTGCACGAAATTGAGGAACCCCAAACAGAGATCGCACGATTAATGGAGAAAGAAAGAGAAGGGAGCTGGGAAGGAAAAAAAAGGAGGGAAAGAAGGAATGATGGAGAAAGAAAGAGAAGGGAGGGAAGGAAAAAAAAAAGGAGGGAAAGAATGAGTGAGCCCGCGCGGGGAGCAGCAGATTAAGGGATTTTAAAACTGATGTAAAATCATTGTGTATATAATATCGGTTTCATAATAACCGATATAAAATATGTGTATACAACCGATATAAAATATGTGTATATAATATCGATTTTATAATAACCGATATAAAATATTGAAATTAATATCATATATTTTCTAACCGATATTATATATAGAGATTATTATGTCAGTTCCTGTGTAACCGATATAAAAAAAATTGACTGATATAAAAAAATATTAACCGATATAAAAAACCTTGAATGAAGATATTATATCGGTTATATGAAAAACTGATATAGGGCAGTTTTTGTAACCGATATAAAAACCCTTTTTTCTAGTAGTGCTTGGTCCATCCAAATGGACCAAACATATGGGTCCCCTGAATTACACATGTCTACCAACTTTTGCTTGGATTCGAATTTACTGAACCGTTTGATCGACTGTGTACTGATCCGAATGGACTAATGACCATTAAACTTTTAAGGCTCGGATGGTAATGAGCTCCTAAATGTACCAACCATTCAATGACGTCTTTTGTTATGTCTTGGGATGATACCACATGTGCTTAGTTGTGATATTTTCATGTTTGCATGTGTTTTAGGTGAAGGGAGTGAAGTTCGAGCTAATTAGAGGGAGATGGCCTTAACACTGAGTAAACTGGGCAATTCTTATTGCTGGCGTCTGAGGCCAATTCTTGTAAGATATAGCAAGTTACTGCTTGCTAGCGTTCGGACGCCGATTGCGGGGTGAGTCTATTTTGTCTTGCAATTTGAAGGAAAATTTGGGGCAAAACATATAAAAAGAAAGGATGTACGAGTTCTAGGTTAGGAAAGAACCGAGGAGGCAACCGGAGAGGGAGGTATTCGAAGGAGCTTCAATGGAGGTTTCATCGAGGATCCTTCACCAATCTCTCCCCATGAGAAATTAACTCTCCATCTTAGGGCTATGATGAAACCCTAGTCACGTGCTTTTTGTGATGTATAGGTTCTAGGATTTTATATTAATTGCTTTGATTACATGATATGAATGTTATCCATTTTTTGGGATTTGGGAATTAATGTTATATTTAGCTAGCTTTGGTATTTGATTCTTGTAGGATTCAAATATTGTTAATGTAATGGTGCTTGGATGTATGTGAAGTTTAGATCTAAGATAATCTATGCCCTAGAGATAGGTTATGTCCAAATCTAAAGCCACATGATCTATTTAGTGACTCTGTGGAGATTTGTAACAAAAATGGCTCTTTGGAGCATTGATATTGAAATCCTAGGTCTATACTTGCCATTATACAAGTTAGGGTGGATTCATACCCTAAGGCCTTTCTTTAATTGAATTAAAGTTCATTTTTAATTCGATAATTTAGGAATTAAAACCTCAAACCAATCTTTCGTTCTCTCTTAGGAAATTTAGGAATTGAATTTGGAATACAACGCAACTTAGCCTTTTTATCCTAGAGGATACAACGCCCGGCGAACATCATTATTCTCGTGAGTAGAGATAATAGCTAGGTTTTATTTATTTTTGAAAACTTCACTTTTGGAGCGAGCATGTGGAGATGATAGAAATCATGGTTGGTGTTGATTTTTTACGAGGAGGGTCCTAGGGAAATACCCCCATCCCCATCCCCATCCCCATCCCCATCCCCATGCCTATATATATTTATATATTTATCTTAGCACATTTCAGAGGCTAGATAAAATGTGTTTTTGAGAGCCCTTCTAAACCACGAACTAACCCTCAATTAAAGTCATTTAGAGACCTCAAAATCCTCTTCCACTCACTCTCTTAGGATTAAATATTTAGATCTAAGAGCATTCAAAGCTCAACAGAGAGTAATTATTGGAATTAGGATCTAGAACCTTGAATACTAATTGCTCCCCACAGGCAAAACCTCCTTCAGCCTTTAAGATCATCTTTCACACACTCTAAGTGTCTCATAGGTATATCATTGAGCTTTTAAAGCTCATTAAAGAGTGTGTTGTGGAAAAGTCCATTTCAAGGGTTTGGACTAACCCCATTGGTATATCTTAGTCACTATAGACCTAAACCTCGTTCATCACTTGGTTGTGCACAATTAGAACATCTTCATCACCGATGTGCTAAATAAGGAGTCGAATCTCAAGCTTCATAGAACATGCATCACATTAGATTTGTTTATAAAGAGGCATGCGTTCTTGTTTTATTTTTATTTCTACATCATTGTAAAGTGGATTAGATCTATTTGATTGAACTACTATGAAAAATAGAGTGGTGGAGTAGACTTTAGTGATGGGACCACCGTATCAAAAAATTAGGTGAAAATGTTTGTAAGGTGCACCTATTGAAAACCTCCAATAGTGAAAGGTAAGAGACCATTAGTGCGTGGTTTTCTTGACAGTGGATGTAGGTCAAGGACTGAATCAATATAAATCGTTATATGGCTTTGTCTCTTTTATGTTTTATTGTTTTTTATTTATTTATGCTATGGATTATATGTGCTAGATAGTCACAATTCTTTGATTTGCAATACAACTCGCACGTGGTAGAATATTTGAACTAATTGAAATATCATTGAGTGTTTAGCACACATAGTTTACCTAGCACTTCACATTTGATCACTTGATTGCCATCTTTCATATCTATACATTGTTGTGCAATTTAAGTGAACTTGTGTGTGTTTAGTTGTTCTAAAGTATTTAATTAAGTTAAGATTTTTAATTAGTCCTATTCATTCCTCTAGGACATTGCATTGGTCTAGCTTGTAGCTTCACTATATATGCACACCTGATGTCCTAGATTGTAACCTTATAATACCTTTAGTATCCCCAAATTTGCATATTATGAAATCTTTTCCTTCATATCAAACTAAAAAAATGAGTTGCATTCGATTTCACTGTGAGCCTCACTCAAGCACCACAATTTATGCCCTGAAACGGGCTTTTGTTAGGCCCTCGTGATAATCTAGAACTTGCTCCCTCCAACACCAATAAATAGTAACAATTATTAAGTTTTAGGGGATTTTACCAAAAAAAATCACATTAAATGACCAGTGGGCTTAAAAGAACATTTTAACCGACCTCACACCATATCAGTCATTTTGCCTGAAAAGGTATTTTTTTTAGGACTTTCAACTAGCGTCCCTAGGGACCTTATTTTTATGAAGCTAAGGGTCCTTAGGACCCTGCGGTGGACACGAATTAGAACAAAAGAGGCGTTTTCCCCTGTTTCTCTGTCAGGGCTTCCATTTCGCTATCTGCGCCCATTTCACCCTTGAACAACTGTGGTCCCCTCAACATCCGCTTCGGCTGCTGCTCCTGCTCCTTGCCCTCCTACCAACTGTGGTCCCCTCCCACACGTCTTTGTCAAAGGTTTGTCAAAGGTATGATGCTCCCCTTTGGCCTTTTCTGACTGTATTGTCGTCTAAGATAAACCCTTATTACATCTCCATGCCTTTTTGTTTGGTTAATGTTTCCTTATGGCAAACATCTACTCTCCACTCTAAAATCCCTTTCTAAAAGGGTCTTCGTCTTCCTTGAGTAACAATACCCCTCATAGTAAGAAAAATGCCCTAAAAATGGCGTTTGTCTTTTCTGAAATGCATCTTCTACTTTCTATTGTTTCCGGTTCTTAATGGCTTGCCAAAGGCAAATGCATGATCTGGTGACAATGAACATTTTTATGGCTAAAAACAGGTGAAAATGAACATTTTTACACCTGTGATGTTCAGGTACTTGTCTTAGGATGGTATTATTTTTCTTTGTTAAGTAAGATGGGGGTTAATGGCTATTTGGGGGAACTGATACCAAGATCTTGCCAACCCAGAGATATACCCAAGTCATGTGATGAGTTAGAGATTGTTGAGACCATCACATTCCATGGAAGAAATTGCCCTGATCCTTCTTTGTGGAAACTATGGCCAGTTCTTTTTGACAAATCATATTACCAAAATGAAGGGATTGCCCCTGTCCTCTTTCCTTATCTCTTTCCTTGATACCAACAGTCATATTTCATCATGTTACCAAAAATAATGGACTGCCTTTCACCCCAATGGTTAGAGATGTGGGTTCTTAGTGCCTTGTTCTCGGTTCGAATCTCGGTAGGCACCTTCCCTCATTCAAAGTCTTCTTCCCTTACTAGAGGGCTCCCTCACCTCACCCGCGGTCTACTCCTTCACTAGAGGGCTTGGGTCCCAGCCCACTGAGTTGAGTAAAAAAAAAAGTCATATTTCATCACTACACTTCTCTATAAATATTAAGAATATAAATTGAGGCTTTCCTCAAATCAGCCTGCTTTGCCCCCTCTTTATTTTGTAGTGTGAGGTCCACTTTTGAAAAATCCAACCATTCCTTCTTTCAATGGCCATAAACTCTCATTCATCATCATTTGACAATTGACACTGATCTAACTGTTAATAATTATTGAATCTTAATAATAAAAAACCTAAGTACAATTAGAAAATCATCAAATTGATGCTTTATCAATGAGGAGGATGAAATTATCTGATCCAAATGTATTTTCTATTCTCATATATTAGCCTCCATACACAACCACCCTGAATTGATTGAGCCACATTTAACCTCACATGAAAGGCCCACTTTCTGTAAAGCGCACTAGGTCTGTTGGGAGAATGGTCACATGAATACAGTGTGACTTCATCCCAATTTTGCATGCCAGTTGTTTCTAATTGGAGTGTCTCAAATACAAGGGAAGGAGTAGGTTTCACATGATTGGATAGCCCCTTTCCATGTAAAGCCTGTTTGACAATTATATGAGGACAAAATGATCAAATGTGATATTTTAGCCTTACCCCACCCACCCACACACTAACACAGACATATATCATTGAATGACCCTGGGCAAAGTGGTAATAGGTATATATAAGCATACAAGCATAGATAAAAGTGTCAAGTGGCAATAGAGGCAAAGCAAGTAATGACTTAGTTTGGTCTTGCAAATTAATGATGTGGGTGGCTGTACACCAACAAGCAATATGGCCATATGGGTCTCCAAAATGGGCTTGCAACAGACAATGAAGGAAAAGGGTCTGAAATGGGATCTTACTGCATGTCCTTGTGCATTGACATAAATTAAAGGCACATGGAATGTTAAGTATGGTTCGTAGCACACTCATATGGTGGAGAGAGTTGGGGTAGATTACTTATTTTTAAATATGAGTTTCATCAGGGTGTGTTTGTGCAACATTACTTATTTCAGAATTTTTTCACTCTTAGATTAAGTGTAATCTAGTTGCTTTTCGGTCACTTCTTGAAATATATAGAATACACTAAAGACTTTTTTCCAGTCACTTCAATAGATTGAGGACATTGACTGATAACATGATTAATGTGAGTTATACACTCAGAGGGCACTTAGACATACTACACAGGTAGGTTCCTCACTAATAAAGTAAAAAATGTGAACAGGGAGATGCCTTACCATGTGGAAATGCCTAAAGCAGTTTTTAAGCGCATTGTTGACTTTTCCTCTTTTTTGTATTTCTTTCTCAAACAGTCTGTCCCTTTCTTTTCAATTAAATAATTCATGCATCTCTATTGCCAATTGTTTGGGTATATTAGACCAATATGCAAAGAGATTTCATAATCTTATGATAATCTTAGGCTAGTTTTCAGTAAGAAATGTACCCAAATTCTGTCCTGAAGAGTAGAACAATAATTACCTGCAAATAATGCAAGAGAAAAACAAGCAATCCTTTAATTGATCTTTCAAGAGATTATAAAAAAACATCTTTACGAGAACTATTTGAATGATTGAGGTAATATTGTTATGGGTTAATATTGTTGCTTTTGATTGTAACTTGCAGATGTCTGAAGCAGAGAACAACAATGCAAACGAAAATGCTACAGTTGATCTTCTCTCTGAGCAGGAAACACATATTAGTTCAGCCATATATAATGGGATTGTATGTTGCTAAACCACCTACCATTTTCAATTGAGTATCAATGCATGGTTTTTTACGTGCTCTCTTTTACATGTTGACAGGAGCTTGGTACTTATAGATGCATTCCGACTAACCCTGATTACGGGACATGGCATCTAAACGAGAGGCAGCTAGAATATGTTCGTATGTCCGGACTATACCACCTTGCACAGATGAGGTGGATTAGAATAGATCACGCATTGATTACCGGTTTGGTGGAGCGGTGGTATTCTTTTGGATGAAAATGATGTAAAGAACGTGTACTTTGGATGGAATTTATTTGGATGTAATTTTTTGTTGAATTTAAAGTTGATGTATGATGTGTAATGAAGTTGTTATTTTCTGTGAAAAATGATGTAATGAAATTGTTGCTTGGGTTGAGATTTATTTGTTGAAGTTGAAGTTGATTTTTGATGTAATGAGGCAACAATTGTAAAGTTGTTGTTAATCCACCGTGATTTAAACACACAAGCTTCACAGCGTCCCTAACGTCTTATAAGCAGCCCAAATTTCCTTCCCAGTGTCCCTAGCGACCTTTATTAGTTATAGATAAAGGTCCCTAGGGACCAATTGAACAGCACTGTTTCCTTCCCTGCATCCCTTACGATCGATATTAGTTATAGAGAAGGGTCTCTAGGGACCAATTTAACAGCATCCGTTTCCTTCCCTGCATCCCTTACGACCGATATTAGTTATAGATAAGGATCCCTAGGGACCAATTTAACAGTATCTGTTTCCTTCCCTGCATCCCTTACGACCGATATTAGTTATAAATAAGGGTCGGTAGGGACCCATGCATCAACAGATGACATCTTACACATATTAAGACAAAGTGCATAGCAGAAGTAGTCTTTATAAGGTCCATTCCAACATAACTGCAGAGGGAAATCCAACTTGAATTTGGAATTATTCGAGGGATAAGAATAAAACGAAATAAGGGAAATTATACATTAACAACCATGAGGAAGCCAGATGGAACATTACATCTAGAAAAACACAAAATGTCATTGACATGTCATTAAATCTTTTTTGATTACATTGTTGTTCGTATGTATAAAGAAGGAGCCATAAATAATCATTTGAAACAAAATATCATTAAATCGGTTGAAATTTGTTGTTAATATGCATAAACAAAACCCAAAAAATTACATGTGATATTAGACATCAAAAAACCAAAAACTGGTTCCTTTACTGAACAGCTGGAGGATTACGGCAGGTCCCTCGATTGTGTCCCCTCTCTTTACAGTTGGAGCAGGTTACAACCCTTCTTACGCGGTTGCGGTCTTCCACCCGGACCCTATTCTTCTTTGGCCGACCACAGTTTTTTGTTTCTTGGATAAGTCCCCAGAGCTCTGAACATTCCCTTTACATCATTGTCATCATCAATGTCTATCAATGAAAAAAAACTTCCATTGTGAAGAAGGTGCTTTATACATAACGCTTCCACACTTGCTTCCCAGTTTGATGCTTCGAGTGCTACGTTCACCAGCTCACTATATATTATGGTTTTAGGGAGATGCCTCATCTTTTGTCTTCCTCCGATATATTGAGGACCTTTGAGATCAGATTGAAAATTACCATCATAATGTAATATTATTAGGACATCAACATCCGAAGGAATACTGCAACATTAAAACATTTCATATTAGTTGGTTAAATCAGTAATAACAAACATGCTTCACTGAACATATATAATTTGCAAAAGGAACATTTGTTCAATACCACAAGTCCATTTGGAAGTTGACTGATAAGTAAGGCTATTCATCAGTAGTGGTACAATTATTTCTGATAACATTAATTCGATTAATCTTGCTTTTTTTACAACCCCAAGTGGTAATCAAATGAAAATTTTATTTTCATATATGATTCTCTACGTTCTTTCTAATCACATAATTTATTTCAAATCATTTTCTTTATGTTATCTACCAGTTTCTCTAAAACCCAAAACTCAATTGTATGCTGACATTTCTTTTGGTCCATATTATTCTCACATCAATGTCAGTGAAAAATAAAAACATAAAAAATCATATCATAGATGTTTGCATGCCAATCTCTATCTTGGCTTGAAACATTTGGTTCAAGTCATTAGCTACTGGGTTGGAGCTACAAATATCAGTCACCTTCAAAATCTTAGATCAATTACACAGTTGTCAGCAATCTGGTTTGTTATTTCCCTTGAAAGGGCCCAATGAGTTTTTGATCAATGGTCGTGATAAAAATACAACATTTCTTCTTATTATCATGACAGAAGTATTTATATTAGAAAGGAAAAGGAAAACACAAACACTTTGATTTCAAATCTCCATCTGTCTATTTTTTTTTATGATGGGATGCTGTGGGGAAGAAGACAATGAGATGCATGTAGAAATGGTTACGTGCAACTAGGTATTATGAAAAGGGTTTATCAATGGTAGAAAATCATGTTTTAGGGCAAAATACAAACTTCACCTTTCCATTGCTCTACCCCAAACAGAGTATCATATGCACTTTAATGTTCCCCACGAAACAAAGGCATGTGGCTTTAATGGTCTTCAAGAGGTGGGAATGATCTTCAAGAATGCACTTTAATGTTCCCCACCAAACAAACAACCCAACCTAGAAGACAATCCAGCTTAGACGACTCAAAAAAGGCCAAAAACCTTCGCCAAAGACGTGTGGGAGGGGACCACAGTTGGTGGCGATGAGCAGGAGCAGCAGCTGGAACAGATGTTGGAGGGGACCACAGTTTCTCGAGGAAGAAATGGGCGCATAGGAACCTGTATGTGAAGCCCTGATAGCGAAACACGAGCAAAACGCCTCTTTTATTCTAATTTGTGTCCGCCGCAGGGTCCCTAGCGACCCTTAGCTTAATAAAAATAAGGTCCCTAAGGACGCTAGTTGAAACTCCTTAAAAAAAAAAACACTGTTTCAGGCAAATTGATTGTTCTGGTGTACGGTCAGTTAAAGTGTTTCTTTTGGCCCACTGATTATCTAAAGTATTTTTTTTTTGGTAAAATCCCCTAAGTTTTATAAGCTAAATTGTTCCTATTAAAGTTTCTAGGCTTCAGTACAATCGGCGTAAATATTTTTAATACCCATTGGTGGAACCTGGTTGGCACACATTTTACCATATAAGGGATTTTTTTATAGTTGAGATGTCTCTCATGAGATTTGTACCCGCAGGCTAGTTGGCTCTCACACTATATAAGTTTATTTAGCAATCGCTTTTATCAAAATCTCAAGACATAAATACTTTCCGATACTAATTATTTTTATTTATTATTTATTCGTAAGGGCGGTAAAGATTGAACAAGTTGAATTTTTTTTCCTGCTGAAGAGTGGGTGGGTGGGTGGTTTCTCTAAACGTGGGATAATCCTCTGCGGCTGCGTAAGAAGGGACGCCCCCTGCGGTGTCCCTGTCTGGTATGGTGGTATTCCCAAAACGACTCTATTTCCTACTTTTTATGGTCCTTTTGATAGCAACTTGGTATTTATTAAAATACTCTTCAAAAAAAATACTCTTCCAAAAAAATAAATTAAACTCTTCAAAAAAAACTTGGTATTTATTAACATGGGCCAAGAGAGATGAACTTATCCTCAGCTTCTTAAAGAATCACGAAACCCTTTGTCCAAATATAAATATTCGTTATCCTCCTTTTAATGATGACTGACGACTGCTTTAAACTTGCTTTCTCAGAGTTGGCTTTACTCTTAAAATGTACCCATTTAAATGCATGTTGGTTGATTTTAATCCAAGGTCGCCCAATTTGAACTATCTTCTAATCTTCAAATCTACTATTCATTTCTCTCGTACAAATGCATATTTTTCTTCCTTCCAACAAATCCACAAATAGAACCGTTAAAAAAAATAATAATAAAATAAAATCCACCACTAGATAATGTCAAAGTGGAACCCATGATGAGGCGGCTTTGAAAAGTAGCTTTCTTCTCTTTTATAATAGCAAACTTTAATTTTCCACCGACCTTCCTCCTCTTATTCTATTAGGTCATGTCTATGAATCTATGCCTATAAGACGAGGTGTTTGCCCTTCTGCTATACTTGTCCCCAAAACCAAAAGAGTCCCTTCCACTCCAACCATGGCTTCCTCGTCTCTTGCTCTAGTGTTTCTACTTGTGTCTTCCTCCTGCCTTGTTTTGGACGCCCAGAGTTCACCTCCTCTTGTTAAGGGAATGTCGTTTACATTCTATAGATCGAGCTGTCCCAACTTGGAAAAGATTGTTACGGACTATCTGCGTACTGTGTTTAGGAAGGACATTGGCCAGGCTGCTGCCCTGCTTCGTATCCACTTCCACGACTGCTTCGTTCAGGTAACTACAAACTCACAATGAAAGTATTTCTTTGTTGGGCTTAGTTCGCAAGTTATGGGGTTGTGCTGCTATTTGCGTGTGTTGGATTTGGGTCCACAAATTACCACAAATCTTTGTACTCTAAAAATTGGGAAATACCACTGAAAGGAAGGAAGGGCATTGGAGTTTCACATCCTTCACTCACCAGCAGCCTGAGTGAGTCCTGGATTTTCAGTTTCACATTCTTCACCCACAAGTAGCCTGAGCGAGTCCTACTGAATTTTCAGGTGGTCCTCTCACTGTAGATTTTCACATCCTGGACTTGTTTTTTTAAAGTCCACACCGTAAACTTGGCAGCGCGCAGCATGAGTGAGACACCTGATGGGGTTGGACGTCTGGGACGGTTGTAGTATTTTGATGTAAATCCGTGAAATTAATGAGAAGGATGAGTTTCCAACCATTGACTATCTGAATGTGAGTGTAGATTTTCTAAATAGTGGGCCCTACAATTCTTCAAATGTTTCATGGTTCTCTACCTCACACAAGACCCCACGCTGTGGCCATGATGGATAGGCTGCCCACTCCAATTTATTGGTGCTCTGCACTACGGTCAGCCTCTTTCACGCAAAAATAAACCCATTGATTTGGAAACGGATCTCCTGTTGGGTAAATTTTCCTGCATGTTCTTACCACATGGGGAGGAAAATTTTTTATTTTTATTTTTATTGGAGAGATGGGATGTCATCTGAGTTAACATCTCCTCCCATGTGGCACCCCATGATTGGTCCGATCCAGATCCCATGGATTTACACCTTCCGCTCACCTCATAAGCATCAAATAAAGAGGAAATAAAATATAAGTGGGCTATAATGGTTTTTTTATTTTTAGTTGTTTGGTATGAATTTTTTTTATTTTTTATATAGTAAAGTAAAGTTTTTTTTTTTTTAAATCTTTTGGTGTATAAAGGTGATTTTTTTTTTTACTTTTTTTTTTTTTAAGATGGAGGAAAATTTGAATTAAAGTGTATTTAATGTGACCTCTTGTATGAACAATGGAGGCTTTACTTAACTTTTACTTTACGGTAAAATTACCAAATGGCCAAGCCTTGTACTCGTCACTTTGAATTGAGCCAAAACTTGGAATTTTTTTTTCATGAAGTTGATTTTGACTAAAAGGAGCTCAACAAGTTCTTACATAGAATTGATGGGTGAGGACGGAGCATATAAGGTGGAGAGAGGGGATCCAGATCTTTCTATGATTTAATTTATTAAGGTGATGGCTAGGTATTCATTTTTCATTCAAAGAAGAGCACACACAATTTGGTTTTTCAATTTAGTCACATTTAGAAATATTTATTCTGAAATTTTTTTAGAGATATAATTTCATGAAAAAAAAACAAGCCTTAATAAGACTCTTCAACTTTGATGTCCATTAAGTGATGAGATTGTTGGGTGATACTGAGTTTTGTTAAGTAGTTAGTTTGCCGCACTTTTTGACATGCAAGCATTTTGAGTTTATTAGTGAGCCGCCGCTTCATAAATATCAAAGCCAATGTATCTCCAAGCAAGAGTTGATCCTAGGCTGAGAAGGGCAGTTAGTATGAATGCGAAAACTAATTGGTATTTTAATTGAGTAGAGATAGATTAACATGGTGATGATGTATGATTGATGAATGTTGTTGTTATTATCTATTTGGATTTAGGGTTGTGATGGATCGGTGTTGCTAGATGGGTCAGCCAGCGGTCCAAGTGAGAAAACGGCACCTCCCAATCTCACACTCAGGCCTGAGGCTTTTGTTACCATCAACGCACTCCGTGAACTCGTCCAGAAGAAGTGTGGTCAGATTGTCTCTTGCTCTGACATAGTCGCTCTTGCTGCACGTGACGCCGTTGCCCTGGTGGGTCTCTCTCCTTATACTTGCATTTGTTTTCTCTTGCTAAAATGGAATATTTTCATTTAACACCAGGGTATTTTATTTTAAATTCTAGGGATATTACCTGAGAGCTATTCTAATTAGACTTGACATTTGCCCATGAAATGTCAAAGTTTATGTAATTCCCCTTGTGCGATATCCTAGGCCCGTGCCATATGTATCATATTGTGCGATATTGCAAATATTACCCTACACAATATTCTAGGCCCATGCTATACTGCACAATTATTGTTCTAATAGTTCCGTGGGAAATATTTAAAGTTCGACTGTTGTGGGGCAAATGTTAGATGTAAGAACAGTCATACGGTCAATATCCCTTTATTTAACAGCCATGGAAGTAAATGTAATTGGGTCGGATTTAGGTCGGGTCCATGATATACCAAAACCTACTCCCCCATTGTGTTAGATATTAAAATATTTAACCATATAATAATATTAGAATAATATAGTAAATATTATATTTTAAGATTAATATGAGGCGTTGAGATGGACACATGGACACTAGGCTCCACTCAGAGGGGAGTATTAAATAGTATTTATGCCGTTTCTACTAATGCCTCGAAAACTTAATAGACACATTTTAAAATAATGATTAGATGGACCCAAACATGGACCTTTATTAGTTGATCCTTAAAATGGGTTTACGTTCGAACTTTTGGGTCAGTGGGTAACTAGGAATTGGAGGTCTGTTGACCTGTACAGATCATGAGGCGGTCATCCTGGATTAACCCATTAGCTGGACCCAGTGGTCTGGTGGACATTTTCAACCTTGTTGATTGGTTTAGGTTCTAGTTTGTTTCTTGGATGAACTTGGCTCGAACCTGAAGTCACTTAGCTCATTGCACTTCTACCCGCCAACCTAAACTGATAAGTCAGGACTTAGGTTAACATTTCAACACAATGAAATAAATGGACCAGATTCAAGTTGCGACATGTTGCACTTTGCTCATAAGTTAACCTATTTGAGATCTTAGAACCTCCACCATGATCGTCATGTCCGAGGTGACCACATAGTTCATCTCACCCATTGCACCATCAAATTTAAATGAATAGATTAACTTGACTTTCTGCCAAGCTAACTCCTCAACTTTAAGATTTGTTTGGCATCTCTCTGGAAATGTTTCATTTTGATGAGAAACGAAAGAAAACTTCTTTGGCTGGTATTTTCTCTCCCTTTTTGCACATTATAAAATATCTCCATTTGTCTCTCGATTTTCCGTCTCACAATTTACCTGCCAAATAAGTTTTTCTTCATTAATTATTAGAATGAAACATTTTCAAAATGATCCCTAACAGGCCCTTACCTTGAGTTGAGGCTGAGCAAAGCTCCCAAAAACGAATAGAAAACTAACTTGTTTCATCAAATTGTAACTTTTGTTTTATATCTCCGCATAGGAATGACTTGAGCTAAATGGGTTGAGATTTTTAAGCTCAAGGGTTGAGATTTGAAATAAAACATTATGTCTTAGCAAAATCTTCCATTTCTATTAATATCTCGGAAACCTTAATTACTTATATTTAAGTGTTAAATGTTACCTAAAGTGGCCCAAATACACTTTCATCTCCGCAGGCACACATGGACTGCCCAGGTCCGTTAGGTCCATTTGTACATGGCAGGCCCATGGCTCAACTTATTTATCACGTTTTCCCCACAAATGGTTGGGGTGATATTTTTGTTCAAATTTTAATCTTATAACTTGGATTCAAATTAAGATTTAATCCTTTGATAGGTTAGTTGACTGATTAGCCAATGAGAAATAAACCATCTAAGAGGGAAGATTTGATAAGATATCTCCCATGAAGTCCATTTCCATTGAATCAGGTGCTCTTGGCTTACGAATATCCACCGAACTAGGTTTACCTTGAAATACTTGAACCAAAACCTGAGAATGGACCTTCTTTTTGGTCTTAATTGATAATCTGGTCCGGATCAAACCTAGTCAGGTGACCAAATAACGGTTCATTTGATATAAAAAACTTTGTATTATACAAAAATAAGTATATTAATACAATTTTCACAGTAGTAGACATGATCAAAGCATTCAACACAGATGGTAGAGGTTTGTTGTTACAATCATTAGGATTCTAGGTTTGAGTAAAAAACTAGTTTTAACATATAGATTTCAAGTCGGACTAACTTCAACTATGTCCATGAGAGTCGAGGCCCGGTCCAGGTATATACATTTTATTAGGGTAGGTCGATCTGATACCCCATGTATCCGACCAAAACCTGTCCCATTTAAACCCCAATCTTGGCCTCTCTATAATCCACTCGTGTGTTTACGAGGACATAATCATTGTAGTGGTTTTCAGAGTAATAGGAGAAGCCAATTCACTCAGGCCACAACTTCAACCAAAGTAGGGATTCAAGCTACAATCCATTGCTCATTGAAGGAGAGTTTCTTATTTATTTTTTATTTTTTAGGCCGTTTGTTTGGATTGTTATAAATTCCTAATCATTCTTGTTAAAATGAGTTCTAATAAAGGAATATTAAAGATATGAGCAGTGAAATATATAGTGATGATGTAGATGGCACGTTTTCTAAGATTTAATTTAACGGGGAGATACTTGGGTGGTCATTTTCCACCAAAGGAGAGTCCTTCCTTTATTCCTTCAATTTTAAACACTTTCATATGGACGTCCTTTTTAGTATTCTTCAAAATTCAATTCCATGGAAACGAAAGGGCCATCAGTTCACGTTTCATCATTTTATTGTAGTATTCATGTAGTATGAAGCACATGGCACGTGTAAGAGATGTATGTATTTTGAGGAAAACTCAAACTATGTCCAGAGTAAATGTGGAATGTTGTCAACCTGCATAAATAGTAGGTTTCTTTAGTGACTCCAAGATTGCTATTGATATAATAACAAAATCTCAATATCCTTTTAGCCGTGCGAAATTTATGCACCGTTGCTGGAAAAAAAATGTCTTTAGTAAAATGCACTGTATGGTAATTTGTAGAAGCATTAATAGTGAAGCACATAATCTAGTGAGGGCGAGGTTGTATACAGGCCCTAATACCTACATTAATAATTGTTGTATCTTTCTCCAATGATTAATGAATAAAATACCGTCTTCCCCAAAAAAAAGAAAAAAAAAAGCGTAAATAGTATATACTGGAAGGTCCTCATAACATGTTACTGTATTTGTTATTGCAGTCGGGTGGTCCCAAGTACCGAGTTCCTCTGGGTCGGCGAGATGGCCTGACCTTTGCAACAAGAGATGCAACCCTCAATAGCCTTCCAGGTCCAAACGAGCAAACCCCAGCTCTCATTGCTGCTCTAAGCCGTATTAATCTCGACGTCACCGATCTTGTGGCACTCTCAGGTGGACATACCATTGGAATCAGCCATTGTACGTCCTTTGAAGACCGCCTCTACCCGACACAAGATACCACAATGGACCAGACCTTTTCCAAGAACCTCAAGGTCACATGCCCTAAGAAGAACTCCTCGAACACTACACCCTTGGACATCCGGTCGCCTAACAAGTTTGATAACAAGTACTACGTGGACCTCATGAACCGCCAGGGTCTCTTTACCTCCGACCAGGACCTATACAGCAACAAGACGACGCGACCAATTGTCACAAAATTCGCCATCAACGAGACGGCGTTTTTTGAGCAGTTTGCATTGTCAATGGTGAAGATGGGTCAGTTGAGTGTTTTAACTGGGACTCAGGGTGAGATACGCGCAAATTGCTCCGCACGCAACTCAGCCAGATCAGCCTTGTGGTCTGTGGTGGATGATGAAGGTGAGGCTGCTGCTTTTTAGCATGTTCACATGGTGGGTGTGAACTTGAGATTTCTGACATGGGTGTTTTTCTATCCTTTGCTTGCTTGTATTTGAAATAACTTGTGTTTTTGTACGAGACCCAGAAGTTGGAAGACAACTATATGCTCTGTAGATTGACTTATGTTGTAGTGTTATGGATCTGTTGCCAGTCTCTTGTATTGGATTTGACATCATCACCACAAAATAACTCAGCAGAGAGTATGAGAGGCCTAAAAATAAACAAACATGATATATGCAAGCATGGTAAGAAACACATTGACCATGTGATTTATTCCGCTTTTGCAATCTAGGACATTGATAAATATTAACTTTCATGATTAGGAGAGCACCAAAATGGCTCTTTAATATCAACTTGTCAAACTAATTCTGATTTCATCCATGCCCTTCTGAGTCTGCTGAATCGGCTTCTTTTATCTGGCTAATCTTAGGAGTGAGGAGAATGTTCTATGTAGAGTTGGCTATGTTATAAGCTTAAGTAAGTTGGATATATATGAGATGAATTTAGGTTAAGATTATATTAGGATTATTTTAGATTTATAATAAAGGATTATATTAGGTTAAAGTAATAGTGTGAACATAGGTGGACATTGATTACCAAACCAAGTGGTGTGAGGCATTTCCCCTAGGAAGGCCTCCAATCAAGACAACACTCACTCCATCCGCTCATACAGGCCTACCTCATCTATTGCTTTACTATTTCTCAGAGCAATTGCCATTCATGCTTGCTATTCAATTGTAACTTCCTAAAACTCTACTTTCGTTGAGTCACAGATGAGGACAAGGAATAGAGTCCATTCAAATTGAAAAACTGGGGACAGGATTTATGTCGGAGAAAGATGCTATGAGGCTGGTGATTTCCCCCTTGCAGATTGATTTGCCATTGAATAATTAAGATCATAATATTTTAGTTGGCAAAAAGATTTTAGATCGACCTCCAAACGAAAATAACTCTCCATAATAGAGAACATAGAAAAATGATATGTTATCTAAAGGATGAATTTGCATTAGCTTGTAAACGAGTTGGTTTTGGTCCGGGTCCATGGTGGACTCGGGCCGAGCAGTCAATGAGAAGATGGACCCGGATCTGGATCCACTACAAGAAAATGTGCATTTACCGTCGAAGTTACACCGGCGGCCACTTAAATGAGACGGTATAACGCTAAAAAATATACAAGCCCTCTGTTTTAATCTCTCGTTCCCTCTCCTGCTCACGCGTTCCCTCTCACTCATCGTTCCCTTTCTCGCTCTCTCCTGCTCACAGACTCTCCCTGCTCAAGTCTCGGCGACGCCGAAACTTCCTCTCGCTCTCTCCCTGCTCACGCCATCCCTCTCTGCTCTCTCCCTGCTCACGCATCGCTCTCTGCTCGAACCAGATCCTTCTCTTCCTCATCTCTCTGCAGCGCCTTCCAAATCTTCTCTTCCAGAAGAGTGGTTTTCAGGTACGGAAGAGCGGTTTTACCATTTCCTTGTTTCTTCTCTCTTTCTCAATCTATCACCATTCCTTTCGTTTCTGCTTAGATCTGTTGAGTTTTCAAAGGTTTTGTGGTTTGATCTTCTTCATTTTGTTTATGTATTCCATCTAGTGATGTTTTCTTCTTCTTCTTTGTTTGTTTTGTTCCCGTTTTTCAGTTATTTTTTCGGGCTTAGATTCCGGTTTTCCTCAGTTTGTTTGTGTTTTATTGAGTTTTGGTTGCTTAATCCGAACTGAGTCTTTGATTTTTGCTTCATACATTTGCGATTGGGGGGTTTTTTTGGAAGTTTAGCTCAGTTGTTTTTTTGCATTTTCTTTGTTTCTAGGGTTTTAGATCTTGTTGTTGCAGTGTAAGTGAGATTGGTCAGCGTATCTTGTGCTAATCATGATTTTAGTGAGATTAATGAATGTGATTAGGTTTTTCCTTCTCACATTTTTCTGTTTTCTTCGTTACTAGGGTTTTAGATCTAGTTGTTGTATTGTAAGTTAGATTAGCCTCTGAAATGATATTCTGATTGTTGTTTAAGTGAGATTAATACATATGGTTCCGGTTTTTCTGCGTTTTGATTCTACATTTTCTTCCTTACTAGGGTTTTAGATATTGTTGTTGTATTGTAAGTGGCACTATCCAGAAGTGGTCAGGTGATCACGGGTTTCCCTTGACTTTACTGGTTTCACATCTGCACCATCTCTACAGTAGTCTTTGTGTTGTTGTTTCCTGTTTCTTCACTCTGTTTCTTCATTGGAAGGTGAGTGATACTATTAGCACAAGTAATAGTATTTCTTCCTTTTATCCTCTAAAATTGGATGTAGCATATGTAAATCCATAGATTCAATGGTATTTGCCAAACGTTGATTGCACTGTATCTTTTTCATGAGAAATCCTTTGTGAAGAGGATATCGTATAAGAACAATGGAGGAATCCGGTTGCCAAACGTGTCCTAAATGATTTTTACCATTAGCTACATTTCTGAGCATGAAGCTAGCCTTAAAAACTGAGTGTCACAGTATCTGATTCAAGATACATTTAGATTATCACATTTACATATAAAACATTGTTTTGTAATAGTTTAAGAGCCCATGAGAATACAGCTATTGACACATCTTTTAGACACCAAATGATTGGTAGAGCTTATAGGACCTGTACCCATGTCCTGATAGACATATGATTACATTCTTCATTGCATTGGTCTTATAATTGAAGCTTTGTCCCCCATTTCGGGTTGGCTTTGTGAGTTCCACCTTCCTTGTCAAACCATACTTAAAATCATATAATCTGTAGATCTGCAATTGATCCACTGGTAAACCTTCTCTCACCAACCAGTATTTCATACATGGCTTAGCTTAGTTTGTAATGTCACTGGGATATTCATTTTGAAAAGCAGCAAAAACACACTTATTGTCCTGTTTCATTTGGACAGAAGCCTTTTTTAACTCAATCAGTTTCTGCATAAAATGAAACATCCAGGGAGAGAATTTTAAATGTCAATAGACCATTTCCCTTTTAAGGGCAGCGGCAATTTTCCATGGCATTCTCTTTTCACAGTGAATTCATTTTCTATGAAAACTTTGAGCTGAAGACTTCATTTCCTATGACTCTTGTTTTTATTGCATGGTGTAGACAAATAGGAATTTATATCAATAAGATAATGTTAGCACAGAACAATGAAAAATCATTCTTCTTCTGTGAACATTTTCAAATTTCAAATTTGTTAGTAGTTTTTTAGAGAAGCTTGGGTCCCAAAATACCTAACAGGAAAAAAAAGGTCTTAAAGAATTTATGTGTTGGGTCTTTGAATCCATCATAGCCAGTTTGGTCCAGATAGGGTCTTTGGTTTAAGACCCTAGTCATCACAACATTAGTGTCATAACATGAATGTCTAAAGTTACCAATGGGCTCAAGAATTAGCAAATGTTTGAACTAATATTATAAAGATCATAACATAATTACATTTTTAGAGTTTAATATGAGTACTTTAAGAAAGAGAAAAAAATTCATTTATGTCTGTCTTATAATCTTCAATGAGATTCATCTTCATTGTTTTTCAGTGCCAACGTCTTCATTTCTCTTTCCTTAATTTATTCCCTTTCATCTATACTATATTCTGTTTGCATTAATTTTAGTATCTAAGTGAATCCAACAGTCAACTATAGCAGGTTATCTAATTCCATTTCAAGTGCAATTAGAGCATATACAATTGTCATGTGAAGGACTTGGTATCTTGTAAAACATCTTTCACTAATACCTTGAAGAGATCATGACATCTCTCTCTCTCTCTCTCTCTCTCTCTCTCTCTCTCTCTCTCGTTTCCTCCTTTGATTTCTCCAATTGATGGTTCGTGGAAAATTGAATTAGGGTTTTCTTGGAATTGTAGACAAGTAAATTCTTTTACCACCTTTTCTTGTGGAAAAGCGGCTATACCAAAAGTAAATTCTACTATAATACATTTAAAGAATCTACTATAATATTCTCTTGTAGTGTGAATGTAAAATCCTACTGTAAACTCACATCACATGTCTAGTAAATTCTTCCTTTTAGTCCATTGCATATTTGGAATTATTGCAGGTTTCTCTCAAGTGGTCTCCTTTTCTAATTTAAGGGTTCTTCTTCTCTTTCTCCTGTCTCTGTGTGTATATATAGAGATGGATTCAATTGGAAATCTCATTGGGGGAGATTAAAATCTCAATATTTTTAATTTTTAATTTTTTTTTATGTTGTGGGTAATTTTTTTTAAATTGGTATGAATTGGAAATTGCAAAATAGTTGCTTTATGACTTGTTAGCTGTATAGGGTTGGGTTCTTTTACTAGTTCCATCTTTCTTTTGCTTGTTGGAAATGTTACATGCTTTGGTAGATTAGATTTATGTGAAACAGTAAATCACCTTTCTAGAGAGAGGGGAAATTAAATGCTTTGATTGAAAAAAGATATTACAAATGGAAAAAGAAGATTTTATGAGCTTAGATGAGAACCCCATTTAAATGCTACTGGTGAATTGGAAATCAGTTGACTGAAACAGCTTGAAAGTGGATGGATCTGTATCTCTGTATGTGTAGCCTATGGAAATTGCTGTAATTCAATATCAAACTACACATGTATGCTTCCACTTGTGAGTTGATTGAAACAGGTTGAAAGGGGATAGATCTGTAAATCTGTGAGTGTTGCTGTATGGAAATTGCTGTAATTCAATATAAAATTACACATGTATGCTGCAACCATCTACAGAACTGGTTCCTTGTAAAAGAATAATAATTACTGTTGTTTGACCAATTGGGTTTCTACTAAATTGCAGCAGTTATCCTTCATAGAAACTTACAAACTAAGATGAAAACAGTTCCTGAAAGCATAATGTTGCAGATGTTTTCTTATAATTGTTGTAATCTTTTGACCCAGGGAGAGTCACATTTACCCAATAACAAGTTGTATGAGTACAACTCTACTGAAAGTAGCTCACAGAGATCACATACTTGTCTCATCTCATGTTTGAGGCTCATTGATGCCAGAATCCCTGGAGTTTACACTAGTGGAACCATGGGTGTGTATCTCAAAACCACCAGACTTGTATCTGTTTGATGTGTTTTCTGGCTTTCACTGGGGTAGTTTTTTTTTTTTTTTTTCCTTAGGTAGAATTTAATGGAGTGGTGGTTGGGGGTGAAATGTGAGTTATAAATGCAGTTTTTGATACAGTACTTTGGCCAGTGAAAATGTGAAAAAGTCATCTGATTCTCCTGCATTGGATTAGAGATTCTGCATTGCATTTGAGACCCAAGTATGGTTTTGCTTGTAAAAATATGTAAAACCCATATCTTGTTCTGCATTAAACATGATATAGCTCATGAAGGGCTGGCTATGTGCTCTGTTAGAACGTACAAATCCCACATCTCTGTTATTTCTCTGTCTAGGATGGGAGAGGAGAAGCAGGGGACTGTGGCAGATATGCACCAGTCAAAGGAGAAGGGCCGGTGTGGAATGTGATAGTTGACCCACCTAACACCCAAAGAAAATGACTGGGTGATGGCCATCCAAGTAGATGATCCTGATTCCTGACCCATGCTCAGGACCCTTTAATGCTACATGATACATGGATTAATGTCATGCCTATACAAACAATTATTGGTTTTTTTTTTTTTTTTTGGAATGGTTACTGACATGTTTTTGTTGTTGGTATTTGGAAAGATTGGACTACGCGGTGGTATGCATTATTCAAGTCATAAGAGGACCTAATCAAACTTGATTTTTCTGAAGCGCCAAAACAAATGTTTTCCTTTTGTCTGCAAGGGGAGCAACTGTGGGGTTCAATTTCATAGGATCAATGAAGCTTATGATGTGAGTATCCATATATCTATGACTATAATCAACTCCTATTGATTGGGTTTGAACTGCTTTTTTTTTTTCTTGTTTTTTTGTCACCCCAGATGACTTAAGAGGGATATACCCATGTCCCTGAATTGTCATCCATAGATAGTTTGTACAATGCAATGTGGTTATTGAAGTGCATTGTCCTATTGTCCATCAAAGGGTTAAATGTTTGTCAGGGTGAATCCAGAGCATCCAATTCATTGTACAATAGGACAATGCACTTCAATGTGCATGTGTTCTTGACTTTTGGATGGTGAAAAAGGTATACAGAAAAATATCCATTTTATCATAGTGTAATTGAATATCCACTTATATTGGCATAAGGACCCTTTATTCCATTTCTATACTTGTAATTGGATCTTCTTCCTTTTTTTTCTTTTTTTTTTTTTTTTGAAGATGGTGTCCTGTAATTTGTTGTAGAAACAATAGAATGAATGAAATACAAAAAAGAAGCATATTGTAGTAGGGTTTTTTTTTTTTCCTCCAAATCTCTTAAGTGCATCTTTCTTTCTCTTATGCTTTAGAAATGTTCAGACTATCTCTAATGATTTGTAATCTTGATCTGAGATGTCCGTCTCTATGGTCAACACAGTCCTCGCTTGGAGAAGATTCATGATATGTAATAGATGATGTATTATCATCTAATTCACGGTACTGTCTGATACAAACCAACATTTTGTGTTTTCCGGTAGCTGTCTGATAGGTGCTCTGATATCTGAGACTTTTGATTGAATAGAATGATCTTCTAAGACTGCAGGCTTTTGCTGAAATTAGGGTCCTCCCTGTTTTTGTATCACTTGTTGTTTTGCGTTTTATTATTTTGAGCTTTCCCCCATTTTAGAGTTTAGACAAGATCCTATTGTCAAGTGGGTTAGTGGGTCATGGTCCAATGGGTCAGTGGGTCACAACCCATGGCAGAAAAGGCCCAACTTGTGGGTCAAAATAAGCATCGGTTGTACAGCTATGTATTTTATTTCCTGCCTTATTAGGAGATCTAATTAGAATAGAATGATTGTAATTTAGCTAATGGCCTCAATTCCTGTAACACTTATAGCAACTTGTATCTATATAATCAAAGAATGAGACCCTCAAAGGGATGATGGAATTCACAGAGAATATTGTCTCTTCTTCCCTTGCTACCTTTCACATGGTATCAGAGCTATGTGTGTCTGAGCCATCTTCCAAGTGCTAGAAGTTGTCATAGTCTCTGAGAGACTCTCTGGGTATTTTTCTTCATCTTCCAAGCATTGGAAGTCGTCAGATCAAGGTGTGATCACAAGTGGCCCACCCTAGATCAACATTAGTAAGCCAAACCATTGCAACCATTCTGGTCGTCTGCTTCCTCTGGTGATTGAGGATATTGGTTGAGGATTTCTTCACTCAGATCAAGGATCTGTGCTCTGCAGAGGCATCTCGTGGCTGTTTCTTCATCTGATCAACTGGTGGCCCACCTACGATCATCTCACAGTCCACAAGTTTCACCCCAGCCTTGGTCGTCCATCATTCCTGGTTATTTTAGAGATTTTTTCAGCAATTTTCAGTGAGCAGAGGTAGGCAGTTTGCTCCTTCTTGTGGTTAATCACTTTCTTTAAATAGTTTTTATCACCACCGTACAAAATCTTTGATTCAGATCCGATCTGGATAAAACTTGGACTGCTGGAAAGGAAATTCTCTCCTAGTCTCTAGCTACTGGTCTGATCACCATTCAGATCTTTCTGTGGGACCCACGTCAGGCTATCACTCCAATTTTTTTGGTCGCCTGGGCTGTTTTTTTGTGCAATTTTTTGCAATCTGTGGTCTGGTTCTACTTGGACTCTTCTGTTACTGCATCTGCTATCTTCTATTGCTGCTGTGTGCTGTCTTAAGGGATCTGATAAGATTACTGACATGGATAAACATGAAATTACATTGATCAAATTTAATGGGAAAAATTATACTTCCTGGTCTTATCAACTTCAAGTATATCTTGAAGGAAAGGAGATGTGGGGACTAGTTGAAGGATGGGATCCACGACCTAAGGAGGATGAGAAAAAAAATCTTTCTTGGAATACCAAAGATGCCAAGATCAAAACATGGATTCTTGGTTCTGTGGAACCACAATATATCTTGAACCTCAAACCGTACAAGACATCCAAGGAGATGTGGGAATATCTGAAACAAGTGTATCACCAAGGGAATTCTGCCTGACAATACCAACTTGAACTGGAGATTGCTCAATATTCCCAAGGCACTTCTTCCATCCAGGACTATTATACGGGTTTTCTTAATCTGTGGGCAGAGTATGATGAAATCAAATACCTCCATGTCTCTGAGGCAGCTCTTTCTGAAATACAACAATTACAGGCAACTTCTCATCGAGATCAGTTTCTCATGAAATTAAGATCCGAATATGAGATCATTCGTTCTAATCTGATGAGCCGAGTTCCATCTCCATCCCTGAATGAGTGCCTTCATGAACTCTTGCGAGAGGAACAAAGTCAGCTTACTCAGCATGCTTTGAAGCAACAGTTCTCAGGAACCTCTTCTAGTGTTGCATATCCTGCCATTGCCAGTTACAACCCGGGTGTCTCCCGCAGTCCTGCGTCTACTGCTAAAGGACAAACCCCTGCACGGGATCTCAGTAAAATCCAATGTTTTGGCTGTAAGAGTTATGGACACTATGCTTCACAGTGTAAGACCAAGTTTTGTAATTACTGCAAATCCAATGGTCACGTCATTAGTGATTGCAGAAGGCGACCACAGAATCGCACTCCACGGGCATATCATGTCAACACTGCTGATGCTACTACTTCCAGTGACAGTCCTTCAACACCGGTCATGCCTTCAGCACCTACTGCCTCCAATACTGCTCCTCAGATCACCCCTGAGCTTATTCAACAAATGATCATAAATGCCTTCTCTGCACTTGGCATTTCAGGTAACCACCAATCCTCCTCCTCCATATGGTTTATTGATTCTGGAGCTTCCAATCACATGACCTCCTCCCCCTCTCATCTTACTAACCTGCAACCATACAATGGCAATTTGCAAGTTCATACCGCTGATGGTCAAAAGCTTCCCATTACAGCCACTGGTGATATCATTCATTCATTACCTCTCACAAATGTCTTTCTATCTCCACACCTCACCACGAATCTTCTGTCTGTTGGACAACTTGTTGATGATAATTGTGATGTTTCCTTTTCTCGCTCTGGTTGTGTTGTGCAGGATCCAGTGTCGGGGATGGTGATCGCGAAGGGGCCTAAGTGTGGACGCTTGTTTCCTCTTGTTATGCCTATCTCTCAGAATAACCAGATTTCTGCTTTTTCATGTTTTTCTCCGCAAGATGTTTGGAGGCTCTGGCATAATAGATTAGGCCATCCTCATTCAAAACTGTTATCTTTGATGTTAAACACTGGTAGTCTTAATAAAAATGCAATTTCTTTTAGTCATATTTCTGATGAGTGTTCTGTTTGCAAACTTGGAAAAAGCAAAGTTCTTCCCTTTCCCTCAAACTCTACTATGGCTTCTAATTGCTTTGACATTATTCATAGTGATGTCTGGGGGATTACTCCGGTAATCTCTCACACAGTTCAAATATTTTGTTACTTTTATTGATGATCATAGTAGATTCACATGGGTATATTTCTTGCACACTAAATCTGAAGTCTTTGATGTTTTTCAAATTTTTTTGGCATATGTTGAAAATCAGTTTTCTGCTCGCATAAAAATTCTCCGATCTGATTCTGGAGGGGAATATATGTCTCATCAATTTCAAACTTTTTTGCAACAACACGGGATCTTATCGCAGCGATCGTGCCCTTATACCCCTCAACAGAACGGAGTTGCAGAACGGAAAAACAGACATCTTCTAGATACTGTTCGTTCTCTTCTCTTAGAATCATCAGTTCCCGCGAGATTTTGGCCCGAAGCCTTAGCCACTGCGGTTCACTTAATCAATCGCTTACCATCCTCTCGCCTCCACAATCATACACCATACTTTCGTCTCTTTCATAAGGATCCTTCTTACACCCACATGCGCATCTTTGGATGTGTGTGTTTTGTTCTTCTTCCTCCTACTGAACGTACCAAATTAACAGCTCAGTCAGCCAAATGTGCGTTCCTTGGCTACGCATCTCACCAGAAGGGGTATATATGTTTTGATCCTGCGATCAACCGTATTAGAATTTCTCGAAATGTTACTTTTTTTGAAAATCAAAAGTTTTTTTCTACACATTTCTCGGATTTACCTTCATTTTCTCGTCTACCAGATTTTTCTGACACGCTCTCTTCTCCACTAATTGTTTATGAACGTCGTCGTCACAAAGATGTTCCACAACTGCCTCCCCCTCTGGATCCCTCGCCGGCACCTGATCTTGCCCCCGCTTCATCCCCTGATGCTGCACCTCCACCTCCACTTCGCCGCTCTACTCGTGTCTCTAAGCCTCCAGACAAATATGGGTTCACTCACACTTCCTTGCTTGCTACCCTTTCTTCCATTACTATTCCTACTTCTTACTCACAGGCGGTTAAGCATGACTGTTGGCGAAAGGCTATGCACGAAGAATTAGATGCACTGCAGCAGAATCACACTTGGGATATTGTTCCATGCCCCTCCTCTGCAAGACCTATCGGTTGCAAATGGGTTTTCTCCGTCAAACTTAAGGCCGATGGCTCGTTGGATCGCTATAAAGCACGGTTAGTCGCATTGGGCAACCGACAGGAATATGGTATCGACTATGAAGAAACATTTGCTCCAGTGGCAAAAATGACCACAATCCGGACTGTTCTGGCCATTGCTGCTTCCCACTCATGGCCTCTTTATCAATTTGATGTCAAGAATGCTTTCCTTCATGGCGATCTCAAGGAAGAAGTCTATATGCGGCTTCCTCAAGGAGTTGCGGGTGTCTCGGCAGGTGATTGTGCGCGCTTACGACGCTCTCTATATGGTCTTAAGCAAGCTCCGCGCGCTTGGTTTGAGAAATTTCGGGATGCTCTCCTTCACCTACAGTTCTCTCAAAGTGCCTCGGATCCTTCTATGTTCCTGCATCGCTCCTCAAATGGGATTACTGTCCTCTTGGTATACGTGGATGATATCATCATATCTGGGACAGATTCTGGCATGATCACTCATCTCCAAGCTTCCTTACATGAATCTTTTCATATGAAAGACTTAGGGCCTCTCACATACTTTTTAGGTCTTGAAGTTCATCAGTCCGCGAAAGGTCTTATCCTCGATCAGCACAAATATGCTATGGATCTCATTGAGACGGCTGGTCTTCAAAACTCAACTCCTGTGGATACTCCTGTTGAGGCCAATCTTCAACTCGCACAAGATACAGGTGATCTTCTTCCTGATGCCACAATGTATCGCCGCTTGGTCGGCAGTTTGATCTATTTGACTATCACTCGGCCTGATATCTCATATGCGGTGAATCTGGTTAGTCAGTTCATGACACAACCACGCCATCTCCACCTGGTTGCTGTGCGGCGCATTCTTCGCTATGTTCTTCATACACCATCTCGTGGCCTGTTCTTTCCTGTGGGCAATTCGACTTCTCTCATCGCTTACTCCGACTCTGACTGGGCTGGCTGCCCAGATAGTCGACGGTCTACCACGGGCTGGTGCATGTTCTTAGGGGACTCGTTGATCTCTTGGAAGTGTAAGAAACAAGATAAAGTCTCCAAATCATCCACAGAAGCCGAATATCGCGCGATGTCGGCCGCCACTTCTGAAATTATCTGGCTTCGGGGTCTCCTTACTGAGCTTGGATTTCCACAATCTGGACCCACACCTCTCCATGCTGACAATACCAGTGCCATACGGATTACTGAAAATCCTGTCTTCCATGAACGCACAAAGCACATTGAAGTAACTTGTCATTACATACGTGATGCCTTTGTGCGTGAAGCCATCACTCTTCCTCATGTCCCTACTAGTCTTCAAATTGCTGATATGTTTACCAAGGGACTTCCTCGGCCACGTCACCAGTTCTTGGTTGGCAAATTGATGCTCGTTGATTCACCCGCATCAATTTGAGGGGGGGTGTCAAGTGGGTTAGTGGGTCATGGTCCAATGGGTCAGTGGGTCACAACCCATGGCAGAAAAGGCCCAACTTGTGGGTCAAAATAAGCATCGGTTGTACAGCTATGTATTTTATTTCCTGCCTTATTAGGAGATCTAATTAGAATAGAATGATTGTAATTTAGCTAATGGCCTCAATTCCTGTAACACTTATAGCAACTTGTATCTATATAATCAAAGAATGAGACCCTCAAAGGGATGATGGAATTCACAGAGAATATTGTCTCTTCTTCCCTTGCTACCTTTCACACCTATGCCACAATTGGGAAGGTGCTAATTGTCAAAAGCCACAAGGTTGCCTGTATCATGTATGAATCTGCTTACCTATTTTAGGGAAAAAGTTGATTCTTTCAAGTTCAATGGATAGTTTCTTATAGAATCTTTGCTTGCCATTAATATTCTCAATTAGGTACCTTGCTTCTTTCTTATAAACATCATGAACCTTCATTGTGCATCATCATTTAGGAAAGTGATCGCAGATCTTTCTGTCATCCTTCACTCCATCTAAAGTTGCCCCATCACCTGAAACAGAAGTCAATGCTTGCAGTGACAACAATGACATTAAGGCACCTATTAGTAAGGAGGCTACTGTTGAACCAGTGGACCAAGATCCATCCACTAAAGTTCAAGATCCAAATACTAAGCTACTGGATCACAAGTGAGAACTGATTTTTTTATTTCTATATCTATTTAGAAAGGTAGGGTGGAAATTTTTTAATATTACTATTATCCTTTCGTACAGGAGTCTTGATAGCATTGTGGACCCAGCTGGTGATGATAGTCAGAAGGAAGGTAAGAAGAAGAAAAAAAAGAAGAAAAGCAAGACTCAACAGGGTAATACAGGTGCAATTATGGTGGAATCTGGGTTTGCAAAGAAAGAGGGAAAAAAAGAGCTTGTTGAGAATAACAATGAGCAGAAGGCTCAAGTGCGTCCATCTAAACCAAGGACCTTCTCCAATGGTTTGGTTATTGAGGAGCTATCCATGGGCAAACCAGATGGCAGAAAAGCTTCCCCTGGAAATAAAGTAAGTCATTCCGCACATTTTTATTTGTTAGTTAGTGGACATGTGTATTATAACCTGGATTAGAAGTCCTACTCTCCCATGTGGCAAGATCCTTATCACCCAACGCCCATTATTGAATTCTTTAACGCACTATAATGCTTTGCAGGATCTGTAAATGACATGCTATGCGATTTTTTCCATTTTGGTGCTGTGTCAGTTATAGTTTCTTCTGTCTGCCATTTTCTCCTTGGCACCAACTTCATTTCCAACATAACTTAAGCTGAAATAAATGACTCTTGGTTTCAGGTTTCTGTCCACTACCTTGGCAAATTGAAAAGGAATGAGGAAATATTTGACTCTAATATTGGAAGGAGACCTTTTAAATTCCGCCTAGGTATACTAATTATTTGCTTCTTGTTGAATCCAATTTTGTCTTCTTTTAAATGGTCATAGGTTTGAATAAGAGCAATGGTATTGTTTAATACAGGGGTAGGACAAGTTAGAAAAGGATGGGATGTTGGACTCGCTGGTACTATCTATGACACATGATTCCAAGATGAATTTATATTTTCTGGATGCTTTCCACTTTTTGTACTATTATGTATTTTTGTAATTTAGTGTGCGTCTGTTATCAGGTATGCGAGTTGGTGACAAAAGATAAATCTTTACATATTTTAGACTAATACATGTATTGAAAGATGAAAGTTTTATGTGATTATCACAAGAGAACAAATGTTCCAGCCCTTTCTCTTTTTTTTTTTCTTCTCTATTTTGAAATTGTTTCCTGAGTCATGTATCTAAGAAAGTGGAACTTGTGCATATGAACATAAAGCTTATAGCCTTATACAAGAGCTTATAGCGTCTTGGATGAGAATAAGTTGTTGATTGGGTTTAATGTGGATGGACTCGATCATCCTTTTTTTTTTTTTTGTTATCTTTACTATATAATCTAAGAATCAAAATCCAAGGCCGGTCCAATACAACTTAGGGTGCAGGCCAGGTGTTCGTGAGCTTTTTAATTTTTCTCAAGACATGAAATTCTCATTTTATGGGTTTTTTTTGGATTTTTATATATTTTAAAAAGTCTCAAGAAGTACCAATACATGAAAGGTGTGCTATGGTGGATGTGGCTAATATTTGTAGCAAAAAAAAAAAAAAAAAATACTGCTTTTACCGGCGGCCGCCTAACCGCCGATAAAAGTAGTATTTTTTTAAAAAAGATTCTACTTTTACCGGCGGACAGGGCATATAGCGATAGTTTTTTTACTTTTAGCGGCGGTCAGTTGGCCGCCCATAAAAGTAAAATTTAGCGGTGGCCACCAAAACGCCGTTGACATTTTTACCCACTCTACCTATACCGTCGCTAAGTGACGGCCACTTTGGCCGCCGCTAAATCTTTTACCGGCGGTCATTACCACTTTTACCGGCGGCCGCCGGCCCCCGCTATAAGCAGTTTTTCTTGTAGTGATCCAAACCCGCTATGGAACCAGTTTCTTGGTTTCGGAGCTAGAACCGTTAATGAGAAGATGGAACCGGAATCGGAACCGGTTCTATATATGGGTATATGGTACCGGATCCGGAGTCAAGGTAGAGAATGGTTTAGAAAAAAACTAGCTTTTAGGAGTTTTTTTTTTCCTAAAAAAAATTGATGTAGTATGTTGGGTCTTGGGTCTACAGGTCGGAACCAAGGTAGACTCGCACCCAGACTTGTTTACTTATCGGAATCTAAATAAGGACTTAGACCTTGTTACTGACAGCCAGAACGGAGCCTTAGGGTAATCAGATAATCAAGGGCTTATTTACGGCCCTAATTGCCATTAGATTAGAATTGGAGTAGATTGGGTTTATCAGGTAAATATATTATCATATTTGATTAGTGATTAGTTAAGATTATATTATGTTGGAGTTATGACGTGATTAGGTTTTCAAGTTATCTAGACTAGCAAAGAATGCCCGAGCTTAGCATAGGCAATTTAAATTAAAAATGTAAAAAATATATAAATATAAAAATATAGGAAATTTAGAATATAATATCGTTGAATAAGAAAGTTTATTGTTGTTAATATAAATGAGTTCTAAAGGCTTAGGAATAAAAGTGAAATTGACACATAGCAATGCTCATTGGAGTAAAAAAACATAAGAAAAAAATGAAATATATTGAAGCAATTTGGTGATAAAAATTAAATTAGAAAATAAGAAATAATTATATATGCAGGAGGATAATAATTAAAAACTTAAATTAACAAATGCAAGACTTATTAGTACTAAATGTTGCTTAAAATTTATAAAATGGAAGTAAATATTGTCGTGACATATATTTAATAAAATTATGTATATTCTACAAAGCAAAAGAACATAATAACGTTGCTATATTGTAAAGCATTCTATTCTTTATCTTCAGATGGAGAACTTTGATGTCTAAACAGAAACAATTAAAAATTAATATAGACAACTAATATATTATATGAATTCCTAACGGAAATAACAAAAAAAAATCATAAATCATCAAATTTCTAGTAATTATAATTATACAACAATTTTTCTAAAGTTAAAGGATAGAAATAAAAATAAAATAGTTAAAACAGAATACGATTATCAATATTAATGAGTTCTAAGGGTTTAGGAATAAAAGTGATTTTGGCACACACACCGGTCCTCATTTGAAGTAAATATTATTATGACATAATAACATTCTCAATATCTTGATCAGTAACATCTTAATATTGTCATGTATATTGCAAAGTATAGGCGGGCCCACATATATGGGTATGTGGAATTCAACCCCTACCCAACTTGAAAATATCCATATGGGCTATATAACCCATTTGGCCCAGCCCCCACCCGAAAAACCCAATTGAACCCCCTTTTCCCTCAAATGAGAACCCTGGGTCCTTCATGGTAATGCAAAGCATTCTAGTTGGATATTGTAGTATTCTAGTTGGATATTGTAGTCAATTAAGTTATAGTCAACTAATATATTATACGAATCGCCGACAGAGGTCGGGAAATAAAAAAGGAAAGTATAAAAAGATAGGATAACTAAACAAAGAAATAAAAAAGATCATTATAGACTATTTAACTTCATATAATTAGTTGCCTAATTAAATAAAAGATCCGAATGTCAACATATGAGAGTCAAGATGAGTGTTAATCTTTTGAGATCAAAGGTTATGATCATGTGGAAAACTGATTAGAAGAACACATTTTTATTTTTTTTATTTTTTATTTATCAATGTTGAATTTGCATGGTGATCAATGTAGAGTGATCTAGATTACAAATTTATTAGATGGTAAATAGTCAAAATTTATTAGTTATGGTCATCTTCGTGATAAAGGGGGAATCTACTTTACTACCCTAGGACTCCTCCCCATCAAGTTAAATAAACAAACTATCAACCAAGGGCATACCCACGTTATGTGGACCTGGGGCGGTCGCCCCAATTGAATGCAAAAACTCCCAAACGGGATATGTGCTAAACATGAATGCCCTTGATGGGGGCTTCGACCTTTCGTCCTCTCATTCCCACCCTTGGGGCTGCCGGGAGTATGGCGGAGGAGGAAAAACGAGTCATCAACATTTTTTGTACGGATATGTCAGATTTTCTATTCTACTTGGAATTTGAAGTGGTGATCCGGAGATTCACCTTCACAAGTAGAAAGGAAATCAATTCTTCTTTCTAACTTTCCATTGCACATATATTTTAAAAAAGAGACAATTTTTTTTTAAATGCCGTGAGAGGCGATTTCATTTTGTTTGCCGTGAAAGGCGATTTTGCGCCGTAGAAGGCAGTTTTGTGCTGTAGAAGGCAATTTTGTGTCGTGAAAGGCGATTTACAAATCTTATCCATAATGAAAGACAAGAAATGCGATTTTTTTGTCTCTTTACAAATAATACAAAATACAATAGAAAAGTAAGAAAATGTATCTGATTTCTTCGGAGATTGTGAGGACTCGTTCAGATCGACGGTCGCAAGTCATGTATGAACTTCGCCATAGTCCTTCAGATGAGAACGCTTGATGGTTTGATTATTTGGCTTGGCTTGGACCTCAGTTTTTTAGAGGATAAAGACCAAGGGGAGGTCATATATCCAATGAAAAACCAAGTAAATGGGTTGAAGAGCCGCGTTTAGGCTATGTTGGATAGAAGGAGAGAGGAGACCTTGGGGGGATGGCCCCGCAAGGGACTTCGATCACCTTGTGGTGTTTCAAAGCAGAGTAGCAGGATTTCTTCAGAGCTTTTCTTCCTTGCTTGTGAGTATGGATCTCTCTCTGTGTCTGCATATCTCTCTCTATTCGTGTGTATATGTCCGTCTCTATTTTTTTTTCTCTTGGAATGACCCCCTTTTTATAGGCTTTTGGTAGCCGTGGGGTAATTTATGGGATTGATGACCCATGATGAGAGAATTGATGGTATTGATGGGAGGAGTTACAAGTTTTAATTCTTGATTTTGTAACTCCTGTTTCTTGGCTTGTGATTGGCCGGTGGAGAATGATGGGCATTTAATCACCCTTAATCTCCATGATAAGGAGAGTTTCATGGTTTTAATGCCATGATTACTTGGATTTGTAACTCCCATTTGCTTGATTTTGATTGGTCCGTCCAAAATAATGGGTTAATAACCCATTAAGTTGTCATAAAACAGGTCAATTAACGACATTAAGTGGTCGCAAGGGCATTTGACGAGTCTCGGGCCGTGCCGTGTCTTTTGAAATTCTTCTTGTGATGATCGCCGATGGATCCACATGTTGTTTGATGTCGGATGGTGATGCAACTTCAGACATTTGTTGATACCAGCGGGTCGGTGACATCTGTCTTGTCGATTTCTCGATCGGTCGGACAGAGAGTGTATCTTCTTGGTCAGCTGGTTGGTGATCTTGGAACGATCAATGATGATTTCATGCTCTTGATGGCGGATCCAAAATATTGATGAAGATCAGTTGATTTCGAGCATAAAAGATTAGATTTTCCAAAAGCCACAGGGGCTGGAACTTTCGAAACGCGCAAAGGGCGGAAAACGGGCGACTCGGCTTCCAGCGACCCGGTTTCCATGGTCGCCGTCAGCGACCATGGGGATTGTTCCCCTTTCGGTTGCCGTTGTTGACATAAAAAATGTCACTTTGCCTCTTCAATATCAAGAAGCCACATGAAGCCGCGTCTTACTACAAAATAATGCAATGCTGCTTCAAGCATCAGATCTTGTCAGAATCAAACAAAAACTGCAAGATCTTTCAAGACAGCCAAAAGAGGGGTTCACATGAAGTTTCGGGTCATTCCAACATCATTTGACCCAACTTCACTCATCCGGCAACTAAACAGGCGCTCTTGGAGGCGATGGCGTTGAAGATATCAAAACTTCGATCAGAGCCTACGGATGGTCTCAAAATACCTCCAAAGGGCTCCATGTCAAATTTCAAGTCAAACCGACATCATTTGACCCTCCATCAACCCTTGAACAGTAAAATCAAGCCTCTCGGCGGCGAAAACCATCGAAGCCATTACTTATCAGACGGAGCAGATGGGCGGCTTCAACATGCTTCAAAAGGGCTGCACGTCAAATTTCAGGTCATTCCGACAACGTTTGACCCAACTTTGACGCTCTGAAACAAACTCAAGGCTACCGACGGCGGAGCACCCCGGGACCACAACACCCAAATCAGAGCCAACGGATTGTCTCAAAATGACTCTAATAGGCTCCCTGTCAAATTTCAAGTCAATCGGACATCAGTTGACCGCACATCAAAGTGCGACATCTTCCTCGTAACAAAATCAAGCCTATTGGCGACGGGACCCCACACGGCTTCAAAACTCAAAAAAAAGCCCATGGTTGGTCCTATCTACTGCTCAGGAGGCTTCACCTTAAATTTCAGGTCATTCCGACATCATTTGACCTAGTTTCAATTCTTGACGGAAAATCGGCTACAAAGTCTTCGGCTTTTCCAAAAAATACGAAACTTTGTGCTCCGATTTGCACGGTTTCTCGTCAGGTTCTCTTTAGGAAAATCAAGCCAATAAATGAGGAGAAATGTCAAGAAAAATGCAGGAGAAAACGACGGTGAAAAAGACCAAAAAACAGCTGAGAATTAAACGACGACCGAAAGTGGGGCAATCCCCATGGTCGCCTGGCGACCATGGAAATCCGGGTCACTGGATTTGTCGCCAGGTGACTCGTTTTCCGTCCTTTTTTGCGTTTCAGGAGTTCTAGCCCCTGTGTTTCCTGAAAATTTGATTTTTGATGCTCGGAATCGACTGATCTTCGTCTACATCTCGAATCCGCCATCAAGAGCATGAAATCATCATTGATCGTCCCAAGATCGCCAACTGGCTGACCAAGAAAGTGCACTTTCTGTCCAACTGATCGAGAAATCGACAAGACAGATGTCACTGGCCCGCTTGTACCAACTAATGCTTGAAGTTGCATCGCCATCTGACATCAGACAACATGCGGATCCATCGACGATCATCACAAGAAAAATTCCAAAAGACGCGGCGTGGCCCGCGACTCTTCAAATGCCCTGGCGACCACTAAATGCCATTAATTGACCCATTTTATGACAACTTAATGCGGTCATTAACCCATTATTTTGGACGGCCCAATCTGAATCAAGCAAATGGGAGTTACAAATCCAAGTAATCATGGCATTAAAACCATGAAACTCCCCTCATCATGGATATTAAAGGCGATTAAATGCCCATCATCTTCCACCGTCCAATCATAAGCCAAGAAAAAGGAGTTACAAAATCAAGAATTAAAACTTGTAACTCCTTTCATTATGGGTCATCAATCCCATAAATCACCCTATGGCTACCAAAAGCCTATAAAAGGGGGTCATTCCAAGAAGAAAAGGGCTACAACCTACACATACACACCTTGGACACACCTTCGAATCTCCGATCCGCCTCGGAAGAAGCCAAGAATCTTCGAAGAAACTCTGCCACTCCGCTGCGGAAGAGACACCACAAGGTGATCAAAGTTCCTTAGGGGGCAACCCCCCCCCCCCCCCAAGGTCTCCTCTCTCCTTCTATCCAACATGGCCTAAACGCGGCTCTTCAGCCCGTTTACTCGCTTTTTCATTGGATATAGGACCTCCCTTGGTCTTTATCCTCTAAAAAATTGAGGTACAAGCCAAGCCAAAGAATCAAAGCATTAGGAGTTCTCATTTGAGGGACGATGGCGAAGTCCATACATGACTTGCGACCGTCGATTTGAACGAGTCCCCACAATCTCCTGAGAAGTTGGATACATTTTCTTACTTTTCTTTGTATTTTGTATTATTTGTAAAGAGACAAAAAAATTCACATTTCTTGTTTTTCATTATTGATGAGATTTGTAAATCGCCTTTCACGGCACAAATCACCTTCTACGGCACAAACCGCCTTTCACGGCACAAAAATTGCCTTTCACGGCAAACAAAATGAAATCCCCTCCTACGGCATTTTAAAAAAAACTGTCTCTTTCTTAAAATATATGTGTAATGGAAAGTTAGAAAGAAGAATTGATTTCCTTTCTACTTGCGAAGGTGAATCTCCGGATCACCATTTCAAATTCCAAGTAGAATAGAAAATCTGGCATACCCGTACAAAATGTTAATGACCTCGCTTTTCCTCCTCCACCATTGATGGAACGCGCTCCGGCCCCGGCGCTACCGGGCGTCGGCGGACGTGGGAGTCCGTTCGGTCCGACCCTTTCGCCCCCGGAAGGCGGAGCGCGCATCAACGCTTTTGGGTGTTTGTGGGTGTGCCAGATTTTCTATTTTACTTGGAATTGCAAGTGATGATCCGGAGATCAATCTTCGCAAGTAAAAAGGAAATCAACTTCTTTTCAAGTTTCCATTGCACATATATTTAAGAAAAGAGACAATTTTTTATTTTGCCGTAAAAGGTGATTTTTTTGGCATTTATAGCCGATTTTTGGCGTTTATAGCCGATTTGTGGCGTTTATAGCCGATTTACAATTCTCATCAATAATGAAAGACAAGAGTTGTGGTTTTTTTGTCTCTCTAAAAAAAATACAAAATACAATGAAAAGCGAGAAAGGAAGAATCTAACTTTTCAGGAGATTGTGGGAGGGACCCGTTTAGATTGACGGTCGCGAGTCATGTATGGACTCCGCCATCATCCATGCAAATGAGAACGTCGGATGCTTTGGATTCGCTTGGCTTGGCTATATCCTCAGATTTTTAGAGAACAAAGACCGAGAGAAGGTCTTATGTTCAATAAAAAGCCGAGTAGACGGGCTGAAGAGCCATGTCTAAGCCACTTTTGTTGAAGTAGAAGGTAAAGGACATTGGGGGAAGTGCCCCCCAAGGGACTTTTGTCACCTTGTAGTGGAGGCTGCTGCGGAATTCCGACAGAGGTTTCTCTCTCTCTGAGCTTCTGGATCTCTAGAGCAGGAATTGCTGATGATTTTTTTGATCCTCCCCGGAATGCTTGGAGGGGACTCCTATTTATAGGCTTTTGGTGGCCTTTAGGAGTGGTTTATGGTCATTTATGGCAATTATGGCAATAAAGCCAAGTTATGGGAGGAGTTACAGGTTTAATTGCTTTTTGTTTTGTAACTCCTGACCCTTGGATTTCATTGGCCAAAGGAGAGTCATGGGCATTTAGTTGCCTTTAATCTCCATTATGTTAGGAGTTTCATGGCTTGAATGCCATGATTGCTTGGACCTGTAACTCCTAAACGGAGGCTTCTGATTGGGCCGTCCAAGATAATGGGTTAATGACCGCATTAACTTGCCATAAACGGGCCAATTGATAGCATTAAGTGGCCGCCTTGGTAGCTGAAGAGTCGCGGGCCATGTTGCGTCTTTTGGAATTCCCTTTGCGATGATCATCGATGGATCCTTATGTAAATCAACAGTAGATGATCATGTAGTTTCAGACATTGGTTGATACCAGCGGGCCGGCAGCATCTGTCCAGTCGATTTCGGGATCGGGCGGGCAGAAAGTGCACCTTTTTTTGTCGCTCGGCTGGCGATCAATGAAGTTTTTGAAGTTCTGGAAAGGAGTCCTGTGATCTTGATGAATATCAGTGAATTTGGAGCCTCAAAAGCCTGTATCTGGAAAAATCACAAGGACAGAACAACTCGTCTCGCGAAAACGGACGAAACGGGGGGTCCCGGGGCGAAATCGGCGCCCCGTACCTCCCAGGGTCGCAGGGGTCTGCGACCATGGGGGAAAAAACCTCCCCGGGGCCCCTTTTTGGCTGTTTCTCGTCGTTTTTCGCTTCCATTTTTTTTGCTTATTTTCTCTGATATTTCTCCACATTATTTGGCTTGAGTTCCCTCTGAAAAACCTGATGAGAATCCTTGAAAATTGGTTTGCAAAGTTTCCGATTTTCCGGGAAAAGCCGAACGCAGAACTGCTGATTTTCCGCCAGAAGCTGAAACAGGATCAAACGATGTCGGAATGACCTGAAATTTGAGGTGAAGCTTCTTGAGAATTAAATAAGACCAACCATGGGCTTTTGTTTGAGTTTTGAAACCGTTTGGGGTCCCGCAAACGCTAGGCTTTGTTCCGCCGTGAGGAAAATGTCGGGCTTTGATGTGCGGTCAACCGATGTCCGATTGACCTGAAATTTGACGGGGAGCCTATTGGAGTCATTTTAAGATGATCCACAGGCTCCGTTTTGGGAATCATGGTCCCGGAGAGCTTCGCCGCCGGTAGGCCCGATTTGGCTTCCGAGAGTCAAAGTCTGGTCAAATGTTGTCGAAATGACCTGAAACTTAACGTGTAGCCCTTTGTAAGCATCGTGAAGCCAACCATGTGCTTGGTCTGATGATAAATGGCCTTGGTGGTTCTCGTCGCCGGAAGGCTTGATTTAGCTGTTGGAGTTGTGAAGTTAGGCCAAATGATCTTGAAATGGCCCGAAACTTCCTGTGTACCTCTCTTTTGGTTGTTTTGAATGACCTTGCAGTTTTTGTTTGATTCTGACAAGATCTGATGCTTGAAGTAGCGCCTGCCTGTTTTTGGTAGGTTGCGGCTCCGTGTAGCTTTTGGTGTGAAGAGGCAAAGTGACATTTTTGGTGTCAACAACCATGCTCCGAGCAGCCCCAGGGATGGGAAGGAGATGACGAAAGGTCGGAGCCCCCATCAGCCGTTTTTCGGTCTTTTTCGATGCTCTCCTGTATTTTTCTTGACATTTCTCCTCATTTATTGGCTTGATTCTCCTGAAGAAAACCTGACGAGAAGCTGTGCAAATCGAAGCATAAAGCTTCCTATTTTTTGGAAAAGCCGAGGGCTTTGTGGCCAAATTTTCGTCAAGAGTCCAAACTAGGTCAAATGATGTTGGAATGACCTGAAATTTGAGGTGAAGCCTCCTGAGCAGCATTGCATGTTTTGTAGTAGGAAGCGGCTTCATGTGGCTTCTTGATGTTGAAGAGGCAAAGTGACATTTTTGGTGTCAACAAATGCCCCCTTGAGGTACAATGATGAGTAGCTTTTGGAGTCGATGTGCCTCGAAGAGAAACTTGAAGGAGAACTTCTGACTTGACCAAGAGTCTTTGACCATTTTTCTTAATAGCCTTATGAGTTTCCAAGGGGATTTTATGGTAGTGAGAGGGATCACGTACCATCTCAAGGCAAAGTTTTGAAAATGACATGAGAGAGTTGGATTTGGGTTTTCCTTTTAACCTTGTGAACCTAAGGGCTTTATGTGGCACATTAGTCGGTCAAGAGGATTTTTGGTTTTTGACCTTGTTACCTAACGAGCTGTATGCGGCAGGTTAGGGGGTTGGGATTTGATTTTTGATTTTGACCTTGTGACCCAACAAGCTGTATGTGGCAAATTGGGGGGTCAAATTTGGTTTTGACTATGTGACCTAACAAGCTGTATGTGGCGAGCCAGGGGGTCAGGATTTGATTTTTTTGGTTTTGGTCTTGTGACCTAACAAGCTGTATGTCGGAAGTTAAGGGACTAGAGCTTGGTTTTTTGTGGGTTGTCAATTTCAAGATTTTGGCTTAATTTGGTTCATGAGGTTGGATGGTTTGGATTTTTGGAAACTCATGAGGCTTTTTTTTTAATGGTTCAATCGACTCAAGAGAGGCATGGAACCTTTTTGTATGCTCTTGGCAAAAGAGGTTTTTGATAGGAAGCCTCTTTTAGTGCCTCCTAGGTGGTCAAACCTGACTCATGTGGGCTAACCCATGGGATCTTAAACTTTGGAGATGACTTAGATCTCATATGATGTCATTTTGTAAAGGATATCTAAAAATATCTCTTGTGGGTAGAGAATATCTAAAACTATCCTTACTTGGAGAGAATCTCTCATGCTTCCTTGTTTTTTGGAGAGATTTCCTCAAAGTATCTTTCTTTGGAGGAGAATATTTCTCATTCCCTTTCTTTTTGGAGAATTTCTCAAAGAATCTTCTTTTTAAGAGAGAATATTTCAAATCCCTTTTCTTTTGGGAAAGTTGCTAGTTTATAGCATTTACCTCCTTGGTTTTCTCCTTGTTTCCTCTTTTGGTTTACTCTCCTCTATAAAGGCAAAGGAGGTTGGATCTCTTGCCCTTATTGCTTTTTTTTTTGAAAAAGTCTTCAACAGTGCTCCAAGATCAAGGACTCCTCTTCTTCTTCAAGAATCTTTAAGTTCTCTTTCTTCTCCATCCATGGCCTCAAGTAAGTTTTCTTCCTTCACAAGAAATTCCATGTAAAAGTAGAAAAAAAATTATTTTATTTTATTTTATTTTATTTTATTTTTCTCTTTTTCTTTTCTTTTTTCTTTTTTTTCTTCGTTTTTTTTCCACGTGTTTTTTTCTTTTTTTTTTTTACACGTGCTGCTTTTTTTTTTGCTGACGTTTTTTTTTTCTTTTGCTGTACGGACAGGTCCATACAGACCTGGCAGTGGGCCACGGCCTGCTGGCGAGTTCAAAATTTTTTTTTGAAGAGATTTCTCTCTCTCTCTCTGTTTTTTTTCTTTTTTTTTGTTTTTCCTCTTTTACTCACCATGATAATGAGGTTTATGCAATCCAAGATGTTCATGCATTTTTATCTTTTTTGTTTTTGATGCATCAAGATAGAAGGCTAGAGTCTCTAGGTCAAGCCAACATGATTTTTGACTTGGACGAAGTTTGATTGGTTTTGACCAAGTTGGGTTGGAATTGGTCAAACTTTGGTTAAGGTTTTCCTAGCATCTAATGCATGATGATTTTCTTTGATACATGATTTTTAGTAAATTGATTAGGAGCATGATGATGCATACCTGGAAATCTTTTGCAAGTTTTGGGATTTAGAGCTCGCAGCAATGTTGAGCCCTTTCTTAGTCTTGCTGGATTTTGAGGAGCTTTTCATGTTTTGGAGTTTGGAGCTTGCAGCAATGTTGAGTCGTTCTTCAAACTTGTGGAGATTTGATAAGACTGGTTTGATCTCGCAGCAATGTTTGAGTTCAAACCTTCTTTGAGGATTCTTCATTGACCATGAGCTTGCAGCGGTGTTGAGCTCATCTTCAAGCTTCCTATCTTTTCGGGGTGTTTCCTTTTCTCGGAATTATCCCGGATTCATGCCAAAATTTCACTAATTTAATTTTTCTTAGCAAAATTCTGTCATTTTGATGAATGATTTTTTTCTTTTCCATCCTTTGCAGGTAGTTCCTCTAGAACGAACAAGGGCAAAGAGCCTGTTACTGATGCACCTCGTCAGTCTACCGGGTCTCCTAATGTGGCTGTACAGCAAGCCTGGGAGAAGGTCCAGTTTGTGGAGAGAGACTTGGAAGAATGTAACTCCTTCAACCGTGATGAGATGAGACAGCGATTGATCGCTCTCAAGGATGAGGAGTTTTATAGGATTTTGGTAAGCAACCGTCCTTAGGTCATGGACGATCAGAGCATTGTGCCCAAGCCTACCTTTTTCTTTCGTGACGTAGTCCCTGACGACTTGACGTACCGAAGGAGATGTTTTCAATTCTCTTACACGGCAGATGGTGAGGAGAGAACTATTTCTACCCGGTCGACCTTTGATCACACTATCTCGATCATGAGTCTTTCTCCCACATGCCCCAAGAGGGAAGATCCTCCGAGCTGGGTGAAGAGGACTAATGTGATCAAGACCGGGGTTTTTTGTGGCAGCCTTTCTGGTTATGCAGAGAAGTCGCCTGTCAGCATAGACATGTTGATGCTAGCCAGCAGTTACCAAGGTTCAGATCATCCATCGATTGATGTGAGACCGGTGGGCCTTGGCATTTTCCAGGGTGACGGCAGCAATTGGGTGAAGCCTTTTCGACTTCGTGGCCATTTCAACGCTGACTCAAGCTGGGAGTCATGGATTGATCACATCCTGTAGGTTGGAGGGGCCATTCTGAAGGAGGCCGAGATTTTTGATGCTGTTTGCACTTTTCGGCAAACCGTGGTTTCCTCCAATGAAGCCTTCATGGCTATGTTGGAGTCATTCCTTCCCCAAACCAACACCTTCTTTGTCACGAATGGTGAGATTTGTTTTACTTTGAAGGAATTGAGCACCCATCACTGGGCTGCCTGTCCTCGGCAGACTTTATGAGGAGTTTATGTCTATGATAGCGTCCTTGAGGATCAGTCTAAGGAGTTTAGGCTTTTATACTTTCAGCTCGTTGTCTTTTATGATTTTTTGAAGGAGAAGGAGGGCTCGAAAGTCAAGTCTAGTAGTTGGAGGAGTTTTGGCTCGTTGTTCCCCAACTTCTTTGACAGTAGAGAGTCTTCTGATAGCACGACCCGGGAGGCTAGAGCTAAGACTCCAAGTTTGAAGAAGACTTTCGTCACGCGAGGAGACTTGAAGGACTTCTTCATGAGCACAGATGCCATTTATTCGGACATTGTGCTGCGGAAGGATCTCGCTGTTTACCTCACTTACTGGCTAAGTGAGGTTGTTTTTGCTGGAGGAGATGGTACGCACATCAGGCCACATTGTATTTTTCCGGCTTGTCAGATGGCATTTGGAGAGCGACTTGCTTTGGTGCCTGCTCTTTACTCCTATCTGTGTATCGAACTACAGACTGCTGTTTTTCTTGTTCAGCTTGGGCTCCCTATGAACAGGGTCTTTTCAGCCCATATTTTCTATTCGTGGTACGTATACCACTGTCCCGGCTTCCATCGATTAGGAGTTGCGCAGGATGATGATCCTTTTATGATTCGATTGGCTAAAGGGACAGCCGTTTCCGAATTTCTTTTGTCTGCCCGTTTGAGGATCCGACGGTTCATGGACGTTGAGATTGGGCAATGTTCAGTGAAGCTTTCTCCAGGTTTGCATAAGAAGACTTTTGATTTTGGTGTCTCCCGTGATTCCACTAGGGCAGGGTCGGGAAGACACTATTCTTTGAGAAATGCAAAAAAGAGGTGGCCTTTTAACATACGTGTTGGTACGATGGTGTACCGGAGACATCTTTTTGTTGACATGCAACCGTATGTTCCCTCGCGTTTTGCGCTGCAGTTAGGCTTCTCTCAAGGCGTTGTTGGAGCGCCTTCGAGCCTGGTGAAGCGTTTTGGAGGTTTGCAAGATGGGAGGAATGCATAGGCTTTTTATAGTGCGGAGGACACTACCGCCATGATTTCCTATCCTGAGTTGCCCACTTTCCGGACTACTGGCTTTATGAAATGGTTTGTAGAGAGCTTTTTTGTGTACCAGGGGCTTTCCAAGAAGGATCTTGATGTGAAGCAGTCTTCTGGGAAGGGTCTTGGCAGATCGGATGGAATCCGTCGAGAGGAAGTCCTGGCTTTCCTTGTTGGAGAAAAGCATAAGATAGGCTTTCTTGGTGAACAGGACGTCATCATATTAGGAGCTGTACAAGAGATACCTGGTGAGGTCTTGAAACAGCTAGAAGAGGAGGAGGCCGAGATCGACGCTTGGATGCAAGCGGAACGAACGAAGGCTTCCTTGGAGTCTATTAGGAGGAGCAGACCATCCAGTGAGGAGTCAAGCGAAGGTCCTGACTTTGATGATGGGACGGGTATTTCGAGTAAACCAGCCCATAGAAGCATGGGGAAGAAAAGGCAGCGCCGTAATATGAGACGACACGATGACTCTCCTGATTCAGAAGTCCCTCCCGCCACTGCTGCAAAGATGTCAGGGGACGCTGATGAGCCTCCGGAAAAGAGGAGTCGAGAGGAAGAGACCGTTAATGAAGGTATGATTCCTCCTCTTTCCTTTTCCGTTTCTTTTTGCTAAGATTTTCTTGTTTTTTATTTTCTCTCTCCCTTTTCAGTGGGAGATGATGGTTTGGTGATGCCTGAGGTTCCGGCTGATGAAGCAGTGACGGACCCGATTGCGACATCTGAAGAAGAACCAAGGGATTCTGGAGCGAATCCAGAATCTTCACTTGGTATGACTTCTTTGTATTTTCTTTTCTTTCTTTTTTTTGTTGTGTTGTCATTTGCTAACATGTTGCTTGTTTTCTTATTAGTTGACTTGCCACAGGATTCCGACGATTTCGAGCCATCTATGGATGCGAACTTTGACGATGCTTTGGATGAACTCATGGAGGCAGAAAGTATTTCGCTGATCGTCGAAGAAGGTATTTGTAGCAATAACCTTGATAATAATGAATTTTCAACAGGATCATATTCATACCTTTTTTGTTTTGTTTTGCTGGCAGGTTGTGAGGTAGCAGGAGAAGTTCTTCCGTCTTTCTCAATGCCAGAGCAGGAGATGCCTGCAGTTGAACCAGAAGTAGGGACTTCTTCTTCCAGTTTCAATGCGGCAGAGATGAAATCTTTTGAGCAGATTCCTTCGTCAGTGTCTCCAATTAGGAAGAGTTTGATGATCACTCCTCCAACAGGGCATGACATGGGCAGTCGACCAATGGAGAGGGGCGAGCCTTCATCCGGGCCATCTCTTGAATATGCGAAGAAAGTGTTGAAGAGCCTTTTGAGCTCATGGGTCAAAACTATTTCTTCTGGCCATTTAGAAGCTGGCTTTGATATGATCACGTATGTACAGGACATCCTTGCTGATAGCGAAGAGATCGGTCTGGACATTGCAGGTGTGAAGGCTTTCGTTGATGAAGTCATAGCTCTAGGCAACAAGTGGAATAAGACCAAGAACTTCCTAAGTGGTGACTTCTTCAATGAGATGTTTTTGAAGCCTTCTGGCGAGGTCAAGTCTGAACTGAACAAGATCTCGCGGACTCGGAAGCAATTCGTTCGGGAGAGGAACGTCACCGAGTTGGCTATCATTGAGCTAACAGAAGATCTGCGCCGTGTTGATAGGGAGGTTGTTGAGACCAGGCAGCGTCTTGAGCTATTGGAGGAACAAGCTGCTGCAAAATGGACCGCCATTGTAGAAGCTCATGCTAGAGAAGGTACTCTGATTCGCCAGGTCGAGGAGGTTGAGAGCAATTTTCGGAGGAAGACTCAAGAGTACGAGCAATGAAAAATTCTTTGGGAAGAACTTCCCTGTATTGTAGATGCATCGCAACGTTATGCCACATTTTATGGAAAGATTTTGAAGAAGCGTGGCCTGGAAGCTTTAGAGGTTAAGGCCAAGAGTCTGCTTGAGGAGTTGAATCTTTGGTTGAATTCCATGTTAGACTAAGCTCCTGATTTTTGTAACAAACTCTTTTTCTTCTTCTCTTTTGGTACCTCCGTGTGAAAAAACATTTTTGGTACTTTATATACCTCTTGCTCAAATTCTTTTTGGTGAAAATAAGCAAAAGTTGGATGAGAATGTTTGTTAAGGTTATCATTTTGTGAAAATCTTTTGTCAAAGGGTTGTTTTGGGCATGAAAGCCAAATTTTGTGGTGAAAGCCTGGTTTTTTGATAGCTTGAAAGCTAGATTTTGAGATGGCATGGGAGCCGAATTTTGTGGCATGGAAGCCAAAGTTTGTTTGCGGCATGGGAGCTAAAGTTTTGGAGATGGCATGAAAGCCGATTTTTTTTTGAGATGGCATGAAAGCCGAATTTTTGAGGCGGCATGAAAGCTGGTTTTTTGAAGTGGAATGAAAGCCGATTTTTGAGATGGCATGAGAGCCGAGTTTTAAATTGGCATGAGAGCCAGGTTTTTGAGATGGCATGAGAGTCGATTTTTGAATTGGCATGAGAGCCAGGCTTTGGAGATGGCATGAGAGCCGATTTTGTTTGTTGGCATGAAAGTCGGAATTTTGGGATGGCATGAGAGCCGATTTTTGTTTTTGGCGTGAAAGCTAGGTTTTGAATTGGCATGAGAGCCATGTTTTGTGGCATAGGAGCCGATTTTGTTTGCCTTTGGCGTAGAAGCCAGTTTTTGGGTTGGCATGAGAGCCGATTTTTTGTTTTTTGGCGTGAAAGCCAGATTTTTTTTGAAAACCAAGTTTTGTTTTGTTGGCATGAATGCCAAATTTTAGATTTTTGGTGTAAAAGCCGGGTTTTGGATTTTGGCGTAGAAGTCGATTTTGATTTTGGCGTAGAAGCCAGGTTTTGGTTTTGGTGTGAAAGCCGGGTTTTGGTTTTCAAAAATGCAAGTTTCGACTAAAAAGTCGCCTCCTTGCTGAATGGTATGGCAAGTATCGATGGAATGCCGCCTCCTTGCTCATTCGGTTTGCGAGTATTGATGGAATGTCGCCTGCTCGTGAATTGGGGTGCAAGTATCGACTGGATGTCGCTTCCTTGCGAATTAGGGTGCAAGTATCGACTGGATGTCGCCTCCTTGCTTTTTTCAAAAATTTTGGTTTTGCGGGTATCGACTGAATGTCGATTCCCCACGATTTTTGAAATTTGAGGTTTGAAAATTTGGGTTGTGGATATCAACTGGAATGTTGCGTTTCCACGATTTTTTTGAAGTTTTGCAAGTATCGACAAGGTGTCGCTTTCTTGAGATTTTTTTTGGAAGTATCGAATGGGGTTCGCATCCTTCCGATTTTTGGATTTTGCGAGTATCGACTGAGCGCCGCTTCCCCGCGGTTTTTTTTAAACCATTTTTCTCCTTTTGTTTAAAGACACGAGGGTCGTAAATTTTGACTTAAAACCGTTTTTGGTTGTAAAACTCAGAGTGGACTAGGGTGGAAATTCTTGAGTCCTGATTTTGTTTCAAACCATCAATTTTGGGTTCAAGGATAAAAAATTTGGTCAAGTCCGGGAAGAGGCTCCTAAACTTGGATTTTTGGAATTTTTTTTTAGCAATGGAACTATGAAAGTAAGCATTGTTTTGAGAGTTTTTTTTTTTTTTTTAGAAATTTCAACATAAGGATGAAAATTCCAAAATGAGTGGGTTTGACCCTGGAAATCGGCTTTGACTGTGCAGGCATTGCTCTAACCCGGTGGCGTAAGTCTTCAAGGGTAGTACCGCTTCAAGAACTTGCCATTGATGGGCAGCACATGTGTCGCCCTCCATGTTTAGAAGAGCGTATGCACTGTTGGAGAAGACTTTGTCGATGACGAAGGGTCCCTCCCATTTTGGTTCGAATTTGCCTTTGGATTTGTGGGCGAAAACCATTGGCCTTTTTACTGCAAGAACCAAGTCACTCTTTTTATAGGCGCGTTGCCTGACCTTCTTATTGAAAGATCATGCCATGCGTGCTTGGTACAGCTCGATGCTTTGTAGAGCTTCAAGTCGTCTTTCATCGAGATTATCTAGTTCTTGGAGTCTCAATTTGACATTGCTTTCTTGCGTCATGTCATTTTGCAAAGATACCCTTAAGGAAGGGATTTGTACTTCCAAAGGGACAACAGCTTCGCACCCATAGACCAAAGAGAATGGTGTACTATGGATTGGTCCTCGAACGGTGGTTTGATAAGCCCACAAAGCTTCAGGTAGTTTGTCTCCCCAGTCTCTTTTGTGATTAGAGACCATTTTCTTGAGAATTTTGCAGAGTATCTTATTGAAGGCTTCTGCTAGTCCGTTCGCCGCCGGATTATATGGAGTCGAAGGACAACTTTGGATTTTATACTTGTCGCAGAACCTGTAGAATCTGTGATCCCGGAATTGTGGTTTGTTATCATGGATAAATCTTTTAGGTATGCCGAAGCGACAGATAATGTTGGTGCGCAAGAATTGAAAAACTGATGAGGTCTTCATTTCGGTAAGCACAAATGCTTCTGACCACTTGGAGAAATAGTCCGTAGCGGCAAAGATGAAGCGACGACCTTTGCTTGATGGAGGAGAGATAGGACTTATGATTTCCATACCCCAGGCTTCGAAGGGCCATGAGATCACTGTGGGATGTAGCCATTCTAGAGGCATGTGGACATAATCTCCATGAACTTGGCATTGTTGGCAGCGTTTAGCAAATTGCATGGCGTCTGCTACCATGGTAGGCCAATAATAACCTAACCTTTTTATTTAATCGTAGAGCTTAGGACCAGCCTGATGAGCTCCACAAAGACCAGCATGTACTTCTTTGAGAGTTTCCTCAGCTTCTTGTTGTGACAAGCAGTGTAGAAGTACTCCGTTGAAGGATTTTCTGATGGTCCCGACTTTTCTCTTTTTCCAAAGCTGCCTCCGCCCCGGGGCTGACGGGGTACGGTGGAGGGAAAGAAAGGAACAACGGGCATCAGTTTTTTTTGTACGGGTATGCCAGATTTTCTATTCTACTTGGAATTTAGAGTGGTGATCCGGAGATTCACCTTCACAAGTAGAAAAGGAAATCAACCTTTTTCCATCTTTCCATTGCACACATATTTTTAAAGAAAAGAGACAAGGTTTGTTTTTTGAATGCCGTGAGAGGCGGTTTTCTTTGTTTGCCGTGAAAGGCGATTTTGCCGTGAAAGGCGATTTACAAATCTTATCAATAATGAAAGACAAGAGATGTGATTTTTTTGTCTCTTTATAAAAAAATACAATGCAACAGAAAAGAAAGAAAATGAATCTAACTTCTCATGCGATTGTGGGGGACCCGTTCAGATCGACGGTCGCGAGTTATGTATGGACTCCGCCATCGTCCTTCAGATGAGAACTTTAATGCTTGATTTCTTGGCTTGGCTCCAACCTCAGATTTTTAGAGGATAAGGACCAAGGTAAGGTCCTATATCCGGTAAAAAGCCGAGTAGACGGGCTGAAAAGCCGCATCTAGCCATGTTGGATAGAAGGAGAGGTGGCCTTTGGGGGGGGGGGGGGTGGCCCCCCCAAGGAGCTTTGATCACCTTGTAGTGCTTGTTGCAGCAGAGTTTTCTTCAATAGAGGAGAGTTTGTTGCAGAGGTTCTGGATTTTTCTTGGATTTTTCGGAGAGTTTTTCGGATCTCTGAATGATTTTCAAGCGATTTTTCTGGATCCGTTTCCCTTGGAATGGCCTCCTATTTATAGGCATTTGGTAGTCATTTAGGAGAGTTTATGAGCATATATGGTATTAATGCTCATGATGGGAGGAGTTACAAGTTTTTAATTACTTGTTTTGTAACTCCTTTTTCCTTGAATTTGATTGGCCAATGGAGAGTAGTGGGCATTTAATCGCCTTTAATCTCCATGATGACGGGAGTTTCATGATTTTAATGTCATGATTACTTGGACTTGTAACTCCCATTTGCTTGCTTCTGATTGGGCCGTTCAAAATAATGAGTTAATGACAGCATTAACTTGCCATAAAAGGGTCATTTAACTTCATTAATTGATTGCCTGGGCGCTTGAAGAGTCGCGGGCTGTGCCGCGTCCTTTGGGATTCTCCTTGCGATGATCACCAATGGACCCACATACCATTTGATGTCAGATGGTGATCCAATTTCAAACATTGGTTGATGTCAGCGGGCCAGCAACATCTGTCCAGTCGATTTTGCGATCGGGCGGGCAGAAAGGGTGCTTTCTTGGTTAGCCGTTTGACGATCTTGAGGCGTCCGATGATGATCTAATGATTCCAGTGATGGATCCGTGATGTTGATGAAGATCGACGGATATCATGCACAAAAAATCAGATTTTGGAAAAATCACAGGGGCCAATCAACTCGAAACGCGAAAAATACCCGAAAAACGGGGTTTTTGGGCGAGGTCCGGCGGCCCGGACCTCCATGGTCTCCGGCGACCATGGGGCCTTGGCCCATTTTTTGGCCGCCTTTCGGTCGCTTTTTCTTCGCCGTTTTTCGTCCGTTTTTGCTTCTGTTTTCTCCTGCATTTTCTTGGAATTTCCTCTCATTTATTGGCTAGATTTCCCTCAAGAAAACCTGACGAGAAGCCGTGCAAATCGGATCGCAAAGTTTCCCATTTTCTGAAAAGTCGAAGACTTTGCTGTGGAGAACTGCCGATTTTTTGTCAAGCGTCGAAACTAGGTCAATTGATGTCGGAATGACCTGAAATTCGACGTGTAGCTTCTTGAGCAGTAGACGAGACCAACCATAGGCTTTTGTTCAGGTTTTGAAGCCGTTTGGGGGCCCGCAAATGCTTGACTTGATTTCACTGCGAGGGAAATGCCGAGTTTTGACTTTCGGTCAAACGATGTCCGATTGACCTGAAATTTGATGGGTAGCTTCCTCATCAGTAGATAGGACCAACCATAGGCTTTCGTTTGAGTTTTGAAGCCATTTGGAGTCATGCAAACGCTTGCCTTTATTTCACCGCGAGGGAAATGCCGAGCTTTGACTTTTGGTCAAACGATGTCCGATTGACCTGAAATTCGACGTGTGACTCCCTCATCAGTAGATAAGACCAACCATAGGCTTTCGTTTGAGTTTTGAAGCCGTTTGGGGTCATGCAAACGCTTGCCTTGATTTCACCGCGAGGGAAATCCCGAGCTTTGACTTCCGGTCAAACGATGTCGGTTTGACTTGAAACTTGACATGGAGCCTTTTGGAGGTATTTTGTAACCATCCGTAGGCTCTGATCGAAGATTTGAAGTCTTCGACACTGTCGCCGCCGGGAGCTGCTGCTCGCTGTTGGAGAAGTGAAGTTAGGCCGAATGATGTCGGAATGGCCTGAAACTTCATGTGTACGTCTCTTTTGGTTGTTTTGAATGACCTTGCAGTTTTTGTTTGATTCTGACAAGATCTGATGCTTGAAGTAGCGCCTGCCTATTTTTGGTAGGATGTGGCTCCGTGTAGCTTTTGGTGTGAGGAGGCAAAGTGACATTTTTGGTGTCAACATTTTCTGTAAAGCATTTTTGAAGGAATATCCAAATGAAAGTTTGGGGCTCACCTTTGAAGGCTTACCTGCTATTTTGGATCTTTAGGTAGGATTCCAAACATAATGTAATCAATGAATGGATCCCTCCAGTCGCCGATCGAAGGTTTGAGGATGGACATCCGACTTCTAACCACTTGGTGGCATTCACCAACTGCTTGGTGTGTGTTAAGAGGAGGGAGAATCCTTCTTTGACACACTGTGATTTGTAAGTTTTCCCCTTCTTGGATTGCCATAGTTGCGGCGAGTCTAGTAAGGGCATCTGCACAGACGTTTTCACCTCTGGGGATGTGGGTGATGTGACAGATCAGGTTTTTAGGCAATTCGCTTGAGTAAACCCCAAATCGAGCCTTGAACCAACCCTTTGGTCGTTCGAGCCATCCTGATTTGGTCAGGTCCACTCGAGCGAACCCCTCCCAAAGAGCTCATGGCTCGAGCGAACTTCAGGTCCGCTGGAGCCATGTGTACAGATGGCTGGGGGCTGTGTTGGGAGACTGGGTATGATGTTTAAATGCTTGGAAGAGGTCTATTGGGAGCCCAATTGAGATGGGGAGACTTAGGAGGTGATGTATGAAGCCCGATTGAGAAAAAAACCCCATCATGGAGGTTTATTGAGGGTTTTTGAACTTACCAATGTGTATAAGGAGTCGGAATGTCTCCAAATCTCAAGGAGTACCAAGTCTATATCGATTCGACATATGGGGCCCCTATTCACGCTGATTTAATCTTGAACCCTCAATGCTTGGCCCGGAAATTTTGGAAATCCATTTGTGTTCTATTTTTCCCGTATTTTGATATATACTTCTCGAAATTCATACTACATGAATAGTCATGCCCAAAAAATACTGAAAGTTCTTTTTTAGCATTTTGCTAGCCCGTTATGCATTGCATGATAACAAAGTGATATTTGTGCCTATGGGCACCCCGTTAAGCCCGCTTTTGTGTTATATCATATCGATATTTGTACATGTTCCGATTTCTTTCATGTGATCTATGAGTCAGCACCACTAAGATTGGACGACCTTGTCGGCCTGAACCACCAACTTGGAGGTCCCCCTCACATCTCACCAACTGCAGCCTGGATCCCGTCCCATCCCGATAGCCGGTTCGCTAATGTGGTCCCGTCCCGTTGTTATATCTTTTCACCCATCTGCTAGACCATCGTGTCTGACCTATTTTTTATTACATAGGTCCAGGTGCTGGTTATCGAGAGGAGGAGTTTGAGGAGGCGGCCGGAGAGCCGCAACATGTAGGATAGTGGAAGGCTGACGATGTTGTCTAGACACTCGGTCAAGCCCGGAGATACGGAGCATTTTGAGGATTGTGACTAACACATTCTTTTGGGGATTCTTCTGATTGTACTGGCCTTTGTTGGCCTTTATTTTTGGGGAGTGATTAATTAACTGATATTTTGTATAAACATTTAACTTTACCTTTTTGAGAAATGCTATAATGATCATTGCTCACTGCGACATCAAGTTGAATACACGTGCTATCAGTCTTTTAATTATGAAATGAATTGTGAATTTGACTTGCTATACGCTTCCGCACTTTGAATGAAAATTGCTTTGAACGTGTGATATCCTCACCACAGTCACCTTTGGGAAATCATGTGCACGGATAGTATCATGTTCTTCTTTAATCCGTGCACATATTAGCCAGATAAATTAATGCATTGGCATCATTTAGATCGCCGATCCTGGAATAGGTCGGTAACCCGGTATCGGGTCGTGACAGCTTGCAAACTCTTTGCTCTTGGTTTTTAGTTACAAAGCCGTCTGGCTACATCATATAGATGTCTTCCTCAAGTTGCCCGTTGAGAAACGTCGTCTTGACTTCCATTTGCCAAATCTCATTATTGAGATGAGCCGCAATGGATAAGAGTATCTGGATGGACTTAAGCATGGCTACCGGCGAGAAGGTTTCCTCATAATCGATACCCTTTTTCTGAGTATAACCTTTCGTAACAAGCCTGGCCTTAAAGGTCTCCACTTTTCCATTTGGTCCTCCTTTTCTCTTGTATACCAACTTGCACCCAATAGGTTTAATATTGGCAGGTCAGTCCACAAGTGTTCAGACTTGTTAGGAGTACATAGACTCCATATTAGCTTTCATAGCATCATGCCAACATCTCGAATCTATGTCATTAATTGCTTTATTATAGTTACCGGGATCTTGTTTTGGTTCTTCCGGGATTGCCTCGTAAGACTCTCTTAAGAATGAGAACCTATCAGGGGGTTTGACAATTCTCCCATACGACGAGGCACTGGTGTAACATCTGGGTCAAGTATGGGCGGATTTTCCTCAAGTTCAGTTATATTTGGATTTGGAATTGTTTGTTCTTGAATCTCTTCCAAGATCACATTTTCTAAAGATTTTTGGTCTATTATATAATCTTCCTCCAGAAAAACTGCATTGGTGCTGATAAGCACTTTCTGCTCTCTGGGATTATAGAATAACCGACCTTTAGTTCCTTTAGGATATCCTATAAACGTGCATACTTCCGACTTTGATTCCAACTTATCCGTCTTAACCTTTAGTACATGTGCCGGACAACCCCAAATGTGTAAATGTTGTAGACTACGCTTTCGCCCGGACCACAACTCCCGAGGAGTCTTAGGTACAGACTTAGATGGTACAAGGTTTAATATGTACATCGCAATATCCAAGGCATGTTCCCAAAAGGATATAGGTAATCTTGAGAAACTCAGCATAAACCTTATAATATTTAAAAGAGTCTGATTCCTTCTTTCTACTACTCCGTTCTATTGAGGCATTCCAAAAGTAGTGATAGAATCCCTTTCTCTGATAAGTTCCCATGAAATTAGTAGAGAGATATTCAACTCCTCGATCTAATCGAAGAGTCTTGATACTCTTACCTAATTGCTTCTCCGCTTTCGCTCGAAACTCTTTGAACTTTTTCAAAAGCCTCGAATTTGCAGTGCATAAGGTATATGTATCCATATCTTGAGTAATCATCTGTGAAAGTGAAGGAGTACTGATATCTGTTAGGGATTTTGTATATTGCAATTTGATGGATGCATTATCATTTTAGCATCATTTGAATTTTCACACATGCATTGATTCAGAAAATCTTGAATCTTGATTTACACATGCATATTTTTTTACTTGTAGAAATATTGATTTATGCATGTTTTGATTTTAAACTTGGAGGCATTTAAATTTGAAAATAAGTTTTATAAATCAAGCTAGCCTATGTTTTAAATCTTTCAAATCATTTTAGGCTTTTTATGTTTCATGTCTTAAAACCTCTTTGTTTGATTTAAATCATGATTCCAAGCTTGATTCATTGGCCCAAAATTCCCTTCAAGAACTTATCTTTTAATATGCATTTTAGGGGAAATTGGCCCCAAGCCCGAGTCGACCTACAGTGTGGTCGGTCGACCGGCCACACTGCAGGTCGACCGGGAATAGAGCAGTTGGGGCTCTTTTTCAAACGGTCAAATTTATGACCGTTGAGCCCAGGTCGACTGGGGAAAGGTGCAGGTCGACCGGGGACACGCCAGAACTCAGTTTTTGAGTATAAAATGAGGTTCATTCCTTTGAAAAATAAGTTGAAAAAGTTGAACATTTCAACAACTTTTGAGGAGTTTGGAGACAAGGAAAAGGGGAATGAACTAAGAGAGACCAAGGGGTCATTAGTAAAGCTAAAGCTTGGATCAATGAAGTTAAATCTCTAAGTAAGCTTTACTTTTATTAATCATATGTTATATGTTTTGTTTAAATTATTGGTAAATGAATTTTAGCAAGATAACTATAATGTGTTGAATCCATTCTTCATTTAATCTTTGATCTAAGTTAGATTGGATTTTTCACCTTCATTTCAAACCAAGTTTGTTTTAAAATCTTCTTTAATCATGCTTAGCCAAAATCTTTGATTTCTTTTATAGCATGATTCATTTACTTGGTTGAATCTTTATTTGTTGTTTTCATTCATTTGAATCTTAGTTAAATTAGTTTGGTTTTGAAAACAACATTGCACATGCATCACATGTTTAGAGCTAATTAGTTTCATACAACTTGTGAGCCTTTGATTTTCACTTCATCAACAAGTTAGTATACGTACATGTGATTTTCATTTCACTTCAATCAAAACTTTTTATGTGCCTTAAACTTTTAAATTCTTTGAGCATATATTGATTGAGCTTACTTTTTAACTTGATTGAAGTTATCACACACATACATTATGAGCATACACCTTTGCATTCATATAATTTTTGTGTGAGTTAGATTTTCAATTTCATATCCGCCTATTTTAGTGGCATTGTAATTGAGCTTAAATTGTATCTCCTTTAGTGTTTGTATAGACACTACTTTGAGAGAAAATATTCATCTTGTAAAGGTTATTGCTTAGCCTAAGAAAAGTATAGTGTAGAAGTTATTGCTTAGCCTTTGAAAAGCATCTTGTAGAGGTTACTGCTTAGCCCTTGAAAAGCATCTTGTAAAGCTTATTGCTTAACTGTAAGACCCCGACCCGAGTGATCCCGATTAGTGCTAATTAAGTTGCGTGTTAGTGCTAAGCTTGATTAGTGTTTTTGGTTAAGTTGGGTTTGGAATAGTTTTGATTCTAGTTTTGGGCTTTTGAATGCTTTGGTAGCTTGTGGGGCCCTTTGGGGGTTCCCTTTTCTGCTTTGCTTTTGCTTGGTGGGTTTTCCCGATTTGTTTCGTATTGTGTTTTTGGCCCGTTGCATTCATCTTGTGGATTCTTACAACTTTCATGTTGATCCCGTGTTCATTTGAGGCCCCGAAACCCGATTTTCATAGCCCGGAGGGCAAAACAGTCATTGCACACCAAATCTGTACCCAAAACTCATTATTCTCGAAACCCGCGAAACATACACTTTTTAGAAACTAGATATTTCGACGAACATTTCTTCCTTCTTCGTCGAATTCATCCGAGGACCCGAGAGAGATGATTTCAGCCCATTTAGTTCATTAAGTTGTGGGACCCAACCTTCCCTTTGTTAGCAAAGAAGAACTCACCCTCCATTTGCAATTCATTCTCCATTTTCCAGCACAAGAGAAGAGTCTAGGGTTTTCCTTGGTTTTCTCTCCTTCTTCTTGCTTCTCCATCTCAAAGCCTCACCAATCTTGCACCAAACTCAAAATGGAGATCATCTTCTTCTTCCTCATCTTGCAAGCTTTCCATTGATACCATTTGTGAAGAGGACCCTCCATCACAAGACCTTCTTTGAGCTCATCATTGCCATTAGAGGACCTTAAAGGTAAGAGATCATCCCCATCTCCTAGATTAGTGTTCCTCTAGTTCTTGTTGAGCTACAATTCCATTTTTGAAAGGTTTCCTAGTCATTATATTGTTTGACCCATGTTAGGGCTTTATTTGGGGATTTTGCATTGTAGCTTGGACCATTTTCTTGGAGGACTTGATAGAGCTTAATATCATTAATTGAAGACTTGAGGCAAGTGAATGTTTGGAGGTTTTTAAGTTTCAAATGATTTGGTGAAACATTGATGGATTTTTATGCTTTCATTGATTGCATTTATTGATTTTTCATGGTTGCAATAAATGATATTTATGCATCTTGATAGCCTCATTTAATGTCTTGGAATCATGTGTTTTAGTCATCTTGATCATAGTTCTATGTGGTTGTTGAAGTGTTGGAAAGAAAGGAACAAAAAGGAGAAAAATCCAAGTCCCGGACCTGCACTGCGCCCAGGACCGATCGATCGGACGTGCAGACCGATCGATCGGTCTGTCAGTAACTGTAAGGGTTTTTGGACCGATCGATCGGGCCCTGTGTAGAAATTTCGGCCGATCGATCGGTCCCTGTTCAGAAAATTTTGGCCGATCGATCGGACCGAACGGTGGACTCAGTTTGAGTCCAGTGGATTTTGAGATTTTTATTTTTTTCCTTAGTGCTAGGTGGGACCTTGGCTACCCTTTTTGGACTAATTGGACTATGGGTGAGATGTCTTGAGCCGACGCTTCTCACAGTTAGTTTGGTGGCATCGAAGTTCAATCCGTTTCAATCTTGAACGGGATGGAATGACGCGATAACTTCTTTATATCCAAATATAAGTCTTTTGCCTTGGTTATCGCGAATTCCATTCCTTTCGATGACTGAATAGGTTGGTCGATGTTTCCGAATTAACGTCATGCCTAGGATGGACCGTCTATAACCTTGATTTTCCTAGTATGAAATCTAGTTATAACCATAAGCTCATTTTAAGTTTTGAAAATCGTAAGAGTGCATAAGGAGCCCGGAATGTCTTCAAACTCAAGGAGTACCAAGTTATATCTATAATCGACATACGGGACCCCTATCCACTCAAATAGATCTTTAAATCATCATCTTTCCCGAATTGGTATAGTTCATCATATTTCTCTATTTCCAAGCATTACTTGACATGAATCGTTTTCCCGAAAGCATGATAGTAGTATTGACTTGTCCAGATATGTATTGCCCGACATGAGATGACAGTGTGCCTTGAGCACCCCCGTTTTCCCCGTTTATTTATTGTACTTGATTTACTCATATATGTCTCGATTGGTTTTATCCTATGTGTCGGCATCACTAAGCTTGGATACCTTGTCAGTCTGATCCACTGACTTGGATATCCCTCTCCCGTCCCGCCAGCTGCAGTTTGGATCCCGATGCCCGGTTTACCACCGTGGCCCCGTCCCGATACCCGGTTCGCTACCGTGGTCCCGTTCCCGTATTATTATATTGTATATATGTATACGTTGTTTCTCCTCACCTTGTGTGACTGAGATCAACGTCCCGTGATACTGTTGTCACATTAGTGACAGAGGACTTAGCTTTATGTGATTGCCACCTTGTTATTCCCGATTTCCTTGGTTACCTCATATGTTTTATCTTGTTTAATTGTTTTATAGCAAATGACTTACCTGCTTTATGAGAGTTCTTGCTTAAACAGATTTATATGCTTTTCAAGAGATTTCCTCTATATTATTGTTGTTGTATCTTGTCATTCTCTTGCCAGACCGTCGTGTCTGATCCTTTGCTTTGGTACTCAGGTCCCGTTGCCGGTTTCCTTGAGGAGGAGCCGGAGGAGGCGGTAGGTGAGCTGCAGCCTCTAGTTGAGTGGCGTGCTGACGATGTCATGTAGACATCGGGTTGCCAAGAGGCGTAACATTTTGGGAGGACTTGTTAACTATTCTTTGGGTTATTATTTTGTAATATTGGCCTTTGTTGGCCTCTAATTTTGGGGAATGTAACTAAGTGATATTTTATCTAACTTTAACAACTTTTGGGAAACATGCTATAGATCATTGCTCTTTCTGATACAGTTTGATATTGATATAAATGCTTGCATGACTAGAGATAGTCTAACTATTCGATTTGCTACACGCTTCCGCATTAAAAAGAAATATCCATGCAAGGTTTTGATATCCTCACCGCGGACACCTGTGGGAAATTAAATAAGTTGTATTTTGAGGATGTAGGTAATCCTCTTGAATAATCATCACACACTAATGTCCCGATCCCGGATTGGGGATTCCCGGTCCGGGGTCGCGACATTAACCAATTGAAAAGCATAGATAGTGGAAATCCGGTGGGGTGTTGGATCATAAGTCGGTAGTGGATGTAGGCATTGAGGCCAAACCACTATAAATCATTGTGTGATGGTGTATGCTTTGTCGTGATTGTTTTTGTTTAGCTTCCGCATTTAATTTTATAATCATCACTTGTGACTTGTTAATTTTAAAGAAGTTATAATTTGTCATAATTGGTCACTAATTTGTAGCTTACCCTATTCACCCCCCAATAGGGTTTGGATCCTGGACTTTCAATTGGTATTAGAGCCTTGTGCTCTATATTAGGTTCAAGTGTTTTGGAACTCTTGATTAGGTCTAAAAACCTAGAGTTAAAACCCTAGTGTTGTGTTTTCATGAAGGTCATTAGAATGGATTCCACTATGTTAGATTGTGTAGATTCTTGTGTAGATTCTTCTAGACCCCTCCTTCTTCCATCTATTGGAGATTCAAACTTTCAATTTAATGAATCTCAATTTGATTTAAAAGAAGAAGAAAATGATGAAAATGAAGATGACCTTCAATAGGCTTATGATGATTTATGTACATTTTCCTTAGAGCTTGTTAAGAAAAATAAAAAATTAAAAGAAGAATCTAAAAAGCTTAACAAAGAATTAGTTTCTTCAAAAGATGAACTTAGAGAGAAAGAAGAAGTAACATTGGTTAGACTTTAAGTTGATGATCTCTTTGCATAACCTATCTAATATTAAAGATGAACTAAATGAATTAAAAATAGAAAATGATGATCTTAATAAGGAAAATTCAAAACTAAGAGATCAATTACAAAGGCAAGACAAAAATATTAACAACCTAGAATCCAAGTTGACTATTTCTAAGGAAAATTTATCTAATGCTCAAAATAGGATAAAAACTCTAGAACTTGGATCTAATGTTATTAATGAACTTAAATTTGATTTAAAACTTGCCCATGAAGAACTAAACAACAATAAGGGAATTGAAAATGAATTAAGAAAAGTTAAAAATGAAAATTCAATCCTTATAAACCAAGTCACTAAACTTGAAAGCTACAAACAAAAGTATGAGTGCAAATTTACCCAATGTGAAGAGAAATTTGAAAAGTTATTTAAATTGGGTAAATCTCTAAGAGATAGGACGGGTCTTGGATTTGATAGGTATATTTCACATGACCCTAGCTTCACCAACACATTTGTGAAATGTGAGTCCTCATTCTCTAGTACTCATTCTTCCTTGCCCATGACTAAATGTAATTATTGTGGCATTAAAGGGTATTTTAGGTTTGAGTGCAAACTAAGAAGAAGCCATGTGTCTAAACCCATCTATGAACCCAAGAAAGTAGAGTCAAAATCTATGAAGGGTAAGACACTAAAAACCAAGGAAAATTCCAAGAAGATCAAACAAGTTAAATCAATAAAAAGGAGTCTCCTAAGATAGATTCTAAAAAGGTTAAACAAGTTAAACCAAGTATAAAGGATTCTATCAACAAAAAGCCTCTCAACCTATCTCCCTTAAATCAACGCATGAAAGAACTTTTGAAGAAAGTAGCAAAGTTAAATTTAAAATTCAAAAGTCAAATAAAGGGAGGAAATAAGAAGAAAAGAAAATCGAATCAATCCCCTAAGAAACAAACTCACCAACCTCAAAAGACTAATCACCAATCTAAGCTAAATTTAGTCAAATCTAAATATCATGGTGATAAGTCCAAATTAAAAATTTATCAAGTCAAATCTCGTAAAGTTGGTGGGACTTCTAAACTAGACCTCAAAGATCAACACTCTCAAGACCTTAGGTGGATTCCTAAAGTTAGATACTTAGACAAACCTTAAGGCCTTAAACCTCCTTGACCAACCTATCCTTTTTTAGTTAAATCATTTTGTTGGTCATAATTACATTTGCATTTTGTTCTTTCATAGTTACATTTCTTAAAATGCAATGTTTATTTGTGATCAATTGATTTTGTCTTCATGCACCATTCTAGTTACATATCATGGTTTTCAAAATCATTTGATTATAATTTCATCATGTTAGATTTGCTTTTTGCTCACATTTAGTTATATCTCTTGCATTGCATTTCTATATATTAACAATTTATTGTGATTTCAAAAGCTTTCTTAGCTAGATTATTCATGATCGATTGTTGTTGTAAAATTATTTGTGTGGATGTCATAGTTAGATTATTTTTAAAAACAAATGATTTGAATCAATTTGGATTTTTCATGGATTTCTAAAGTTATACTTTAATATGGAGAATTATTATTTTTTTGAAAAATCAACTTGTATGTGTTTCAAATAAGTCATATCTTTTAAAATGCAAAGTTGAAAATTGATAATGTGTTATCTTCAAAATCATTCTTTTTATAATCATTGTTGGATTTTGTTTATTGAAATGATTTTAAGATTGTATGAATGGAAATGCTCTAAAACATCATTAGCTATAATCATCAAAGCATGTTCCATGTTCTCATTTCCTTATACATTTGGTTATATCATCTTAGAAATGGAAATGAATGTTGTTATAAGTTATTTGCATCTTTGCTCATTAGTTATATCATTAAAAGTGATGAATATCTATTTATGATGCTTGATGGAATTTTGTGTTTGTCACATCCTTGCTCTTAATCATGTTTTCAAATTCAATTGGTTTCAATTGGTATAATTTTTTATTGATTTCTTATCTTGAGAATGTGATAGACCTTGTGTACATTGGATTGAACTTAAGAGTAAATATGTTTTCATTTCATGTCACATTCCATTAGCATCATAAATTTCATGTTTGCCTCCTCTCTTGCACATATAGGTAAATCTCATGACCACCATGTTTATGTGATCATAATCTTGGTTGATTAATAGTTGAGGTTTTGTTGGGATTGGTGTATGCCCTAAAGCCCACTGACTGCACTCACATCTCTGTTACTGGATATTTATTGGTTATTTAATGGAATGACATCTTTCTCTTAATACTTGTGTATATGTATGGTTGTGTAAGGCCCATTGTTTTCTAGTAAATGACTTAGGTGTGTAGTGGCTACACACAGTAAGGTCTGAGTCATGGACACTTGAAACAATAAACTTGTTCATAACTGAGAGGTGGAGTTGGGCACTTCATCTTGGTATAAGTTATAATCACTACAAGAAACTTGACATTTAGCTGCGAAAATTTTCGCGGCTAAAGGTCTTAAAGTTGCGGCTAAAAGTTTTAGCGACAATATTTTGATCGCCGCTGAGTCGTTGCTATAAGTACTGTCACTAATTGTTTTAGCCGCGATTTTAAAACATCGCTGCTAAAAGTTGGACTTTTACCCACAACTCCAAAGTTGTAGCTAAAAGTCTAATAATTAGCCGCAAGATTTATCGCCGCTTATTTAAAAAATTATTGTCACTAAAAGTATAAAATCGCCGCTAAAAATTTATTACAAACATATGAAAGTAGGGTTTTAGGGGCGATTTTAAGTCGCGGCTAAAAGTTTAATTTTAGCGGCAACTATAAGTCGCCACTAAAAGTAGTGTGTATAGTAATTTTAGTGACAACTTGTTATTGCGGCTAAAAGTTTAATTTTAGCAGCAACTATAAGTCGCCACTAAAAGTAGTATGTATAGTTATTTTAGTGGCAACTTGTTATCGCGGCTAAATGTTTAAGTTTTAGCCGCGATAACCATCGCCACTACAAGTACTAGGTATAGCACCTTCAGTGGTAGTTTCAGCGGCGACTTGCAATCGCAGCTAAACGTTTTACAATCAGCTACAACAACAAGTCATCACTAAAAGTATTAAGTGTAATAGTTCTACCAATGACTTGTTCCCGCGACTAAAAGGTTAAAATTAATTAAAAGGAAGAATAAATTAATTTATTGATTCCTTTTCAAATTTTCATGAACCTGCTTATATAATATTAGAAAATAAAAACTTCATCACCATCAAGTATTAGAAAATAACCTCAAATTTAAAAACATTAAGTTCTAAGGTACTTGAGTAGCAAGAGTAAAATTTACATCAGCATAGAAAAAATATAAATAAAATAAAAAAATCATTATCATCCGGCTTTTGAGTCGTTATGCATCACATTGGAATTTGGCCTGACTCCTTGAATTGCTGGAGGAGGATGTTTAGCTGGGACTGTAATGCAGCTTGTACTTGAGCATGGACCTGTGTCTGTTGCAATTCTGCTTGGGAATGGAGCGCTGCCTGCACCTGAGCTTGCACTTGTGTTTGCTGCGAGGCTAGCTGAGACTCTAAGGACTCCATTCGCGAAGCCATCTCACTATTCTCCTTTTCCAACAACTCCAAGCGCATTGTATCCGCCTCAGCACGCCTCCTAAACTCCTCATTCTCTCTCTCTCTAGCTGCGCATGGATTCGTTGCCCAATTGTAGAGGTCTTGGGCTTTGGTCCGGCCCCACGACCACGTATATATCCTGATCGCTCTGGTCCGAGCACTGACTCAAATCTCTGATCCTCAGTCATGGGAGGAGTGCCCTCCTCTAGTGGTTGAGACTCTAATCTCTTAAGCTCCTCCTACATTCAAAAACCAATTGTTATTATTTATCAATTTAGTATTATATATAATATAAGAAGATTGATAAGAAAATAGAAAAGGGAACAATAACTTACATAGACTTTTTCCGAAGTTGAATCCGCCCAAACTCTTTTCTTCATGCTATACCGGGTAGTGAACCACAAGCTAGTCCGAGAAGGCTCGTCCCCCGTCTCAAGATTACGCTGTCATTAAACAACACAAATAATAATAATAATAAAAATAATAATAAAATTCCCAGAAACATTATGATAGAAGTTGACACTATCATAGCTGATTCGAGCAAAAGCCTTTGTCCCAGCAACATGGCTGATCTTCTGCTTTTCCCGGTTCTCCTTATTTCTATTACTCATTTTCTGCATTCGTGTTCCATAAATTATAAGCAATACATGTATGAAAGACAGATTAAAAGGGCAGACAATATAACTTAATTGACATGCATACCTTAAATTCCTCAGATCCGAAATACCTAACAAGACAAACCCAATCATCGTTGCTCACAAACGAGGGGGGATTCTCCAGTCTCACCTCATCGGCGTCATACTTACAATAATAATCCTTATGCAACCTGTGTCGATAATCCCTATATTGGCGATTTAGCTGTTGATACACAGCTTCCTTGATATGGGGTTCATCCTGGAGAGTAAACTTTTGCTGCACATTATTGTATGAGTAAGTAAACATAGATGTAAATTAGAAATTTCAAATCTAAATAGAATTTCTCAAACACATAAGCTTCTTAATTTTAATGACTCACTTGTGTAGCTTGCCACATCTTAGTCTTCTCGTCATCTGGGATTGTCTTCCATTTGGGAAACCGGAGTGGGGCCATCTGTCTGACAATAATGCCACACTCAGTTATTAATGCTTGAGCATTGTTTCCTACAGCTCGCATCAAGTTTGGTGGAATGTCTACCGCTAGCTTTTCCCCATCACGCCTCCTCTTTGTGAGTGCAATACCCCTAGTCTTCCCTCGTCCTCTCTTCCTGGACGCACATGGCCCTGTTCACTCAAAATACAACTAAATTTATTAGCTTTCATCAACACAAATTTATATATTGTTGCATAAACCATAAAAAAGTACATGCATAATTTAAAATGGTTGTTAGACATACCGACGTTGTCGACGGTGACCTCATCTCGAACAAATGACTCAACCTGTGTAGGGTTTGAAGGTCCTACCTCTAATGTAGGTTGTCCTATCTGTGAGGACTGGCTTGCCCGAGCTCCTCCTCGTCTACCTCCACCTTGACCTCTATTGGCCATGTCAATGATTTATCCTACAACACTTTGCATTAAATTGATTATTCATTAAGCATATATGCATACACATCAAGCACATGTCTTACATCAAAGAAGGATTAATATAAGAGCATGAAAAATAAGCTTCCTTTAATTTATTTATCCATCAAGAATGATAATGAACATATTATATATACAAATTATATCAAGCTATTGGTCTCACTATCATTATCAGTGCTCATTTCATCTTCCTCATTATCATAATCAATGGAGGTATCATCCTCCTCACTTTCATCATTAATGAAAGTATCAACATGCTCATCTTCTACTTCCTCATGCACTAGAAGATTTGCATCAATAAGAGTTGGAGGAATATCATCTCTTTGCCACGCCACAAAGTCATCATCACTAACTCTCAATGTATCAACTGCACTATATGACTCATTTTGTTGGTATGGCTCGTCATCACCAATCGACTCTTTATCTTCATCTTCCGGTACATCATACAAGTCTCGAGCTTGTGTCTTCACCACGACTTGCCAATTATTGCCTAATTTGGAGTCTTTGACGTAAAAAACTTGTACCGCTTGAGATGCTAGCACAAATGGCTCATTGGTATTCCATTTCTTTGAGAAATTGACACTGGTATAGTTGTGTTTATCTGTTTGTATTCCTCTACCTTCTTTGCCGACTTCCCACCAATCACACTTGAACAAAAAAACATTGTTGTCCCCAAAATAATCCAATTGAATAATGTCTGTAAGGACACCATAGTAATCTTGGTTTCCTGTTTCATCATCTCCCTTCACAACCACGCCACTATTCTGAGTTTTTCGAAACATCTCACGATCTTTTGTATGAAATCGTAGACCATTAATGACACAACCCTTGTATCGTGTCACTCTTCTATCAGGACCTCGTGCTAAGTCCAGAAGTTGCTTATTGACACGTGCATTTTCTTGACTGTACAATTGTGTAACCTGTTCATATATGTGAATGAAATAAATATAGTATGATGGAACTAATGTGTGATGTAATAAGATTTATGTTTTATAACACTTACACGCTCTTCAAACCATTTAGGAAACTTCTCTTCGTGCCTCTTTACTACATTCCCTAGACTCTCTCTCTCCATCTGTTCCTTGTGTTCACTATACAAAAAGACATACAATTATAGCCGAAAGGAAATATATGAAAAGAGAGATAAAAATGGACAATTGAGAAACACTAAATATGCATCAAATACACCGGGATAAGTGTCATACATAAGAAACGGCAGAACCTCATCACAGTTCTTCAATACGTAAATGCGAGCCTGCTCCCAAGCTTTGTCGTCAATATATCCATATTCTCCTTTCCCTAGTGGACGACAATTCTTTGAAAAAAGGGATAAACCTTGATGCGTTTGTCTGTTATTTCCATCATAATGTCTTTCTACTCTATTGAATTTGGTCTCAATCCCATGCAAATACATTGAGCAGAACGTCAGGCATTCTGCGGCAATGTAACCTTCTGCGATTGACCCTTCTGGAAAAGCTTTATTGCTCACATAACGCTTCAGTGTATATAAGTACCTAATGAAATATAAATTCAGGATGATAATCAAAGTAGCAATATGATGTAAACATTGTAAGTGCATAATTAACAGTAAGAATAATCAAATACAGTACCTTTCAATCGGATACATCCATCGATATTGCACTGGTCCACCGAGAATCGCCTCTCGCGCTAGATGAATGGGCAAGTGCACCATAATATCAAAGAATGACGGTGGGAATATCCTTTCCAGCTTACAAAGTGTTATAGCAATCTGGCTTTCAAGACGTTCCAAGACATCTTTTGTTAATGTCCGAGAACACAACTCCTTAAAGAAATGGCTAAGCTCAATTAGTGCCTCACACACATCATCGCTTAACGATCCACGTAGTGCAAGTGGAAGTAATCTTTGTAAAAATATGTGGCAATCATGACTCTTCATGCCTACAATTCGACATTCTTTGATGTTCACACGTCGAGATATGTTTGAGGCATAGCCGTCAGGAAACTTCACCGAAGCCAAGAATTCACAAAAATTCTTTTTCTCGGCAAGGGACATTGTGTAGCATGCAGGGGGCATTTTGTAGGAATTACCATCATGTTTCACATGTAATTGATGCCTTATATCCATCACCTGCAAATCTAAACGAGCATTGGCATTGTCCTTTGTTTTACCTTCAATGTTCATCAATGTCCCCAGAACATTATCACATATATTTTTCTCTATGTGCATGACATCCAAATTGTGGCGCAGTTTAAGTGTTCTCCAATAAGGCAATTCGAAGAAAATACTATGCTTCGTCCAATTTAAATCCTCTGTACGCTTTCTTTTCTTCGATTGTGTCTTCCCAAATTTCACATGTCCAACATGACTCAATTGCTCAAGCACATCATCCCCAGACAATGACTTTGGCCTCTCCCGAAGTTCCTTCTTTCCATCAAAAGAGCTTTTTCTATGTCGCCATATATGATCCGTCGATAAGAAACGACGATGGCTCATGTAACAAGTCTTTCTTCCATTCTTCAACCACATATGTGATGTCTCCTTATTGCATGAAGGACAAGCCAAAAACCCTTTAGTGCTCCATCCCGATAAATTGCCATATGCAGGGAAGTCATTGATGGTCCATATCACCGCGGCATGTAGCCGAAAATTGGTACCGGTGGAGGCATCATAAGTTTGGATGCCATCTTCCCACAACTCTTTCAGCTCATCTACCAATGGTCGCAAATATACATCAATCTCATTTCCTGGAGACTTGGGTCCAGGAATAAGTAGCGACATAATGAAAAAAGGACTTTTCATACATTTCCACGGTGGTAGATTGTATGGCATAAGAATAACTGGCCATGTGCTATGAGAGGTGCTCATGTTTGAAAAGGGATTGAATCCATCACTTGCTAGCCCAAGCCTAACATTACGAGGGTCTTGGGAAAATGAGTTATGCATTTTGTCAAATTCTTTCCAAGCTTCAGCATCAGCCGGATGCCTTAAGACCCCATCATTGACGCGCTTCTCTTTATGCCACCTCATGTCTGATGCTGTCTTATTTGAGATAAATAACCTTTGTAGCCTCGGTTTTAGTGGGAAGTAGCGCAAGATTTTTTGAGGAATCTTCTTCCGTTTGGCATCGGTAAATTTATATCTAGGCTCCTTGCATTCTGGACACTCTTCTCTATGTTCATGCTCCTTCCAAAATAGTACACAGTCATTTTTGCATGCATGAATTCTCACATAGTCAAGTCCTAGGTCACGAATTATATTTTTAGCCTCATAAGATGATTTAGGGAGCGTCTTAGCATTAGGAATTGCATCCTTTAACAACTCAAGCAACATGGTGAATGATTTGCTACTCCAATGATTAAGTGTCTTTAGGTGCAACAGCTTCACAATGAACGACAACTTAGACAACTTCTCGCAACCCGGATATAGTTTCTGTTCGGCATCCTTCAACAATCTCATAAATTTATCCACTTCCCAGTCAGGCACCGCATTCTCATTACTACTAGAATCCTCTCCTGCCCAAGCATTTATAGTTGTTGCAGTGTAATGATCATGTATCATTTCTTGCATATCACTATGATCATCTTCATCTTCTCTGCTGGGCACATCATCGTCATCTTCATCGGAGCTTGCCTCAAACTCCTCCCCATGCAATACCCATGGAATGTAACACTTAACTATACCATGATAATACAGATCCGCTTCTACATCATCTCGAGTACGGAAATAGATATTGTTGCATTTGACACACGGACACCGAATCTTTTTCCCTGGCTCAATATGTGCATATGCAAACTCCAAAAACTGTTTAACTCCATCTATGTACTTAGGGTGTCGTCTATCCTCAATTTTCATCCAACTCTTATCCATATCGATGTACCTAACACAAAGAGTGAGGAATAAATAAAAAATCGCACTCACGGGTCCCCTAGACAACAAAACAACATGGAGTTAATTGAAAAAGGAGGCATATGCAATAAGAAAAGATAGACTGAAGATAATATAGGCAGATAAGTGGCATGAGATTAAACATTCTAACATTCCTATATATCCAAATGGTATTCCCAGATAATTAGGATCATCATATGAGTCCCATTTATTAAGAATCGAAGCATTTTTAGAAAAATGTATGTCTGAAAGAGAAAGATGTGGTACATTTCTAACCTTCTGTGGGATTCTCTATCAAGATCAGAACCATTGATCCTCTTCAGAAACCCAAAAACGGCTATCAAGATGAGACCATTGATGCCAATGCTTTTTAAACTAACTGGGTTTCACTTGCGAACCCAAATCTCAAGATCTGAGCCGTCAATCCTCTTCCTAAGCCCAAGAGCATTTTTGGGGCAAAATTTGAGTCCTTAATTCCTTGTGGATCTTGAGAAATTCATGAAAACCATTGAACTAGAGGATCCTAAAACATCTATTTCAAATAGTAAAATGGTCTTGCAAAACAGTATAAATATAAAACATTATTTGTTTTACATAGATCTATTATACACATCTATTATCCATAAGTCTGATTCATACAAATAAGATTTTCCAAACAAGAATTAGGGATTTATCATGATACAAAAAAAATTAATAGTAATACAAAGTCCCAACATCCTTCACAATCTCTTTATGCTCTTGTTTCTAGTATCCAACTTCTTATCCACCCAAGTTTTGGAACTAGTTGCTGACGACCATTCTTTCCTTTGATCTGCCCCTAACACCACCACCGATGGCAGAGCCTTAGCTACAATTAACCACATGCTTAGTTAATGATAAGATAATTGATGTGCAATTTAACTTTCATTTATCCTTTTTTAAAGCTTTGCAATTTAACTTCCAACCAAAGGCCGAACTTTTCATACAAGGCCGGACTTTTCAATTGTAACAAAGAGAACTGTTAGATCAGGAAGATAGATCAAGTAACCAAAGAAAACACTAACAAAGGTTTTGAATCAAGTAACCAAAAGTAGCATGTAGGATCAATCTTGGAGTGACAGAGAACATAGCCTAGTACAGGGTATCAATGAAAAACAATAAAACTCACAACAAGAGTCTTCCAAGATGGATGTGGTAATGTTTCCAAGTGCAGATGATATGAGAAGCTATTGACTAATTGACAATTAAACCAATATATATAATATAATATAATTTGTAATGATAGGACAAAATATATATCTATAATTCTCCACAAAAAAAGAAACAAATTGTGTATCATGTGGACTTCCAACTCAAACAAAAAAAAAAAAAAAAACATATAAGCAACACAAAACATTTCTCATGTAGACATTTAAGCAATCTAATTCTCCACTAAAAAAGTGGAGTCAAATTCAAATAACTATGATATTATTTAAAAAAAAGACCCGTGCTTAGCCCTGCTTTACCTAGCAATTAGAATTAACAGTTTCTTTTTTTTTTGTCCAGCCAAGACTCACAATGCTGGGCTCCTTTTGATGATCCTCTTAAATCTTAATACATGCGAGGCACTGTGCCATTGTCCTTGAGTTCTTAAAACTCATTGAGATTGATGCTAATTTTTTTTTTTAGAACTCCTTTTTCCGTATCACTCTCATTCCAACACCCATGATGACCACCTAATAATAACTTATCATTGTGGCCACATGCACAGAACCTGCAAAAGCCCTTTGGTTATGTTTCCTTTAAAAAAAAAAATGCCAAAGAGGGATCTTCTCATACAAGTTTAAGTTTTAATGCTTTCATCTTCATCAGATTGCTAATGATTTACCACAAACCACAGTGGTGATACATCACCAATGAAACCAAATAAATTTCCACCACAAACAGAAAAAAAAAAAAACACATATGACAACTGAAAAAGATCTGCTACTATCACTTTATACAACCACAAAGCAAAAAAATAATCAATCCTTTATTATTAAGCAATGTTAGTAACTAAACATTCTATTCACTTCTTCCTCATCAACAAAATCAAGAGAGAGCTCATCACAACCCCAAGGAAAAAAAGCCTTGACAAGAAAAACAGAAAGGAAGAAAAAATCAAAACAAAAAATGAATAAAAAAATCTCACAAATCAAAACACATTTAAAATTCACCATCAACAGAAGTCTTGCTAGCTAGGCACAAAGCTCCTTCCTCATCTTGTGTGAAAACAGCTTGCAAGCATCCATGCTCAGATCAATGGCAGCAAAAAGAGCCACAAACACCACCGCGTCCTCCATTTTATCATCAAAAAGGCTCTGATATTATTTTTTTCTTTCAAATCCTTTTCTACTACTATACCTACTCCATTTTTTACACTTATCTTTGTCTTCTATACCCTGCTTTATTTAGGCTTTGGACCAGCAGTAAAAATTGTTGAAGTTCTGTGGAAAATCATCATTTAAACCTAATTGGCATTTGAATGTTAGGAAGTATACATGTTCTTTATTTTCCATAATTGTGGAAAGATGCTCATCTGCTTTTGCTTAATCTTCCTTCATTTGTCATAATTTAATTTTCTGTACTGTTTCTTTTTGGAATATATGATTCCTAAATGCTTTGGATCCTAAGAAGGTTTTGTTTCTACTTCTACTGCTCTCCACTTGTCTTCACATCACTAATTTTATCCGTAATTGGATCTTTGTGCTCTTTCCTCCATTCTGAGACCGGTCTCTATCGCAGGAAGATTTGTTCCATAAAATTCAATTGCATCATTCTATGAGGATGCTAAATGACGTCTGTTGGAAGTCCAACACCCATCATGGCTTTCTGTTGTTTTTGTCTTTGTTGTATTCTTTTACAACAACTTTGTTTTTTGCTAAATGGTAAATGTGTATTAGAAGGGAAAGAGGGGCAACGCCCCCAGGAGAAGGAGAATAAAAATACAACCATATGGCAGCAAGCAATACAAAAAGGCCACCTCTAAATAAAGGATGGTCAGAGCAGGGAGCAAAACAGCAGGAACTAAGAACAATGATGAACAGGAAACCAAGCAACAAAAAGAAAAAACAAAAATACTAATCAACTTGAAGCTCTATGGAAGCAACTGTGACTTGCTGTAGCAATTCACTATCAGGACAGAGATAGTGCCCTTGCTGAACAGAGCACCCGGAGCAGCACAGAACAAAAAAACGAAGGCTGAGAGCTGGCACAGGAAGAAACAGAAAGTCTGAAATGGGAGGAAAAGAGCCAACTCTTTGCCCAGAACAAAGAGGAAAAGATCCGGATCACAACCCAAGAAAAACCTGAAACTGCACTACAAAATCCAGCACAACAGCAACTAAGAGCAACTCAGCAAAAAGAAGAGAGCCACCACCAAACAAACTGCATTCAAGGCATTGCAGGCGCTGCTCACAGCAAGACTCTACTAGAGGAAAACCAAACCATCACACAGAAAATGGAGCTCTGAACAGGGCAGGAACTATTGCATGATTGCTTCCTATTTAGTTCTCAAATCAGAAATTTATTTCATAATCTGGAGCAAAGACTGCCCGTAGAAAATATTTTACGTCATGCACTTGTTTGTTTTCTTTTATTCTTTCATCTTGCCATCTGTAATTTAAAGATGAAAATTGGTTCTTCTAGTTGTTCACTGTCCACATTGCAACAAGCATCTCTTTCTCTCCCTCATATTCCAATGCAAACTACTACTTGCTGCCAGCTTCGTAGAAGGATACAAGGTGCTCCGGTGAACAATCAGTTTCAGGACCTAACTACCTATGGAAAGTTATCATCCGATTACTATACCCATGAAGAACTGGTCCAATTTAAAAAAGAATAAAAAGCAATGAAGAAAGACATTAGTAATTACTTCAAAAGTTTATACAGAACAAACAGATACAATGTTTTGGTTGGAAGGTACATTTTTTATGTGGCCAATGCACATCAAACTATCATATTGGCTATGGCCAGCACACAATGCATACCGGGCCATTATTTCAACCCTGTTTGCAGGTGACTAGCACTCTGCTGTTTAAGAAACATAATATCCCACATACATCAATAACATTATTCATTGGATCCTAAATGCTCCTGGTCATGGACTCATGGTAGTGGTTTCCCAGGCTGTCCTGTTTTAAGGATAGGGAAAATTATCTGTCAAGATCTCAGCCAAATACACTTACATTGTTTTCCATTTACTTGTAAGGGTATACTTACAAGTAACATGGAGTGTAAGAGATGAATAATATACTTACAAATTGAGACATACATACAAGTTTAAAAATATATTCTTCAACACAAATCATGAGGCACTTATCAAGAAGAGTTCCTGTTTTTTTTTTTTTTTAATATTTCAGATGCACCAGTCTCCATAGTCATCTGAAAGACACAATATATGAGACCAATTTGAATATCTAGACGTTATCCTTCCTTTTCAATTCTTTCTTCTTCGTTTTCCTCTTGAAGAGTTACCTAGAAGAACCCATATGGGTGCAACTAAAAGATATGCTTTTCTCTACCCAAATTACATTCATGGCATGCAATGTAAGCATTGGATTGGTTTGGGAAGGAATTCAAGTAACCATGTTAGCATCAACCACCAATGCAATGTAACCCCTGCAAGTCTGACATCCCTTTTAGAAAATTTTATCTTTGCTTTTGAGGAAAATAGAAACCTTCTGCACACCAATGCAATGCCAAGAGAAAACAACGTGCTGAGAATGAATTGTTCCCAGGCACTTCAATTTTCATATATGGTCCACTATGCACTTCAATGAAAAGTACATGACAAGCACAATGTTCTCAATTAAAGTAGTCAAACAAAGGAAGTTCTCATAGTGCTTTGTTGAGTACATGACAAGCACTATGATCCTTGCTACACAATGACAACAAAGCACTATGTTATTTGAGTACATGACAAGCACTTAACATGAAGTAGCTATTGAAATAATGAAAAGTAAGGTTTCTTTTATTTCTAACAAAATACAGACTTCATTAGAAAATCTCAGCAAAGGAAAACCACCAAGATTTTCCTTTTTCTAGGATTTAGGCTTGGAAGTTTAAAAATGTTTAAATGGATTGAATGGGACTAATGGATTTGTATTAGCAGTGAAACATGAATTGGTTTAACAGGACAACAGCATGAGAACCAATCCAAAAAGATAGGGCAACAACATATATTTTTTATAGGATATATGTAAAATTGATACATGGTATAATTATATAAAGAGGACTAGAACAAGAAAAATTCAATCTTTCTATAGGTTTTGGAGTCACTGGATAGTATTAATATTATAGATTCTCAATATATAAATATTATACACTATCACATTAGTAACAATCCAATCGCAAAGGCACTAGGTATTACAAGATTCAATATCAATCTCTGTAATGCGATATTAAAATATTTTAGTGTTAGATATTCACCTTTGAATCAAACAATTAGCCAATTCTAACTTATACATTATAACTGAAACTAAGCCCCAGTTCGTGAATTGCAGCACCAGAAAGATCAATTGTTCTTGAACAACGAATGCAATTCTTGAACAACGAATGCAAATCATATAAGCAAGAAACAGTCACATCACAACAATATGAAACAAAAAAGAACTACAGCAACTCAAATCGTAATTCCAGTTCCATATCAAACCCCATTAAAGAGAAAAACCCAAACAAGTGTAAATCCCAAAGTGAGAAAACCTCTAAAAAACAAACCCGAAACCCTCACAAATAGAACAATAAATATGTTACAATTTTTTAAGCAGATCCTCAATTCTTATGTGTTGTTGTTGGAGAGAATCCAAACTCGAAGAGAAAGGGAGAGAGGGTTACTAAGATAGAGAGGGGTTTACAAAAACAAAAAAAGAGTAATACAGGGAGGGGGTTACCGAGATAGAGAGAGGGTTCGGATCTGCTGGGGAGGATACCCGAGCACCGCAGCTTTAGATCGGAGAGAGAGACAGAGACCGAGATCGAGATCGAGATTGAGACCGAGACCGAGAGCGTTTTTCCCCCTTTGCGTTTTGGAATGGCGAGAGAGACAGAGACCGAGAGGGTTCTCTTTCTACGATTAGAGAGTGCAATTTGATGGCGGGAAGGAATGGGTTGAGGGCGGGACTTGCTAATTGGAAGGAATGGGCGCGCAGGATCAACTTACTAATTGAGTAATGAAAGCATGGGAGGAGTTGGAGACCAAATCTTAGAATTCACCCTTAGCTAATTAAGTGAACCAAAGTTATTTTTGTTAATCTAAATACTTTACCCTGTTGGCCTATTCATAAAAATATGAGTCATTAAAAATAAATGCCTCCTCTTAATATTGGCCCTAAACAAATTTTAATCAAACTAAAATTGGGTCCATCAAATTTATTACTTTTAAGCCATTTGAATAAAAAAATATATATGAAGGTAGAACCAAGTCCTTGGAGAATCCCCCTCTTTTAACTAATGGACCCAAGTTATTTTTTTAATTGAAAGATTTTATAGTGAGCCTACTTATAAAAATATAAGCAACTGAAAATAAATGCCTCCCTTGATGTGGGTCCTCAATAATTTTAATCCAAATAAAATTGAGCCCATCCGATTTGTCACTTATTAAGTAACCTAAATTAAAAATATAAAAGGGAAAATTCAAATGCTTTATAGCAGTCAATCTAATGAAAATCCCATCGGGTATCGAAATTTTTTCATAACCTACACACCTGTATTAGAAACCACTTATAAAAAAAAAATAAACCACTCATAACAAATTCCTCCATAATAAGGCCTCGAATATATTTTATTCCTATAGGAGATGGGTTCAATGTCATAACAAATTCTCCCACAGGCCACACCCTTCTGCTTATTGGAATGTGGAACGTGTCCAACTCTACCATTGGCCATACCTATTGATAATCTGAACCGTTAAAAATGAATGCCATCCCCTCCAGTGATTTATCCTCGTACTTTATTTCGGTAGAAGATGGTTCCACCATGAGATTGAGTGTATAATTGATAACATGGTTAGCATAATCTTATACACACAATGAAACATTTCTGATTTAATTGGTGTGAGTTGAGGTGGACCCCACAAAACCTCCGTAGCCCATAAAATTCAATCTTTGAAAACTGTCGGTGCTGAGAGATTTTTGTAAATTATGCTCTGCAATCATGTGCTCTGTTTTTATTTAGGTACTTTAGGACCTTGCTGTTAGGCCTTTTATTATGGCATCCTGATTGGATCCAATGCTTTATGAGGTCCAGGGTGATGCCATTGCCCTTCCCTTCGGCGTGGTTACATGGTGGTTCAACAGCAATGACACTGAACTAGTTATCCTCTTCTTGGGTGACACCTCAAAAGCTCACCGAGTCGGTGAGTTCACCAATTTCCAACTCACTGGGATGACCGGTATCTTCACTGGATTCACCACCGAGTTTGTGAGCCGAGCATGGGACTTGAATGAAGAGAATGTACAAAAGCTTGTAGGAAGACAATATTCCAATGGAATTATCAAGCTCGAGGAGGGCGCTGACATCCTAGACTCCTGGACCACATTAGGGGTAAAAGATTAAAAATCGCCACTAATTCTTTTGCCCCTCCAAAATGACCTTTAGCCACAACAAATAAGTTGTCACTAAATGTGATCACTATAATACCTTCACTAAAGTGAGTCTTTTGTGGCAAAAATAACTTTGTGGCTAGAAGTGTCGCCACTAAAAGCTGGCTTTCATATAATATATTTTTAGTGGCAATAGAAAGTCGCCGCAAAAAGTGGCGAAAAAATGACAACTAAACATTTAGCCACGAAAATAAAAAGTTACCACTAAACTCCTAGACCATTAGTGGCACAAAAAGAAAACTCGCCACTAAATCTCCTTCCCCTCCAAAATGACCTTTAGCTACAACATATAAGTTGTCATTAAATGTGATCACATAATACTTTTAGTGTCAAAATCTAGCTTCGCCGCTAAAGGTGAGTTTTTAGTGGCGAAAATTAAATTACGGCAAAAAGTGTTGCCATTAAAAGTCAACTTTCTTGTGATATATCTTTAGTGACAATATAAACTAGCCACAAAAAATAGAACATACAGTGGCAAAAAATATACTGCGGCTAAATGTAAGAATCTAAGAAATTAGTGGCGACCATAAAAAGTTGTCACTAAAACCGGACACCATTAGTGGCGATAAATTAAGACTTGCTACTAAATCTCTTTCCCTCCAAAATCCCATGGCGCCAAAAATTCCCGCCAAGGAATTAGTGGCGAAATTTAGCTACAACATATAAGTTGCCACTAAATGTGGGCATTATAATGCCTTCAGTGGCAACATCAAATATTTGCCACTAAATGTGGGTTTTTAGTGGCGAAAATTAGACCGCGGCAAAAAAAGTCGCCGCTAAATGTCAAGTTTCTTGTAGTGAATGAGATACTCTCCTGTATTCAGGGTGACTTACCTAAGTCACGGGAGGCTTTTCCGGATTTATCTCATTAGTGCATGTGTCATGCATTGAACAGGACCACTTGAAGGTGTGATCTCTAAAATAGTACTATCACAGAGAGAGATCAAATCACCTCTTGCTACTGAGTGACCAGTGCTCTTAATCTTGAGCATTTGTGGATGAACTGACGAAGTCGAGTTCTTGTACTTTAATTCACTATGGGTGAGATCCTGTTCATGGGTCAACAGCTCTGTGTTTTGGGTACTCGGACTTGATTAGTTGGGACGTGCAAATGCAATATGGAATCTATGCCATCGTGTGATGGAATGATCGTCCCCTTAGAATTATCCGATTAATCATCAGAATCTAAGATCTTAGTATATGGATGTTCCATATGGATATTGAACTTGTGGGTCGCTCCCTGGATCAAGAGAATGATATCCAGATGATGATTAAGTCAAGGGTATGAAGTTCTGAGGATGAGATGTAATCAAGAAGGTAGATAGTACATCGGTTAACCTACTTGATTATGGATGTTACATAGAGGGGCATTGTGGTCATTATACTTGGTAGGTCAAAGACAATCGTCTATTTATGATGAGCTTTATTTGCAATTTAATATTTGTCCCTGGAGTGCAACCATAACTCTCTAGTGGAATGAGTTAGGGTTAAAATGATCTTAATGTTGCTATGGGGTTAGCATGGACATTTTGGTCATTTTGGGAGCCAAGGGCAAATATGTCTTTTGGTCCCTCTTCTTGCCACTTTCCTATATTGGCATGGTTTCCTAATTTAATTAGCTGATATGTGGTTGAATTAATTTTGTGGAAGAATAATTTTGAGTTTAAATTCAAATAGGCTTATGATGGCATACATGACTTTAACTCTAGCTAAATTATTAACTAGTGGGCCATGGTGTGTTTATCAATCTTGTGGGCCAGCCATGAGTGGAGCTCCTTGTGTGAGGTTTCCAAATTTAAATAGGTATCTTTACTTGGAAGGAAGAACTCCTATTTGGGTAAGAATTCCTATGATTAAAGCTTACTAAAGTTTAGTGTCTTTAATTAGAAAGTGTTGCACGACTAATGGGGGCTGGTTGCTTATTTAATGGGATTGACATTCCTATTAGAAAGAGGACTCAATGAGGACTTTATAAATATATGAGAGACTGCCCTAGGCGTGCAACACATGAATCATAGGATAGGAATTCTACCCTAGGCGTGAAACCTCAAGGAACTCCTTTGGCCGTCCAAGACAAGAAGGAGAAACTCACGCCCAGCCCTTCTTCTTCTTCATTGGAGAGAGCAGATCAGGTTCTGGTCTTGTTCCACAAATTTTAGATTCAGAAAACCCTTCTTGGAATCCATATTTTGATCCCACAATCAAAGCCAATCAGATTAAGTAGTGGAATAGAAGAGAAGATCAAAGGAGAAGCTACTGCAGAAAATTCCTGCAACACACATTGCTGGTTGCAGGCTGATATCAGTCCTTTGAAGTCTTTCTTTTCAGAGTTTTGAGGCATTCATATCATCAAGGTAATAGTCCTCTATTATCTCCTTGCTTTATACACATGTTGATCATGATTTCATGGAGTTTTTATGCATGATTCATGGCTGGAAATCAGATTTGTTTCTTGTTTTAAAAACTTGAAAAACCAAATCAGCCATGGAAGTCCTAGTTCAGATCTGTAATGCATGAACTTTCAGACTTCATCTTTGAACTTCATTTCACTCATCTTGCACATAATAGTCATACTTTATGATTGAATGAAATGATTTCAAAATATTCATAGCATCTGATTTTCATAGTTAAATTGATTGATGCTATGTTTAGCAATCCCCATAACATCATGGATAGCTCTAATTTGGATTTATCCTAGTAGTTATATTCTTTTTAACTCCATTTAGAGTGATTGATTTAATAGTCTTATCATTGAATCTCAATTGGTATCTTTATTCCAATTGGTATCCATGATCGCTTTTCTCCTCATTGGCCTTGCTCTTTATTTTGATAATTTGATCATTTTGAGCTTTATAGTTAAAAGTATCTAATTCTTCTCTTGAAGTTAACCCTCAATTGGTTAAAATGTCTTCTTGCACAAAATAATTAAATCTTTGTCAAAAGTTTGACAAAAGGAGAGAATGGATTGAGGGGGAGTGTAAACCTTCATAGGAAGTATTAGTTTTGATTAAATTCACCCTTGTAATGGCTCCTTACCCTTATAGCTTATTACTTCCATACATGATACCATGTTATGTATTTCATTTTCGATTTCTTTTGTTGACAGGTGCTACTAAAAGGTATTTTCCTTATTTCAAGTGTGTAGGTTTAATGTCAAAGGGGGAGAGAGTGTTCAAGTTGTCTAAAGGGAGAGAGAATGCATATCTTGCCAAAGGAAGAGAGTGCATGGTCAAAGGGTGAGCCTTGAAAGAAGAGAAAGCTTGGGAGTTAAAAAAGATGCTTAGCTAATGAAATAAAGATGAAAAGAAAGCTTGAAGAATGATCAAGCTCCAAGCATCAAGAAGAATGGAGAAAAAGATCTAGAGCCCAAGCCAAGTTAAAGGAGCATCCAAGAGATTTCAAGACTTGTCCAGCTTAGGGGGAGCTGAAGACTTAGTGTGTAAATTCAACGATGAGTGAGTTGCCATCAAATTGCAAAGGGGGAGATTGTTAGGGATTTTGTATATTGCAATTTGATGGATATACTATAATTTTAGCGTCATTCGAATTTCCACACATGCATTGATTTAGAAAATCTTGAAATCTTGATTTACACATGCATTTTTTATTTACTTGTAAAAATATTGATTTATGCATGTTTTGATTTTAAACTTGGAGGCATTTAAATTTGAAAAGAAGTTTTATAAATCAAGCTAGCCTATGTTTTAAATCTTTCAAATCATTTTAGGCCTTTTACGTTTCATGTTTTTAAACCTCTTAGTTTGATTTAAATCATGATTCCAAGCTCGATTCATTAGCCCAAAATTCCCCTCAAGAAATTATCTTTTAATAAGCATTTTAGCGGAAATTGGTCCCAGGCCCGGGTCGACCTACTTGGGCAGGTCGACCGGCCACACTGCTGGTCAACCGAGAATAGAGCCGTTGGGGCTCTTTTTTAAACGGTCAGATTTATGACCGTTGAGCCCAGGTTGACTGGGGAAAGGTGCAGGTCGACTAGGGACACCCCAAAACTCAATTTTTTAGTATAAAATGACGTTCATTCCTTTGAAAACGAAGTTGAAAAAAGTTGAACATTTTAGCCACTCTTGAGGAGTTTGGAGACAAGGAAAAGGGGAATGAACTAAGAGAGACCAAGGGGTCATTAGTAAAGCTAAAGCTTGGATCAAAGAAGTTAAATATCTAAGTAAGCTTTACTTTTATTAATCATTTGTTCTATGCTTTGTTTAAACTATTGGTAAATGAATTTTAGCATGATAACTATGATGTGTTGAATCCATTTTTCATTTAATCTTTGATCTATGTTGGATTGGATTTTTCACCTTGATTTCAAACCAAGTTTGTTTTAAAATCTTCTGTAATCATGCTTAGCCAAAATCTTTGATTTCTTTTATAGCATGATTCATTTACTTGGTTGAATCTTTATTTGTTGTTTTCATTCATTTGAATCTTAGTTAAATTAGTTTGGTTTTGAAAACAACATTGCACATGTATCACATGTTTAGAGTTAATTAGTTTCATACAACTTGTGAGCCTTTGATTTTCACTTCATCAACAAGTTAGTATTCATATATGTGATTTGTATTTCACTTCAATCAAAACTTTTTATGTGCCTTAAACTTTTAAATTCTTTGTCCATATATTGATTGGGCTTACTTTTTAACTTGATTGAAGTTATCACATACACACATCATGAGCATACACCTTTGCATTCATATAGTGTTTGTGTGAGTTAGATTTTCAATTTCATATCCGCCTATTTTAGTGGCATTTTAATTGAGCTTAAATTGTATCTCCTTAAGTGTTTGTGTAGACACTACTTTGAGAGAAAATATTCATCTTGTAAAGGTTATTGCTTAGCCTAATAAAAGCATAGTGTAGAGGTTATTTCTTAGCCTTTGAAAAACATCTTGTAGAGGTTATTGCTTAGCCTTTGAAAAGCATCTTGTAAAGGTTATTGCTTAGCCAATTGAAAAGCATAGATAGTGGATGTAGGTATGGGGTGTTGGATCACAAGCCGGTAGTGGATGTAGGCATTGAGGCCGAACCACTATAAATCATTGTATGATGGTGTATGCTTTGTGATGATTGTTTTTGTTTAGCTTCCGCATTTAATTTTATAATCATCACTTATGACTAGTTAATTTTAAAGAAGTTAAAATTTATCATAATTGGTCACTAATTTGTAGTTCACCCTATTCACCCCACCTCTAGGGTTAGGATCCCGGACTTTCAATATCCTCCTCTAGCTTTGACATTTATGGGTCCACACACATTAGTATGCACTAATTCCAATAAATCTTTGGCCTTATTGTTGGGATTGGTGTATGCCCTAAAGCCCACTGACTGCACTCACATCTCTGTTACTGGATATTTATTGGTTATTTAATAGAATGGCATCTTTCTCTTATTACTTGTGTATATGTATGGTTGTGTAAGGCCCATTGTTTTCTAGTAAATGACTTGGGTGTGTAGTGACTGCACACAGAAAGGTCTAAGTCATGGACACTGGAAATAACTAATTTGTTCATAACTGAGAGGTGGAGTTGGGCACTTCATCTTGGTATAAGTTATAGTAAGAAACTCTCCTGTATTCAGGGTGACTTACCTTAGTCACGGGAGGTCTTTCCCGGATATATCTCATTAGTGCATGTGTCATGCATTGAACAGGACCATTAAAGGTGTGATCTCTAAAATAGTACTATCACAGAGAGAGATCAAGTCACCTCTTGCTACTGAGTGACCAATGCTCTTAATCTTGAGCATTTGTGGATGAACTGACGAAGTCAAGTTCTTGTGCTTTAATTCACTATTGGGTGAGATCTTTTTCATGGGTCAACAGCTCTGTGTTTTGGGTGCTCGGGCTTGATTAGTTGGGACGTGCAAATGCAATATGGAATCTATGCCATCGTGTGATGGAATGATCGTCCCCTTAGAATTATCCGATTAATCATCAGAATCTAAGATCTTAGTATATGGATGTTCCATATGGATATTGAACTTGTGGGTCGCTCCCTGGATCAAGAGAATGATATCAGGATGATGATTAAGTCAAGGGTATGAAGGTCTAAGGATGAGATGTAATCAAGAAGGTAGATAGTACATCGGTTAACCTACTTGATTATGGATGTTACATAGAGGGGCATTGTGGTCATTTTACTTAGTAGGTCAAAGACGAAAGTCATTCCTTGACGAGCTTATTTAATATTTAATATTTGTCCCTGGAGTGCAACCATAACTCTTTAGTGGAATGAGTTAGGGTTAAAATGATCTTAATGTTGCTACACTACAAAAAAAATGTCTTAATGAGTCACTGTTAAAGTGTCTTAAAAAGTAGTTTGTGTCGCTTTTCTGATTACTATGCAAGCGTCTTATCTGCCGGCGTCACTAAAAGTTCGTAAAAGCGTCTCAAGAAATACATTTGTTGTGTTAGTTTCTGTTATCAAAGTGACACAAAAAAATGGTTACTTGTGTCACTTTAAACCCAAAAGTGACACTGAAATAACTTAAAAGCGTCACAAGAAAGATGACTTTGTTGTCTCGCTTTTCAAAAGCAGTGATCAATATGTTGTTTTCGGACCAAAAGTGCCACAAGTAGTCATTAGTTGTGACAGTTTCCATAGAAGCGAGATACCATCCATTTTTTTAAATAAATAATTCCTTTTTCCCCCTTTTTTGGGACATTTTTCTCATTTTTATGGCCTATTTAATGGTTTTTATCCTGTAGCTTTTGTTGGTTTTGCAAGATTAAAAATAAGGGCCCAAATGCAACAAATTAGGTACTTGACAAAAAAAAGAAGAAAAAGAAAGTAGTAGAAAAGAGTTTATTAAAGAATAATAAGGGCCCAGTCTCATTAGGCAGTTAGTAGCTAGGCAGCCAGTTACATAGATACATTATGTTACAATCTTCATTTAAAAATCTTCATATATCTACAGAACTTCTGAATGAGACCTATCTTCAGAAGTAAATGAAAACATTGACCATTCACTTGAACAAGGCTCTGGTCTGATGATTTCTTCACTCTGTTGTGTTTCATCATTGCTCGCATCTTTGCAACAACTTCCCACCTCCCGGCAGCTTCATAGATGTTTGCCATCACCAAATGTGATGCAACAAGTCAACACTCTTAGGCCCTCGAATGAAGAGCCGGATTGCTACATACTCTGCAACCTTGACCTCACAGTGAGCTCTACAAGCACCCAGCACAGCACCTTATACACCAGCATTAGGCTCAACAGGCTATCAAATGCTCTGTTTTTCAAATAAGAAGAAAAAGAGAGATTTCATCACTTCTTTCAAGAGAAAGAAAAAAGATTCTCTTGTAAAAGATATTTCATCCACACAGATGATACAGGATGCTTCACAAGACATGGTTCAAATAAGTAGACAGTTGACAATTCTCTTGTAAAAGATAACAACCTCACGGAGTGGGAATTCATCTGCTTCGAGCATTCAGGCAACCTGACTCATTTTGGGTCTTTTATCCGACTCAGGATCAACACATCGCAATGCGATTAGAAGAGCACGCTTTAGAGCCCGTGATGTCGGTTTTACTTCGAGATTTGGGTCCACGACTTCCTCTGCTTTCCTATTCCCTACCATTACTTTAAGCCATTCAACCAAATTCACCTGTCACAAGAAAAATTAAAAATGAATGAATGTGTTTGTGTATAACAAGAATAGAAACCCAAATAGTGTCAAAAATTAATAATTTGGTTAAGGAATGACCACCAAGTCAGTGATGAGTTCGGGATTTCACAGATAAGTCAGATCCTCTCCGGTGAGCACCATTGGAACTTTCCTGCACCAGGACTAGAATGTAAACTGGGCTCATCTGTCCCACTTGATAATAATTTCTATCCATCTAATATAAGGCAATAAAATAGAGAGTCAAAATGAATTTGCCTTAGGATTGGATGTTCGCCGTCCATTCAGTTCTATAAATCGGGTGGGTAGAAATGATCAATAGGGCTCATTTTGTGGCAGATGCCTTATCCACAACATCTTGTCTCCATTCCATCTGACCCCTTCTTATGTTGACATAAGAAAATTCCCAGGTGCTCCCCACAGAGGACCAGGACTCTTCACAATATGGAAGCAGCATTAAGCAGAAGTGCCAAGCAAAAGCTTCATTCAAGTGTAACTGATTTTGACTTGGGCCAAAAAGCAACCAGTCAGGACAGCTAGAGAAGGCCTTATTTTACTCTCCCCAGCAACAAGACATACACTGATGCGGATGGACGAATAACTAAATAGACAATATGGATACTTCTTTGGTACTAACATTGAGAAAACAATATGACACAGATAGCAATTGAAGAGGAGGAGGAATAGTCCCACAAATGCTCCACTTCTACCACTAATCTATGAAAAATGTTACCTCATTTGCAGGCCAACCATAATCCACAGGATCTCTACCAGTGACTGCTTCCAGCATGAGCACACCAAAACTGTAAACGTCACTTTTCTCATTTAACAATCCCGTATTTGCATATTCGGGTGCAACATACCTGAAAATTAGTACTTGTACATTCAGTTGATAGGCCACGGCTTCCATAATGAATACTTATTTTATGTTTTAAATAAATGTTTCCCACTCAGATCTGAAGTTGGGAAACACTTGTAGTTGTCCATAAAAGCTACTCCGGAAAGAATGACTAGAAAAAGAGTTCAGAAGTAGTACCCGAAAGTTCCCATTACTCTTGTTGTGATATGACTTTTCTCTGAACCCAATAGTTTGGCCAAACCAAAATCAGAAACCTTGGAATTAAATTCCGTATCAATCAAAATGTTGCTTGATTTTATGTCCCGGTGAACTACTTTTGGTTCTATTGCTTCATGTAAATAGGCAAGCCTGAATTTCATTACAAGGAAAAAAATTGGATTGACCCTTATACTAGTCCAGATGAAAATAATATTACAATAAAAAGAAGGCAGCTTGAGCATCGTTAAATAGGGGGCAGACTTACACCTTTGCAGCCATGTCCACCCAACATGGAGCTTACAGTCTTGATATTCAAATGACAAAGTCCACTTCTTACTATGTTTTGTAGCATAAACCTGAAATAAAGTAACTGAAGACAAGCCAAGTATATCCCTGTAGATACCTGGTTTAACTATGTTACTCAGTAACAAGATCATGAACAAAGTGGAAGGCAAAGGATGAAGCTCCCAATCAGCTCTAAACGGAAACCCAACCATTCGTTGGACCCGTTGTTGTGGAAATCCATGCGTAAATTTGCATTAACCCTGTCTATATTCTCTTGACAAAACCTTGCTTGATTCCTAAAGCACCGGATTGTCATGACGCCAGAGACACTCTCTGAGAAGTGATGGATAACAGGAGCTTTTGTGATCGAGTCAAGTCGAGTTAGCTCACGCGAGGAAGAAAGATAATATCCCTGCAGTCAAACCATTCAGCAAATCATTTTAAAAAAAGGCCATTTAATTCATTGTTGAATTGACCAGTTGTTTGTTTAAAACTACATAAATGGCCCAGATTATATAGCACATGCACAGAATATCTGATTTATTAACCAGTTCTGATCACAAACAATTGATAATGATCATTCTGCAAGCTCCTTAGCAGCAGTTGGTACTCTAAACATCATCAATGTGCATGGACTAAATCATCCTCTTTACATTAATGGGTGTTTCATTTTCTTCAAATGAATTTATTCATCATAAGATACTTTGGCCCTATTGGCTAGATTGGATCCTTGGAACTCAGTTGTTCAAGACTCAGTTTACCAGTAAATCTAATTACATTGGTTATAGCAATGAAACAAGACGATAGTATCAGCTGGTCAGGACATGGGTGTGTGAGTTGGAGTGTGTGTTCGAATCACCAATGTAATCAAAAAAGAAAAAGAAAAAGGTCACAAGAAGTAACTCAGATGTATCCAAATGTGCGAACATTGCACCCTGTTTATGAAAAGGGCACTTGGCTTTCTCTTTCACTACCTCAGCAAAGTCTCTTGGTTATCCACAGTTCCAGTCTTTTCAGTAATCTTAAACAAACTGAAATTACACTATCCCAACTTCCAAAAGCATGAATCCCATCGTTGTTTGAAAGATTCATTACCCAAATCATATAGTAAGTTGGGCCCTAAGAAATATACTAAATACAATGGACTATAGTAAAAAAATGGAAACTGGCAATTGCAGATAGGACAAAGGAAAAGAAGAAGAAAAAAAAGGCTAAACTGTGATAACTTTCTTACCCTGTACTAGAAATTCAGCCAAGCAAGTGGAATGATGGGTATGATTGTTGGCCAAGCAACCTGACAAGTGATGACTATAATGCTAAGTACTGTGATGTACATTGCAACCGTTAGCCCCACGAAAAAGGGAAGGAAGATATCAATGTTAGTTTGGTCAGTTGAAGCCTGCAACATGAAAGGAAACATATCCTTTGATCAGTCTAAAAGATAAAAATATACTGGGGTAAAAATAAATGTGCAGTTACATTACATTTGATCCCTATTCAACTACCTAAACGGCTACACCAATGAAATATGAACACTCAATGCTAACATTGCATCTCAAGAAACACTTATTAACAGTTTTATAGGCAATATTGGCATGCTCATGAAGTAATTACATCTACAGTGGTGACAATAACAGTAGAGTAATTACAGGATCTTTGATGTCCTACATTGTACTTCAGTGGCCCATATATTCCGACACCATAATTCTTTTAATCATTTACAATGTGAAATGTTCCATTGCAAGAAACATAATCTAATGGAAAGATTAATAAACTGTAGCCATTTTTCTGTTCTTCTGATATTACTCCATCCCTCTACATTAGAAAAATGATTTGGCATCATTTTTTAACATGGGTGTTGATAGACACTAAACAATGACTTGGATCAGGATTCTGTTGCTGATCTTCCAGTTTATTAATGCATGTCTTGGTGTTTGGCCATTACATTGGTTCATGATAGCTTCATGAGTGTGGAATGGATATTGATCTGCAATCTTACTTAAATGAATTCTTTATTACTATTTCCATCATTCATATTCTGGAACAAAGATTAGTTGAATGATCCATATCACTGAGGATGTCAGTGCTTTGAAGAGCATCAGCTCTAAAGATTTAGTCCCAAGAACTTCTTGAGTGCCCAAGTCAATGGATGCCCAATGAGTCTAGTTACATGGAAACAAACTGCACTCGTATTAGGTGCAAGGGGTTAAAATGACCTGTCTAGAGTAATGAAGGTGATGCGATTGGTGAAAGGCTGAATATTGCATGGTTTTCTGCCTTCTGCCAAATATTGCAACTAGTTTTATATGTTAGCATTGTATTGCAATGTTCAATATCTAAACATTGAATTATTTATCATGTTTGTATTCTATCATGTGATACTGATGGTAACATTGCCATCTTTATGATGAGTTTTACACTCTCACTTCAAGAATACATCTTGATGATGAATAAAAATAAAATGGGGGGATATGAAAATATTTCAATTGGCTTGTTGGAAAGGACCCCTTGAGTTTGAAATGAGAGATGGAAAACCAATAAAAACTTGGGAAGCAAATTACATGCACTGTGGGTGTTACTGGATTCCTTTTTAAATTTGACAATGTATGTGTTTTCTTGAATCCTATTTATGACAAAGTCACAAAGCAAAAACCCAATTATCTAAACTCTTGAGATGAGTACTGCCAGGGTCCCCAGACACAAAGAATGTGTATTAGTCTAGAGAAACTTTTTTGGGCAGTATCTGTAGTGCAGGCCATCACATTAAAACAACCATCACCAAAGCATCCATCTTGCATCTGAGTATAGAGGAAAAACAAAGGAATGCAAACTGGGATTTCTGAAGCACAGTACCCTGCAGCTTCTCGACAGAACACTTACATGGCCGTGGTTGGGTTTCTTGTGGTTTTAACTAACAACTTGCAAGTCCGTATTTTTATCAGGAGGTATTCAGCTGCCAAGAAAAACTGGCTCCAGAGGGGAATGGATTGGTTTGAGTTGACTTACAGCAGTTGCAGTTATTCTCCTAATCCAATAGTCACTCTAGTCTAACCCCAGTAATAAGACCACATGCTTGGCTTTACTGTTTGTACAGGAAGAACAATAGGTGAAAATACAATGGTTTCATGCATTCTTCTAGAGACGAGAACTCGACCAAGTCCAGTAGCCTCAGGAGGTAACTGAAAATCAAAAGACAGTAACAACATCTAGGGATTCTAGGTGAAGGCCACTATGGTCATTTATTCACTCTAGTCAGGAACATACACTGTTTTTGCACTGTTTTCTTCCCTCTTTATTCTGATTTATTCTCCTGCCTTATGGCACTAGAATGAGTATAACCCACTTACAATTAACACCATTAAACTACTACATAACTCATTCAAGTCATCCATTCATCAAAACCGTGAGACACCACCAAATTACAGTAGGATGGAAAATCTGAAATGTGTTTCCAATGACACATTGAAACGAAAATTTCTAAGAAACCACCTAATCATAAATAAGTAACTTGTAAAGAGTTCCATAAGGGTGCAATGTAAACCACACCTCCCAAAACATTTCAATCACAGAAAACTCCCTGTTGCTGTAAAACAAAATATGTAAACAGAATAGGCATATAAAAAAAAAGTTCTTAAACAACGTTTGAAAAGAACACTATCAGACTGTGAGGAGAAATAACTCAATGCATAAAGATGAAAATTTCAAACTTCAAAGAGAAAACCAAATCTAAGCTGCATGCATTCCAAAGGCTGTTTATTCACTTGCCTCTAGTCTAAATGGGTCTCAAAAGCACTCCAAAAACGCCTCTAATCCCAGCAAGCTCCCAGCTACAGAAAACCCCATGAAAAAGGCACAAAATCCACCAAATTCGAACTTAGAAGGAGCTCTTAAAGAACCCCTTTGCATGCTTGAAGAAAGGGTTGTAAATGGTCCATTAAAACTAGAAATTCAAAGAAGAACCCATTGCTAACCATTTTTACAGCTCTAAGGAAGAAGAAGAGCTTGGAGCAGGGAGAAATCCCAGCTGGAATTCCTCAAAAATGGTATCTTTGAAAAGTTTGAGATGAGGAGAAGGGATTTGTGAAATCAAATCTTTAAATAGCACTCAAAAAATATACGTGCAAGAGGAGAGAAGGAGCTGAAAATGGAGGAAGGGGCTGAAGGGGCTGAAAAAAAAAACAAAGACTCGCCCAAACCCAAATCTGTGAGAGGGAGAGGGAGAAGGAGGGAGAGAATGAGTACCTGTGGCGGCTCCGGCACAGGGAGGGAGAAATAGAGAGAGAACCGGTGGCGGGAGGGCACAGTGCAGAGCGAGAGGGAGAGGGAGGGAGGGGGGAGAGAGAGAGAGAGCAACGAGAGAGAGAGAGAGAGAGAGAGAGAGAGAGAGAGAGAGAGAGAGAGAGAGAGAGAGGGCGTGTCGTGCTGGTGCAGTAGGAGGGGAGAGCGCAGGAGCAGTTCCGTCAGTGCAGAGAGAAATAGAGAGGGAGGGAGAGAGAGAGATCCGAGGGTGAGGGGGATATTGGAAACCAGAGCGCGGGAGGGAAAAAGGGGAAACGGGAAAGGGGAAAGGGGAAAGGAAAAGGAGGAAGAAAAAACGTGGTATGGGAGCTTTTGCGACCGCCACTGGCGGTCGCCCGCCTTTTGAGCCGCGAAAAGCCAAATCTCTAGTAGTGGTTATGAAAAAGTGACACAACAAACTTCCTCCTCGTTTACTCCTCCTCTAAAGTGACACATCAGATCATACTGTGTCACTTTATTGTAAAAGCGACACAAAAGCTCAATTTCAAAGCAAGACTAAAAGTCCTTTTTTTTTGTAGTGATGGGGTTAGCATGGACATTTTGGTCATTTTGGGAGCCAAGGGCAAATATGTCTTTTGGTCCCTCTTCTAGTCACTTTCCTATATTGGCATGGTTTCCTAATTTAATTAGATGATATGTGGTTGAATTATTTTTGTGGAAAAATATTTTTGAGTTTAAATTCAAATAGGCTTTTGATGGCATACATGAATTTAACTCTAGCTAAATAATTAACTTGTGGGCCATGGTGTGTTTATCTATCTTGTGGGCCTGCCATAAGGGGAGCCCCTTGTGTGAGGTTTCCAAGTTTAACTAGGTATCTTTACTTGGAAGGAAGAATTCCTCTTTGGGTAAGAATTCCTATAATTAAAGTTAACTAAATTTTAGTATCTTTAATTAGAAGGTGTTGCACTACTATGGTGGCTGGTTGCTTATTTTATGGGATGGTTATTCCTATTAGAGAGAACTAAAAAGGAATGTGAACTATTTATATCCCACACTACCCTAGGCGTGCAACAAGGAAATCTGAATTGCCCTAGGCGTGAAAGAGAGAGGAACCCATTGGCTGCCCAAGTGAGAAAGAGACACACATCCATGGCTGTCTTCTTCTTCATTCTTTGAAGAGAGGAGATCAGGTCCTAGTTCTTTTCCACAAAGTATAGTTCAGAAAAACCCATCTAGGAATCCATTGTTTGATCCCACAATCAAAGCCAATCAGTTTGGGTTGTGGAATAGAAGAGAAGATCAAAGAAAAAGCTACTGCAAAAAATTCCTGCAACTTGCATTGGTGACTGCAGACTGAGATCAGACCTTTGGAGCACTTGTTTCAGAGATTTGAGGCCATCATATCATCAAGGTATTAGTCCTCTTTCATCTCCTTTCATTATACACATGTTGATCATGAGTTCATGGAGTTTTTATGCATGATTCATGGCTGCCAAATCAAATATGTTTTCGATTTGAAAAACAGAAATCAGCCATGGAAGTCCAAGTTCAGATCAGAATAGCATGAACTTTCACTTATTGCCCTTAGAGGAAAATAGTCTCTTGGTCATTTTGCCATTCAGACAGTATTGATAAACTCACTTTTCCGTGTGGCGCTATCGGGGTTAGGGGACGTGAGAGTCCGTGGGGTCTAACCCTTTCGCAATCGGTGTCGAAACATGAGCATCAACATTTTTTTGTACGGGTATGCCGGATTTTCTACTCCACTTGGAATTGACAAGTGGTGGTCCATAGATCCACCTTCGCAAGTAGTAAAGGAAATCAATAGTTTTTCATTGCACATATATTCAAGAAAAGAGACATGATTTGTTTGCCGTGATAGGTGATGTTTACCGTAAAAAACGGAATTTTCTGTGAAAGGTGATTTTTGCCATGAAAGTCAATTTACTATCCTTATCAATAATAAAAGACAAGAGTTGTGATTTCTTTTATGTCTCTTCAAAAAAATACAAAATACAATGAAAAAGCAAGAAAAGAGGATCAAACTTCTCAGGAGATTGTGGGGATTCATTCAGATTGACGGTTGCAAGCCATGTGTGGACTTCGCCATCATCCTTCAGATGAGAACAGAGGATACGTTTAATTCGCTTGGCTCCGCTTAAACCTCACATTTTTAGAGGACAAAGACTAAGAGGAGGTCCTATGTCCAATAAAAAGCCGAGTAGACGGGCTGAAAAGCCACGTCTAAGCCATAGAGGAGGAAGGAGAGGTCCTCGGGGGGAGTGACCCCCCAAGGGACTTTAGTCACCTTGTTGCATCGATGCAGAACTTCTTCAACGGAGGAGAGTGTTCTCTCTTTTTTATAATTTTTTGATCAATTTTTCCGGATCTATTTCCTTGGAATGACCCCCCCTTTATAGGCTTTTGGTAGCCATTAGGTGGGTTTATGGGCTTTAAATGTATTAAAGCCACATAATGGGAGAAGTTACATGATTTAATTCATTATTTTCGTAACTCTTTTTCCTTGGCTTCTGATTGGCCGAAGGAGAATTAAGGGCCTTAAATCACCTTTAAGCTCCATGATGAGAGGAGTTATATGGTTTAATGCCATGTTTTATGGCTGACTTGTAACTCCTTTTTGCTCGCTTTTGATTGGGCTGTCCGAAATAATGAGTTAATGACCGCAGTTATTTGTCATAAAATGGATCATTTAACTGCATTAAGTGGTAGTGAAGCCGCTTGAAGAGTCACGGGCTGTGTCGCGTCTTTTGAAATTCTTCTTGTGATGGTCGCCAATGGATCTTCATGCTGATCGATGTCGGATGACCATGTAACTTTAGACATTGATTACTACCAGTGGGCTGGTGCCATCTGTCATGTCGATTTCTTTAGCGATCGGGCAGAAAGTGTGCTTTCTTGGTTGACCGATTGACGGTTTCAAAGCAGTCAATGATAATATTAGTGGCGGATCTGTGATGTTGACGAAGATTGATGGATTGCGAGCCTCAAAAATCAGAATTTTGGAAACCCACAGGGGCCGGACATCTCGAAACACGAAAAGCGACCGAAAAAGGGTCATTCGGTGAAAAATCCGGTGACCTGGACTTCCAGGGTCGTAGGGTCACTAGCAACCATGGGGGATTTTTTCCCCTTTTGGTCGCCGTTTTTTGGCCATTTCTCCGATTTTTCGATTCTTTTTTTTTCTTTGGTATTGTTTCCAACATTTCTGTACATGTTTTGGCCTGATTTCCCTGCAAAAAACTTGATGAGAAGCCTTTCATATTGTAGAGCAAAGTTTCCGATTTTCCGGGAAAGCCGTAGACTTTGTCGTGCAGAGTTGCCAATTTGCCGTCAGAAAACAAATTAGGTCAAACGATGTCAGAATGACCTAAAACTTGAGGTGAAGCCTCCTGAGCAATAGATAAGACCAACCGGACTTTTGTTTGAGTTTTGAAGCAGTGTGGGGTCCCGTTGCCTGTAGAGTTAATTTTGTTGCTAGGGAGATGCCGCGCTTTGATATGTGGTCAACCGATGTCCGATTGACTTGAAATTTGGCAGGAAGGCTTTTGGAGGTATTTTGAGAACATCCATAGGCTCGGATCAAAGATCTGATGTCTTCGATGTTGTCATGCCAGGGGCGCCCGTTCAGCTGTTGGAGGAGTGAAGTTAGTCCAAATGATGCTGGAATGGCCTGAAACTTCTTGGTACTCTTCTTTTGGCTGTTTTGAAGAATGTTGTAGTTTTTGTTTGATTCTGGCAAGATTTGACAAATGAAGTAGCATTGACCGTTTGTGGTAGGATGCGACTTCATGTAGCTTATAGATGTTAAATAGGCACAATGACATTTTTTGTGTCAACAAATGCCCCCTCGAGGTACAGCGAAGAACTAAATTAATTTTGAAGTTGATGTGCCTCGAAGAGAACTTTGAAGGTGAGCTTCTGACTTCACTAAGAGTCTTTGAGCAGTTTTCTGTTTGGTAGGGTATCCTTTTGAGTTTCCAATGGGATTTTATGGTAGTGAAAGGGATCTCGAACCATCTCGAGGAAAAGTTTTGAAAATGACATGTGGGATTTGGATTTGGGTTTTGGATTTTGGGTTTCTTTTTGACCTTGTGAACCAAAGGGCTTTATGTGGCACATCAGGCGCTCAAGAAGGGTTTTTTTTTTTTTTTGTTTTTTTTGTTTTTTTTGTTTTTGACCTGTGACCTAACAAGCTGTATGTGGCCGGGGTCGGGGTTTAATTGTTTATTTTGACCTTGTGACCCAACAAGCTTTATCTGGCGAGTTGGGAGGTTAGATTTGGTTTTGGTTTTGCCCTTGTGACCTAACAAGTTGTATGTGGCAAGCTAGGGAGTCATATTTGATTTTTTGTCACTCTTTTGGACTATTTTGGGTCCAGTGGAGTGGGTTGGATTTCAATTTCAAGATTTTGGCTCAATTTGGTATATGAAGTTCGATGGTTTTGAATTTTGGAAGCTCATGAGGCTTAGATTTTTTTTTGTGGTGCAATCAACTCAAAAGAGGCATGAAACTATTTTGTATGCTCTTGGTAAGAGGGATTTTTTTATAGGAAGCCCCTTTTGGTGCCCAAGTGGTCAAACATGACTCATGTGGGCTAACCATTGGGATCTTAACCTTTAAAGATGGTTTAGATCTCACGTGGTGTCATTTTGTAAAGAATATCTAAAAATATCTCCTTTGGATAGAGAATATCTAAAATTATCCTTACTTGGAGAGAATCTCCCAAGTCTCCTTTCCTTTTAGAGAGAATATCTCAAAGTATCTTTGTTTGGGAGAGAATCTCCCAAGTTCCCCCTCTTTTGGGATAAAATTTCTCTAATTCCCTTCTTGTGAGGGAGAATTTCTCAAAGTATCTTTCTTTTGGGAAAGAATCTTTCTTTTGGGAAGGTTGCTAAATTGTAGCACTTACCTCCTTGCTTTTCTCCTTGTTTCCTTCTTTGGCTTGCTTTTCTCTATAAAAAGCAAAGGGAGATAGATTGGATCTCTTGCTTTTATTGCTTTCTTTTGCAAAAAAAACCTTCAGGAGTGCTTCAAGACCAAGTGCTCTTCTTCTTCTTCTTCTCCATCAATGGCTTCAAGTAAGTCTTCTTTTTTAAGAAAACTCCATTATAGAAGAAGGATGGCAAAAAAGGTTCTTCTTTCCGTTTTCTTTTCTTTCTTTTTTTTTCTTTCACTCTGTTTTTTTTTATTTTTGTTCTTCACGTTTTTCCTTTTTCTTTTTTTTTTCACTTGTTTTCCTTTTTTCTTTTTTTTCTTTTTTTTGTGGACGTATGGACCTAGCCATACGGCCACGTGGCAATGGGCCACGGCCTGTGGGCTAGTCCCATTTTTTTTTGCTCACTATGATAATGCGGTTTATGCAAATCAAGATGTTCATGCATTTTTTTTATGTATCATATAAAAGGCTGGAGTTTCTAGGTCAAACCAACATGAGTTTTGGCTTAGACAAAGTATGATTGGTTTTGACCAAGTTGGGTTGGAATTGGTCAAACTTTTTTCAAGCTCTTTCTAGCATCTAATGCATGATAATTTCTTTTCTATGCATGATTTTTGTAAATTGAATTGGGAGCATGATATGATAATGCATACCTGAAATTCTTTGCAAGTTTTGGAGTTTGGAGCTCATAGTAATCTTGAGCCCTTTTCCTACCTTGCGGAGATTTTGAGAAGCTTTGCAAGTTTGGATCTCACAGCAATGTTGAGCCCATCTTCAAGCTTTCTATCTCTTTTGGGGTGTTTCCCTTTTCTTCGGAATTTTCCAGGAATGACGCCAAAATTTCGCCAGATCTTTTAGAGAAATTTTTTCATTTTGATGATTGATCATTTTATTTTCTAATCCTTTGCAGGTGGTTCCTCTAGAACTGACAAGGGTAAGGGGCCTATTACTAGCACACCCCACCGATCTGCTAGATCTTCCAATGCGGTCATTCAGCAAGCCTGGGAGAAGGTCAAGTATGTGGAGAGAAACTTGGAAGAGTGTGACTCCCTCAACCGGGATGAGATGAGGTAGTGATTGATCGCTCTCAAGGATGAGGAGTTTTTCAAGATTATGGTAAGCAATTGTCCTTGGGTCATGGACGATCAGAGCATTATTCCCAAGCCTACATCTCTCTTCAGTGGTGCAGTCCCTGACGACATGACATACCAGAGGGGATGTTTTTAGTTCTCTTACACAGCTGATGGTGAGGAGAGAACTGCTGCTACCCGGTCGACTTTTGATTGTACCATCTCGACCATGAGCCTTTCTCCGACATGCCCTAAGAGGGAAGATCCTCCGAGATGGGTGAAGAGGACCAATGTGGTCACGACCTGGGTTTTTGTTGGTGGTCCTTCCGGATATGCGGAGAAGTCGCCTACCCATATGGACTTGTTGATGCTGGCCAATGGCTACCAGGGTTCTGTTCATCCATCGGTCGATTTGAGTTCGGTGGGCCTTGGTATTTTCTGCGGTGACGATAGCAATTGGGTGAAGCCTTTTTGACTTCGCGGTCGTTTCAGTGCCGACTCAGATTAGGAGGCATGGTCTGACCGCATCCTGCTGACTAGTGGCGCCATCTTGAAGTGAATGAAGTCGTAAATTGACTCATTCTCTCCCTATTTTAGGTGTAGAGCTAAGCCATAGTAGCAGGATAGTCATCTCCTTTGAAGTGAGTCAGGAATGATGGACCCGAAATTTTTCCTTCCTCTCCTCTCCCATCCGTCCCTGGGGTCGCCGGGAGGATCCGAATGGAGGGAGGAAAGGAGGGGAAAAGACGGGCATCTATATTTTGCACGGGTATACCAGATTTTCTATTCTACTTGGAATTTAGGAGTGGTGATCCGGAGATCCATCTTCGCAAACAGAAAGGAAATCAACATTTTTTCTAACTTTCCATTGCACACATATTTAAGAAAAGAGACAGTTTTTTGAATGCCGTGAGAGGCGATTTTGTTTGCCGTAGAAGGCGATTTTGTGCCGTGAGAGGCGATTTTGTGCCGTGAAAGGCGATTTTGCCATGAAAGACGATTTACAAATCTCATCAATAAAGAAAGACAAGAAATGTGATTTTTTGTCTCTTAAAGAAAATACAAAGTACAACAGAAAAGTAAGAAAGAGAATCTGACTTCTCAAGAGATTGCGGGGACCAGTTCAGATCGACGGTCGCAAGTCATGTATGTGTTAGGCCCTTGTTTGTTGCAATTGTTGATGGATTCACTCACTTTCACTATCACATGATCACACACATGAGCTCTTAGTTTTTTATTTTTGGATCTTGGATTCTTTCTTGCATTTGCACATGTTTTTGAAATGAATTTGATTCATGCATGCTTTAGAATCCAAACTCTTTTGAAAGCCTAATTCTTTGTGCATTACTTTTGAGAAATCAAATTGAGGATTTAGGTTTGTGCCTTGCATACATTCATCATTTTCAGAATCACTTTTGTATGCATTCTAATGTGAAAAGAGTTTTGAGAAATCAAGCAAGCCATTGGTTTTAAAGTTTCGAATCATTTTAGGCCTTTTGTGTTTCATGTTTTTTAATCATCTTAGTTTGATTTAAAACATTTTTTTCAAGCTTGATTTAGTGGCCAAAAGTTCCCCCAAGAAATACTTTGAAATGTGAGATTTTTGGGAATTTTGGTCCCAGGTGGTCGACCAGCAGTATGGCCGGTCGACCGGGTCCCCTGTAGGCCGACTAGGTTCCTGAAGCACCAACGGTCATTTTTCTGACCGTTGTTTGTACCCGGTCGACCGAGACCTGTTTCCAGGTCGACCGGGGACTAGTCGTTGGACTGTTTTTCCTTATAAAGTCCATTCTATTCCAACCTTTTTGGGGGCTTGACTAATGAATATTTGAGACCCTATTGGAGCCAAAGGAAAGGGAAAAAGCCAAGAAGGCTAGAAGACCATTGGAAATCAAATGTTGAGTTTTTAATAGGTATATCATATTTGTCATTTTGATTTCCATTCAAATTAGAATCTATGCATGCTTAAATCTTTGTATTTTCATTTATGCATGATTTCTAGCTTTTAAAGAGATGTTTAGCAAACTCATTATCATCTTTGGAACATTAGAATGATTTGCAAACTCTTTTGTCTAAATCACATGCATTCTTAGACTTTATTAATCATACAACTTGTTTAGTTCATTTCCATAAGTTGTTTGAATCTTTCATGTGATTAGCATTTATCTTCAATCATTGTTTTCTAAGCTTTGATTTTAAATTGCATCAAGCAAACATTTAAGAGCTTCATAGTTGAAATTGATTGAAGAAACCCATTCATACACTTGCACACACATTAGCATATTTTAGTGTATGTTTGTAATTTGAATTACACTTTCACATCAGCCTATTTAGAGGCATTTTATTTGTGCTTAAATTGTATTTCTTAGAGTGTTCTTGAAGAGACACCTTCTTAGAGAAAAATCTTCTTTTGTAAAGGTTATTGCTTAGCCTTAGAAAAACACTTTGTAAAGGTTATTGCTTAGCCTTGAAAAGCATCTTGTAAAGGTTGTTGTTGAGCATAAGAAAAACAACATTATAAAGGTTATTGCTTAGCCTAGTAAAAAGCGTAATTAGTGGGAATTCGGTGGGGTGATTGGATCACAAGCCGGTAGTGGACGTAGGCATTGAGGCCGAACCACTATAAATCCTTGTGTAGTGGTGTTTATTTGTGGTGATTGTCTTCTTAGCTTCCGCATCTTGTCTGGTAAATCATCTTATGTGACTAGTTTGCCTTAAAGAATTAAATTTGATTTTAATCGGTCATATTTGTAGGAAACCCTATTCACCCCCCCCCCCCTCTAGGGTTAGGATCCCAGGACTTTCAGTATGGACTTCGCCATCGTCCTTCAAATGAGAACGCTTGTTGCTTTGATTCTTTAGCTTGGCTTGGACTTCATTTTTTTAAAGGATAAGGACCAAGGGAAGGTCCTATACCCAATGAAAAACGAAGAGACGGGTTGAAGAGCCACGTCTTGGCCATATTGAATAGGAGAATAAAAGGTTTTTTTTTCTTGGGGGGGGGGGGGCAATCACCTTTTTGGTGTTTGTTGCAGTAGGGTTTCTTCAGAGTAGCAGAGCTTCTGGATCTTGAGTTCGAAGTTGCGGGAATTTTTCTTTTGGGCCCTTCTCCTCTTGGGATCACCTCCTTTTATAGGCATTTGGTAGCCTTTAGGTGACTTTATGGGCTTTAATGTATTTAAAACCACATAATGGGAGGGGTTACAATTTTTAACTCCTTTATTTTGTAACTCCTTTTTTCTTGGCTTCTGATTGGCCGGTGGAGATAATGGGCATTTAATCGCCTTTAATCTCTATGATGAGAGGAGTTTCATAACTTTAATGTCATAATGACTTGGACTTGTAACTCTCATTTCCTTGAATCTGATTGGGCCGTCCAAAATAATGAGTTAATGACCGCATTTAGTTGGGTCAATTAACAACATTAAGTGGTCGCCGAAAATTTGAAGAGTCGCGGGCCGTGCCGCGTCTTTTGGAATTCTTTTCATGATGATCGACGATGGATCTTCATGTTGATCGATGTCAGATGATCATGCAACTTCAGACTGTTAGTTTTATGGTCTCAATACCAGTATATGATAGATAAATTGATTAATTTCTTTATTTATCAATATATATTATTGCTTTCCTTTCATGAGATGAATGATGTTTTATTACTTGTTTGCACATAACTAATACGAATGACATAATGGCTCATGAGATGAACCGGAGTCCACAAGTATACTAGATTAATACATGTGTATGGATGAGATCCACATACAGGAGATATGTATTGCAAATCTTACACTTAAATATTTTCACAACCAGTGATGAGATTGGGCATCTCATCTGACAAGGTTGCAGCACTTTGATCACTATAAGATAGTGTGATTTGTCTCGATCATCAGAATGTAAGATTTTGGATCATGGTGCTGGTACATTGGATGTATTGAAGGACCATGAGAAGCACCTTATATACACTGTCTTTACATTAAGGTCTGCTCTCATAAATCCCTAGCAATAGGCTCATAATCCTGAGACATTAATGAACTCAAGTTTCTATCTATACATTTGTTTTGAGTCACCAATGAGTGAGGCCAATTGTAGGTCAACACCTCGGTGATTTGGGTACGTGGTAGTAGAGCTGTGGGAACATTCAATGGTCAAGATAGAATCTATCTTTAATATCCCCTTGTGGCAATTAATGGATTTATCATTGGTAAGTGCGCACCCATTCCAATTAAGAGTTAATTGGATCGGTACCAAATGATCATTATAATTAACTGGGCCTCAAGGATAATAAGATATGGATCTAATTTGGTGGATATGTCCATTTGATCCATGGATATAGATGGAGGGTGTCGCGACCCCGGAACGGATCCCCGGGCCCGCGACGTTGAGATTGTTAAGATAGTTTATGTTTATTCGTTTTCCCACAGGTTCCCGCGGCGAGGATTCCCAAAGACATGCGGAATCTGGCTCACACGATCAAGTATGCGGAAGCGTGTAGCAAAACACATCAAGATGAGCACCAACAAAATATTTAGGTGCCATAACAAATACTCACAAGGCATAGTATCAAAGAAAGAAGCTAACAAGGCATTCCCATTATAATTCAAGTTACAAGACGAACAAGAAAGTGATTTAAGTTTAGTTACAATTCCATAAGAGGCCAACAGAGGCCAATACACTTCTCCAAAACATAACCAAAAGAAACCCCATAACAAAAGGTGACGAGACTCAAGAACCCGCCCGACGTCTAGATGACATCGTCGGGCTGCCACTCTCTCACAGGGGTTGGCTCACAAGCCTCCTCCTGACGCTCCTCCTCAAAGGTAACGTCTCCTGCACCTGGGCACCGACAAACAAGGGTCAAACACGACGGTTTGGCAGGTAATCAATTTAGGCGTGAACATGAACAATAACTTTTAGAGAAAACATATAAGCAAATCCTTGATATGAAATACTATCAAAACTGAGGTACATTTTCAAGAATGCGAACAAAGCTGAGATACCAAAACAAACTAGCATGAGTACATAATATATCATGAATAGTTACAATCCACAAGGAGCTCATCCTTTCTCTATCATTTATATAATGAAAAGAGCAAGCACGCACGACAAGCACGATATACATAATATAAGCACGACATGATTTCCCACAAAGACGGGAATTCCGGCCGCGGAACCGGACACGCACGATGTGTAATAAATACACGACCAGTCTGCAGACAGTCCACATGTTTAAAGACCCCCAGACAGTGGATCAAACCGAAAGGGCAGTCTAAGCTCAGTGGTGTTTACTTAATTCATGAATGCGCAAAACACTCGAGATATTATCAAAACTTGTCGAGATAAAAATGGGGAAGTCACTTATCAAAACACGACGAGCACGACTAGCAAGAGGCATAATTAATATGCATAACACGCTTAGGAAGTGATCCCCTTTTTCTTGAAACAAAACTTCAAAACAAGCTTATACTAAAAATCCAAAACTAGTACACGATGGTACTTATCGTACCAAACGGAATTCAAACACGAAATCTGGCAAGTATATGTTAAGGCTACTGGTTGACCTTTGTGTAAATGGGACCCTCAAATGTCCAAAAAATACAAGAATTGGTGTCCCCGAAGTTGGGTTGTATTTCCAAGTTCCATTTACACAATGTCAAGTTAAAACCCTTAACATAGTCTAGTTTTCAACCTTCAAGGAAAATACACAACGAAAATAGTTCTTCTCCCTGAATCTGGCGGGTTCGCTCGAGCGAACTTTATAAGGTGATGACACTTCGCTCGAGCGGACCTGATAAAGCGTTGACACTTCGCTCGAGCGAGACGGTAGCTCGAGCGAATATAAGGTGCGCTCGAACGGACAGCTCTCTGTCTGCGCTCGGACCAAGCAGAGGCTTGGTCGCTCGAGCAAACCCAGGGGTCGCTCGAGCGGACAAGCTGCTGCTTGTGCTCGCTGAGTGCGAAAATTTCCTTCCTCTTGCACAACTTCCACTACATTTCTCTCCTTCTTCTCATCCATCAATCACATAAAATCCCTTGAGCCTTCATGCTCACCAAGGGTTCATTTCTCACCATTTCAAACATTAAATCCACAAGAAGCAAGATCATGAAGTTCATAAACAAGTTTATATGCACAATTTCTAAAACAACAATGAAATCAAAATACACATGCATCAATCCTATAGAGATTACTTGCCTTGCCCAATGCTAATAATCCTTCTCAAGCACTTCACTCAAGCTAAGCCAACACTACAAGGAAACCCAAAGAAAAACCATTCCAAACTTAACACAAATGAAAGCAAAGAACTCATTTTCATAAAAAGGGGTTTTCAAATGAAAAACAAGATCTTAAGGAACCAAAATAACTCCATGAAAATTATGGGCTGAAACTCTTACCTAACAATGGCTAAACAAGAAGAAGTGAAGAAGATGAAGAGCTTGTCTCACTAGAAACTCCAAGAAATTGGTACCAATGGAAAGCTTGTAAGAAGAGGAAGAAGGTGATAAGATTGGAATTCTATTTGGAGTTCTCTAGCCCAAGCATGCAAGATGAAGAAGATTGAAGAGGGAAAAGGGTTTTCCTTGCCCTAGGTTAGGGAAGTTGCAGGAATTGGGGGAAATGAAATGTAAAGAGGGGGAGAGGGGTTTTAGTGATGGAAATGGGCCCTAAATAACCTGAACTTTGAAATGGCCAAAACACTAACTTGTGGGCCTCGGATGACTTCGACGAAGAAGGATAAAACGATCACCGAAATATCTAGTTTCCAAAAAGTATATTTTTGACATGGTTTTGAGATCTCGAGAATTGTGTCCAGATTTGTACAAGAAAGACAATTTTACCCTCTTTGGGTCAAAACTTGGGTTTTCGGGCTTCAAACACAACTAGGCCTAACGCGAAAGTTGTAACACGTCGAAACATCATTCAAATGAAATCAAAATCACAATCACACTGAAATCAATACGATCTTCCCAAACTTACACGTGCACTCGGGCCTTTCCGAGTGTGTCTAACTAGTACTGAACGTTCTCAAAATTTCCAAAGCTTTGTCCAAGACTAAAACTAATTACTTCTAACCCAACAACAACTAAATCCACTTAGGACTAAACACATACTAATCGCACACTAATCGACTTGGTCTGGGTCGGGGTCTAACATCCTCCACCCCTTAGGACATTTGGTCCACCAAATAAATCAAACAATTACCTCTGGTAAAAGCTGTGGATACTTCCTTTGCACTTGCTCTCTCAATTCCCAGGTGGCGTCTTCTGGCTCGTGATTTTCCCAAAGTACCTTGACCTAATGAATAGTCCGGTTTCTCAATTCTTGATCTTTGGTGTCAATGATCTTGATCGGTCTTTCCACATACGAGGCATCTTCCGGAATCTCTAAAGGCTCATGTTGTAAAATGTGTGCAGGACTAGAGACATACTTCTTGAGCATAGAAACATGGAAAACATTGTGTACCCCGGAGAATTCCGGCGGTAACGCAAGTCTATAAGCGACATCTCCAATCTGGCTCAAAATCTCATACGGACCAATAAACCTTCTAGACAATTTGCCCTTCTGTCCGAACCTCAAAGTCCCTCTAACTGGTGAGATCTTCAAAAACACTTTGTCACCCACTTGGAACTGCAATTCTCTCCGACGAGTATCTGCATAACTCTTCTGCCTGCTTCGGGCTATCTTCAACCGTTCCTGAATCAACTTGACCTTGTCACTTGTCTCTCCAACTATCGTCGGTCCATGAAAACTACGTTCACCGACTTTTTCCCAGCAAACCGGAGTTCTGCATCTTCTACCATAGAGTGCCTCGAAAGGTGCCATACCAATGCTAGAGTGGTAACTATTGTTGTAAGCAAATTCACAAAGAGGTAAGTACTCATCCCACTGAATCTTGAAATCCAATACACAAGCACGCAACATGTCTTCGAGAGTCTGTATTGTCCTCTCTGACTGACCATCTGTCTGAGGATGATAAGCTGTGCTGAACTGAAGTTTGGTACCCATCGACTCATGAAGAGTTTTCAAAAACTTTGAAACAAACCTACTGTCTCTGTCTGAAGTAATGGAGACGGGTTGACCATGTTTACTAACAATCTCATCAACAAATAGCTTCGCCAATGGTGCCATGTGCATCATGTTCTCGGTCTTCATCGGAATGAAGTGAGCAGACTTTGTCAGACGATCCATAATGATCCAAATTGCATTATTTCCCTTCTTAGTATTAGGCAAACCGGAGACGAAATCCATGGTGATATGCTCCCGTTTCCACTCCGGAATCTCCAAAGGCTGTAACAAACCTGGAGGCTTCTGATGTTCTGCCTTGATCAACTGACAAGTCAGACAGCGAGACACAAAAGCTGCTATCTCTCTCTTCATGTTGTTCCACCAAAATCTATTCTTCAAATTGTGGTACATCTTCGTGCTACCCGGATGCATAGAATATCTAGTGCTGTGAGCTTCGTCCATTATCTCATTCTTCAAATCATCCACATTCGGCACACACAACCGGTCACGGAAATACAATATCCCATTCACCATCTTGAAATCGGGACGTTCTGCAATAACTTCCACTATCTTAGCCAAGTCTGGGTCTTGCAACTGATTTTCCTTGATCTTCTGGATGAAGGTAGGTTCTGATACTGTCATGTTTGCTAACATCGCACCCAATCTCAGGGTTTGCACTTCTACACCCAACTCTTCAAACTGCTGTAAGACACCCATTCCTCTCAAACTGGCCATAACCACAGATTTTCTACTCAATGCATATGCTACCACATTCACTTTGCCTGGATGATACTTGATTGGGAAATCATAATCTTTGATATACTCCATCCACCTTCTCTGCCTCATGTTCAAATCCTTCTGTGAGAACAAATACTGCAAACTTCTGTGATCTGAATGGACCTCAAATTTCTCTCCGTAGAGGTAGTGTCTCCACATCTTCAATGCGAAAACAACTGCTGCTAACTCCAAGTCGTGAGTCGCATAATTCTTCTCATGGTCCTTCAACTGTCTCGAGCCATAAGCAATCACCTTGCCATCTTGTATCAATACACAACCCAATCCCACATTCGAAGCATCTGTATAAACAATAAATCCACCGTTGCCCGAAGGTAATGTAAGGACTGGGGCGGTAGTTAATGAAAGTCCAAGATCGAATCCTAGAGGGGGGGTGAGTAGGGTGAGCTCAAAGACCTAGACCAATTTTAATTCTTTTAGCTTTTAAGTCTCTTATGCTTTGAAGAATAATAATGAAATCAACCAAACAAGCATAATCCATAAAATGAAAGCATAAAGGCAATCACCATAACACAAGCACGTATAGTGGTTCGGCCAAATTGCCTACATCCACTCCCGGTACACCTACCGGTATCCACTAACTTCAATTAAGGTTTAGGATCACCTCAAACCTTACAATCAACACTATGCTTTTCAAGGCTTAGCATCAACCTTTACAACATATGCTTTTCAAGGCTAAGCATGAACCTTTACAACATGGAACTTTTCTCTTAAACAATATGCCTAATAATGCATGGATAAAGAGAACAATGAATTGCAATGAAGTGCCTCTTAATAGGCTAGTTTGAAAATGAAACTCAAGTTCTAGACAAATGCATGTGAATGACAAAGTCTATGTGAAATGCATTTTCTAGAAGATTACTCTTTCTCTTTTAAAAGATATGAACTTAAATGATGCAAAGATGTTTAACATATATTTGAGAAAGAGTTGTATGTCTAACACAAGTGATTCATAATGAAAAACAACTTGTTTTCAAAAAGATGATCTAAAGGCTAACAAGTTGATTTTTGAATCAAGAACCTAAAATCATGTGTAACTTAGACAATATGTTGCATTCATAAGTCTCATGTGATTTTTAAAGAACTAAGCATGTTATGAAGGTCAACATCTTAATAGGAAAGCAACTTGTTTATCATGCATTGGAAAATAGATCAAAGATTCAAAACAAAACATGATTTTGAAAAGAGTAGGATTAAAGGAAGCACACCCATTTGAAGATCAAAGGTTGAATAAGAGGAATGACTTCATAATCCTTGTGAAAATGCTCCTAAGAAGTTGCTTAGCCTTGGCCTCAAAGGTCTCTCAAAAATCAGCAACTTTCTTCAACCAAAAAGCCACTTTTTATAAAGTTAAAGTTGCCAACGGCTAGTTCTCGGTCGACCGAGAAACAGGTCTCGGTCGACCTAGAAGGCACAACGGATATAAATCTGACCGTTGGAGCTTCAGCTCAGAATTCTGCAGAAATGACCTGCAGTTGTCTCGGTCGACCGAGAGGCAGGTCTCGGTCGACCGAGACCACTGCCTGAAACTGCCCAGAAATTGACAATTTAGAGAAACTTGAGGCTTAAGAGGGCACCTTCCACAGGACTTTCAAACACATCTACCAAGCATTAAATCATGACTAAAAGAAGATGAAAACTGAGAATTTAAAGCCATGAAAACTCCAAAACACAATAATGAATTTAAAGCTAGAAACTTTGGAAAGCTTGGAAGGAGTTTTGAAATCAAAAACTCTATGAACTGAAGAGGCAACCTGAACAAGTAAACCATGCATGATATTTGATAAAACAAAGATTCAAGAAGTAGAAATATGCATGATGCTCCTATGAATAAAGCCATGTATGAATGAGAGAACAAGCTATATGAAAGTGAATGCATCCTATCAAATTGCAACAAAACTAAGACTCTAACAGTTAACCTTCCTTTCAACTCCTGAAAACTGGTTTCACACTGATCGGTCCACACAAATGGGACATTCTTCTTAGTCAATTTTGTCAACGGGGCTGCAATGGACGAAAAACCTTGGACAAATCTTCTGTAGTAGCCTACTAACCCCAAAAAGCTTATAATTTCTGTCACACTGCTTGGCCTCACCCAACTAACAACTGCCTCTATCTTGGCTGGATCAACTGCTAAACCTTCTCTGGAGATGATGTGGCCTAGAAACGCAACTTGCTCTAACCAGAATTTGCACTTACTGAGTTTTGCATATAACTGGTTATCCCTCAAGAGCTGCAACGCTGTCCTCAAATGTTCTTCATGCTCCTTCTTACTCTTAGAATACACAAGGACATCATCAATAAATACTACCGTGGGTGATCCAAATGAGGTGCAAAGACCTTGTTCATCAAAGCCATAAAGACTGCGGGTGCATTCGTCAAACCAAAGGGCATCACTAAGAACTCATAGTGCCCATATCTTGTTCTAAAGGCTGTCTTCTGAACATCTGAGTCTCTAACTCTCAAATGATGGTACCCTGACCTCAAATCTATCTTGGAAAAGTAGGCTGCTCCTTGCAATTGGTCAAACAATTCGTCTATCCTTGGCAAAGGGTACTTGTTCTTCACTGTCACATGATTCAACTTCCTGTAGTCAATGCACATTCTCAAGCTTCCATCCTTCTTTTTCACAAACAACACCGGTGCTCCCCACGGTGAAACACTTGGCCTAATAAAACCTTTGCTCAACAACTCCTGTAATTGGAGCTTTAGCTCACCCATATCTGCTGGAGCCATCCTATATGGTGCAATCGAGATCGGAGCTGTCCCTGGAAGGAGTTCAATTGTAAACTCAACTTCTCTAATCGATGGTAAACCCAGGATTTCTTCTGGAAAAACATCCGGAAATTCACACACAATGGGGATATCCTCCACCCCTTGGGACTGTTTATCTTCCGTGATAAACGCAATAAATGCCTGGCACCCACTCTGAACTAATCTGCTTGCCTTCAACACTGAAATAAACCCTGCTTGAGATTTTCTCCTGTTCCCCTGAAATATCAACTCTGCCCGTGGTCCTTGGAATCTGAATGTGATGGTCTTACTAAAACAATCCATGGTGGCATGATATGCTTCTAACCAATCCATGCCTAATATGACATCAAAATCATGCATGTCCAAAACTATGAGGTTGGCCGATAGATTAACATCTCCTAACAAAACTGTACAACTAGGGTAATGGGTTCTACACACAACTTGTTTCCCTACTGGAGTGGTAACCACTAAAATGTAATCCAACTCACTACATGGTGCATCAATCAACTTAGCAAAACTAGGAGATGCAAAGGAATGTGTGGATCCAGGGTCAAATAAAATCTGGGCTTCTACCCCACAGACAAGGAGTTTACCTTCTACCACGTCTCCTGCAGCTTCAGCATCTGCACGGTTGAGATAATACAAACGTCCATGCATCTGTAGTCTGTTCGGTACTTGGTTCTGCCTCCCTTGGCCATGCCTATTCTGCTGTGGTGGACGAGCATTCTGGTTTTGTGCTGGTGGCCTAGCCTGCTGCTGCTGCTGAGGTGGTCTGACTTGATTCTGAACTGGTGCTTGATTTTGAGGAGCTACTTGCCTTTGCTACTGGTTTCTGTTCCCTTGATTCTGAAGTAGTGGGCAATCCTTGATTGCATGGTTCATAGCCCCACACTTGAAACAGGCACCCATGGCCTTACGACATTCGTGGGTTTCATGATTCTTGCCTCAATGTCCACACCCTTGTCTCACATGACCTTGTTCTTGCCTTGGCTTCTTGCCCTGTTGTTGTCTCTGATTCTGCTGCTGATACTGCTGTTTCCTATCCTGAACAATCATGTTGTTAATATCTTCGAATGTGTATGCCCGCTTGACCGCCTCATCATATGTAGCTGGAGGAACTACTCCTATGACATCTCTCATGATAATCGGATTCAACCCTTCCAAGAACTTGGTTATCTTCTTCCTTTCCGTATCAATCAGCTCGGTAACATATCTAGCCAATCTCTCAAATTTGGTGACATAGTCTAGCACCGTCATGCTCCCTTGCTTAAGCTGCTGGAATTCGATAGCCTTCTGCCTCTTGACATGAGAGGGGATGTTTTTGTCCTGAAACTGTATCTTGAAAACTGCCCATGCCTCTTCATCTGCCATCACTGCATAAGGATCCTTGACTGTTTGCCACCACCGGTCTGCAAGCCCATAAAATAATGAAGCTGTGAGGTTGACCTTCTGTATACCCGTGCACATGAAGACATCAAAGATCTTTTCCGTATTGACTAGCCAGTCATCTGCCACCAACGGGTCCTCATTTCCCGAAAATTCTTTGGGTGCTCTCTTCCTAAACTTCTCAAATGGAGCATTAGGGTCAGGATCCCTATTCTGAATTACAATTTGTGGACCTGCGGGTGGTGCTACATTCCTGTTCTGAAGCACTTCCAACAACTGCCTTTGAACTTGTGCCATCTCATCATCCTTCTTAGCCAACTGTTCTTGAAATCTGGCTTGGTTCTCATTAGCTTGCCTTTGCTGTGCTATCATGGCTTGCATAAGTTCCTGAAACTGTGTGGCTGTAGGTGTCTCAGATGCATCTGACTCATTCTGGTTACTGCCGAAACATCTAGTTTCCAAAAAGTATATTTTTGACATGGTTTTGAGATCTCGAAAATTGTGTCCAGATTTGTACAAGAAAGACAATTTTACCCTCTTTGGGTCAAAACTTGGGTTTTCGGGCTTCAAACACAACTAGGCCTAAGGCGAAAGTTGTAACACGTCGAAACATCATTCAAATGAAATCAAAATCACAATCACACGGAAATCAATACGATCTTCCCAAACTTACACTTGCACTCGGGCCTTTTCGAGTGTGTCTAACTAGTACTGAACGTTCTCAAAATTCCCAAAGCTTTGTCCAAGACTAAAACTAATTACTTCTAACCCAACAACAACTAAATCCACTTAGGACTAAACACATACTAATCGCACACTAATCGACGTGGTCTGGCTCGGGGTCTAACAGAGGGGCCTACTTGTGGTAATGTGGAAGTTTAGGGTCTTTATTGTAATTTATTCCTAAGATTGGGTGCAATTACATTTATATAGTGGAGTTATTTACAATTAACTGTGGGCCCGGATTACACATGAGATGTGGGGTCGCGTGTCCCAGTTGGAGCCAGCTTTTTAAGGAATCTCTAGTGGTCCCCACGCTAGCCCAATATATTAGAAAGATACTAATTATAGTAGAACTCTAAAAGGAAATAGAAAGTTAGTATTTCTATTTGAAGTGAGACTTCTAATAGTGGTAATAGTAAGTTACTAATTATTAATGGAAGTAGGACTTCTATTTTAATTAGTAAAAGAGGAAGTTACTAATCATATTTGAAGTAAGACTTCTAATTGTGATTTAGTAAGCAACTAATTGTAGTGGAAGTAAGACTTCTATTTCAATTAGTAAGAGGAGATGGCTTCAATGCTATAAAAGGAGAAGAGGAGACCCCTTGGACGCCCCTAATGTTAATCCCACCTAGGGATTCATGCCCATATCACTCTTCCTCTCTTTGTGCAAGTCGTTGCACATCACTTCCCTCTTTTAGTTTCTCTTCTAGTTTCCTCTAGGGTTTTTCTCTTGGAGATTCCACCATCTTCTTGAGAAAAGAGAATCTGATACGGGTCATAGCGTGGAAGATCAAAAGGTGTTGGAGATTCTAGTTTGATTAGTGAAGGTGTTCATCATTAAAGAAAGAATTCAACTTCTCCATTAGAGCACTACAAAGCTCCAAAGGTATAATCTACATCCTTGTATGTTGTAGATTTCGTGGTTGCATGTTTAGATGCTATTTTTTATCTTCTAGATAGGTTATGTTGCTGTACATGGTTTATGAGATTGAGGGATTACATCCTGGATTGGGTTTGTTGCCTTCTAGATAGTTGATCCCTGCATCAAGTGGGTCAAAAGTTTTTGAAACCTATCTGAATGGCCCACCTATTTTCCAACACAGACATCGGTTGATACCAGCGGGCCGGTGACATCTGTCTTGTCGATTTATCGATCGGTCGGATAGAAAGTGCACTTTCTTGGTTGGCCGGTTGGCAATCTTGGAGCGATTAATGACGATTTCATGCTCTTGACGGCGGATCCGAGATGTAGACGAAGATCAGTCGATTCCGAGCATCAAGAATCAGATTTTCAGGAAATTACAGGGGTTGGAACTTTCAAAACGCGAAAAAGGACGGAAAAAGGGTCACTCAGAAACAAATCCGGTGACTCGGATTTCCATGGTCGCCGGCGACCATGGCCCATGGGATTAGTCCCCTTTCGGTCGTCATTTCTCGGCCGTTCTTTGGTCTTTTTTGCCGCCGTTTTCTCCTGGATTTTTCTTGACATTTCTCTTCATTCACTGGCTTGATTCTCCTGAAGAAAACCTGACGAGAAGCCGTGCAAATCAGAGCGCGAAGTTTCATATTTTTTGGAAAAGCCGAAGACTTTGCCGCACAGAGTTGCCGTTTTTTGTCAAGAGTCGAAACTAGGTCAAACGATGTCGGAATGACCTAAAATTTGACGTGAAACTTCCTGAGCAATAGATAGGACCAGCCATGGGCTTTTGTTTGAGCTTTGAAGCCGTTTGGGGTCCTATCATTGCTAAGCTTGGCTTCGCCGCGAGGAGGATGTCGCGCTTTGATGTGCGGTCAACCGATGTCCGATTGACCTGAAATTTGACATGGAGCCTATTGGAGTCATTTTGAGATGATCCATTACCTCCGATTTGGATGTCATGATCTTGGGGTGCCCCGCTTCTGGTAGCCTTGATTTTCTTTCGGAGCATCAAAGTTGGTGTTAGGAATTTTGTGTATTGCAATTTGATGGATGCATTATCATTCTAGCATCATTTGAATTTACACACATGCATGGATTTAGAAAAACAAGAAATCTTGATTTACACATGCATTGGTTTTTAGGTTTGTAAAAATATTGATTTATGCATGTTTTGTTTTTACACTTCGATGCATTTTTATTGGAAAAGAAGTTTTAGAAATCAAGCTAGCCTATGAGTTTTAAATCTTTCAAATCAATTTAGGCTTTTTATGTTTCATGTTTTTAAACCACGTAATTTGATTTAAAACATGTTTCCAAGCTTGGTTTAATGGCCCAAAGATCCCCACCAAGAAATATTTTGAAATATGCTAAGTTTGAGAATTTTGGTCCCAGGGGGTCGACCTGCAGTGTGCCAGGTTGACCGGGCCAACAGAAGGCCAGGTCGACCGGGGTATGCCAGGTAGACCGGCCCAACTAAAGGCCAGGTCGACCGGGTAAAGAGCCGTTGGCTCCTGAAATGGCAGTTTTATGACCGTTGTGAAGGCCAGGTCGACCTGGGGGTCATGGGGTCGACCGGGGACTAGCCGTTGGGCAGTTTTGAACTATTAAAATGAAGTTCATTCCTTTGTCAAAGTAGGAGATTTTTAAGCCTTCTTTGAGCTATTTGGAGACAAGACAAAGGGGATGAACTAAAAGAGACAAAGGGGTCATTAGTGAAGCTAAAGCTTGGATCATTGAAGATAAATCTCTAAGTAAGCTTTACTTTTACTAATCATATGTTATATGCTTTGTTTAAATTATTGGTAAATTAATTTTGGCATTATAACTATGATGTGTTGAATCCATTCTTCTCTTAATCTTTGATCTAATTAAGATTGGATTCTTCACTTTGATTTCAAACCAAGTTTTGTTTTGAAATCTTCATTAATCATGCTTAGCCTAAATCTTTGATTTCTTTTATAGCATGATTCATTTTCTTGGTTGAATTCCTATTTGTTGTTTTCATTCATTTAAACCTTAGTTAAATTTATTTTGTTTTGAAAACAACATTACACATGCATCACATGTTCTAAGTTAACAAATTTCATACAACTTGTGAGCTCGTAATTTTCATGTCATTAACAAGTTTGTATTCATACATGTGATTTGCATTTCACTTCAATCAAAAATCTTTTATGTGCCTTAAACTTTTAAATGCTTTGAGAATATGTTGATTGAGCCTTCTTTTTAAACTTGATTGAAGTTATCACACACACACACATCATGAGCATACATCTTTGCATTCATTTAGTGTTTGTGTGAGTTAGTTTTTCACTTTCATATCCGCCTATTTTAGAGGAAAATTTATTGAGCTTAAATTGTATCTCTTTGAGTGTTTTTGTAGACACTTCTTTAAGAGAAATCTTTTTCTTGTAAAAGTTATTGCTTAGCCTAAGAAAAGAATTTGTGTAAAGGTTATTGTTTAGCCTAGAGAAGCATCTTGTAAAGGTTGTTGTTAAGCCTAGAAAAACAACATTGTAAAGGTTATTGCTTAGCCTATTGAAAAGCATAGATAGTGGAAATCCGGTGGGGTGATTCGATCACAAGCCGGTAGTGGATGTAGGCATTGAGGCCGAATCACTATAAATCATTGTGTGGTGGTGAATGCGTTGTGGTGATTCTTTTTAGCTTCCACATTTAGTTTTTTTTATCATTACTTGTGACTAGTTTATGTTTAAGAAGTTAAAATTTATCATAATTGGTCACATATTGTAGCTCACCCTATTCACCCCCCTCTCTAGGGTTAGGATCCCCGGACTTTCAATTGGTATCAGAGCCTCGTTCTCTATTTTAGGATCAAGTGTTTGAAACTCTTGATTAGGTGTAAAAACCTAGAGTCAAAACCCTAGTGTTGTGCTTTCATGAAAATCATTAGAATGGATTCCACTATAATAGATTGTTTAGATTCTTTTGTAGATTCTTCTAGACCCCTCCTTATTCCTTCTAGTGGAGATTCAAACCCTCAAATTAATGAATCTCAATTTGATTTAAAAAGAAGAAGAAAATGATTATAATGAAGATGAACTTCAACAAGCCTATGAAGAATTATATACCTTATCTATAGAGCTTGATAAGAAAAATAAAAAATTAAGAGAAGAATAAAAAAGGCTAAACAAAGAATTAGTTTCTTCTAAAGATGAACTTAGAGAGAAAGAAGAAGTCATACAATGGTTAGACTCTAAGTTTATTATCTCTTTACATAACCTATCTAATATCAAAGATGAACTAAATGAGATTAAGATAAGTTATGATGAGCTTAATAAAGAAAATTTAAATCTAAGAGATCAACTACAAAGGCAAGACAAAGACATTATCAATTTAGAATCCAAAGTGACAATTTCCAAGGAAAACTTGTCTAATGCTCAAAGTAATTTAAAAAACTTAGAACTTGGATCTAAAGTTGTTAATGAACTAAAATTTGAAATAAATCTTGCTCATGAAGAACTAATCAAATATAAGGAAATTGAAAATGAACTTTCAAAAGTCAAAAATGAAAATTCAATCCTTATAACCAAAGTCGCTCAACTTGAAAGCTACAAACAAAAGTATGAGTGCAAATTTACCCAAGGTGAAAAGAAATTTGAAAAGTTATTTAAATTTGGTAAATCTCAAAGAGATAGGACGGGTCTTGGATTTGATAGGAATATTTCACATGACCCCAGCTTCACCAACACTTTTGTGAAAGGTGAGTCCTCATTCTCTAGCACTCACTCTCCTTTCCCCAAATCCAAATGTATTTATTGTGGCATTGAAGGGCATTTTAGGTTTGAGTGCAAATTAAGAAGAAGTCATGTGTCTAAACCCATCTTTGAACCCAAAAAGGTAGAATCTAAATCTATGAAGGGTAAGACACTAAAAATCAAAGAAGACTCCAAAAAGATTAAACAAGTTAAATCAATTAAAATGGAGTCTCCTAATATAGATTCTAAAAAGTTTAAACAAGTTAAACCAAGTTTAAAAGAATCTATAAACAAAAAGCTTCTCAACTTATCTCCCTTAAATCAACACATGAAAGAACTTTTGAAGAAAGTAACAAAGTTAAATTTAAAATTCAAAAGTCAAATAAAGGGAGAAAATAAGAAGAAAAGAAAAGTGAAACAATCCCCTAAGAAACAAACTCACCAACCTCAAAAGACTAATCACCAATCTAAGCTAAATTTAGTAAAATCTAAATATCATGGTGATAAGTCCAAATTGAAAATTTATCAAGTCAAATCTCCTATAGTTGGTGGTATTTCCAAACTAGACCTCAAAGATTAACCATCTCAAGACCTTAGGTGGATTCCTAAAGTTAGATACTTAGACAAACCTTAAGGCCTCGAACCTCATTGACCAACCTATCCTTTATAGTTACATCATATTGTTGGTCATGTTACATTTGCATTTTTGTTCCTTCTTAGTTACATTTCTTAAAATGCATTGTTTCTTTATGATCAATTGATTTTGTCTTCATGTACATTTCTAGTTACATATCATGGTTTTCAAAATCATTTGATTATAATTTCATCATGTTAGATTTGCTTTTTGCTCACATTTAGTTATATGACTTGCATTGCATTTCTATACATGCTCAATTGATTGTGATTTCAAAAGCTTTCATAGCTAGATTAGTCATGATCGATTGTTGTTTTAAGCCATTTGCCTCTTTGGTTATTTAGTTATATTCTTTTTATATGCAAATGTCATTTGGTTCCATATATGGTTGTGATATTAGTAATATTTGTAGAAACCATACTATAACACAAATCCATCCTCTATGCCTTCTAGTCATTTATTTTGGATGGTTATGATGTTGATTCATGTATATTCTCTAAGTGATGTCATCCTTGTACATGTTTCAACCTCATAGTAGTGTTCTTGATCATATGAAACTCTTTGAAATCCATTCCTCGTATATCTATATGTTTGATGGATATCTTAGTTGTTGAATTCATATGATTTTGACACTTTGAAAATTGCATGCATTTCCAAGTTATATCCTTTTGCATTGCAATTTACCTTGTTCATCACTTTGCTCATTAGTTATATCTTTAAAAGTGATGAATATCCATTTATGATGCTTGATGGAATTTTGTGTTTGCCTCATCCTTGCTCTTTATCATGTTATCAAATTCAATTGGTTTCAATTGGTATAATTTTCAATTGATTTGATTTCTTTTGAATGTGATAAACCTTGTGTACATTGGATTGAACTTAATAGTAATATATTTGTTCCATGTCACACTCCATTAGCATCATAAATTTTCATGTTTGCCACCTCTCTTGCTCATATAGGTAAATATCATATAGGTAAATATCATATAGGTAAATTTTCATGTTTGCCACCTCTCTTGCTCATATAGGTAAATATTCATAATCTTGGTTGGTTATTAGTTGAGGTTGGCTTCATGTTTGAATTTCATTTCACTCATCTTGCACTTTAATAGTCATATTTATTGATTAAATGAAATGATTTCATAACTTACATAGCATATGATTTTCATAAGTTAAATTGATTGATGCTATGTTTAGTAAACCTCATTTCATCATGGATAGCTCTAATTTGGATTTATCTTAATAGTTATATTCTTTATAACTCCATTTTAGAGTGATTAATTTTATAGTCTTATCTTTGAATCTCAATTGGTATTCTTTGTTTTTCCAATTGGTATCCATGATCGCTTTTTTCCTTGACCTTGCTTTCTTTTGGTAATTTGATCATATTATGCTCTATGGTTATATGTGTCTAATTCTTTCCTTGAAGTTTACCCTCAATTGGTAAAACCCTCTTCTTCTTGAACCAAATAGTTATATCTTTGTCAAAAGTTTGACAAAAGAAGAGAATGGATTGAGGGGGAGTGTAAACCTTCATAGGAAGTATTAGTTTTGATCAAATTCACCCTTGGATTGACTTTGAACCCTTAGAGATTACTTCCATACATGATAACCTGTTATGTATTTCATTTTTTATTTCTTTTGTTAACAGGTGCTACTAAAAGGTATTTTCCTTGTTTCATGTGTGTAGGTACCTTTGCAATTTAATGTCAAAGGGGGAGAGAGCATTCAAGTTCTCTAAAGGGGAAGAAAATGTCCAAGCTTCCTAAGGGGAGATTTTGTATGATCTTCTATAGGGGGAGAGAATGCATATCATGCCAAAGGGAGAGAGAGTGCATGGTCAAAGGGGGAGAGCTAATAGAAGAAAGAAAGCTTGGAAGCTAAAGAAGATGCTTGGCCATAGAGAGGAAGATTAAAAGAAAGCTTGAAGAATGATCAAGCTCCAAGCATCAAGAAGAGCGAAGAAAAAGTCCAAGAGCCCAAGCTAAGAGAAGAAGCATCCAAGAGATTTCAAGACTTGTCCAGCTTAGGGGGAGCTGAAGACTTAGTGTGTTAATTCAATGTTGAGTAAGTTGCCATCAAATTGCAAAGGGGGAGATTGTTAGGAATTTTGTGTATTGCAATTTGATGGATGCAATATCATTCTAGCATCATTTGAATTTACACACATGCATGGATTTAGAAAAAACTTGAAATCTTGATTTACACATGCATTGGTTTTTAGGTTTGTAAAAATGTTGATTTATGCATGTTTTGTATTTACACTTGGATGCATTTTTATTGGAAAAGAAGTTTTAGCAACAAGCTAGCCTATGAGTTTTAAGTCTTTCAAATCAATTTAGGCTTTTTATTTTTCATGCTTTTAAACCACTTAATTTGATTTAAAACATGTTTCCAAGCTTGGTTTAATGGCCCAAAGATCCCCACCGAGAAATACTTTGAAATATGCTAAGTTTGAGAATTTTGGTCCCAGGGGGTCGACCTGCAGCGTGCCAGGTCGACCGGGCCAACAGAAGGCCAGGTCGACCGGGGTATGCCAGGTCGACCGGCCCAACTAAAGTCCAGGTCGACCGGGTAAAGAGCCGTTGGCTCCTGAAATGGCAGCTTTATGACCGTTGTGAAGGCCAGGTCGACCTGGGGGTCATGGGGTCGACCGGGGACTAGCCGTTGGGCAGTTTTGAGCTATTAAAATGAAGTTCATTCCTTTGTCAAAGTAGGAGATTTTTAAGCCTTCTTTGAGCTATTTGGAGACAAGACAAAGGGGATGAACTAAAAGAGACAAAGGGGTCATTAGTGAAGCTAAAGCTTGGATCATTGAAGTTAAATCTCTAAGTAAGCTTTACTTTTACTAATCATATGTTATATGCTTTGTTTAAATTATTGGTAAATTAATTTTGGCATTATAACTATGATGTGTTGAATCCATTCTTCTCTTAATCTTTGATCTAATTAAGATTGGATTCTTCACTTTGATTTCAAACCAAGTTTTGTTTTAAAATCTTCATTAATCATGCTTAGCCTAAATCTTTGATTTCTTTTATAGCATGATTCATTTTCTTGGTTGAATTCCTATTTGTTGTTTTCATTCATTTAAACCTTAGTTAAATTTATTTTGTTTTGAAAACAACATTACACATGCATCACATGTTCTAAGTTAACAAATTTCATACAACTTGTGAGCTCTTAATTTTCATGTCATTAACAAGTTTGTATTCATACATGTGATTTGCATTTCACTTCAATAAAAAATCTTTTATGTGCCTTAAACTTTTAAATGCTTTGAGAATATGTTGATTGAGCCTTCTTTTTAAACTTGATTGAAGTTATCACACACACACACACACACACACACACACATCATGAGCATACATCTTTGCATTCATTTAGTGTTTGTGTGAGTTAGTTTTTCACTTTCATATCCGCCTATTTTAGAGGAAAATTTATTGAGCTTAAATTGTATCTCTGAGTATTTTTGTAGACACTTCTTTAAGGGAAATCTTTTTCTTGTAAAGGTTATTGCTTAGCCTAAGAAAAGCATTTGTGTAAAGGTTATTGCTTAGCCTAGAAAAGCATTTTGTAAAGGTTGTTGTTAAGCCTAGAAAAACAACATTGTAAAGGTTATTGCTTAGCCTATTGAAAAGCATAGATAGTGGAAATCCGGTGGGGTGATTAGATCACAAGCCGGTAGTAGATGTAGGCATTGAGGCCGAACCACTATAAATCATTGTGTGGTAGTGAATGCATTGTGGTGATTCTTTTTAGCTTCTGCATTTAGTTTGTTTATCATCACTTGTGACTAGTTTATTTTTAAGAAGTTAAAATTTGTCATAATTGGTCACATATTGTAGCTCATCCTATTCACCCCCCCTCTAGGGTTAGGATCCCAGGAATTTTAGTTGGGTCAAACGTTGTCGGAATGACCTGAAATTTGACGTGCGGCCCTTTTGAAGCATGTTGAAGTAGCCCATGTGCTCCGTTTGATGAGTGATGGTCCCGGTGGTTCTCGCCGCCGAGGGGCTTGATTTTCTTCTGAAGCGTCAAAGTCAGGTCAAACGTTGTTGGAATGACCTGAAATTTGACATGGAGCCTTTTGGAGGTTTTTTGAGACCATCTGTAGGCTCTGATCGATGTTATGATGTCTTCGACCTCGCCGTCACCAGGAGCGCCTGTTTGGCTGTCGGAGAAGTGAAGTTAGGCCAATGATGTTGAAATGGCCCGAAACTTCATGTGAACTCCTCTTTTGGCTCTCTTGAAGGATCTATCAGTTTTCATGTGATTCTGACAAGATCTGGTGCTTGAAGCGGCATTGCCCGTTTGTAGTAGGATGCGGCTTCATGTGGCTTTTTTATGTTGAAGAGGCAAAGTGACATTTTTGGTGTCAACAAATGCCCCCTCGAGGTACATCGACGAGTAGCTTTTGGAGTCGATGTGCCTCGAAGAGAAACTTGAAGGAGAGCTTTTTTATTTTGACCAAGAGTCTTTGGGCATTTTTTTTTTTGAATAGCCTTTTGAGTTTCCAAGGGGATTTTATGGTAGTGAGAGGGATCACGTACCATCTCAAGGCAAAGTTTTGAAAATGACATGAGGGAGTTGGATTTGGGTTTTGGGTTTTGGGTTTTCCTTTTCATCTTGTGAACCTAAGGGCTTTATGTGGCGCATCAGGCGATCAGGAAGGATTTTTTTGGTTTTTGACCTTGTGACCTAACAAGCTGTATGTGGCAGGTTAGAGGGCCGGGGTTTTATTTTTTGGATTTTGACCTTGTGACCCAACAAGCTGTATGTGGCAAGTTGGGGGGTCAGATTTGGTTTTGACCTTGTGACCTAACCAGCTGTATGTGGCAAGCTAGGGGGTCAGGATTTTTGTTTTGGTTTTGGCCTTGTGACCTAACAAGCTTTATATGGCAAGTTAGGGGACCAAAGTGTGGTTTTTTGTGGGTTGTCAATTTCAAGATTTTGACTCAATTTGGAATATGAGGTTGGATGGTTTGGTTTTTTGGGAACTCATGAGACTTTCTCTTTTTATTTTGGAATGGTTCAATCGACTCAAAAGAGGCATGGAACCATTTTGTATGCTCTTGGTAAGAGGAATTTTTTTGAAAGGAAGCTCATTTTAGTGCCTAGGTGGTGACTCATGTGGGCTAGCCCATGAGACCTTAAGCTTTTAAAGATGGCTTAGATCTAACATGGTGTCATTTTGTAAGAATATCTAAAAATATCTCTTTTGGATAGAGAATATCTAAAAGTATTCTTACTTGGAGAGGATCTCTCAAGTTTCCTTTCTTTTGGGAGAGATTTTCTCAAAGTATCTCTCTTTGGGAAAGAATATTTCTCATTCCCTTTCTTTTTAGAGAAAATTTCTCAAAAATCTTCTCTTTGGGAGAGAATATCTCAAATCTCCTTTCTTTTGGGGAAGGTTGCTAATTTGTAGCACTTACCTCTTTTCTTTTCTCATTGTTTCCTCTTTTGGTTTGCTCTCTTCTATAAAAGCAAGAGGAGATTGGATCTTTGCTTCTGATGGACCCGATTCTGTTTCTTTCCTCTCCTCTCCCATTCGTCCCCGGGGTCGCCGAGAGGAAATCGAATGGAGGGAGGAAAGGGGGAAAAAAAGGGCATCTATATTTTTGTACAGGTATGCCAGATTTTCTATTCTACTTGGAATTTAGAAATGGTGATCCGGAGATCCACTTTCTCAAGTAGAAAGGAAATCAACCTTTTTTCTAACTTTCCAAATTGCACATATATTTAAGAAAATAGACAGTTTTTTTGAATGCCGTTAGAGGCGGTTTCATTTTGTTTGCCGTGAAAGGCGATTTACAAATCTCATCAATAAAGAAACACAAGAAATGTGATTTTTTGTCTCTTAAAGAAAATACAAGGTACAGTAGGAAAGTAATAAAAGGAATCTGACTTCTCAGGAGATTGTTGGAACCAGTTCAGATCGACGGTCGCAAGTTGTGTATGGACTTCGTGTTGAATCACGGGACCACTGAGAGGGGGGGGGGGTGAATCAGTGGTTTCTTTAATTTTGACCCAGTTACTGAGTTGACAAGATGAAATAAATAATAAACAAGCAGCAATCACATGCAGACACCAATATAACGTGGTTCACCCGAAGGCTACGTCCACGGTGCAAAACGACAGTCCGGACACCGATCCGAGACCAGTCCAAATCTTATTGCACAATTTAGTTGCACCAACAACAAGGAGCACCAACCCCTGTTTTAGATAGCTCCCACTATCTGGGAAGCACCAACCCCCTTAATTCTCCTGCACCAACAACAGAATCACCAAACTTACGAACAGCACCCACTGTCGTTTTACAATGAAAAATGAAGAACCCTTTACAGATTTCCTCACTACAATCTCTCTTTCTCTCTCAAAGACCCTTACAATCAGATTTTCAATAAATATGAATTGAGAAAAGAAACTTATCTTAAAAGAACTAATGATGAAGAAGCATCTTCTTGATGTAGCTTTTCTTCTTGACTTGCTGTAAAGAAATCTCAGAAGTATCTCATTGGCAAGCTCTCTCGCCCCTTTTCAAACTCTCATCATCCTCTCTTTTTAATAATGCAAATCTCCAACCTCATATTATTCAGATCCCAGAAAGTTGGATCTCAAGCCAATAGAGAAGGTTGCTCACGCCAAAAAGATAGGAGGGATATCCTTTTTGATTTTCTTGCCGAGCAAAAGAATCCATCATGCTATTCTCGTTTTGGCTAGACCGACTTACCATTTTAATCAGATGAGTATGATGGGCCATCTGCTTATTACTATCCAGCACTAAATGGGACCTACAGCAGCCTACCAAGAAGATATGTTAATCTTGTAGTGCAGAAAAACTGCAAAATGTATCCCATTAGAAAATTCGTAACTTCCTCTTCCGAGCTCGAAATGACATGATTCTTGAGCCAAATGAAAGATATATCAGAGAGATACAACTTTCATGTTTTGAGATTTAACCCAGATTGAATGGAAGATAGAGTAAAAACACCATGAAGCTTACTGGTTAAAGAAAACAGCAACCTGAATGGAGGCAAAGATGTCCTGCTGTCCGGGCCATAACTTTAAAACCAGAAGTCAGATCGACCCGATTCCAAAACCAAAAATCAAGCCCTCTCACTGATGCACAACAGTCATGTTGACCACTTTTTAATTCAGATGATGTTAGATGAAGATATATGCCAAGCAACATTTGGTTCACAGCTGTGTTGTGGTTCTGCACCTCACTCTGTTAAGCACCACACTTGTTTGCAATGTGTGTGACAATGTGTTGACAATAATTCCAACACATAATCATGCTTGACCCTTCATTAAAACTCTCCATAGTATCTCAAATTCCAACAATCTCCCCCTTTGGAATTGTTGGCAACACATGGAACAGGTTGATCTTCATGTTGCTTGCAAACAAGGTTCTGATCTTCTGATCTTCGGCTTTATGTCAGCGCTGTCTCCTCTCTTCTCTCAGATATCATATTGACAGTGCTTCAATAATCCATATCATAGACTCCCCCTGTCATCTATCATTGACTCCCCCTGTCATCATTCTAATTCTCATAGTCTCTGGCCGAGATGAAGCACTGATGATAGCAGTCTCAGAGCAACTTGTTCTACACATTTTCTCCCCCTTTGACAACAAATCCAAAGGGACTGTTCATGGGAGCAAATAAAGTAAGCATGAGTACCTGCTCCCTCTTCCTTGAAGGTCTGCTAAGTCTTTGGAGAAGGAGTAACGCCCAACTTCTTGCGTAGATATTCGAAGACTTCCTTTGGAAGTGGCTTTGTGAAGATATCAGCCACTTGCTCAGTGGTTGGAACGTATTCCAACTTTACCTCTCCAGCAGCAACCTTTTCTTTGAGAAAGTGATAGCGGATTGCAACATGCTTCGTTCGGGAGTGCTGGACAGGGTTCTTGGAGATATGAATGGCACTTGTGTTGTCGCAGAGGATTGGAGTAGGATCTTTCGTTAGAACTCCTAGATCTGAGAGCATTTGTCGCATCCATAGCACTTGCGTACAACAAGATGCTGCTGCAATGTACTCTGCTTCCGCTGTCGAAAGGGATACTGAATCTTGCTTCTTGCTGTGCCAAGCCACCAATCTATCACCAAGATAGAATGCTCCTCCACTTGTGCTTTTGCGATCATCGACACAGCCAGCCCAATCAGCGTCAGAATATGCAACAAGAGTGAAGGATTTACCTTTGGGATACGATATTCCGAGCTCCATAGTGCCCTTTAGATATCGAAATATCCTCTTCACTGCTGTAAGATGCTCTTCAGTTGGGGAAGACTGAAATCGTGCCACCATACACACGGCCTGTAGAATGTCCGGTCTTGTAGCTGTCAGATAGAGCAAACTCCCAATCATGGATCTGTAAGTAGTGTGATCAACAGATGGAGCATTGTCATCCTTGCTTAGCTTTGTGCCTGTGGACATGGGCGTGCTTACAGGCTTGCTGTCCTCCATGTTGAAGCGTTTCAGCATCTCTTTAATGTATTTTAACTGTGATATGAAGATGCTATGCTTCAACTGCTGTACATGAAGACCAAGGAAGAAACTCAGCTCTCCAAGCATGGACATCTCAAATTCTTTCTTCATTTCTTCTGCAAAGAGTCTGCACATCTCCTCGTCATTGCCACCAAAAATTATGTCATCTACATAAACTATGACAACCAGTTGTTTGTCTTGTTCTGTTTTGACATAGAGATTGCTGTCAACCAGTCCTTTGCCGAAACCAATTTTGCGAAGATAATTATCCAGTCTCGAATACCAAGCCCTCGGTGCTTGTTTCAGGCCATATAAAGCCTTCCTCAACTTACACACCAGGTCTGAACTTTTGTCATTCACAAAACCGTCAGGCTGCTCAATGTAGACCTCTTCTTCTAGCAGCCCATTTAAGAAGGCTGACTTCACATCCATCTGAAAAATTTTGAAGTTTTTGTATGCAGCCAATGCAAGGAACATTCGAATAGCTTCGAGACGGGCTACTGGTGCAAAGGTCTCTTCAAAATCTATGCCTTCAACTTGAGCATAGCCTTTACAAACCAACCTTGCTTTGTTTCTTACCACTTGACCATCTTCAATCAGCTTATTTTTAAAGACCCATTTAGTTCCAATAACATTCTTGTCAAAGGGTCTGGGAACTAATTCCCAAGTGGAGTTTTTCTCTATTTGTTCTAACTCCTCATGCATAGCCTTTAGCCAGTTTTCATCAAGGCTTGCTTCAGCTGCTGTCTTGGGTTCGACCATTGATACTAGTGAGAAAGTGTTCCCCACACTATGTCTAGTTTGAACACCAGCCTTCGGATTTCCAATTATCTGATCCTTAGGGTGTTTTTTGACCCAAGTGCTATGTTTCCTTGGAGCAACATCTTCTGAGCTTGATTTCTCAGTATCATCAGGTTCAGCCTTTGGTCCTTCAAGACCATGAGGTTCAGACTTTTCATTATCCGATTCATCCACGTCTTCATGAACTGGACTTTCTTCTTGGATGATATGCATGGGTTCATGATGTTCATCAATTCTAACATCAGCACTTTCTATGATTTTTCTGGTTCTTTTGTTAAGACACCTATATGCTTTGCTAGTGGCAGAATAGCCCAAAAATATACCTTCATCAGCTCTTTCTTCGAACTTGCCCGGATTCTGTTCAAGTCGCTTGATGAAACACTTGCTGCCGAATATCTTGAAGTGCTTAACTGAAGCTGCCCTTCCAAACCATAGCTCATATGGTGTCTTATTTTCAAATCGCCTGATCATGCAGCGATTTTGTATATACACAGCTGTATGGATTGCTTCCTTCCAGTATTTATCAGCCAATTTGCTCTCAACCAGCATAGTGCGTGCCATCTCCTGCACGGTGCGGTTCTTGTGTTCAACAACTCCATTCTGCTGTGGAGTTCTAGGGGCTGAGTATTGCCGTTGAATGCCATGATGCTCACAGAACTTGGTGAATTCTTCAGATGTGAATTCGCCTCCACGATCAGACCTTAGCGTCTTGATTCGCTTCCCTAGCATGTTCTCAACCTGTGCTTTAAACACTTTGAACCGATCAAGTGCTTGATGTTTATGTTTTAAAAATAAAACCCATGTCATGCGAGTATAATCATCAATACAGAGCATAAAGTACTCATCTCCATTTGTGCTTTGAGTCCGCATTGGTCCACAGAGATCTGTGTGCACAAGTTCCAGAGGCTTGGACGTGTGGTGCTCCTTTGTTTTGTATGTGACTCGTGTTTGCTTGCCTTTTTGACATGAGTCACATATCGGGTTGGCGGGTTTGCTAACTTTTGGAAAATTTCTCACCGCCTTCGAAGCACACAACTTAGACATGTTGTCAAAGTTGAGATGTCCTAACCGCTTGTGCCATAGCCAGCTTTCCTCAGCTTGGCTTATTAGACAGGATTTCTCCAACCCATTAGACAAGGTGTAGAGATTACCAGTGGTTCTTGACCCTGTAGCCATTGTTTTGCCATTGCTGTTCTTCTTGATGGTGAAACCATTCTTTGTGAAGACGATCTCATGACCTTTGTCACAGATTTGGCTAACACTCAGCAGATTGTGTCTTAGTCCAGACACGTACAACACTTCCTCAGATCGGATCTTGCCTTCTTTCAGCTGAACAGTGCCTTTGCCACATATTTTAGCACCGTCATTGTTGCCGAATTTCACAGTGCCACCTTCAAATTGCTGTAGCTTTGTGAACTTTGCTTTGTCACCAGTCATGTGACTTGAACACCCACTGTCAAGGATCCATGGTGCAGAGTTCTTTTGTGCATTGAAAGCAGTTTGCACAATGAGAGAGTCTTTGACTTTTCCTGCAACATTCTTTGCTCTCCAAACCGTGACCAGTTTGGGCTCCTTATTAACCTGAAATTGGTTAGCAATTTGCAACCTGCAGTCCCTAGCCAAGTGACCATAATTATTGCACTTATGGCACTCAATGTTTTGGCTACTTAGGATTGAGAAAGGGTTCCTAGTTACAATCCTACTAGGTTTAACATACAGTCTACATTCAGCAATTTTATGTCCAAACTTATTGCAATGATAACAGTAACCATAAAATTTGAATCTTCTTTGTGGCTGGGTAGTCTTCATTACCTTTCTCACGTGAATGGACTCTTTTTCAGGTTGGGTGGGCTTCACAAACTTTGTCTTTTCAGGAGGTGCAATCTTAGAGGATTCTCCACTCTCAAATCCTAGACCAAATCTGAAGTGTGCAGGCCTTTGAACTTTCAATAGTTCATTCAGCTTCAATGTTCCATTGATTGCTTGAAATTCCTTGAGCTTTTGATTCATTTTTATATTTTCAGCCCTTGCTCCAAGGATTTCATTCTCAAGTTTCACCACTTTCTCAGTTTTGGTACTGATTTGAATTTCTAGAACTTCTATGGTCCTCTTGTATTCCTCTACTTCAGTTTTTAAAGCAATAATAGAATTTTCACAGTCATGGAGAAGTTTCAGATTTTTCTTACCAGATTTTCTCTCCAAACTTAATTCTTCAAGTGCCGAGATGAGTTCTCCTTCGAGGTCGACCTCGGCTTCATCATCAGAATTTGCCGAGATGAGTTCTCCTCTGAGATTGCTCTCGGTCTCATCAGCTTTTGATCCGACATTGGCTTCTTCTGCCGAGTTGAGTTCTTCCACGAGGTTCACCTCGGTTTCATTACCATCAGCCTTCAGTTCAACTTCCTCAACAGTGACTATGAAGAGGGCTTCAGTGGACTCTTCTGTGTCATCATTGTCTGAAGTTTCAGACATGCTTTCATTATGTTGGCTGATGAAACTTTTTGTCTTGCCTCTTTTGTTGAACCTCTGCTTCCTCTGACTCTTAATAGTATTAGAGTCCTCTTCATCATTGTCCTTGAACGGACACTTCGCAGCAAAGTGGCCGACACCACCACAATTGAAGCACTTAAAGGGTAGCTTCCCTTTGTACTTTCCGTTGTTGCCTTTCTTCAATCTTCTGACGAATTGAGCCTCAAGCTCATCATCAGCATCAATACCTTTTTCCTTCTTCAGTACTTTGAAGGCTGCCTCTCTGTCAGTTGGAGATGTCTTTCCTATGCGCATCTCATAGGCTGTGAGAGAACCATGCAATTCTTCCATGGAGAACGTGTTCAGGTCCTTGGCTTCTTCAATGGCAGAGACTTTTGAATCGAACCGAGGTTGAAGTGATCTTAGAACCTTCTTGATGATAACTGGTTCTTTAATCTCTTCCCCCAGTCCCCTGATGGCATTGATGATTTCGTTGACTCGCTGCATGAAAGAATCAATGTTCTCACTTTCCTCCATTCGAAGTGACTCAAATTGTCCACGATGAGTCTGAAGTTTTGCCTCTTTAATTCTGTCATCTCCTTCATGGATGCTCTGCAACTTGTCCCATACCTCTTTGGCAGATTTACATGTCATCACCTTCACCAACTCGCTGTCGACAAGGCCGCTGTACAAAGCGTTCTGCGCCTTGGAGTCGTTGTCTGCTGCCTTTTTCATTGTAGCATCAGTTGGTGTGACCGACGTGTTGTAGCCGACCTTGACAGTCTCCCAAACATCATAACCTAGAGACGTGATGTAGGCATGCATTCTTAACTTCCAAAAAGAATAGTTAGTCCCGTCAAACAGAGGTGCCTTGCTGTTTCCAGTATTGGATGCCATGTGATTCAATCGAAAAACACCCTCAGCGTGTTAAAGCTTGCTAGAGGGTCTTGGCTCTGATACCAAATGTTGAATCACGGGACCACTGAGAGGGGGGGGGGGTGAATCAGTGGTTTCTTTAATTTTGACCCAGTTACTGAGTTGACAAGATGAAATAAATAATAAACAAGCAGCAATCACATGCAGACACCAATATAACGTGGTTCACCCGAAGGCTACGTCCACGGTGCAAAACGACAGTCCGGACACCGATCCGAGACCAGTCCAAATCTTATTGCACAATTTAGTTGCACCAACAACAAGGAGCACCAACCCCTGTTTTAGATAGCTCCCACTATCTGGGAAGCACCAACCCCCTTAATTCTCCTGCACCAACAACAGAATCACCAAACTTACGAACAGCACCCACTGTCGTTTTACAATGAAAAATGAAGAACCCTTTACAGATTTCCTCACTACAATCTCTCTTTCTCTCTCAAAGACCCTTACAATCAGATTTTCAATAAATATGAATTGAGAAAAGAAACTTATCTTAAAAGAACTAATGATGAAGAAGCATCTTCTTGATGTAGCTTTTCTTCTTGACTTGCTGTAAAGAAATCTCAGAAGTATCTCATTGGCAATTCAGAAGTATCTCATTGGCAAGCTCTCTCGCCCCTTTTCAAACTCTCATCATCCTCTCTTTTTAATAATGCAAATCTCCAACCTCATATTATTCAGATCCCAGAAAGTTGGATCTCAAGCCAATAGAGAAGGTTGCTCACGCCAAAAAGATAGGAGGGATATCCTTTTTGATTTTCTTGCCGAGCAAAAGAATCCATCATGCTATTCTCGTTTTGGCTAGACTGACTTACCATTTTAATCAGATGAGTATGATGGGCCATCTGCTTATTACTATCCAGCACTAAATGGGACCTACAGCAGCCTACCAAGAAGATATGTTAATCTTGTAGTGCAGAAAAACTGCAAAATGTATCCCATTAGAAAATTCTTAACTTCCTCTTCCTAGCTCGAAATGACATGATTCTTGAGCCAAATGAAAGATATATCAGAGAGCTACAACTTTCATGTTTTGAGATTTAACCCAGATTGAATGGAAGATAGAGTAAAAACACCATGAAGCTTACTGGTTAAAGAAAACAGCAACCTGAATGGAGGCAAAGATGTCCTGCTGTCCGGGCCATAACTTTAAAACCAGAAGTCAGATCGACCCGATTCCAAAACCAAAAATCAAGCCCTCTCACTGATGCACAACAGTCATGTTGACCACTTTTTAATTCAGATGATGTTAGATGAAGATATATGCCAAGCAACATTTGGTTCACAGCTGTGTTGTGGTTCTGCACCTCACTCTGTTAAGCACCACACTTGTTTGCAATGTGTGTGACAATGTGTTGACAATAATTCCAACACATAATCATGCTTGACCCTTCATTAAAACTCTCCATAGTATCTCAAATTCCAACACTTCGCCATCGTCCTTCAGGTGAGAACGCCTGATGCTTTGATTCTTTGGCTTGGCTTGGACTTCAATTTTTTATAGGATAAGGACCGAGGGAAGGTCCTATATCCAATGAAAAACGAAGAGACGGGCTGACGAGCCATGTCTTAGCCATGTTGAATAGGAGAAGATAAGGCTTTTTCTTGGGGGGCAGTGCCCCCCAAGGGACTTCAATCACCTTTTGCTGTTTTGTTACAACAGAATTTCTTCAGAGTAGCAGGGCTTCTGGATCTTGAATTCGGAATTCCGAGATTCTATGTGTGTCGGTTTGTTCTTCTTGGAATCACCTCCTTTTTATAGGCATTTGGTAGCCTTTAGGTGACTTTATGGGCTTTAATGTATTGAAACCACATAATGGGAGGAGTTACAATTTTTAATTCCTTTGTTTTGTAACTCCTTTTTCTTGGCTTCTGATTGGCCGGTGGAGATAATGGGCTTTTAATCACCTTTAATCTCCATGATGAGAGGAGTTTCATGGCTTTAATGCCATGATGGCTTTGACTTGTAACTCCCAGTTCCTTGAATCTGATTGGGCCGTCGAAAATAATGAGTTAATGACCGCATTTAGTTGGGTCAATTAACATCATTAAGTAGTCGCCGAGGAGTTGAAGAGTCGCGGGTCGTGCCGCGTCTTTTGGAATTCTTCTCGCGATGATCGACGATGGATCTTCATGTTGATCAATGTCGGATGATCACACAACTTTAGATATTGGTTGATACCAGCGGGCCTGTTGACACCAAAAATGTCACTTTGCCTTTTCACACCAAAAGCTACACGGAGCTGCATCCTACCAAAATAGGCAGGCGCCACTTCAAGCATCAGATCTTGTCAGAATCAAACAAAAACTGCAAAGTCACTCAAAAGAACCAAAAGAGAGGTACACATGAAGTTTCGGGTCATTTCGATATCATTTGGCCTAGCTTCACTTCTCCAACAGCTAAGCAGCAGCTCCCGGCAGCTGAGCACCCTGGGACCATGGCACCCAATTCAGAGCTTGCGGATCATCTCAAAATGACTCCAATAGGCTCCTCGTCGAATTTCAGGTCAATCGGACATCGTTTGACCAGAAGTCAAAGCTCAGCATCTCTCTCGCAGGAGAAACAAAGGCAAGCGTTTGCATGACCCCAAACGGCTTCAAAACTCAAAAGAAAGCCCATGGTTGGTCTTATTTAATGCTCAAGAAGCTTCACCTCAAATTTCAGGTCATTCCGACATCGTTTGACCCTGTTTCAGCTTCTGGCGGAAAATCAGCAGTTCTGCGCTCGGCTTTTCCCGGAAAATCGGAAACTTTGAAAACCAATTTGCAAGGATTCTCATCATGTTTTTCAGAGGGAAATCAAGCCAAAAATGTGGAGAAATGTCATAGAAAACAAACAAAAAAAACGGAAGCGAAAAACGACGAAAAACGGCCAGAAACGGGCCCCGGGAAGCAATTTTCCCCCCAGGGTCGCAGAGCCCCGCGACCCTGGGCCAGGCCTGCGACCATGGCCCATGGTCGCCGGAGACCATGGGGCCGGCGACCCTGGGAGGTCCGGGGCGCCGATTTCGCCCCGGGACCCCCCGTTTCGTCCGTTTTCGCGAGACGAGTTGTTCTGTCCCTGTGATTTTTCCAGATTCAGACTTTTGAGGCTCCAAATTCGCCGATATTCGCCAAGATCACAGGAATCCTTCCAAGAACTTCAAAAACTTCGTTGATCGCCAGCTGAACAACCAAAAAGTGCACTTTCTGCCCGCCCGATCGCGAAATCGACTGGACAGATGCTGCCGGCCCGCTGGTATCAACCAATGTCTGAAACTACATGATCATCTGATGTTGATTTACATAAGGATCCATCGATGATCATCGCAAAGGGAATTCCAAGAGACGCAACATGGCCCGCGACTCTTCAGCTACCAAGGTGGCCACTTAGTGCAATCAATTGGCCAGTTTATGGCAAGTTAATGCGGTCATTAACCCATTATCTTGAACGGCCCAATCAGAAGCCTCCGTTCAGGAGTTACAAGTCCAAGCAATCATGGCATTCAAGCCATGAAACTCCTAACATAATGGAGATTAAAGGCGATTAAATGCCCATGACTCTCCTCCGGCCAATGAAATCCAAGGGTCAGGAGTTACAAAACAAAAAGCAATTAAACTCGTAACTCCTCCCTTAATGAGCTTTATTACCATAAAGGCTCATAAATCACTCCTAAAGGCTACCAAAAGGCCTATAAATAGGAGTCCTCTCCAAGCATTCCAAAAAAAGAGGGGGACACACACAGAAGGATCCGGGAAAATCGCCACAGATCCGGAAAAATCGCCAGAAAATCATTCAAAAATCCTTGGAGAAATCTCTACAACCCTGCTCTTTCAAGAAAACTCTGCTGCAACAAGTTCAACAAGGTGATTGAAGCCCCTTGGGGGGCCACCCCCCCCAAAGACCACCTCTCCTTCTATCCAACATGGCTAGATGCGGCTTTTCAGCCCGTCTACTCAGTTTTTTTACCGGATATAGGACCTTATCTTGGTCCTTATCCTCTAAAAATCTGAGGTTGGAGCCAAGCCAAGAAATCAAGCACTATGTTCTCATCTGAAGGACGATGGCGGAGCCCATACATGACTCGCGACCATCGATCTGAACGAGCCCTCCCACAATCGCATGAGAAGTTAGATTCCTTTTTCTTACTTTTCTGTTGTAAATTGTATTTTTTCTAAAGAGACAAAAAATCACATCTCTTGTCTTTCATTATTGATAAGATTTGTAAATCGCCTTTCATGGCAAAATCGCCTCCAACGGCACCAAACCGCCTTCTACGGCACAAAAACGCCTTTCATGGCATTCAAACAAAACTGTCTCTTTTATTAAAATATGTATGCAATGGAAAACTAGAAAAAAGTTTCATTTCCCTTTTTACTTGTGAAGGTGGATCTCCGGATCACCATTTCTAAATTCCAAGTATTAAAGAGAAATTGGCATACCCGTACAAAAAAAACTGATGCCCGCTTTTCCTTTTTCCCTCCACCATACCCCGTCAGCCCCGGGGCGGAGGCAGCTTTGGAAAAAGACAAAAGCCGGGACCATCAAGCTGGCATACCCGGTGGGACTCGTTCATTTGATGAACATGTGCTTAGATTCCTTTTGGCTCCTTTTTAGTTGGTGGCCTATGTTGGATCTTGCATCTAAAAAAAAACACATGAGATGGGATTCTTGAAAATTTCTTCTTTTGAGTTTATTTCCAGTCTTTCTTGTTTCTAAAAAAAAATTTCCTCAAAAAAAATCAAAAACAAAATCTGATTTACAAAAAATTTTCAGATTTTCCTCTTTTGGGTTTAAGTTGAGAAACTTTGGTTTCTTCCTTTTCGGACTTCGGGATCGCAGAAATGTTGAACCCATTTTCGGAATGGAACACCATTCGCTCTCTTCTATGAATCCATAAAAAAAAAATCAAAAACAAAATCTGATTTAAAAAAAAATTTCAGATTTTTCTCTTTTGGGTTTAAGTTAAGAAACTTTGGTTTTTTCCTTTTCGGACTTCGGGATCGCAGAAATGTTGAACCCATTTTCGGAATGGAACACCATTCGCTCTCTTCTATGAATCCATAAAAAAAAAAAAACAAAATCTGATTTACAAAAAATTTTCAGATTTTCCTCTTTTGGGTTTAAGTTGAGAAACTTTGGTTTCTTCCTTTTCGGACTTCGGGATCGCAGAAATGTTGAACCCATTTTCGGAATGGAACACCATTCGCTCTCTTCTATGAATCCATAATAAAAAAAAATATTTCAAAAAAAAAAGCCACTAAGGTTGCACCAATTGCGTTCTTTGACCAAAGTGGATCTAAGAAAAGCCTTGTCCAGAGTGTGGAGACAGCTAGACTGTTCTAGGCAAGGGTCCTCCAAACGGGTTCATTAAGTAATCCTACCCTTACCTGGGGGCTGATCTATCAACTGAGGTTTCATAAGATCGAATTGGAGATCTATGTGAACTCTTAAAAAAAAATCTTCAAAAAAAAAAAGAAAAAAAAAAAAACTTCTGTCATTTTTGGATTCATATTTGAGAAATCCTGGTTCCTTCCTTTTCAGACTTCGAGATCGCAGAAATGTTGAACTCATTTTCGGATTGGAATACCATTTGCTCTCTTCTATAAAGTCCAATCTTGACACTTTCAAAAAAAAACTTCCGTCACTTTTGGATTCATATTTGAGAAATCCTGGTTCCTTCCTTTTCGGACTTTCGAGCTCGCAGAAATGTTGAGCTCATTTTCGGATTGGAATACCATTTGCTCTCTCCTATGAATCCAATCTTGACCTTTCAAAAATCCCATCTCGTGTCCTTTCCAAGGATGCGATTTGCAACATTTGTGCCTAGCGGTGCTAGTACGCCCTTTCGGGTCTACTGTATTCGCAACCGACACATTTGTATCTCAACCTTATATCATTTTACCTTGAGTGAGCTTTGCTTCTCGGTAATTTGAATTAAGGTTCACAATTGCTTCTAGCAGTCACTGGGACGCTCATTCTGAGCTGACCCTACCTGCGTTCAGAACAATTGTGCCCTCTATGGCTTTTCTGCCTTCCTCATATTGCTTGGGCTGGGCCATGTCCCCTCGGGCGACTTGAAAAGGCGAAACCATAGTATTTTCCATTTATGATCACCATATTCTTGTGATTACTAATGGATATGGTCTTGTTTCAGAAGTTTTCCAAAAACTAACAATGGCAGCTTCATTAACCATCACCTTTGATGAGAACAAGTACCAGCTCATGCTCCAAGACAAACAAACCAAGCGCACTTACAAGCGCCCTGCCAGCTGCCGAAGCGTCATTTCCCTCGGCAACTCAGAAGACACCGGGTCAAACTCTACTCCCCGGACCATTGTCTTCGGGTCATTGGGACCATTCCCACTACCCGCAGAAGAAACCGCACCTGCCAAGAAGCAGAGAACCGCCCCTCAACGTATCACTACAGTGATACCAAGGGCGATCATCAAGAAACCTGAGGCCCGTAGTGCTCCTGCAAAGCCTCAACCAGCAAGAAACCAGGTCTGCTCAAAGACTTGGTCTCCAAGGCCTTCACCCAAACAGCGAAGGTCACAAACATCAGCAAAGCCAGCATACCTGGCCCCTCTCAAGGAGAACCGGTTCTACCCTCTTGCTTACATGAAAAAGGAGAAGCCTACCCTCCGCCAAACAAAACCAACTCAGCACGAGCCGGCTTGCTCATACAAGCCCAAAATCAAATCTTGCATCGTAAGGCCTCCGCAAGAACCTGTCAAGGCCTTCACACCTGCGAGTCGACCCTTCCTCTCAACGGGAGCCGAACTCGCAAAATTCAAAGCTTCGCTGCGACAGGCAAAGGACCGCGTCCAGATCCTGTCCCTGCCCGTCTTCAAAGAAGACAAGCTTGGCTGCTGCGCACCAGGGACTACTTCCTTCATTGCTAGGGCACAGCCAGAGCTAACCAAAGCTCAAATCGCTCGTCGTATGCGTCGCCGAACGGCATATCGACAAAAGAGACTAGAGAAGCAAAGAACCCAGGATTCTGCACTTCAAGTCTCCCAAAAATGGGTCGAAAAAGAAAGACCCGACCAACTTGTTGCTGTTCATATGGTTGGAAAAACCAGAAAACGCCAGAAGTCAGCAACTAAAATCCATGTCAGACGACCGGTGACTCGCAGCGTCTCCCGGACACGAAGACATAAAGAAAACTCTCCCGCTTCTTCAAGCCAAGGACGTCGGAGTGACCACTCTTCGAGCTCTTCATCTAAAAGAACGAGCTCCAGCTCAGTCACCAAGACTGTATCCTCTTTCGACTCTCGAAGAATGAACGTCTTGGTCACAAATACTGAACAACCTCCGCCGCATGATGATGTAACCGCACGCATCCAGCAGCTGGAGCAAGGGCAGCAGAGGATAGAGACTCTAATAGAGAACCTAATTCTCAATCTTCAGCGTCCACAAAACAATGAAGCTCCTCCGAGCCATCAAGGCGACGAGGAAAATGCGGAAAACAGTGAGTCACGCGCCCTTACCAAAAAGGACGTTGACGATATCCTCGCCAAAGCAAAAGAAGAGGATACACTAAAGGAGCATGGGATCAAGCCACCATATCCCTTATGGATGGACTCGGTCCCGTTCCCTACAAAATTCAAGCAACCTACTCTCCAAACATATACGGGGAAAGGTTCAGCCAGACAACACGTCATCCATTTCAAGATCCTGACGGGAGCTATTGCGGATCAAGATGCCCTCAAAATCCGCCTCTTTGCAAGTACCCTAAAAGGTACGGCCTTTGATTGGTACTCCACTCTGCCGGAGGACTCCATTCAAAATTGGGCCATGATGGAGACACGCTTCCTAACCCACTTCAAAGGTGAGGATCATCCTGTTACTATGGCTCAGCTCTGCAACCTAAAACAGGGAGAGAATGAGTCAACATATGATTTTATTCACAAGTGGAAGGCAATGGCATACAAATGCTCCGATGTACTGCCACAAGCATCACTGGTCGACATCTGCCGAAACAACATGAGAGCAAGAATCCGCTCCATGATCATCGGCAACAAATCAAAGAACCTGGGAGAACTCCTGGAAGCATCTATGGAAGCTGAAACGGTGATCAAAGACCTCAACAGTAAGAAGTCATCAAAGAAAGAGCCGACTGCCATTGCAACCTCAAAACCAAAGAAAAAGGAGGTTCTTAATGTGCAAACCAAGTCAGCTCCTCAGCAGCCAAAGAAAGCTGAAAACAAAGCTGCAGGTAAAAAGCCTGAACTCTCTGATGCCTTCAAAGAACGAGTAGAAAAGAAATACCCGTTCGATGAAGATGTTGAAGAAATCTTTGGGGCACTCCTAGCAAACGGCAAACTTACATTGCCTGACCCCAAAAGACCAGGAGATGTTGGCAAAACCAACGATCCTCGGTACTGCCCATACCATCAGATGGTCTCACATCCTTTCAATCAATGCTTTGTTGTGAGAGAGAAGATAAATGAGATGTGGAAAAACGGAGTCATTACCTTCGACAAGAACTATGGGTCTGCCTCCGTCAACATGGTGTCGTGTGGACAAAAACAAAAATCACCAAAAGAGAAGATCACTACTTCCTTCAAGGTGATAAAGATGACCCAAACGTCCCGAGAGTTGGTTCCATATCCAACATCAGACGGACAGCCCATATGGGTACACCCCGATCTCCTAGAAGACGAAAATTGGGAGGTCGTCAAAACAAAGCCAACCGCTCAACAGCGAAGGCAATCCAGGAGACAACTCCGCAAGCTCAAACAGCAGGAGAAAGCTCCGAAAAAGCAAGAAGTCGCTAAAAAGGCAGAAACCTCCTCTACCGCTTCACTGGGGGCAACAGAAGAGTCCTCTCCTAAGGCTTCAAAGGCGGTAAGAAAATTCACTCTTGGTGATTTCATGCCACCACATCTCAAAGATGAAACTACGCAGGGGGCATCATACTCTTGCAACTCAGTGGTCGGATTCTCCATGGATGGATATGAGTCCAGTGACACCGCCAGTGACATCGATGAGTGGGAAGAATCCCTCGAAACAGGAGAATATCTCTCCGACGAGGAATGGATCCCTGAATCTCATCTTATGCCAGTAATCTGGTATAACCCATTACAGCCGCAAGGATCCTGGTCTGATGATGAAGAAGACCAAGAGGCTGTCCAAGAAAATACTCCAGTGGAACCCAACCATGTTGAACCACAAGGAGCAGACGAAGAAGAAGATTTGGCTCCCGTGCCTGATCTCGATGAATACGCAAGGATCTTGCAGCACCTTGCTATAGAGCAAGAACAAGGTCGCATCAATCAGCTTCGTCACAACCCAGCACCGGAAGTTCCTGAAAATCTACAGGAATCTCCTCCGGTAACCCCGGAAAACGAAGAAAGCTGTTGGATCGACGATCCTCTTACATCTGAGGACGAATCTGATTCCCAACAGTTCATCTTGGAGGCATCTTCCGTCAAAGTTACTTGCAATGCAATAACTCAGGATGATAATTCCTCACCTTCTCAGGCTTCGTCTCCTGGAACAGTGACATCGGAACTCAAACCTCTTCCGACTGATCACCTTGAAGAAATTCCAGCCGGTGAAATCTTCTTCAGAGAAAATCCGGTCAATTGGTCCCAAATGCCCGATCTCATCTGTGATGTCTGGACCAACAAAATATTCGATAAAGAAGGAAAGTTGCTGGATGCTGTTCAGGACTTGCTCCCGGAAAATGCTCCATGCAACACAATTACTGAAGATGGTAATGCTGACACAGAGACATCTTCAGCAAATGAGAATGAACAACCCCTCGATCTCGAGGGTGATCTTCTAAACAAAGACCCTTCTCCAGAAGCTCTTGAAGTTGGTAGAGGTACCCGTTCTGGCCGGGATTACCACAAAAACTACAACCAACCTTCTGCTTCTTATGTAAATCCTTCAGGAAAACAAGTTGTAAACGCCCCTAGTGGCAAGAATAATGAAAATGCAGGCCCCAAGGAGGCTTTCAAGTACGACTTGATTCAGCACTTCAAACACATACCTGCACGTCTGCACATCCTAGACTTATTACGAATGTCACCACAGACTCGTGATAGTCTCATTTCAGAACTACAAATGCTGGATGCGGATGTCGACAAACATGCCCCACAAGTCCTACAAATTGAAATGGACTATAGGGTCGAAAAATCAAAAACTCCCTCAAAAGGAGAAAAGAAGAAAACTGAGGGATCCTGCATCGAATGCCTCTCGGTTCAAAAAGCAGCAAGTGCAACCATCGCCTTCACCAAGGAAGACCTCCTGCTAGGCGAGACAAAGTACAACCGACCCCTGTACTTCACCGGGTACATCAAAGAGGTGCCAGTACGCAAAATCCAGATCGATCCAGGTTCTGCACTCAACCTCATCTCCACTTCGGCACTCGAAGAACTGGGCATTCCGCCTAGCAAGCTGAGCCACACGTCTGTGTCCATCTTTGGATATGATGGCAGCGCTCAAAGGCCGATCGGCAAAATCAGGTTCAAGTTGCAAATCGGTGATCTTATCTCCGAGGTCACTGTCTATGCGATAAAGACCCCTTCATGCTACAACATCCTTCTCGGACGCCCCTGGATACACGAGAATGGTGTTGTCCCTTCGACTTTACATCAGTGCATCAAGTTCGTTGGCAATGACGGCTTGATACATCGAGTGTTTGCAGACAAAAAGCCCTTCAAAGGCAAAGAAGTCTATTTCGCAGATGCTCAGATGTACAAAGATGAAAAAGAAGAAAGGGAGGAAGAAACAGCATCCTTTGCCGAAAATCTCCAGAAAGACAAAGGCAAGGCTCCTCAGCAATCACCGGAAGAAAATAAACCCTCTATCAAAACCGAAGAGAATAATCAATCTCCCTTCATGGTCTCCCTCAAGTCTTCAAAGCCTCTGGTGATCACCACCAAAGCAAAGAAGACAAAACAGAGGGCTGGGGGCAAGTTTGTTGTCTCCTTTGTGTCTATCTTGCAAGACACGGATTCGGACTCAGAGCCAGAAGACGATACATCGTCAAGCCAAGCTGATGATCAACAAGTTCAGCCCGCTCTCACTCCGATGGAGACAACCGTTGACATAGAAGATCCAGCATCTGCTTCCTTCGTTGTTCCAGCAACATCAGCAGAAGAAAAGCCAATCTTCTTCCATAAATCGGGAGTTTCTTCATCAAATTCTTCGCTTGAACCTTTCCAAAATGAAGGTATGCCTCAACTATCCCTGTATAGTCCAATGGCGCAAGCTATCATGAAGAAAATGGGCTACGACGCTCAGAACCCAATCGGTTTGGGAGATGGCCGTGGTATTATCACGCCATTGGAACCAACCCTGACCAAAAGTCAACTGGAAGGTTGGAAACCCCACCGCCACATAGAAAAGTCTTCATATGGGCTGGGGTATGATCCTGACGCCCCCTTGAGACAGTTGACACAAAGGCTGCAAAATCATCTTGCCAACCAAGCCTCAACATCTCATATTAATGAAGACATCGATCTCCCTGGATATCTCTTTGAAGAGTTGGTCGTCAAGGATCCAGGAAGTTCATCCAATTGGTACGATTTCTTTGATGATGAAGAGGAATTGTCCGATGATACAGACACACGGTTCTCTGACCCAGAAGAACCACTGTCTCCAAAGGAAGTGCCCTACTTCGACCTAGTTTCAACAGGTGATTGGGACCATCTCATAACAAATCTTGAGAAAAGTACCAATCAAGAAGACCCATGGACAAAAGCAGAGCCGTGGTCCGTAGATACCTTTGGAACTCCAGAAGGCTTTGTTGGGTTGGAAGCCTCCGAAAATATTGTGGAGGAACCACCTTCAAATCTTCCAACTGAAGATTCTGTTCAAAAGATAGACTTGGGAACACCTGATAACCTACGTCCTGTATTCATAAGCAAGAATATAAAGGATGATGAGTTACCCGAGTATATCGCGTTTCTTCATGAGTTCGTTGATTGTTTCGCATGGTCTTACGCTGAGATGCCTGGCTTAGACCCCAAAATAGCAATCCATAAACTCAATCTTCAAAAAGATATCAAGCCTGTCAAACAAGGCCAAAGAAGGTTCCGTCTTGACGTGATGGACAAAATTGAACAAGAAGTTCAAAAACTCAAAAGCGTTGGCTTCATCCGTGAGGAACAGCATCCTGAATGGTTGGCCAACATCGTCCCCATGACAAAGAAAAATGGGCAAATCAGGGTCTGCATTGATTACAGAGACCTGAACAATGCATGCCCAAAAGATGAATTCCCGCTCCCTATACCGGAGGTGATGATCGACAATACCTGTGGGTTCGAGCGAATGACATTCATGGATGGCTTCTCTGGCTACAATCAGATAAAGATGCATCCTGAAGATGGAAAACACACAGCATTTCGGACCCCGTTTGGCGTGTATTGCTACACTGTCATGCCATTCGGTCTGAAGAATGCCGGCGCTACATATCAGAGGGCTATGATGAAGATATTCCAAGATATGCAGCACAAGACGGTCGAATGTTATGTCGATGATCTCGCCGTCAAAAGCAAAAGAAAAGAAGACCATCTCAAAGATCTTCGAGAAGTCTTCCTCCGACTTCGCAAACACAAACTGCGAATGAATCCCCTCAAATGCTTCTTCGGTGTTTCATCGGGTAAGTTTCTCGGATTCATAGTACGGAAAGCTGGCATAGAGCTTGACCCCACCAAAGTCAAGGCTATCCTAGAAATGCCATCTCCAAGAACCCTAAGACAATTAAAAGGGCTCCAAGGAAGATTGGCATACATTCGGCGGTTCATCTCCAACCTATCAGGAAAGTGCCGTCCATTCTCTCGGTTAATGAAGAAAGGTGTCGATTTTGTCTGGGATGCTGAATGTGAAGCCGCGTTCCAGGACATCAAGTCATACCTGACAAAACCTCCAGTGTTGGCTCCCCCACAACTGGAAAACCATTCCTCTTGTACACAAGAGCCCTTGACTGTTCTTTAGGCGCTTTACTCGCACAAAAGAATGACCAGGGAAAAGAAGCTGCTCTATATTACCTTAGCCGCATGTTGGTAGGTGCAGAGCATCGCTACTCTCCAGTCGAAAAAGAATGCTTGGCAGTGATGTTCGCCGTACAAAAACTGCGTCACTATCTGCTATCCAACACAGTGTACCTGATTTCGAGGATCAACCTCCTAAAGGTCCTTGTCACAAAAGCAGGTTCTCTCAATGCCCGACTGGCAAAATGGTCCATCCTCCTGTCACAATTTGATATTAGGTATGTACCACAAAAAGCAATCAAAGGCCAAGCTCTAGCAGACTTCCTCGCGGAGCATCCATTGCCTAAAGATTCTCCACTCAGGGATGACCTCCCAGACGAATCAGTCTACAGTGTGGAGACTTCCTTATCAAACGCTTCCTGGCACATGTACTTCGATGGCACAACCAGGACAAATGAAAAGGGAAATCAAATATCGGGAATTGGCATTCTCTTTGTTAATCCCGACAAATACATGATTCCACACGCATTCTCGCTACTGGAACCATGTTCAAACAATGCAGCTGAGTACCAAGCCCTAATCATAGGATTGGAACTCGCCCTTGAATCCGGCATCACTACGCTGGAAGCTTTTGGAGACCCTCAACTGATCGTTAACCAGATGAATCAGAAATTTGAAGTCAGGAAGCCCGATCTGTTGCCTTACTACAACAAAGCACAATCGCTTCGACAAAAGTTCGACATCTGTCATATCACCCACATCCTCAGAGGTGGAAACATTCGTGCAGATGCCCTGGCTGGACTTGCTGCGTCTATGGCAATCCAAGAAGGGGAAAACATGCAAATTACAGTGTGTCAAAAAAGGATTCTCCCTCCTCTCAACACACATCAAGCAGTTGCTGAATGCCACCAAGTGGTTGGAAGTCGGATCTCCGTCCTTAAACCTCTGATCAGCGACTGGAGGGATCCGTTCATTGATTACATAATGTTCGGAATCCTACCTAAAGATCCAAAAGAACGGGTAAGCATCCAAAGACGAGCCCCAAACTTTCATTTGGATATTCCTTCAAAAATGCTGTATAGAAAATCCTACAATGGAGTACTTCTACGCTGCTTGTCACAACAAGAGGCTGAGGGAACACTCAAAGAAGTACATGCTGGTCTTTGTGGAGCCCATCAGGCTGGGCCTAAGCTCTACGATCAGATAAAAAGGTTAGGTTATTATTGGCCTACCATGGTGGCTGATGCAATGCAATTTGCTAAGCGCTGCCAACAATGCCAAGTTCATGGAGATTATGTCCACATGCCTCCGGAATGGCTACATCCTACAGCAATCTCATGGCCTTTTGAAGCCTGGGGTATGGACATCATAGGTCCTATCTCCCCTCCATCGAGCAAAGGTCATCGCTTCATCTTCGCCGCTACGGATTATTTCTCCAAGTGGTCAGAAGCATTCGCGCTTAGTGAAATGAAGACGTCATCAGTCCTTCACTTCTTGCGCACCAACATCATTTGTCGCTTCGGCATACCTAAAAGATTCGTCCATGATAACGGACCACAGTTCCGCGATCACCGATTCTACAGGTTCTGCGACAAATACAAAATCCAAAGTTGTCCTTCAACTCCGTACAATCCGGCAGCGAATGGACTAGCAGAGGCCTTCAACAAGACGCTCTGCAAAATCCTCAAGAAAATGGTCTCTAGTCACAAAAGAGAATGGGGCGACAAACTGCCTGAAGCTTTGTGGGCCTATCGAACCACCGTTCGAGGACCAACCCATAGCACACCATTCTCCTTGGTCTATGGATGCGAAGCTGTTGTCCCTTTGGAGGTTCAAATTCCTTCCTTAAGGGTATCTCTACAAAATGACATGACGCAAGAAAGCAATGTCAAATTGAGACTCCAAGAGCTGGATAACCTCGATGAGAGACGGCTCGAAGCTCTACAAAGCATTGAACTCTACCAAGCACGCATGGCAGGATCTTTTGACAAGAAGGTCAGGCAACGCGCCTACAAAGAGGGAGACTTGGTTCTTACAGTAAAAAGACCAATGGTTTTTGCCAACAAATCCAAAGGCAAATTTGAACCAAAATGGGAGGGACCTTTCGTCATCGACAAAGTCTTCTCCAACGGCGCATACGCTCTTCTAAACATGGAGGGTGACAGATGTATGCTGCCCATCAATGGGAAGTTCTTGAAGCGGTACTACCCTTGAAGGCTTCTTCCATCGGGTCAGAGCGACGCCTGCACGGCCAAAGCCTATTCCTAGGTATCTGCTCGTCAAACCCACTCCTTTTGGAATTTTCATCAAAAAAACCCCTCAAAACAATGTTTCTTTCATCGTTTCATTGTTAAAAAAAAAAAGCAAATCCAAAAATCCAAGTTTAGGAGCTTCTTCCCAAACTTGACCAAAATTTTCGATCCTTGAAACCAAAATTCATGGTTTGAAACAAAATCAGGACCTAGGGATTTCCGCCCTAGTCCACCTCGACTTTTACCACCAAAATGGTTTTGAGTCAAAATTTACGACCCTCGTGTCTTTAAACAAAAAAATGGTTTTTCAAAAACCGTAAGGAAGCGACGTTCAGTCGATACTTGCAAAACCCAAAACCGGAAGGATGCGAACCCCATTCGATACTTCCAAAACCCCAAAATTTCAAAAATCGTGGAGACGCAACGTTCTAGTTGATATCCACAACCCAAATTTTAAAACAAACAAAAAAAAAAACAAAACAAAGGTTCGAAAAAACCTCAAACTTCAAAAATCGTGGGGAAGCGACATTCCATCGATACCCACAAAACAAAATTTTTGAAGACAAAAGCAGGGAAGCGACGCTTAGTCGATACTTGCACCCAAATCCGCGAGGAGGCGACATTCCATCGATACTCGCAACCGAATGAGCAAGGAAGCGACATTCCATCGATACTTGCAATACCATTCAGCAGGGAGGCGACTTTTAGTCGATACTTGCATTTTTGAAAACCAAAAACCTGGCTTTCACGCCAAAAAACCCGGCTTCCATGCCAAAAATCCGGCTTTCACGGCAAAAAATCAAAAATCCGGCTTTCATGCCAAAAATCAAAATTCGGCTTCCATGCCAACAAAACAAAACTCGGTTTTCAAAAAAAAAAATCTGGCTTTCATGCCAAAAACAAAAAATCTGGCTTCCATGCCAAAAAAAAAAAAAAAAAGAAATTTCAGCTTTCATGCCAAAAACAAAATCTGGTTCTTACACCAAAAACAAAACTGGCTCTCATGCCACAAACCAAATCTTGGCTTTCATGCCATCTCAAAAATTTTGGCTCTCATGCCATAAACCCAAATTTGGCTTTCATGCCACCTCAAAATTCGGCTTTCATGCCATCAAAAAAAAAAAACCTGGCTTTTACGCCAACCAAAACAGAAACCCGGCTTTCATGCCAACAAAACAAACTGGTTTTCAAAACAAACTGGCTATAGATGCCATCCAAATCCGGCTATAGATGCCACCCGAAATTTGGCTTTCATGCCGTGAACAAAATCTGGCTCCCATGCCAAAACATGTCTAAAAAACTGGCTCCCATGCCAAAACAATCATTTGTCAAAAGATTTCTCACAAAATGACAAACTTTTGATCACATCCCATTTAGCAATCACTTTAATCACAATATTTGAGTGAGCGTAGGGAAAACAAAAAAAAGAAAGTACCAAAAAATACATGTGGTACCAAAAAAAAAAAGAAGAAAAGAAAAGTGTTCACAAGCACTACAAAAATGTATACCAAAAAAAAATATACATGTGGTATATAAAAAGAGAGAAAGAGGGGTCTCAGCCAAAAATGCCCTCCAGCCAAGCTTTCAGTTCCTCAAGCAAACTCTTGGCTTCATCCGTTAGAGTCTCCAAGGCACGCTTCTTCAAGAATCTGCCATGAGTAGCTGGAGAAGGCTCTATCCCTTCTGCTACACCAGGAAGACTATCCCGTGCAGTCTGCCATCGTTCATTCTCTCTAGCCTTCCTATTGAGAATCTGATCGACCTCTGCAACTTGGCGAATCAAAGCACTCTCCCTGTCACGAGCCTCTGTTATGGTGGACCACGTACTGGCGACTTGGGCCTTTCGGTGTTCGAGATGCTTCCTTGCCTCCTCAACCTCTCCATCAAGGATGCTAAGGTCATGTTGCAGCCTGATGATGTCTAACTCCGCTCGGTTCCTCTCCCGAACCAGCTGCTTCCTGCCCTGTATAGTCTCTTTCAAATCCGATTGAGCCTTCTCAGCAGGGTTCAGGAACATTTCTTGGAAGAACTGGTCATCAGGATAGCTGATGGTCTCAAACCATCCGTCGCCTAATGCAATGATCTTATCAACGATCGCCCGGGCGTCCGTAACATCCAGACCAATATCTTCCTCAGCATCTTTGAGAATCTCTTTCACATGCGGAATCTTGCTACGTGCAACATCCAAGTGTCCAGAAAGGAGGGTCTCAATCCAAGAACTCAAAACCCGCATCACCACCTTCTTCGCATACTGAAGAGATGGGCCAGATGAAGACTCACCCTTCTCTGTCGATTGGCTGCCCAAGTCATGTCCCATCGGAAGAGTAACAATAGAACACTTTCCAATCGGGGCCGCTAGAGAAGGAATCTCAACATGAGGTCTAGCCTCTGCCGCGTCAGAATTGGCTGGAGAAGTCCCAATTACTGGGTAAACTTCTGGCATCCCTGGCTCTGGCTCTGAAGGAAGCGATGGACTCTCTTCTGTCACTTCAAAATTTGCCAAACACAAAAAGGTATGAATATGATCTTGTCAAAAAAAAAAAATCAATGTCAAGATTATCACTATGAAATACCTTCTTCCATGATGGGCGGATTACTTTCTATCTCCATTTGCTCATCCGAAGCATCGTCGAAAGCCATATCCATAGATGGCTCGAAGTCGGAACCCTCTGGCAAGTCAGCTGACAAGAAAACAAAAATATGTGTCAGCAAATTCAAAAAAAAAAAAAAAAAAAATCATCATCCTCATACCAGGTGGAGATTCTGGGTCCTCCCCAGAGTCCCTCAACTTTTCTTCAGATGCGGCAACTAGATCCATCACCGCCTCATCGGCAGGAACCTCGGGCATCACCAAGTTTTCATCTTCTGCAAAAGAAAGAAAACAACAGATCAAAAAAAATCCCTCATAAAAGGAAAGAAGCGAAAATAGAGAAGAAGGAAAATCATACCAACATCAGCGGACTCTTCTTCACGACTCCTCTTCTCTGGAGGCTCATCAGCATCCCCTGATACCTCCTCAGCAATGGTAGGAGGGACTTCCAGATCAGGAAAGTCTTCGTGGCATCTCTCTGTGCGACGCTGTCCTCTCCTCCTCTTTTTTCTACGAGCCGGTCTACTCGAAGTACCTGCCTCACTGTCAAAGTCAGGACTTCCACTTGGCTCCTCACTGGACGACCCGCTCCTACCAGTGGACCCCATGGAAGCCTTCATTCGCTCTGCTTGCATCCAAGTGTCGATCTCGGCTTCCTCCTCCTCGAGCTGTCTCAAGACCTCAGCAGGTATCTCTTGTGCGGCTCCGGATCTAATGACATCCTGTTCCTCGAGAAAGCCTATCCTATGCTTCTCTCCAGAAAGGAAGAACAAAACTTCCCCTCGACGGACGCCATCTGATCTACCAAGACCCTTCCCAGGAGATTGCTTGACATTCAGCTCCTTCTTGGAAAGCCCTCGGTACACAGCAAAGCTCTCCACGAACCACTTCGTGAAGCCAGCAGTCCGGAAAATGGGCAACTCAGGATAGGAAATCATGGCAGTAGTGTCCTCCGCACTATAGAAAGCCCATGCATTTCTCCCGTCCTGCAAACCTCCAAAACGCTTCACCATGCTCGAAGGCGCTCCAACAACGCCTTGAGAGAAGCCTAACTGCAACGCAAAACGCGAAGGGACATACGGCTGGATATCAACAAAAAGATGTCTGCGGTACACCATCGTGCCAACACGTATGTTTAAAAGCCACCTCTTCTCTGCGTTGGTCAAAGAATAGTGTCTTCTCGATCCCGCCCTGGTAGAATCTCGGGAGACACCAAAATCAAAAGCCTTCTTCCGCAAATCTGGAGAAAGCTTTACTGAAGATTGCCCAATCTCGACATCCCTGAATCGTCGGATTCTCAAGCGGGCAGACAAAAGTGAATCGGAAACGGCTTTTCCCCTAGCCAACCGAATCATAAAAGGGTCATCATCCTGAGCAGCGCCCAAACGGTGGAAGTCGGGACAGTGGTACACATACCACGAATAAAAAATATGGGCTGAAAATACCCTATTCATAGGAAGCCCAAGCCGAACCAGAAAAGCAGCAGCCTGCAGTTCGGTGCACAAATAGGAGTAAAAAGCAGGCACCAAAGCCAACTGCTCTCCGAACGCCATCTGACAAGCCGGAAATATACAATGCGGCCTGATGTGTGTTCCGTCTCCTCCAGCAAAAACAGCCTCACCCAGCCAATAAGTGAGGTACGCAGCAACGTCTCTCCGCAGCGCAATGTCGGAGCAAACGGCGTCTGTACTTGTGAGAAAGTTCTTCAAATTCTCTCGCATGGCAGAAATCTTCTTCCCCGGATTCTTAGTCTTGGCTTCCTGGGTCATACTCTCAGAAGAATCTTCGTCGCCAAAAAAGTTTGGAGACAAAGAGCTGAAACTCCTCCAACTGCTACACCGGACTTTCAAGCCCTCCTTCTCCCTCAAAAAATCGTAGAAGGCGACGAGCTGAAAGTACAAAAGCCTGAACTCCTCAGACTGCTCCTCAAGGACGCTGTCAATCGGCATAAATTCCTCATAGAGTTTGCCGAGGATGGGTAACCCGGTAATGGCACTCAGCTCCTTCAAATAAAAACCAATCTCACCATTCGTAACAATGAAGGTGTTGGTTTGTGGAAGGAAGGACTCCAGCATGGCCATAAAAGCCTCATCGGAGAAAAATACGGTTTGCCTAAAAGCGCGAACCGCATCAAAAATCTCGGCCTCCTTCAGAATGGCACCGCCGATCTGCAGGATGTGATTAGTCCACGACTCCCAGCCCGAGTCAACACTGAAACGGCCACGAAGTCGAAAATGCTTCACCCAATTGCTGCCATCGCCCCTGAAAATGCCAAGGCCCACCGGTCTCAAATCAACCGATGGATGATCAGATCCTTGGTAGCCGCTGGCCGGCATCAACATGTCCAGACGGACAGGCGACTTCTCTGCATAACCAGAAGGACCGCCAACAAAAACCCCGGTCTTGACCACAGTGGTCCTCTTTACCCAGCTTGGAGGATCTTCTCTCTTAGAGCAAGTGGGAGAAAGACTCATGATCGAAATAGTACGATCAAAAGGCGACCGGGTAGAAATGGTTCTCTCCTCACCATCGGCTGTGTAAGAGAACTGAAAGCATCTCCTTTGATATGACGAGTCATCAGGAGCTGATCACCAAAGAAAAAGGTAGGCTTGGGCACAACGCTCTGATCGTCCATGACCCAAGGACGATTGCTTGCCATAATCTTGTAAAACTCCTCATCCTTGAGACCGATCAGTCGCTGTCTCATCTCATCTCGGTTGAGCGAGTCACACTCTTCCAAGTTTCTCTCCACATACTGGACCTTCTCCCAAGCCTGCTGTACAGCAGCATTGGAAGATCTGGCAGATCGACGAGGTGTATCGGTAACGGGCTTCTTACCCTTGTTCGTTCTGGAGGAACTACCTGCAAAGATTGAAAAAAAAAAAAAAAAAAATCAATCAACAGAATGACAGAATTTTGCTAAAAAAAATCCTAGCGAAATTTTGGCATGACTCCGGGGCAATTCCGAAGAAAAGGGAATCACCCCGAAAAGAAAGGAAGCCTGAAGATGAGCTCAACATCGCTGCAAGATCATGATCAATGAAGGATTCTCAAAGAAGACTCGAACTCAAACATTGCTGCGAGATCAAGACAGTCTTCTCAAATATCCGCAAGAATCGGAAAAGAGCTCAACATTGCTGCGAGCTTCAAATCCCAAAACTTGCAAAAAAAAAAAAAGCTCCTCGAAACCCCCGCAAGACTAAAGAAAGAGCTCAACATTGCTGCGAGCTTCAAATCTCAAGACTTGCAAAAGATTTCCAGGTGTGCATCATCATCATGCTCCCAATTCAATTTACCAAAAATCATGCATAAAAGAAAATCATCATGCACTAGATGCTAGGAAAACCTTGACAAAATTTGACCAATTCCAACCCAACTTGGTCAAAATCAAACTTTGTCTAAGTCAAAATTCATGTTGACTTAACATAGAAACTCTAGCCTTCTATCTTGATGCATCAAACAAAAAAAAAATGCATAAACATCTTGAAATGCATGAAACCTCATTATCATGATGATACAAAAAGGGGAGAAAGGAAAGTTCTTTTTTTAAAAAAAAAAAAAAGAAAGAAGAAAAAAAAAAAGAAAAAAAATTATGGGCTGGCCCACAGGCCGAAGCCCACAGGCCGTGGCCCATGGGCCACATGGCCGTACGGCCCAAAGCTGTACGGACATGTCCGTACAGCAGCAAAAAAAAAAAAAGGGAGAAAAGAAAAAAAAAAAAAAGAAGAAGAAAAAAAAAAAGAAAAGGGCGTGTAAAAAAAAAAAAAAAAAAGAACACGTGCAAAAGAAAAAAAAAAGAGAAGAAAAAAATGATGAAACTTTCTTTACATGGAATTTCTTGTAAAAAGAAATAAAAAACTTACTTGAAGCCATGGATGGAGAAGAAAGAAGAACTTGAAGACTCTTGAAGAAGGAGGATTCTTGATCTTAGAGCAACTCTTGAAGACTTTTGCAAAAAGAAAGCAATAGGAGCAAGAGATCCCACCTCAATTGCTTTTATAGAAGAGAGCAAACCAAAAGAGGAAACAAGAGAAAAGCAAGGAGGAAAGGGCTAAAAATTAGCAACCTTCCCAAAAGAAAAGGAAACTTGGGATATTCTCTCCCAAAACAAAGATTCTTTGAGAAATTCTCTCCAAAAAGAAAGGGAATGAGAGATATTCTCTCCCAAAGAAAGATATTTTGAGAGAATCTCTCCCAAAATCAAGGAAACTTGAGAAAATCTCTCAAAGTAAGGATATTTTTAGATGTTCTCCACCCAAAGGAGATATCTTTAGATATTCTTTACAAAGTGACACCATATGAGATCTAAGCCATCCTTCAAAGCTTAAGGTCCCATGGGTTAGCCCATATGAGCCAGGTTTGACCACCTAGGCACTAAAAGTGGCTTTTAGTCAAAATTTCTCTTACCAAGAGCGTACAAAAATGGTCCCATGCCTCTTTTGAGTTGATTGGACCATACCATACAAAAATCCAAGCTTCATGAGTTTCCAAAAATCCAAACCATCCCACCTCATGAACCAAATTAAGCCAAAATCTTGAAATTGACATTCCACAAAAGCCCAAACCACTCCAATGGACCCAAAATTGTCCCAAAGAGTGAACCAAAAAACCAAACCATGGTCCCCTAACTCGCCACATACAGCATGTTAGGTCAAAAGACCAAAACCAAAAATCAAAACCCGACCCCCTAACTTGCCACATACAGCTTGTTGGGTCACAAGGTCAAAATCAAAACCAAAAACCTGACCCCCTAACCTGCCACATACAGCTTGTTAGGTCACAAGGTCAAAATCAAAACCAAAAAACCAAAACCAAATCCAAATCCAAATGTCATTCTCAAAATCTTGCCTTAAGGTGGTACGTGATCCCTCTCACTACCATAAAATCCCCTGGAAGCTCAAAAGGCTACTCCATAAAAAAAAATGCTCAAAGACTCTTGGTCAAGTTAGAAGCTCTTCTTCAAGATTCTCTTCGAGGCACATCGACTACAAAAGCTATATCGTCACTGTACCTCGAGGGGGCATTTGTTGACACAAAAAATGTCACTTTGCCTTTTCACACCAAAAGCTACACGGAGCTGCATCCTACCAAAATAGGCAGGCGCCACTTCAAGCATCAGATCTTGTCAGAATCAAACAAAAACTGCAAAGTCACTCAAAAGAACCAAAAGAGAGGTACACATGAAGTTTCGGGTCATTTCGATATCATTTGGCCTAGCTTCACTTCTCCAACAGCTAAGCAGCAGCTCCCGGCAACTGAGCACCCCGGGACCATGGCACCCAATTCAGAGCTTGCGGATCATCTCAAAATGACTCCAATAGGCTCCTCGTCGAATTTCAGGTCAATCGGACATCGTTTGACCAGAAGTCAAAGCTCAGCATCTCTCTCGCAGGAGAAACAAAGGCAAGCGTTTGCATGACCCCAAACGGCTTCAAAACTCAAAAGAAAGCCCATGGTTGGTCTTATTTAATGCTCAAGAAGCTTCACCTCAAATTTCAGGTCATTCCGACATCGTTTGACCCTGTTTCAGCTTCTGGCGGAAAATCAGCAGTTCTGCGCTCGGCTTTTCCCGGAAAATCGGAAACTTTGCAAACCAATTTGCAAGGATTCTCATCATGTTTTTCAGAGGGAAATCAAGCCAAAAATGTGGAGAAATGTCATAGAAAACAAACAAAAAAAACGGAAGCGAAAAACGACGAAAAACGGCCAGAAACGGGCCCCGGGAAGCAATTTTCCCCCCAGGGTCGCAGAGCCCCGCGACCCTGGGCCAGGCCTGCGACCCTGGGCCATGGTCGCCGGCGACCATGGGGCCGGCGACCATGGGAGGTCCGGGGCGCCGATTTCGCCCCGGGACCCCCCGTTTCGTCCGTTTTCGCGAGACGAGTTGTTCTGTCCCTGTGATTTTTCCAGATTCAGACTTTTGATGCTCCAAATTCGCCGATATTCGCCAAGATCACAGGAATCCTTCCAAGAACTTCAAAAACTTCGTTGATCGCCAGCTGAACAACCAAAAAGTGCACTTTCTGCCCGCCCGATCGCGAAATCGACTGGACAGATGCTGCCGGCCCGCTGGTATCAACCAATGTCTGAAACTACATGATCATCTGATGTTGATTTACATAAGGATCCATCGATGATCATCGCAAAGGGAATTCCAAGAGACGCAACATGGCCCGCGACTCTTCATCTACCAAGGTGGCCACTTAGTGCAATCAATTGGCCCGTTTATGGCAAGTTAATGCGGTCATTAACCCATTATCTTGAACGGCCCAATCAGAAGCCTCCGTTCAGGAGTTACAAGTCCAAGCAATCATGGCATTCAAGCCATGAAACTCCTAACATAATGGAGATTAAAGGCGATTAAATGCCCATGACTCTCCTCCGGCCAATGAAATCCAAGGGTCAGGAGTTACAAAACAAAAAACAATTAAACTCGTAACTCCTCCCTTAATGAGCTTTATTACCATAAAGGCTCATAAATCACTCCTAAAGGCTACCAAAAGGCCTATAAATAGGAGTCCTCTCCAAGCATTCCAAAAAAAGAGGGGGACACACACAGAAGGATCCGGGAAAATCGCCACAGATCCAGAAAAATCGCCAGAAAATCATTCAAAAATCCTTGGAGAAATCTCTACAACCCTGCTCCTTCAAGAAAACTCTGCTGCAACAAGTTCAACAAGGTGATTGAAGCCCCTTGGGGGGCCACCCCCCCAAAGACCACCTCTCCTTCTATCCAACATGGCTAGATGCGGCTTTTCAGCCCGTCTACTCAGTTTTTTACCGGATATAGGACCTTATCTTGGTCCTTATCCTCTAAAAATCTGAGGTTGGAGCCAAGCCAAGAAATCAAGCACTATGTTCTCATCTGAAGGACGATGGCGGAGCCCATACATGACTCGCGACCATCGATTTGAACGAGCCCTCCCACAATCGCATGAGAAGTTAGATTCCTTTTTCTTACTTTTCTGTTGTAAATTGTATTTTTTCTAAAGAGACAAAAAATCACATCTCTTGTCTTTCATTATTGATAAGATTTGTAAATCGCCTTTCATGGCAAAATCACCTCCAACGGCACCAAACCGCCTTCTACGGCACAAAAACGCCTTTCACGGCATTCAAACAAAACTGTCTCTTTTATTAAAATATGTATGCAATGGAAAACTAGAAAAAAGTTTCATTTCCCTTTTTACTTGTGAAGGTGGATCTCCGGATCACCATTTCTAAATTCCAAGTATTAAAGAGAAATTGGCATACCCGTACAAAAAAAACTGATGCCCGCTTTTCCTTTTTCCCTTCACCATACCCCGTCAGCCCCGGGGCGGAGGCAGCTTTGGAAAAAGACAAAAGCCGGGACCATCAGGGCCGGTGACATCTGTTTTGTCCATTTCTCGATCGGTCGAACAGAAAGTGAACTTTTTTGGTCGGCCGTTTGGAGATCTTGGAGTGATCGATGACGATTTCAAGCTCTTGACGGCGGATTCGAGATGATGACAAAGATCAGTTGTTTTCGAGCGTCGAAAATCAGATTTTCAGGAAATCACAGGGGCTAGAACTTCCGAAACACGAAAAAGGACGGAAAACGGGTCATCCGAAGACAAATCCGGTGACTCGGATTTCCCGCGACCATGGGGATTGGTCCCCTCTTGGTCGCCATTTCTCGGCCGTTCTTTGGTCTTTTTTGCCGCCGTTTTCTCCTGGATTTTTCTTGACATTTCTCCTCATTTTTTGGCTTGGTTCTCCTAAAGAAAACCTGATGAGAAGTCGTGCAAATCAGAGCGCAAAGTTTCCTATTTTTTGGAAAAGCCGAAGACTTTCCCGCACAGAGTTGTCGTTTTTTGTCAAGAGTCGAAATTAGGCCAAACGATGTCGGAATGACCTGAAGTTTCACGTGGAGCTTCCCGAGCAGTAGATAGGTCCAATCATACTCTTTTGTTTGAGTTTTGAAGCCATTTGGGGTCCCGTCGCTGCTAGGCTTGATTTTGCAGCAAGGAAGATGTCGTGTTTTGATGCGCGGTCAACCGATGTCCGATTGACCTGAAATCTGACAGGCAGCCTATTGGAGTCATTTTGAGATGATCCATTAGCTCCGATTTGGAAGTCATGGTTCCGGGGTACCCCGCTGCCGGTAGCCTTGATTTTCTATCGGAGCGTCAAAGTCGGGTCAAGCGTTGTCGGAATGACCTGAAATTTGATGCATAGCCCTTTAGAAGCATGTTGAAGCTGCCCATGTGCTCCGTTTGATGAGTAATGGTACCGGTGGTTTTCCCCACCAAGGGGCTTGATTTTCTTTCGGAGAGTCGAAATCGGCTCAAACATTGTCGGAATGACCTAAAATTTGACGTGGAGCCTTTTGGAGGTATTTTGAGACTATCCGTAGGCTTTGATCGAAATTTTGATGTCTTTGACGCCGCCGCCGCCAGGAGTGCCTGTTTGGCTGCCGAAGGAGTGAAGTTAGGCCAAATGATGTCGGAATGGCTCGAAACTTCATGTGAACTCCTCTTTTGGTTGTCTTGAAGGATCTATCAGCTTTCAAATGATTCTGACAAGATCTGGTGCTTGAAGCGGCATTGCCTGTTTGTAGTAGGATGCGGCTTCATGTGGCTCTTTGATGTTGAAGAGGCAAAGTGACATTTTTGGTGTCAACAAATGCCCCCTCGAGGTACAACGACGAGTAGGTTTTGGAGTCAATATGCCTCGAAGAGACTGTTGAAGGAGATCTTTTGATTTGACCAAGAATCTTTGAGCAATTTTTTTAATAGCCTTTTGAGTTTCCAAGGGGATTTTATGGTAGTGTGAGAAATCACGTACCATCTCAAGGCAAAATTTTGAAAATGACATGGGGGAGTTGGATTTGGGTTTTCCTTTTGACCTTGTGAACTTAAGGGTTGTATGTAGCACATCAGGCGATCAAGAAGGATTTTTTGGTTTTTGACCTCGTGACCTAACGAGCTGTATGTGGTAGGTTAGGGGGTCGGGGTTTGATTTTTGGATTTTGACCTTGTGACCCAACAAGCTGTCTGTGGCAAGTTGGGGGGTTAGATTTGGTTTTGACCTTGTGACCCAGCATGCTGTATGTGGCAAGTTGGGGGGTCGGGTTTTTTCTTTTGGCCTTGTGACCTAACAAGCTTTTATGTGGCAAGTTTAGGGGACCAGAGTGTGGTTTTTTGTGGGCGGTTAATTTCAAGATTTTGGCTCAATTTGGTTCAGGAGGTTGGATGGTTTGGTTTTTTGGAAACTCATGAGGCTTTCTTCTCTTTTTTTTTTTTTAATGGTTCAATCGACTCAAAAGAGGCATGAAACCATTTTGTATGCTCTTGGTAAGAGAAGTTTTTTGAAAGGAAGCCCTTTTTGAAAGTCCTGGGATCCTAACCCTAGAGGGGGGGGGGGGGGGGTGAATAGGGTGTCCTACAAATATGACCAATTAAAAATAAATTTTAATTCTTTAAGGTAAACTAGTTACATAAGATGATTTACCAGACAAGATGCGGAAGCTAAGAAGACAATCACCACAAGCAAACACCACTACACAAGGATTTATAGTGGTTCGGCCTCAATGCCTACGTCCACTACCGGCTTGTGATCCAATCACCCCACCGGGTTTCCACTAATTATGCTTTTTACTGGGCTAAGCAATAACCTTTACAATGTGGTTTTTCTTAGGCTCAACAACAACCTTTACAAGGCTAAGCAATAACCTTTACAAAGTGCTTTTCTAAGGCTAAGTAATAACCTTTACAAATGAAGATTTTTCTCTAAGAAGGTGTCTCTTCAAGAACACTCCAAGAGATACAATTTAAGCACAAATAAAATGCCTCTTAGATAGGCTGATATGAAAGTGTAATTCAAATTAGAAACATACACTAAGATAAGCTAAAGTGTGTGCACAAGTGTATGAATGTTTTACTTCAATCAATTTCAACAATGAAGCTCTTTAAATGAATGCTTGATGCATTTTAAAATCAAAGCTTAGAAAATGATGATTGAAGATAAATGCTAATCACATGAAGGATTCAACAACCTTGAAGAAATGAACTAAACAAGTTGTATGAATAGTAAAGACTAAGAATGCATGTGATTTAGACAAGAGAGTTTGCAAATCATTCTAATGTTCCAAAGATGATAATGAGTTTGCTAAACATCTCTTTAAAAACTAGAAATCATGCATAAATGAAAATACAAAGATTTAAGCATGCATAGATTCTAATTTGAATGGAAATCAAAATGACAAGTATGATATACCTATTTAAAAACTCAACATTTGATTTCCAATGGTCTTCTAGCCTTCTTGGCTTTTTTCACTTCCTTTGGCTTCAATGGAGTCTTCAAAGATTCAAGAATCAAGCCCCCAAAAAGGATGGAATAGAATGGACTTTATAGGAAAAAACAGTCCAACGGCTAGTTGGTCGGGTCGACCTGGGCCTGGCTCGGTCGACCTGGCCCAACGGTCAAAAAGCCCCAACGGCTATACTCCCGATCGACCTGGCCCTTACCCGGTGACCTGGTACACAGGCCAATTTCCAGTAGGCCTGTTTGGCCGGTCGACCGGCCACACAGGCCTGGGATGAGTTCCTGAATGATTTTCAAAATTCCAAAGGTGCAACTTGGAACTCAAGGCCAATGTAGCTTATGCATACTAAAATGATTCTAAAAATGATGAATGTATGCAATGTACAAACCTAAATTCTCAATTTGATTTTTCAAAAATAATGCATAAAGAATTAGGTTTTCAAAAGTATTTGGATTCTAAAACATGCATGAATCAAATTCATTTCAAAAACATGTGCAAATGCAAGTAGAATCCAGGCTTCCAAAGACAAAAGTTAATAGCTCATGTGTGTGATCATTTGATAGTGAATGTGAATGTGCATCCATCAAAATTGCAACAAACAAGAACCTAACAATCTCCCCCTTTGCAATTTGATGACAATTCCTATGATCACAGCACTAAAGGGACTTTGGATCTTCTTGACAGCTCTGAACTTGAAATCACTTGAATGTAGCTTCGACCTCATGACCGATTCGTCGAGAGCGTTTGACTATAATCTTTTCAAGCTGATTTCTCCCCCTTGGTTAGAGCTCTCCTTAGCTCTTCGCAACCAAGTAATCTTCCTTAGCTCTTGAAGCAGATCTCCCCCTTAGATAGATCTGTTCTTCTCTCTGTCTGATCTTCAGATCTTCTATTCTTCTCTCCCCCTTAGACATTGCATGGATCTGATCTTTTTCTCCCCTTGTGTTAAGAGATCTGTTCTTTTTCTCCCCCTTTGTCATCGAATTGCAAAGGAACCTGTATACATGAAAAAAAAACATATACCCTTCAGTTAACACCTGTTACCTCATGAAATTGCAAATGTTATGCAGAACAGGTTGTCATGTATATAGATTTGTGTATGCATTGTTTGAATGAAGCTACGATAACAGATATAAATTGATTTAACATATTAAAGCTCCAAAACAACATAAAGCATCCATCAAGGAGAAACAACAAGGAGAAAATAGAAGAAACGTGAAACTGTACTATCATTTATATAACAAGATAGTTTCAGTACAAGGATCACTAAGTACTTGACCATTTACATAAACAAAGGGTTATGGTCAGTACTCAAAACAATAGGTTAGATGATAGAAAAGGAATACACCAAGTGAAAAACACTCTATCACTACCCAAAATAACCCCAAAACAGACAGGAAAACACTCCTAAAAGATCTAGGCAGAGTCTAGAGGAGATGGAGGCATAACGTTGTCATGTCGCCTACAGCTCTTGGAGATGTTCGAAAGATACTTCAAAGTCTTCTTCATCATCCCTTTGAGCTCCTGATGATCTGCTCGAATGGAGACAACAACTTGCTCCACAGATGACATGCGCTGCTCCATAGAACGCCGACGAGGTGGCTGAGGCTGTCGTGGCTGAGCGGGCTGGGCAGGTTGAGGTGGCTGAGGCTGCTGCTAATCTGCAATCTCTAAATCTACAGCCTCTACCTCTTCGTCTCCTTCAGCTACAGGATTTGCCTCGAGGTGGAGGTGGAAGCTTCATCAGAAGTATGTTCCTTTTGTTGAAGACAGTCGTAGGCATGGGTCTTTCTGATGAAGGAACAACCACTCCAAAAGTACTGAGCAGCACACGGCTGAGAGCCAGTGACCAACCTGATAATGTGATGGATGATCACAGAAGGTAAGAACATAGGGACTCCTGTAATGACATTGTAGAGAATGTTTGCCATGTATGGTGTTACCTCGGTCCTATTCCCTTTCATCGGATAGATAGAGTGAGTGAAGATGATGTGGATGATCCGAAGGGCAGGAATCAAGGAGGACGCAGGAAGAGAGTTGTTCGCTGACCACTCAACATATTGACCACATATAGCTGTGGTGACAGACTCTCTATCCTCAGGTAGAAGGACCTCTGAAATAAATTTCGGTCCATTGGACCTAGGAATGCCTATAAGAGAAGATATCCTTTTTGGAGTAATAATCTCTTCACCTTCAGAGGTTCTGACTGAAAAAGTGTTCAAGGTGGTGGCACAAACAGACTCATAGAAACCGTAGACAGAAGATGAATAGGTGTTGCCACTCCATGTCAGAATTTTGCCCCAACCTATGGCCTCTAAGATGGCAGGCACTCGGTAGTCTACTAGGTCTTTAATCACACAGAATTTCTCAACGATTACCCCTTTGCTCCTAAAGGATTTCACTACTGAAGATGGGGAAGGAACAGGGTTGAAAACAACCTCAGGAGGGGTACCAATCTCCGGAGAAGTGGAAGGAGATCTATGAGAAGTGGAGGCTACACCGGTTTTGGATTTCTTAGAAGGTCTCCTCGCTGTTTGTTTTGTTCGAGCCATTTCTGAATATTCAAGGATGCTCAAGACAGCAAGGAACAGCTGGATAGTGCCAAGAAAGAAGAAGAGCTGGACAACCTACTAAAAATAGCCCAAAAAGATACCAACAAAACTGAGACAGCTCACTAAATCAGTCAAAGAAGTGAGAGTTAGGATGGCTGATAAAGCTAGAAGAACCTGCCAGAAGATTTGATCGTACTTGTCACAAGAAATTTTTAACAGTCAAGACCAAACAGTGGCTGAATAGGATGAAATACTGGTTCAGGCAAAACTACAAACAGTTGGAGTGCAGACTGTAAGGCTTGGAGAGATACAACTTAAGGAGGCTAAGGGGGTGAGTCCAGAAGACTACAAACAATCCTAAACAAAAGAAGAAAACACACAACAACACACAAAAGAAAGAAACAAGCAAACAGAGAAGAAACAGACAGAGGTTGGAGACGACAGTGGAGATGCTGACTGCACAGAGAATGGACGACTGTACTGGGATGAAGAGGAAGATCATGAGACATGCGAGAGATAGCTAGAGAGGAGAAGAGACTTAACAAGGTAGAGAGATGGAAGAGAAACAAGAAATACAGTGGAGAAGAGGAACAGCTGCTGCAGTCAACCTGCGCTAGGGGGGAAAGAAGTTCTGTTTAAAACAGAACAGCAACTGCACAGCAGTTTTTGTTGCTGAACCGCAGGCCCGGTCGACCGGCTCACTTAGCCCGGTCGACAGGGTTAACTGAGTCATAATGAAATTTTGATCAGTTCAGGGGAAAAAACAGGGAAAAAGAAAATAAACAATTTGAAAGTAGTAAACCCTGATCCCCAGCAATCACACAAGCTTAAAAAGTTTTAGAAAAGAGATTTTCAAAAATCAATTCTAAAATTATACCTTTTGAAGAAAAGAAGACTTGTATGATAAAACTCATTTTTCAAATTCATTTAAATTTGACAAAACAAAAGTTTAACTTTGAAACCAATCAAAAATAAACATTTTGAAAAACAAATCAATTGATTTAGAAGATACAACATTTCAAGACTATTTCAAATCAATTTGATCATAATCATGCATATAAACAAAGAATTCCATTTTAAATCCACAATGCATAATCAACAAACAAGACTCAATTAAATGAATCTAAAAGCCTAAAGAAATACTAAGAGAGTAGAAACTAAGACCAACTAAGCATATGACTATGAGGAAAGGGTTGGTCCTATCTGTCTAAGAAACCTTAGTAGTCTTCTAAAGGTCTAGCCTTAGGTATCCATCTAAGGTCTTGGGCTTTTGAAACTAATTTAGAAATTCCACCAACTAAAGGAGATGAGGAATTAATTCTTTTAGACTTGTCATCAAATCTTTGAGGTTTGACTATTTTAGATTGATGATTAGTCTTTGTATGTTGGTGTTTCATATTTTTTTTTATTCTTCTCATTTCTTTTTGCTTTTCCTCCCTCTTTTTGTCTTTTGAATTTTAATTTTAACTTTTCAACCTTTTTCAAGAATTGTTTCATTTCAAAGGTTAAAGGAGGGAAAGTGAGAAGATTCTTTTTGATAGATTTACTTTGATGTTTAGTCTTTTTAAAATCTATCTTGGATGACTCTTTGTGAATTGTTTTAACTTGTTTGAACTTCTTAGAGTCTTCCTTGTTATTCAAAGTCTTACCCTTCATAGAATTAGATTTAACTTTCTTAGGTTCAAAGATGGGTTTAGACAAGTGATTTTTCCTTAATTTGCACTCAAATTTGAAATGTCCTTCTTTACCACAATAATGACATTTTGTTTTGGACATTTGAGAGAAAGTGCTAGAGAAAGAGGACTCACCTTTCACAAAAGTGTCGGTGAATTTAGGGTCATGTGAAGTATACTTATTAAAACCAAGACCCGTCCTATCTCCATGAGGTTTACCCAATTTAAACAATTTTTCAAGTCTCTCTTCACTTTGGGTAAACTTCCACTCATACTTTTGTTTATATCCTTCAAGTTGAGTGACTTTGGTTATAAGGATTGAATTTTCATTTTTGACTTTTAGAAGATCATTTTCAATTTCCTTATACTTTATTAGCTCTTCATTGGCAAGTTTTAATTTGAAACTAAGTTCATTAACAACATTAGATCCAAGTTCTAAGGTTTTTAACTTACTTTGAACATTTGACATGTTTTCCATGGAAATAGTCAACTTGGATTCTAAATTGATAAAGTCTTTGTCTTGCCTTTTTAATAGATCTCTTAGGTTTAAATTTTCCTTTTTAAGATCATCATTTCCTATCTTTAATTCATTTAGTTCATCTTTGATATTAGATAGGTTATTTAAAGAGATCATGAACTTGGAGTCTAGACATTGTATAACTTCTTCTTTCTCTCTAAGTTCATCTTTTGAAGAGACTAGTTCTTTGTTTAGTCTTTTCGATTCTTCTCTTAATTTATTGTTTTTCTTATTAAGCTCTAGAGATAAAGTGTATAATTCTTCATAGGCTTGTTGAAGGTCATCTTCATCATATTCTTCTTCTTCATTTAATTCACATTGAGATTCATTTATTTGAATGTTTGAATCTCCAATAGATGGAAGAATAAGAGGTCTAGGAGAATCTACACAAAAGTCTAAACAATCTATCTTAGTGGAATCCATATCAAAAGTATACAATCAAACACAAATCTAGGGTTATAAACTCTAGGTTTTTACACCTAATCAAGAGTTTCAACCACTTGATCCTAAGAGATAGAGCACGAGGCTTTGATACCAATTGAAAGTCCTTGGATCCTAACCCTAGAGGGGGGGGGGGGGGGGTGAATAGGGTGTCCTACAAATATGACCAATTAAAAACAAATTTTAATTCTTTAAGGTAAACTAGTCACATAAGATGATTTACCAGACAAGATACGGAAGCTAAGAAGACAATCACCACAAGCAAACACCACTACACAAGGATTTATAGTGGTTCGGCCTCAATGCCTACGTCCACTACCGGCTTGTGATCCAATCACCCCACCGGATTTCCACTAATTATGCTTTTTACTGGGCTAAGCAATAACCTTTACAATGTTGTTTTTCTTAGGCTCAACAACAACCTTTACAAGAAGCTTTTCAAGGCTAAGCAATAACCTTTACAAAGTGCTTTTCTAAGGCTAAGCAATAACCTTTACAAATGAAGATTTTTCTCTAAGAAGGTGTCTCTTCAAGAACACTCCAAGAGATACAATTTAAGCACAAATAAAATGCCTCTTAGATAGGCTGATATGTAAGTGTAATTCAAATTACAAACATACACTAAGATAAGCTAAAGTGTGTGCACAAGTGTATGAATGTTTTACTTCAATCAATTTCAACAATGAAGCTCTTTAAATGAATGCTTGATACATTTTAAAATCAAAGCTTAGAAAATGATGATTGAAGATAAATGCTAATCACATGAAGGATTCAACAACCTTGAAGAAATGAACTAAACAAGTTGTATGAATAGTAAAGACTAAGAATGCATGTGATTTAGACAAGAGAGTTTGCAAATCATTCTAATGTTCCAAAGATGATAATGAGTTTGCTAAACATCTCTTTAAAAACTAGAAATCATGCATAAATGAAAATACAAAGATTTAAGCATGCATAGATTCTAATTTGAATGGAAATCAAAATGACAAGTATGATATACCTATTTAAAAACTCAACATTTAATTTCCAATGGTCTTCTAGCCTTCTTGCTTTTTTCACTTCCTTTGGCTTCAATAGAGTCTTCAAAGATTCAAGAATTAAGCCTATCCCCCAAAAAGGATGGAATAGAATGGACTTTATAGGAAAAAACAGTCCAACGGCTAGTTGGTTGGGTCGACCTAGGCCTGGCTCGGTCGACCTGGCCCAACGGTCAAAAAGCCCCAACGGCTATATTCCCGGTCGACCTGGCCCTTGCCCGGTCGACCTGGTACACAGGCCAATTTCCAGCAGGCCTGTTTGGCCGATCGACCTGGCACAGGGGTCGGTCGACCGGCCACACAGGCCTGGGATGAGTTCCTGAATGATTTTCAAAATTCCAAAGGTGCAACTTGGAACTCAAGGCCAATGTAGTTTATGCATACTAAAATGATTCTAAAAATGATGAATGTATGCAAGGTACAAACCTAAATTCTCAATTTGATTTTTCAAAAATAATGCATAAAGAATTAGGTTTTCAAAAGTATTTGGATTCTAAAACATGCATGAATCAAATTCATTTAAAAAACATGTGCAAATGCAAGTAGAATCCAGGCTTCCAAAGTCAAAAGCTAATAGCTCATGTGTGTGATCATTTGATAGTGAATGTGAATGTGCATCCATCAAAATTGCAACAAACAAGAACGTAACACCTTTTAGTGCCTAGGTGGTCAAACCTGACTCATGTGGGCTAGCCCATGGGGCCTTAAGCTTTTGAGGGTGGCTTAGATCTCACATGGTGTCATTTTGTAAAGAATATCTAAAAATATCTCTTTTGGATAGAGAATATCTAAAAATATTCTTACTTGGAGAGAATCTCTCAAGTTTCCTTTCTTTTGGGAGATATTTTCTCAAAGTATCTCTCTTTGGGAGAGAGTTTTTCTCATTCCTTTCTTTTTGGAGAAAATTTCTCAAAGAATCTTCTCTTTGGGAGAGAATATCTCAAATCCCCTTTCTTTTGGGAAGGTTGCTAATTTTTAGCACTCACCTCCTTTCTTTTCTCCTTGTTTCCTCTTTTGGTTTGCTCTCTTCTATAAAAGCAAGAGGAGATTGGATCTTTGTTACATTGCTTTCTTTCTTTGCAAGAGTCTTCAAGAGTGCTCCTAAGATAAAAAAATTCTTCTTCTTCTTCAAAGATCTTCAAGCTCTTCTTCTCCATCAATGGCTTCAAGTAAGTTTTCTTCCTTCTCAAGAAATTTCCATTTGTTAGCATATGACAACACAAACAAAAAAAAAAGGAAATACAAAGAAGTCATACCAGGTGAAGATTCTGGAATCACTCCGGGATCCATCGGTTCTTCTTTGGATGCTGCAACCAGATCCGTCACTGCCTCATTGGCTGGAACCTCAGGCATCACCAAGTCCTCATCTTCCACTGAAAAAAAGGGAGAAGGCAAATCAGAACAAGAAAACCTCAAAGAAGAAACGAAAAGGGAAAGAAAAGGAATCATACCTTCATCAACGGTTTCTTCTTCTTGGCTCCTCTTTTTCGGAGGTTCATCAGCATCTCCTGACATCTCTTCAGCGGTGGCGAGAGGGACTTCTGGAGAGTCATCATGCCGTCTCTTATTACGACACTGTCCTCTCTTCCTCTTGCTCCTATGGGATGGTTTACTTGAAGTACCCGCCCGATTGCCAAAGTCAGGATCTCCGCTTGACTCCTCCCCGGATTATCTACTCTTTCCAGTGGACTCCATGGAAGTCTTCTTCAGTTCCGCTTGCATCCAAGCGTCGATTTTGGCTTCCTCTTCTTCCAGATGTTCCAAGACCTCACTAGGTATCTCTTGTCTAGCTCCCGATCTGATGATGTCCTGTTCATTGAGAAAGCCGATCTTGTGCTTCTCTCCGGAAAGGAATGCAAGAACTTCCTCTCGCCGGACTCCATCTGATCTGCCAAGACCCTTCCTAGGAGATTGCTTGACATCAAGCTCCTTCTTGGAAAGCCCCCGGTACACTGAAAAGCTCTCCGCAAACCATTTCGTGAAGCCAGCAGTCCGGAAAGTGGGCAACTCAAGATAGGAAATCATGGCGGTAGTGTCCTCTGCACCGTAAAAGGCCCATGCATTCCTTCCATCCTGCAAACCTCTAAAGCACTTCACCATGCTCGAAGGCGCTCCAACAACGCCTTGAGAGTGTTAGGAATTTTGTGTATTGTAATTTGATGGATGCATTATCATTCTAGCATCATTTGATTTACACACATATGCATTGATTTAGAAAAACTTGAAATCTTGATTTATACATGCATTGTTTTTAAGATTTGTAAAAGTATTGATTTATGCATGTTTTGTTTTTAATCTTGGATGCATTTGTTTTTGAAAAAGAAGTTTTAGAAATCAAGCAAGCCTATGGTTTAAATCTTTCAAATCATTTTAGGCTTTTTGTGTTTCATGTTTTTAACCCTCTTAGTGTGATTTAAAACATGATTCCATGCTTGGTTCAGTGGCCCAAAAGTTCCCTTTAAGAAATACTTTGAAAATATGCTTTTTAGGGAATTTTGGTCCCAGACCCACGTCGACCCACAGTGGGCTAGGTCGACCGGCCCAACAGAAGACCAGGTCGACCGGCCAAATAGGGGACCAGGTCGACCGGGGAAAGGCCAGGTTGACCGGGTAAAGAGCCGTTGTGCTCTTTTCAAACGGTCAGTTTTATGACCGTTGAAGGCCAGGTCAACCGGGCACAGGGGCAGGTCGACCGGGGAGACGCAGGAACTCATTTTTGGAGTATAAATACAAGTTCATTCCTTTGAAAAAGTTGTTGAAGAAGAGAGGGACCAAGAGCCACTCTTGAGGCGTTTTGAGACAAAGAAAAGGGGATGAACTAAGAGAGATCAAGGGGTCATTAGTGAACCTAAAGCTTGGATCAATGAAATTAAATCTCTAAGTAAGCTTTACTTTTATTAATCATATGTTATATGCTTTGTTTAAATTATTGGTAAATTAATTGTAGCATTATAACTATGATGTGTTGAATTCATTCTTATTCTAATCTTTGATCTATGTTGGATTGGATTCTTCACCCTTGATTTCAAACCAAGTTGTTTTAAAATCTTCATTAATCATGCTTAGCCAAAATCTTTGTTTTCTATTATAGCATGATTCATTTTCTTGGTTGAAACTTTATTTGTTGTTTTCATTCATTTAAACCTTAGTCAAATTTGTTTAGTTTTGAAAACAACATTGTATATGCATCACATGTTTTAAGTTAGTCATTTTCATACAACTTGTGAGTCTTTGATTTTCATATCATTAACAAGTTGATATTCATACATGTGATTTGCATTAAACTTCAATCAATTATTTTATGTGCCTTAAACTTTGAAATGCTTTAAGCATATATTAATTGAGCCTTGTTTTTAACTTGATTGAAGTTATCACACACACACATCATGAGCATACACATTTGCATTCATTTAGTGTTTGTGTGAGATAGTTTTTCACTTTCGTATCCGCCTATTTTAGAGGCAAATATATTGAGCGTAAATTGTATCTCTTTGAGTGTTTGTTTAGACGCTTCTTTAAGAGAAATCTTTTTCTTGTAAAGGTTATTGCTTAGCCTAAGAAAAGCATTGTGTAAAGGTTATTGCTTAGCCTAGAAAAGCATCTTGTAAAGGTTGTTGTTTAGCCTAGAAAAACAACAATATAAAGGTTATTGCTTAGCCTATTGAAAAGCATAGATAGTGGAAATCCGGTAAGGTGATTAGATCACAAGCCTGTAGTGGATGTAGCCATTGAGGCCGAACCACTATAAATCGTTGTGAAGTGGTGTTTGCTTGTGGTGATTGTTTTATGAGCTTTCGCATTTTGTTTGTTTATCATCACTTGTGACTAATTTATTTTTAAGAAGTTAAATTTTGTCATAATTGGTCACATATTGTAGCTCACCCTATTCACCCCCACCTCTAGGGTTAGGATTCCAGGACTTTCAGAGAGAAGCCCAACTGCAGCGCAAAACGTGAGGGGACATATGACTGAATATTAACAAAAAGATGTCTTCGGTACACCATCGTACCAACACATACGTTATAAAGTCATCCCTTTTCTGCATTGGTCAAGCAGTAATGTCTTCCCGACCCCTCCCTGGTGGAATCACGGGAGGCTCCAAAATCAAAAGCCTTCTTCCGCAAGCCTGGAGAAAGCATCACTGAAGATTGCCCGATCTCGATGTCCCTGAACCGTCGGATCTTCAAACGGGCAAACAAAAGAGATTCGGAAACGACTGTCCCTCTAGCCAACCGAATCGTGAAAGGTTCATCATCCTGCACAACTCCTAAGCGGTGGAAGCCGGGACAGTGGTACACATACCACGAATAGAAAATATGGGCTGAAAATACCCTATTCATAGGGAGCCCAAGCCGAACCAAGAAAGCAGCATCATGCAATTCGGTACACAGGTAGGAGTAAAGAGCTAGCACCAAAGCCAACTGCTATCCGAACGCCATCTAACAAGCCGGAAAATTACAATGCGGCTTGATGTGTGTTCCATCTTCTCCAGTGAAAACAGCCTCACCCAACCAATAAGTGAGGTAAACAGCGAGATCTCTTCGCAGTGCAATGTCAAGACAAATGGCATCTGTACTCCCGAAGAACTTCTTCAAGTCATCTCGCATAACGGAGATCTTCTTCGAACCTGGGTTCTTGGCCCTAGCATCTTGGGCCGTGCCATTAGAAGTCTCTCCACCGTCAAAGAAGTTGGAGCTACAGTTCTTCCAATTGCTACACCGGACTTTCGAGCCCTCCTTCTCCTTCAAAAAATCATAGAAGGCGACAAGCTGAAAGTACAGGAGCCTGAACTCCTCAAACTGCTCCTCAAGGACGCTGTCGATAGGCATAAACTCCTCATAGAGTTTGCCAAGGATAGGCAGCCCGGTGATGACGCTTAATTCCTTCAAGGTAAAACCAATCTCACCATTCGTTACAATGAAGGTGTTGGTTTGTGGAAGGAATGACTCTAGCATGGCCACAAAAGCCTCATCTTTCCAAAAGCGCGAACCGCGTCGAAGATCCCGACCTCCTTCAAAATGGCTCCACCAACCCGCAGGGTGTGATCCGTCCATGATTCCCAACTCGAATCAGCACTGAAACGACCACGAAATCGAAAAGGCTTCACCCAACTGCTGTCGTCACCCTGAAAAATGCCAAGGCCAACCAGTCTCAAATTGACATACGGATGGTCAGAACCCTGGTAGCCACTGGAGGGCATCAACATGTCCATACGGACAGGCGACTTCTCCGCATATCCGGAAGGGATGCCAACTAAAACCCCGGTCTTTATCACATTGATCCTCTTCACCCAGCTTGGAGGATCCTCCCTCCTGGGACACGTAGGAGAAAAACTCATGATCGATACAGTCCGATCAAAAGTCGACCAGGTAGAAATAGTTCTCTCCTCACCATCAGCTATGTAAGAGGACTGAAAACACCTTCTTTGGTACGTCAATTCGTCAGGGACTGCATCGCCAAAGAAAAAGGTAGGCTTGGGCACAACGCTCTAATCGTCCATGACCCAAGGACGGTTCTTTACCACAATCCTGTAGAACTCCTCATCCTTGAGAGCGATTAATTGCTGTCTCATCTCATCGCGATTGAGGGAGTCACACTCTTCCAAGTTTCTCTCCATAAACTGGACCTTCTCCTAGGCCAACTGTACAGCCACATTAGGAGACCTGGTAGATCGACGAGGTGCATCAGTAGGAGGCTTTTTGCCCTTGTTCATTTTGGAGGAACTACCTGCAAAGGATGGAAAAGGAAAAAATCAATCATCAAAGTGACAAAATTTTCCTAAAAGATTCCTAGCGAAATTTTGGCATGGTTCCGGGACAATTCCGAAGAAAAGGGAAACATCCCGACAAAGACAGGAAGCTTGAAGAAGAGCTCAACATCGCTGCGAACTCAATGAAGCCTCATCAAAGAAGGTTTGAACTCAAACATCGCCGCGAGATCGAACCAATCTCATCAAATCTTCACAAAGCTTGAAGAAGGACTCAACATTGTTGCAAGCTCCAAACTTCGAAACTTGCAAAGTTCCTCAAAATCCAGCAAGATCAGGAAAGGGCTTAACATTGCCGCGAGCTCCAAATCCCGAAACTTGCAAAAGATTTCTAGGTATGCATCATCATGCTCCCAATCAATTTACTAAAAAGCATGCATTCAAAAATTATAATGCAAAGTTTGACCAATTCCAACCCAACTTGGTCAAAACCAATCAAACTTTGTCAAAGTCAAAATTCATGTTGACTTGACCTAGAAATTCTAGCCTTTTATCTTGATGCATCAAAAAGAAAAAGAGAGAGAAAGAAATATGCATGAACATCTTGGAATGTATAAACCTCATCATCATGGTGCATAAACTTCATTATCATTGTGAGAAAAAAAAAGAGAAAAAAAAGAGAGAAGTTTCAAAAAAAAAATTTCTAGGTAGCAGGCCGTGGCCCACTGCCACTTGGCAGTACGGCCAGATCCGTATGGGCCTGTCCGTACAACCAATAAAAAAGAAGAAAAAAACAACGTGCAAAAAAAAAGAAGAAAGAAAAAAAAACGTCCAAAAAAGAGGGGCAGCACGTAAAAAAAAAGAGGAAAAAAAAGGAAGAAGCCTCATGAGTTTCCAAAAAACTAAACCATCCCACCTCATGAACCAAATTAAGCCAAAGTCTTGAAATTGACAACCCACAAAAACCACACCCTGGTCCCCTAACTTGCCACATAAAGCTTGTTAGGTCACAAGGCCAAAACTAAAAAATCCCTGACCCCCTTGGCTCGCCACATACAGCTTGTTAGGTCACAAGGTCAAAACCAAATCTGGCCCCCCAACTTGCCACATACAGCTTGTTGGGTCACAAGGTCAAAATCCAAAAACCAAACCCCGACCCCCTAACCTGCCACATACAGCTTGTTAGGTCACAAGGTTAAAAAACCAAAAAATCCTTCTTGATCGCCTGATGCGCCACATAAAGCCCTTAGGTTCACAAGATCAAAAGGAAAACCCAAAATCCAAAACCCAAATCCAACTCCCTCATGTCATTTTCAAAACTTTGCCTTGAGATGGTACGTGATCCCTCTCACTACCATAAAATCCCCTTGGAAACTCAAAAGGCTTTAAAAAAAAAAAGCTTAAAGACTCTTGGTCAAGTCAAAAGCTCTCCTTCAAGTTTCTCTTCGAGGCATATCGACTCCAAAAGCTACTCGTCGCTGTACCTCGAGGGGGCAATTGTTGACACTAAAAAATGTCACTTTGTCTCTTCAACATCAAGAAGCCACATGAAGCCGCATCCTACTACAAACAGGCAATGCCGTTTCAAGCATCAGATCTCGTCAGAATCACTTGTAAACTGATAGATCCTTCAAGAAGCCGAAAGAGGAGTTCACATGAAGTTTCGGGCCATTCCGACATCATTTGGCCTAACTTCACTCCTCCGGCAACCAAACAGGCGCTCCTGGCGGCGGCGGCATTGAAGACATCAAAACTTCGATCGATCAGAGCCTACGGATGGTCTCAAAATACCTCCAAAAGGCTCCACGTCAAATTTCAGGTCATTCTGACAATGTTTAACCCGAGTTCGACGCTCTGAAAGAAAATCAAGCCCCTTGGCGGCGAAAACCACTGGGGCCATTACTCATCAAATAGAGCACATGGGCGGCTTCAACGTGCTTCAAAAGGGCTGCACGTCAAATTTCAGGTCATTCCGACAACATTTGACCCGACTTTGACGCACCGAAAGAAAATCAAGGCTATTGGCGGCGGGGCACCCCGGAACCATGACGTCCAAATCGGAGCTAATGGATCATCTCAAAATGACTCCAATAGGCTCCATGTCAAATTTCAGGTCAATCGGACATCGGTTGACCGCACATCAAAGCGTGACATCTTCCTCAAGTAAAAGCCCATGGTTGGTCCTATCAACTGCTCGGGAAGCTCCACGTCAAATTTCAGGTCATTCCGACATCGTTTGACCTAGTTTTAACTCTTGACAAAAAACGGCAACACTGCGTGGCAAAGTCTTCGGCTTTTCCAAAAAATAGGAAACTTTGCGCTCCAATTTGCATAGGTTTTCATCAGGCTTCTTCAGGAGAATCGTGCCAAAAAATGAGGAAAAATGTCAAGAAAATTACAGGAGAAAAAATAAGCAAAAAAGCTCGAAAAACGACCAACAAAACGACGACCAAAGAGGAAAATCCCCCCATGTTCGCCGGCGACCCTGGAAATCCGGGTCGCCGGATTTCTGCCGCAGGGCCCCTTTTTCCGATTCTTTTCACGGTTCGGGAGTTCTTGCCCCTGTGATTTGTTGAAAATCTGATTTTCGATGCTCGAAAACAACTGATCTTCGACAACATCATGGATCCGCAGTCAAAAGCATGGAATCATCATCAATTGCTCCAAGATCTCCAACCGGCCGACCAAGAAAGTACACTTTCTATCCGACCGATCGAGAAATCGACAAGACAGATGTCACCGGCCCGCTGGTATCAACCAATGTTTGAATTTGCATGATCATCCGACATCGATCAACATGAAGATCCATTGTCGATCATCGCAAGAAGAATTCCAAAAGATACGGCACGGCCCGCGACTCTTCAAATCCCCGGTGACCACTTAATGCTGTTAATTGACCCAACTAAATGCGGTCATTAACTCATTATTTTGGACAGCCCAATCAGAAGCAAGGAAATGGGAGTTACAAGTCCAAGTCATCATGGCATTAAAGCCATGAAACTCCTGTCATCATGGAGATTAAAGGCCATTAAATGCCCGTTATCTCCACCAACCAATCAGAAGCCAAGAAAAAGGAGTTACAAAATAAAGGAATTAAAAGTTGTAACTCCTCCCATTATGTGGTTTTAATAAATTAAAGCCCATAAAGTCACCTAAAGGCTACCAAATGCCTATAAAAAGGAGGTGATTCCAAGAAGAAAAGACAGACACATACACACGGAGAATCCAGAAGCCCCGCTACTCTGAAGAAATTCTGCTACAACAAACACCCAAAAGGTGATCAAAGTCCCTTGTGCCCCCCTCTTCTCCTACTCAACATGGCCAAGACATGGCTCTTTAGCCCGCCTCTTCATTTTTTATTGGGTATAAGACCTTCCCTTGGTCCTTATCCTCTAAGAAACTGAAGTTCAAGCCAAGCCAAAGAATCAAAGCATCAAGCGTTCTCATCTGAATGACGATGGTGGAGTCCATACATGACTTGCGACGGTCAATCTGAACTGGTCCCCACAATCTCCTGAGAAGTTAGATTCCCTTTCTTACTTTTCTATTGTACTTTGTATTTTCTTTAAGAGACAATTTTTTTTTTTCACATTTCTTGTCTTTCTTTATTGATGAGATTTGTAAATCGCCTTTAACAGCAAAATCGCCTTTCACGGCAAACAAAATGAAACCGCCTCTAACGGCATTAAAAAAAAAATTGTCTCTTTTCTTAAATATATGTGCAATTTGGAAAGTTAGAAAAAAGGATTGATTTCCTTTCTACTTACGAAGGTGGATCTCCGGATCACCAATTCTAAATTCCAAGTAGAATAGAAAATCCAGCATACTCGTACAAAATGTAGATGCCCTTTTTTTCTCCCCCTCTCTTCCCTTCATTCGATTTCCTCTCGGCGACCCTGGAAACGGATGGGAGAGGAGAGAAGAGGAGAGAAAAAATGGGGTCCATCACAGCTACTGATGCACCTCGTCGGTCTACCAGGTCTCCTAATGTGGCCATACAACAGGCCTGGGAGAAGGTCCAGTTTGTGGAGAAGAACTTGGAAGAGTGTGACTCCCTTAACCGTGATGAGATGAGAGGAGGAGACCGTTAGTGAATGTATGATTCTTCCTTTTACTCTTTCCGTTTCTTTTCGCTGAGATTTCTTGTTTTTTATTTGCCTTTTCTCCCTTTTTCAGTGGAAGATGAGGACTTGATGATGCCTGAGGTTCCAGCCGATGAGGCAGTGATGGATCCGGCTGCTGCATCCGAAGAAGAACCGAGGGACTCTGGAGTGATTCCAGAATCTTCACCTGGTATGACTTCTATGTATTTTCTTTTTTTTGTCTGTGCTGTCATTTGCTAACAGGTTGCTTGTTTTCTTGTCAGCTAGCTTGCCACAGGATTCTGACGATTTTGAGTCATCCATGGATGCGGCCTTTGACGACAATGCAGATGAACTCATGGAGGCAGAAAGTATTCTGCCAATCGTCGAAGAAGGTATTTGTAGTAATAATCCTGATGATAATGACAATCTTTAACAAGATCATATTCATACCTCTTTTTTTTATTTTTCTGGCAGATTTTGAGGTAGCAGAAGAAGTTCCTCCGTCTTTCTCAGTGCCAAAATAGGGGATGCCTGTAGTTGAACCAGAACTAGGGACTTCTTCTTCCAGTTTTAACGCAGCAAAGATGAAATCGTCTGAGAATATTCCTTCGCCAGTGTCTCCGGTTAGAAAGAGCTTAATGATTACTCCTTCAGTAGGGCATGACACGGGCAGTCGACCAATGGAGAGGGGCGAGCCTTCCTCCGGGCCATCTCTTGAGTATGAGGAGAAAGTGCTGAAGAGCGTTTTGAGCTCATTGATCGAAACTCTTTCTTCTGGCCATTTGGAAGCTGGCTTTGGCATGGTTAAGCACGTACAGGACATCCTTGTTGATAGCGAAGAGGTCGGCCTGGACATTGCAAATGCGAAGGCTTTCGTTGATGAAGTCATAGCTTTAGGGAGCAAGTGGAATGAAACCAAGAGCTTCCCAAGTGGTGACTTCTTCAATGAGATGTTTTTTAAGCCTTCTGGTGAGGTCAAGTCTGAGCTGGACGAGATCTCGTGGACTCAAAAGCAATTCTTTCTGGAGAGGAACGTTACCGAGCTGGCTATCATCGGGCTGACAGAGGATCTGTGCCGTATTGATAGGGAGGTTGTTAAGACCAGGCAGCGTCTTGAGCTATTGGAGGAACAAGCTGCCGCGAAATGGAATGCCATTGTGAAAGCTCGTGCCAGAGATGGGTCTCTGATTCTCCAAGTCGAGGAGGTTGAGAGCAATCTCCGGGGGAAGACTCAAGAGTACGAGCAATGGCAGATTCTTTGGGAAGAGCTTCCCCGTGCTGCAGACGGATAGAGGCGTTCTGGCGCATTCTATGGGAAGATCTTGGAGAAGCGCGGCTTGGAAGCTTTAGAGGCTAAGGCCAAGAGTCTGCTTGAGGAGTTGAGTCTTTGGTTGAAGACCATGTGAGACTAAGCTCCTGACTTTGTAACAAACTTTTTTTCTTCTTTCTTTTGTTTTCTTTGGTACCCGTGTATACACACTCATATTTTTTGGTACTTTTCTTTTGTAGTGCTTGTACACATTTTTTTAGCACTTCTCTTTTTTGTATTCTCTCTTTCACTCAAATTCTTTTGTGATAAATTCAAGCAATAGTTAAACGGGAATGTTTGTTTGGAAATTTAATCAAAAGTTTGTCATTTTATGAAAAAACCTTTTATCAAATGGTTGTTTTGGCGTGAAAATCGAATTTTGAGATGGCATGAAAGCCAAAATTTGGGTCGGCATGGGAGCTGGAGTTTTGAGGCGTAAAAGCCAAAATTTGGGATGGCATGGAAGCCGAATTTTGTTTGTGGCATGGGAGCCAAATTTTTTTTGTAATGGCATGAAAGTCGATTTTTGAAATGGCATGAGAGCTAGGTTTTGTGGCGTAGGAGCCGAAGTTTTTTTTTGAAATGGCGTGAAAGCCAAAACTTGGGATGGCATGGAAGCCGGTTTTGTTTGTGGCATGGGAGCCAAAATTTGTTTGTGGCATTGATAGCCGAAATTTTTTTTTTGTTGGCATAGAAGCCGAAAATTTTTTGTTTTGTTTTTGTATGGAAGCCGAAATTTGTTTTTTTGGCATGGAAGCCGAAATTTTGTGGTGTTTATGGCCGATTTTTTTGTGGCGTTTATAGCCAATTTTTGTGGCATTTATAGCCGATTTTTTTTTAAACCAAGTTTTGCTTTGTTGGCGTGAAAGCCAAGTTTTGTGGCATTTATAGCCCATTTCTGGCATGAGAGCCGGGTTTTTGGCATTTATAGCCGTTTTTTGGCGTGAGAGCCGGGTTTTTGGCATTTATAGCCGATTTTGTGGCATTATAGCCGATTTTTTGTTTTAAAAAATGCAAGTATCGACTAAAAGTCGCTTCCCTGCTGAATGGTCTTGCAAGTATCGATGGAATGTCACCTCCTTGCTCGTTCGGTTGCGAGTATCGATGGAATGTCGCCTCCTCGCAATTTGGGCGCAAGTATCGACTAAGTGTCGCTTCCTTGCTTTTTTTCTCAAAATTTTTGGTTTTGTGGGTATCGATGGAATGTCCCTTCCCCACGATTTTTGAAATTTGAGGTTTATTTTTTGAACCTCGATTTTTTGTTTGAATTTTGGGTTTGTGGATATCAACTGGAATGTTCCGTCTCCACGATTTTTTTTTGAAATTTTGCAAGTATCGACAAAGTGTCGCTTCCTTGCGATTGGAAGTATCGAATGGGGTTTGCATCCTTCCGATTTTTTGGGTTTTGCGAGTATCGACTGAGCGTCGCTTCCCCGCGGTTTCTAAAAAACCTTTTTTTTTGTTTAAAGACACGAGGGTCGTAAATTTTGACTTAAAACCGTTTTTGGTTGTAAAAGTTAGGGTGGACTAGGGTGGAAATTCCTGAGTCCTGATTTTGTTTCAAACCATGAATTTTGGGTTCAAGGATCGAAAAATTTGGTCAAGTCCGGGGACAGGCTCCTAAACTTGGATATTTGGATTTTTTTAACTTTGAAACTATGAAAGTGAGCATTGTTTTGAATTTTTAGAGATCTCAACATAAGGATGAAAATTTTAAAAGAGGCGGGTTTTGAGGAGCGTGTACCTGAGAATAGGCTTTGGCTGCGCAGGCACTGCTCTGACCCGATGGCTTAAGTCCTCAAGGGTAGTATCGCTTCAGGAACTTGTCGTTGATAGGCAGTATACATATCTCGCCCACCATGTTTAGAAGTGTGTATGCACCGTTGGAGAAGACTTTGTCGATGACGAAGAGCCCCTCCCATTTTGGCTCGAGCTTGCCTTTGGATTTGTGAGAAAAAAACATTGGCCTTTTCACTGCAAGAACCAAGTCGCCCTTTTTGTAGGCGCGTTGCCGGAACCTTTTGTCGAAAGATCATGCCATGCATGCTTGGTACAACTCAATGCTTTGTAAGGCTTCAAGCCGTCTTTCGTCAAGATTGTCCAGTTCTTGGAGTCTCAATTTGACATTGCTTTCTTGCGTCATGTCATTTTGTAAAGATACCCTTAAGGAAGGAATTTGTACTTCCAAAGGGACAATAGCTTCGCATCCATAGACCAAAGAGAATGGTGTGCTATGGGTTGGCCCTCGAACGGTGGTTCGATAAGCCCACAAAGCTTCTGGTAGTTTGTCTCCCCAGTATCTTTTGTGACTAGAGACCGTTTTTTTGAGAATTTTGCAGAGTGTCTTGTTGAAGGCTTTTGCTAGTCCGTTTGCTGTCGGATTGTACGGAGTAGAAGGACAACTCTGGATTTTGTATTTGTCGCAAAACCTGTAGAATCGGTGATCTCGGAATTGAGGTCCGTTATCATGGATGAATCTTTTAGGTATGCTGAAGCGACAAATAATGTTGATGCGCAAGAATTGAAGGACTGATGAGGTCTTCATTTTACTGAGCGCATATGCTTCTGACCACTTAGAGAAATAATCTGTAGCGGCAAAGATGAAGCAATGACCTTTACTTGAAGGGGGAGAGATAGGACCTATGATGTCCATACGCTAGGCTTCGAAAGGCCATGAGATCGCTGTAGGATGTAGCCATTCTGGAGGCATATGGACATAGTCTCCATGAACTTGGCATTGGCGGCAGTGTTTAGCAAATTGCATGGCGTTAGCTACCATGGTAGGCCAATAATATCCTAACCTTTTTACCTGATCGTAGAGCTTGGGACCAGCCTGATGAGCTCCACAAAGACCAGCATGAACTTCTTTGAGTGTTTCCTCGGTCTCTTGTTGTGACAAGCAGCGTAGAAGTACTTCGTCGAAGGATTTTCTATAAAGCATTTTTGAAGGTATATCCAAATGAAAGTTTGGGGCTTGTCTTTGAATGCTTACCCGTTCTTTTAGATCTTCAGGGAGGATTCCAAATATTGTGAAATCAATGAACGGATTTCTCCAGTCACCAATCGGAGGTTTGAGGATGGAGATCCGACTTCCGGCCAATTGGTGGCATTCAGCAATTGCTTGGTGTGTGTTAAGAGGAGGGAGAATCCTTCTTAGAGACACTGTAATTTGCATGTTTTCCCCTTCTTGGATTGTCGTGGATGTGGCAAGTCCGGCCAGGGCATCTGCACGGAAGTTCTCACCTCTGAGGATGTAGGTGATGTGACAGATGTCAAACCTTTGGCGAAGTGATTATGCCTTGTTGTAGTAAGGCAACAGATCAGGCTTCTTGACTTCAAATTTCTGATTCATCTGGTTGACGATCAGTTGAGAGTCTCCAAAGACTTCCAGCATGGTGATGCCGGATTCGAGGGCCAGTTCCAGTCCCACGATGAGAGCTTGGTATTCAGCTGCATTGTTTGAGCATGGTTCCAGTAGCGAGAAAGCATGTGGAATCATGTATTTGTCGGGGCTAACAAAGAGGATGCCAACTCCCGAGATCAGCTTTCTTTCTTAATTTGTCATGGTTGCACCGTCGAAGTACATGTCCCAGGAGGCATTTGGTGAGAAAGTCTCCACGTTGTAGACAGGTTCGTCTGGGAGATCATCTCCGAGTGGGGAATCTTTAGGCAAAGAATGCTCTGCAAGAAAGTCTGCTAGAGCTTGGCCTTTGATTGCCTTTTGTGGTACATACCTGATATCAAATTGTGATAGGAGGATGGACCATTTTTCCAGTCGGGCATTGATAAAACCTGCTTTTGTGACAAGTACCTTTAATAGGTTGATCCTTGAAATCAGGTAGACTGTGTTGGACAACAGATAGTGACGCAACTTTTGTACAGCGAACAGCGAACATCACTGTAAGGCATTCTTTCTCGACTGGAGAGTAGCGATGCTCCACACCTACCAGCATACGGCTGAGGTAGTATAGAGCAGCATCTTTTCCTTCGTCATTCTCTTGTGCGAGCAGGGCGCCCAAGGAATGGTCGAGATCTTTTGTGTACAAGATGAATGGTTTTCCAATGGTAGGGGCAGCCAGCACTGGAGGTTTAGTTAGGTATGACTTGATATCTTGAAATGCTGCTTCACATTCAGCATCCCAAACAAAGTTCACACCTTTCTTCATTAGGCGGGAAAAAGGACGACACTTCCCTGACAGATTGGAGATGAATCGTCGGATGTATGCCAACCTCCCTTGAAGACCTTTTAGTTGTCTCAAGGTTCTTGGAGAAGGCATTTCTAGGATAGCCTTGACTTTGATGGGGTCAAGTTCTATTTCGCCTTTCCGAACTATGAATCTGAGAAACTTGCCCGATGAGACACTGAAGAAGCATTTCAGGGGATTCATTCACAGTTTGTGTTTGTGAAGTCGGAGGAAGACTTCTCGAAGATCTTTGAGATGGTCTTCTTTTCTTTTGCTTTTGACGACGAGGTCATCAACATAACATTCGACCGTCTTGTGCTGCATATCCTGGAATATCTTCATCATGGCCCTCTGATATGTGGCACCGGCATTTTTCAGACCAAATGGCATGAGAGTGTAGCAATACACGCCAAATGGGGTCCAAAATGATGTGTGTTTTTCGTCTTCAGGATGCATCTTTATCTGATTGTAGCCAGATAATCCATCCATGAATGTCATTCTCTCAAACCCACAGGTGTTGTCAATCATCACCTTCGGTACGGGGAGCGGAAATTCATCTTTGGGACAAGCGCCATTTAGGTCTCTATAATCAATACAAACCCTGGTCTGCCCATTTTTCTTTGTCATAGGTACCAACCATTCAGATGTTGTTCCTCACGAATGAAGCCGATGCTTTTGAGTTTTTGAACTTCTTGTTCAATTTGTCCATCACGTCTTGACGGAATCTTCTTTCGCCTTGTTTAACAGGCTTGATATCTTTTTGGAGATTGAGTTTGTGGACTGCTATTTTGGGGTCTAAGCCAGGCATTTCAGCATAAGACAATGCAAAACAATTAACGAACTCACGAAGAAAAGAGATATACTCGAGTAACTTATCATCATTTATATTCTTGCTTATGAATACAGGACGTGGGTTATCTGGTGTTCCCAAGTCAATCTTTTGAACAGGGTCTTCTGTTGGAAGGTTCGAAGTTGTTCCTCCACAATATTTTCGGAGGCTTCCAACTCAACGAAACCTTCTGGAGTTTCAAGGGCATTTTCAGACCAAGGCTTTGTTTCTGGCCGTGGGTCTTCAGGATCGGTGATCTTCTCAAGGCTTGCTGTCACGCCCCCAAACCGGAACCTCGGGGGCGGGAATGGGATTTAAGCATCAATTATATTTTTACTTCTCCCAGGATCCGCGTGTGTGAAGACAACACATTCTGAATATTTTGCGGAAGCTTTCGTGGCGTTGCGACCCGGAGTCCGTGGCCATCGGATTCCGCATCGCACTCAACCTTTAACATATAGCTTTTATATCAAGGATTATATCAGACTGGAGTAAATCATCTCAACAAAATACAGAGCTGACAGTAACAGGATATTACATTCCCAAATATGTTCAAGTTACAATTATCAATGTACATTAATTAAGAATCCCAAGAAAAAGGCTAATAGAAGCCATACAACAAAAGCTATTAACCACTACCCCGTATATGACGTAGCTCCGATGTCAAGCCCAATGTCTACATGACATAGCCGACAAAACAACCTGCAAAACATGGCTCTACAGCCAACTCAAGCACTCATCTCGTGACGAAGAAATCTGAACCTGAGTACCAAAAGTAGTGGGTCAGACACGACGGTCTGGCAGGTGGATGAAAAGATAACCAATATACTGAAGAGTAAAACATAAGATAAATAATGCTGTCCGATCAAATGCTGCATATAGTTAAACGGGTGTGAAATCGTGGATCTCGGGCAAAACATGTATTCGTTTCAAGCATGGGTAAAACATGAATATCTAATAAAACATGTGTTCATTTACATCATCTATAATCATAGATATTTGACAATCGGGTGTTCATCTAAAACATGTATAAATATAGTGGTTTGACAAAACAAACGTTCATTTGAGACTTAGGTAGAAACATAAGTATACAGTAAACCAGGTATTCATAGCAGTCTGGCCAAACCAATGTCCATTTGAAACATATGTGAAAATACAGATATTTAACAAACCGGGTGTTCATTTAAAACCGGTGTAACCAAAGCAATCTGTCAAAACTAGTGTTCATTTAAACATATTTCAAGGCATGGATATTAAATAACTCGGGTAATCATTTAAAACAGGTATAAACATAGAAACCTGACAAAACACGTGTCAATTAAAACATATTTCAAAGCATGGATATTTCACAATTCGGGTATTCATTTAAAACGTGGGTAAACCTAGGGATCTAACAAACCAAATGTCATTTAAAACAAAGCACGGATATTTAACAATTCGGGAATTCCTTTTAAAACATGTGTAAAAGCATGGGTATTCACCCAACCGGCATTCATTTAAAACATGTACGTGTACAAAGAACAGAAAATAATATAATAATAATTGAATTTACATTGGAGAATATGAACACTTGTTTAAATAACAACTTTCATAAAGGAAACAAATCATTTATCGGAAAGCAAGTAAACAATATAAAACATGTCGGGTATCCAAGGAATCGGGAACTGGCAAGATGGCAACCACACGAAGCTAAGTCCTCTATCACTAAAGCGATAGAGCAATAACTAGGCCCTGATCTCAGTCACTCGAGGTGAGGAGAAACAGGGGATCTCATATAAATACATATACATATACTAGGCACTGATCTCAGTCACTCGAGGTGAGGAGAAACAGTGGATCTCATGAATGCATATACATATACTATACATGACCACGGTAGCGAGCCGGGCATCGGGGACCACAGTAGCAATCTGCAGTATCGGGACAAGACCACGGTAATAACCGGATAGCGGGATCCAAACTGCAGCTGGCGGGACAAGAGGGGGATCTCCAAGTCGGTGGATCAGACCAACAGGGTTATCCAAGCTTAGTGGTGCCGACTCATAGGTCAAATACAATCGAGACATATACAAGTAAACCAAGTACCAATACATAATCAAACGGGCAAGACGGGGGTGCTCAAGGGCACACTGACATATCATGTGGTGCAATGCACTTCGGGACAAATAACTGTTACTAGAGTAACTTCAATGCTTTCGGGAAAACAAGTCATATAATGCAAATCTCGGGAAATGAGGTGAAACAATGAACTATAACAATTCCGGGAAAAAAATATTGACTTCAAGATCTATTTAAGTGAATAGGGGTCCCGTATGTCAATTATAGTCATCAATTGGTACTCCTTGAGTTTGAAGACATTCCGGGCTCCTTATGCACTTTTACGATTTTGAAAACTTTAAATGAGCTTATGGATAGTACTAGATACTATGATAGAAAAATCAAGACTATAAACGGTCCATCCTAAGTATGATGTCAACCCGGAACCATCGAGCAACCTACTCAGCCACTGAAAGGAATAGAATTCGCGATACCCAAGGAAATAGACTTTGCATTTAGGTATGAAGAGATATTGTGTCGTTCCATCCCGTTCAAGATTGAATAGATTGAACTTCGATGCATCCGAACCAACCGTGAAGAGCATCGGCTCAAGACGCTCTCACATATGGTCAAGTGAGTCCAAGGAGGGTAGCCAAGGTCCATAAAGAAAAATAAATATCAAAACCCACTGGACTCAAACTGAACCAACCGTGAAGAGCATCGGCTCAAGACGCTCGAAATTCTGTCCCAGTGCATTAAAACAGTTCAACGTTATCCCGACGTGGCCTATGCACGGCAGACCGCATCGCTCGAGCGAGTCGAAGAGTTCGCTCGAGCGAACTCATCAGTCGAGCGGTTATTTAGATGCGTTCGAGCGACCAAGCTACTGGAAATGCCCGAATCCTTTCCTGGACAGGTCGCTCGAGCGAAGTGTCATGGTCGCTCGAGCGAACGGTCCAGAAATGGATTCCGGACCAGTTCAGCTGTCCTCTTCCTCTTCCTTCCCCTTCCAACACTTAAACAATCACATAGAACTATGAACAAGAAGACTAAAATACATGTTTCCAAGACAATAATATGAACTAAAGAGCTCCTCATTTCAAGTTCCTCCCTTTCCATTCTTTCCATTCACAACAAAGCTCAAGGTGGAGAAAACTCACTCATGTGAAATCATTTGAAACCTTGACAATATGATGCATACATTTTCCAAGCATGAACAAGAGGGAAATAAACTCATCAATAAGTACATTTCGAAATCAATATTAATCATAGTAAAGACAACTACTAAAATCACCAAAACCCTTAATGAAACAAGATTTTTCTCACAAAACATGTTAATAATAAAAATGATCCAATCATCCACTTGCCTTGGGTTCCAATCTAGCAAATCAAGCTCCTAATCACCTCTCAAGCTCAAGATCCACAATCTCTACAAAAACCCCCAAAACAAACCCTAAAATGGGTTAAACAAGGAATGAAAATGAATGAACCAACAATAATGCAAATGTAGCTTCTCAAGGTCTAGGAGACAACAAATCTAGAAGATGGGACGAATCACTTACTTGGATGACCTTCAAATGAGAAGAACAAGCTCAAGGAAGGTCTCAATATGGGAAGATTTCTCCAAGAATGGTATCAATAGGGAGCCATGGTGAAGAGGAAGAAGAAGATGGTCTCCATTTCTTGATTGATGAACTATTGGTGTGGCTTGGAGATGGAGAAGCAAGAAGAAGAAGAGAAACACAAGGGAAAACCCTAGGTTCAGCTGGCAGTGCTGGAAAAATGGAGAATGGGATGCAATGAAGGAGGTGGGTTCTCTTTTGTTAACAAGGAGGTTTGGGTCCCATAACTTAAGGGACTAGTTTGACTGAAATCATCTAATTCGGGACCTCGGATGGATTCGACGAAGAAGGAAGAAATGATCGTCGAAATATCTAGTTTCCAAAAAGTATATGTTTCGCGGGTTTCGGGAATATCGAGTTTTGGGTACAAATTTGGTGTGAAAAGACTGTTTTGCCCTCCGGGCTGGAAAAACTGATTTTTGGATCTTCGAATGGGTACGGAGTGAACACGAAAGTTGTAGAGAATAACAAAATAAGTCAAATGAGGCTAAAACAAGAATTATCAAGAATTTCGAATAATCTCCCAATCACGCGCAAAGTCACTACAAGAACCCCCGAAGGGTCCCACTAATCACAAAGGCCCTCAAAATTCCCCAAAACTAGAGAAAAACCATTCTAGCTCACAAACTCAACCCAACAAATACTAATCCCACTAAAAGAAACTAATCCACAAATAAAACAACACTAATCCAAGGGATTAGGGGTCGGGTTCTCACACTTGCTATAATGTGATCCCAATCGCCTATTAAAATTGGGTCGAAGTAAGATACTTCTTTTGGAGACGACGGTTCTTCTGGGTCAGAATATCACATGTCTTTATCACCGGACAATTCCCTTTCATCATCAAACAGATCATACCGATCTGTAGAGCTTCCTGGGTCCTTGACGGGTGACTCTTCAAAGAGATATCCAGGGAGATCGATGTCTTCAAGGACATGAGATGTTGAGGCTTGGTCGGCAAATCGACTCCTCAGCATTTGTGTCAACTGTCTCATGGGAGCGTCGGGATCATACCCCAACCCATGTGAAGATTTTTGTACATGACCGTAGAGTCTCCAATCTTCCAGTTGACCTTTGGTTAAGGCGGGCTCTAATGGTGTGAGAATACCGCGACCTTGTCCCAGATTGACTGGGTTTTGAGTGTCATAACCCATTTTCTTCATAATAGCTTGTGCCATAGGAATATATAGAAATAGTTACGGCATACTTTCGTTTTGGAAAGGTTCAAGCAAGGAGCTTGACGAAGAAGGTTCTGATCTGTGAAAGAAGATTGGCTTCTCTTCTGCTGAGGTTGCCGGAACAACGAAGGAAGCAGACGTAGGATCTTCTACGTCAGCAGGCATCTCTATTGGAGGTAGAGCAGGCTGAACTTGTTGAGTGTCAGCTTGGCTTGACGATATGTGGTCTTCTGGCTCTGACTCTGAATCCGTGTCTTGCATGATAGACACGAAGGAGACGACAAACTTGCCCCCAGACTTTTGTTTTGTCTTCTTTGCTCTGGTTGTTATGACCAAGGGCTTTGAAGATTTTAGAGAGACAACGAAGGGAGATGGATCTCTCTCTTCAAATCTACAGGAAGGTTTGTTTTGTTCCGATGATCGTTGAGGAGACTTGCGTTTATCTTTCTGGAGATTTTCGGCGAAGGGCGCTGTTTCTTCCTCCTTTTCTTCTTTTTCATCTTTGTACATTTGAGCATCTGCAAAATGGACTTCTTTGCTTTTGAATGGCTTTTTGTCTACAAACACTCGATGTATCGAGCCGTCGTTGCCAACGAACTTGATGCATTGATGTAGAGTTGAAGGGACTACACCATTCTCGTATATCTAGGGGCGTCCAAGAAAGATGTTTAGTTAACAGGATCTTCTTAAACAGGCTCTCGGTCCCCTTCATCATCGGACCAGGATCCTTGTTGCTGATACGGGTTATACCAGATTACTGGCATAAGGTGAGATTCGGGAACCCATTCTTCATTGGAGAGATATTCTCCTATTTCAAGGATTCCTCCCACTCGTCGGTGTCACTGGCGGTGTCACTGGACTTGTATCCATCCATGGAGAATCCAATTACTGAATTACAAGAGTATGATGCCCCCTGCATAGTTTCATTTTTGAATTAAGGTAGCATGAAATCACCAAGGGTGAATTTTCTTTCCACCTTTGAAGCCTTGAGTTCTTCCGTTGTCCCCAGCGAAGTAGTGGAAGAGGTCTCTGCCTTTTCAAGGACTTCTTGCTTTGATTGAGCTTTCTCCTGCTGCTTGAGCTTGCGGAGTTGTCTTTTGGCTTACCTTCGCTGTTGAGCGGTAGGTTTTGTTTTGACCATCTCCCAATTTTCATCTTCTAGGAGATCGGGATGTACCCATATAGGTTGTCCGTCTAATGTTGGGTACGGAACCAACTCTTGGGACGTTTGGGTCATTTTTATCACCTTGAAGGAAGTGGTGGTCTTCTCCTTTGGTGATTTTGAAGTTTGTCAATACGACACCATGTTGACGGAGGCAGGCCCATAGTTTTTGTCAAAGGTAATGACTCTGTTTTTCCACATCTCATTGATCTTCTCTCTCACAACAAAGCATTGATTGAGAGGATGCGAGATCATCTGATGGTATGAACAATACCGGGGATCATTGGTTTTGCCAACATCTCCCGATCTTTTGGGCTCAGGTAAGGTGAGTTTACCATTTGTTAGGAGAGCCTCGAAGATTTCTTCAGCATCTTCATCAAACTGGTATTTTTTTCTCTTCTCGTTCTCTGAAGGCATAAGAGGGTTCAGGTTTCTTACCTGCAGCTTTGTTTTCGGCTTTCTTTGGTTGCTGAAGAGCTAACTTGGTTTGCACATTAAGAACCTCATTTTTCTTTGGCTTTGAGGACGTAATGGTAGCCGTCTCTTTCTTTGATGATTGCTGACTATTGAGGTCTTTGATCACCGTTTCAGCCTCCATAGCTGCTTTTAGGAGTTCTCCCTGGTTCTTTGATTTGTTGCCAATAATTATGAAGCGGAACCTTGCTCTCATGTTGTTACTGCAGATGTCGACGAGCGATGCTTGTGGGAGTACATCCGAGCATTTGTATGCCATCGCCTTCCACTTGTGAATGAAGTCGTAAGTTGACTCATTCTCTCCCTGTTTTAGGCTGCAGAGTTGTGCCATAGTGATAGGATGATCCTCACCTTTAAAGTGAGTCAGGAAGCGTGTCTCTGACATGGCCCAATTTTGGATGGAGTCCTCTGGCAAAGTGGAGTACCAATCGAAGGCTATACTTTTAGGGTACTTATAAAGAGACGGATCTTGAGGGCATCTTGATTTACAATAGCTCCCGTCAGGATCTTGAAGTGAATGACGTGTTGTCTGGCTGAACCTTTCCTCGTATATGTTTGGAGAGTAGGTTCCTTGAATTTTGTAAGGAACGGGATCGAGTCCATCCATAAGGGATATGGTGGCTTGATCCCATGTTCCTTCAGTGTATCCTCTTCTTTTGCTTTGGCAAGGATATCGTCAACGTCCTTTTTGGTAAGGGCGCGTGACTCACTGTTTTTTGCATTTTCCTCGTTATTTGGAGGAGATTGGTTGTTTTCTTGACGCTGAAAAGCGAGAAGAAGATTTTCCATTAGAGCCTCAATCCTCTGCTGACCTTGCTCCAATTGCTGGATGCGTGCGGTCGTTTCATCAGGAGGTGGATTACGAGGTTGCTCAGAGTTTGTAGCCAAGACGTTCATCCTCTGCGATTCGAATGAGGAGATCGTCCTGGTGACTGAGCTGGGGCTCATTCTTGAAGCGCTTGAGGAAGGGTTACTCCGTTGTCCTTGGCTTGAAGGAGTAGAAGATTCTTCCAGGTGTCTTCGTGTCCGGGAGACAGCTACGAGTCACTGGTCTTCGGACATGAATTTTAGTTGCTAGCTTCAGACATCTTCTGGTTTTACTAACCATATGGAAAGAGCAACTTAGTCGGGTCTTTCTTTTTCGACCCATTTTTGGGTGACTTGGAGGGCAGGATGCTGGGTCCTTTGCTTCTCTAGTCTCTTTTGTCGATACAACATGTGGTGACGTATGCGACGGGCAATTTGAGCTTCTGTCAGCTTTGGCAGGGCTTTAGCAATGAAGGATGTACTCCCTTGAGCGCAGCAGCCAAGCCTATCTTCTTTGACGCTGGGCATGGACAGGATTTGGACCCGGTCCTTCGATTGTCGTAGCGAAGCTTTGAATTTTGCGAGTTCCGCCCCCGTTGAGATAAAGGGTCGAACTGCAGGAGTGCAGGCCTTAGCAGATTCTTGTAGAGGCCTGGTGATGTATGATTTGATCTTTGGCTTGTAAGAGTAAGCCGACTCATGATGGGTTGCCTTCTTTGTCAGGCAAGAGGCTGGTTTCTCCTCCTTCATGTATGAAAGAGGATAGAACCGGTTTTCTTTGAGAGGGGCCAGGTATACTGGCTTTGCAGTTGCTTGTGACCTCCTTTGTTTTGGCGAAGGTCTTGCGGACCATGTCTTAGGGTAGACCGGGTTCTCTGCAAGTTAAGGCTTCGTGGGGTTGCCACGGGCTTCAGGCTTCTTTGCGTTCGCCCTTAGTGTCATGGTAGTGACACGTTGCGGGGCAATCTTCTGCTTTTTAGCAGGTGCAGTTTCTTCTGCGGGAAGTGGGAATGGTCCTAGTGACTCGAAGATGATGGTCCGGAGAGTAGAGGTCGACCCGATGTCCTGAGATTTTCCGAGGGAGGTGACGCTTCGGCAGCTAACAGGGCGCTTATGAGCACGCTTGTTCTGCTTCTCCTGGAGCATGAGTTGGTACATGTTCTCATCGAAAGTGATGGTTAAGGAAGCTGCCATTGTTAGTTTTTGGAAAACTTCTGAAGCAAGACTACGTCCATTAGTAATCACAAGAATATAGTGATCATAAATGGGAAAGAACTATGGTTTTGTCTTTTCAAATTGCTCAGGGGAAGATGGCCCAGTCCAAGCAAGGTGAAGAAGGCAAAAAGCCACAGAGGATACAATTGTTCTAAACGCAAGTACAGGAGGCTTAGAGCGAGCATTCCAGTGACTGCTAGCAGCAATTGTAGACCTTAATTCAAATTACTGAGAAGTGAGGCTCACTCAAGGTAAGATGATATAAGGTTGGAGATACAAATGTGTCGGTCACGAATACAGTAGACCTGGAAGGGCGTACTAGCACCACTAGGCACAAATGTTGCAAATTGCATCTTTGGAATAGACACGAGATGAGATTTTTTGAAAGGTCAAAATCGGATTCATAAAAGAGAGCAAATGGTGTTCCAATCCGAATGCAAGCTCCAAGCAATTTCCGTGAGCTTTTATCCAAAAGGGAAGGAACCAAGATTTCTTAAATGTAAACCCAAAGATGACGATTCTTTTTTGAAAGTTTTTTTTTAATTTTTTTTTTTTGAAAGAAACACAAAGGTTTTCAATTCGGTCTTATGTAACCTTAGTAGATAGATCAACCCCCATGTAAGGGTAGGATTACTTAATGAACCCGTTTGGAGGACCCTTGCGTCGAACAGTCTAGCTGTCTCCACACTCTGGACAAGGCTTTTCTTAGATCCACTTTAAAAAAATTTATTTTTTTATTCATTAAAGAGAACGAACGGTGTTCCAATCCGAATAAGGGCTCAAACATTTCAGCAGGCGCTAAATCCGAAAAGGAGGGGACCAAACTTTCTCAAATTTGATTCCAAAGAAAAGATTTTTTTTAAGGAGTTTTTTTTTTTAAAGATTTTTTGGAAATCCCCATCGGACTCATCAAAGAGAAAAGATGGCCCATTCCCCAAAAAGAATAATAGCTGCGAGCATTTCTATGAGCTATCAAGTTCAGAGAGGAAAGGATCAAAGTTTCTCAAAATTGAATCCAAAAAAACAAAGAAATAAGATATTTTTTTTTTTGAAATGAGAAAGAATAGAAATATGTTCAAAGGTAAAATTTTTCCAAGAATCTCATCTCATGTTTTTTTGGATGCAAGATCCAACATAGGCTGCCAACTAGAAAAGAGCCTAAGAATTCAAGCATCGCGTTCTCTAATGAACTGGTCCCACCGGGTATGCCAGCTTGATGGACCCGATTCTTTTTCTCTCCTCTCCTCTCCCATCCGTCCCCGGGGTCGCCGAGAGGAAATCGAATGGAGGGAGGAAAGGGGGAAAAAAGGGCATCTATATTTTTGTACAGGTATTCCAGATTTTCTATTCTGCTTGGAATTTAGAAATGGTGATCCGGAGATCCACCTTCGCAAGTAAAAGGGAAATCAACCTTTTTTCTAACTTTCCAAATTGCACATATATTTAAGAAAAGTGACAGTTTTTTTGAATGCCGTTAGACATGGTTTCATTTTGTTTGTCGTGAAAGGCGATTTACAAGTCTCATCAATAAAGAAATACAAGAAATGAGATTTTTTTTCTCTTAAAGAAAATACAAGGTACAATAGAAAAGTAAGACAGGGAATCTGACTTCTCAGGAGATTGTGGGGACCAGTTCAAATCGACAGTCGCAAGTCATGTATGGACTTCGCCAGCGTCTTTCAGGTGAGAACGCTTGATGCTTTGATTCTTTGGCTTGGCTTGGACTTCAGTTTTTCAGAGGATAAGGACCGAGGGAATGTCCTATATCCAATGAAAAACGAAGAGATGGGCTGAAGAGCCGCGTCTTGGCCATGGTCTCCGCCGGCGACCATGGGAATCGGTCGTTCTTTGGTCTTTTTTGCCGCCGTTTTCTCCTGGATTTTTCTTGACATTTCTCCTCATTTTTTTCGCTTGATTCTCTTGAAGAAAACCTGACGAGAAGTCGTGCAAATTGGAGCACAAAGTTTCCTATTTTTTGGAAAAGCCGATGACTTTGCCGCATAGAGTTGCCATTTTTTGTCAAGAGTTGAAACTAGGCCAAACAATGTCGGAATGACCTGAAATTTGACGTGGAGCTTCCCGAGCAGTAGATAGGCCCAACCATATGCTTTTGTTTGAGTTTTGAAGCCTTTTGGGGTCCCATCGCTGCTAGGCTTGATTTTGTCGCGATGAAGATGTCGCGCTTTGACGAGCGGTCAACCGATGTCCGATTGACCTGAAATTTGACAGGGAGCCTATTGGAGTCATTTTGAGATGGTCCATTAGCTCCGATTTGGATGTCATGGTTCTGAGGTGCCCAGCCGCCGGTAGCCTTGTTTTCTGTTGGAGCGTCAAAGTCGAGTCAATCATTGTCGGAATGACCTGAAATTTGATGTGTAGCCCCTTTGAAGCATGTTAAAGCTGCCCATGTGCTCCGTTTGATGAGTAATGGTCCCGGTGGTTTTCGCCACCGAGGGGCTTGATTTTCTTTCGAAGCGTCGAAGTTGGGTCAAACATTGTCGGAATGACCTGAAATTTGACGTGGAGCCTTTTGGAGGTATTTTGAGACCATCTGTAGGCTCTGATCGAAGTTTTGATGTCTTTAACACCGCCGCTGCCAGGAGTGCCTGTTTGGCAGCCAAAGGAGTGAAGCCAGGCCAAATGATGTCGGAATGGCTCGAAACTTCATGTGAACTCCTCTTTCAAGTGATTCTGACAAGATGTGGTGCTTGAAACGGCATTGTCTGTTTGTAGTAGGATGCGGCTTCATATGGCTCTTTGATGTTGAAGAGGCAAAGTGACATTTTTGGTGTCAACAGCTTCATTGCTTTCTTTCTTTGCAAGAGTCTTCAAGAGTGCTCCTAAGATAAAAAATTCTTCTTCTTCTTCAAAGATCTTCAAGCTCTTCTTCTCCATCAATGGCTTCTAGTAAGTTTTCTTCCTTCTAAAGAAATTTCCATTGTAGAAGTAGAATTCTTTTCTTTCTCCTTTTTTTGTTTCTTTTTTCTTCTCACGTGTTTTCCCTTTCTCTTTTTTTTTTCACGTGCTGTTTTTTTAATTTTTTTGCACGTTTTTTTTTCTCTTTCTTGGTTGTACGGACAAGTCCGTACGGACAGGTGGCAGTGGGCCATGGCCTGCTGTCAAAAATTTTTTTTTTTTTTGAAATTTCTCTTTTTTTTTTTTTTTTTGCTTTTCATTTTGCTCGCCAAACTAATGAGGTTTATGCACCATGATGATGAGGTTTATGCATTCCAAGATGTTCATGCATATTTCTTTCTTTCTTTCTCTTTTTTTTTAATGCATCAAGATAAAAGGCTAGAATCTCTAGGTCAAGTCAACATGAATTTTGACTTTGACAAAGTTTGATTGGTTTTGACGAAGTTGGGTTGGAATTGATCAAGCTTTGGTTAAAGTTTTCCTAGCATCTAATGCATGATGATCTTTTTGGATGCATGATTTTTAGTAAATTGATTGGGAGCATGATGATGCATACCTAGAAAACTTTTACAAGTTTTGGGATTTGGAGCTCGCAGCTATGTTGAGCCCTTTCCTGATCTTGCTGGATTTTGAGGAGCTTCGCAAGTTTTGAAGTTTGGAGCTCGCAGCAATGTTGAGCCCTTCTTCAAACTTGCAGAGATTTGATGAGATTGGTTTGATCGCGCGGCAATGTTTGAGTTCAAACCTTCTTTGAGGATGCTTCGTTGAGCTCGCAGCAGTGTTGAGCTCATCTTCAAGCTTCCTATCTTTGTCGGGATGTTTCTCTTTTCTTCGGAATTGTCTCGGAATCATGCCAAAATTTCGCTAGAATTTTCTTTTTTTTTAGCAAAATTCTGTCACTTTGATGATTGATTTTTGCTTTTCCATCCTTTTGCAGGTAGTTCCTCCATAACGAACAAGGGCAAAGAGCCTGTTACTGATGCACCTCGTCGGTCTACCAGGTCTCCTAATGTGGCCGTACAACAGGCCTGGGAGAAGGTCCAGTTTGTGGAGAAGAACTTGGAAGAATGCGACTCCCTTAACCGCGATGAGATGAGACAGCGATTGATCACTCTCAAGGATGAGGAGTTCTATAGAAGTATGGTAAGCAATCGTCCTTGGGTCATGGACGATCAGAGCATTGTGCCCAAGCCTACCTTCTTCTTTGGCGACGCAGTCCCTAATACCAGAGGAGATGTTTTCAGTTCTCTTACACAGCTAATGGTGATGAGAGAACTATTTCTACTCGATCGACTTTTGATCGGACTGTATCGATCATGAGTCTTTCTCCCACGTGCCCCAAGAGGGAGGATCCTCCAAGCTGGGTGAAGAGGACTAATGTGATAATGACCGGGGTTTTTGTTGGCGGCCTTTCTGGATATGCGGAGAAGTCGCCTGTCCGTATGGACATGCTGATCCCCTCGAGTGGCTACCAAGGTTCTGACCATCCGTCGGTCAATTTGAGACCGGTTGGCCTTGGCATTTTTCGGGGTGACGGCAGCAGTTGGGTGAAGCCTTTTCGACTTCGTGACCGTTGCAGTGCTAATTCGAGTTGGGAATCATGGACTGATCACACCCTACAGGTTGGTGGAGCTATTTTGAGGGAGGCCAGGATCTTCGACGAGGTTCGCACCTTTCGGAAGACCGTGGTTTTCTCCGATGAAGCCTTTATGGCCATGCTAGAGTCATTCCTTCCACAAACCAACACCTTCATTGTAACGAATGGTGAGATTGGTTTTACCTTGAAGGAATTAAGAGTCATCACTGGGTTGCCTATCCTTAGCAAACTCTATGAGGAGTTTATGCCTATCGACAACGTTCTTGAGGAGCAGTCTAAGGAGTTCAGGCTCCTGTACTTTCAGCTTGTCGCCTTTTATGATTTTTTTAAGGAGAGGAGGGCTCGAAAGCCCGATGTAGCAGTTGGAAGAATTACAGCTCCAACTTCTTTGACGGCGGAGAGTCTTTTGATGGTATGGCCCAAGATGCTAGGGCCAAGAACCCACGTTCGAAGAAGATCTCCGTTATGTAAGATGACTTGAAGAAGTTCTTTGATAGTACAGACGCCATTTGTCCTGACATTGTACTACGAAGAGATCTCGCTGTTTACCTCACTTATTGGTTGGGTGAGGCTGTTTTCGCTAAAGGAGATGGAACGCACATCAAGCCGAATTGTATTTTTCGGCTTGTCAGATGGCGTTTGGAGAGTGGTTGGCTTTGGTGCCAGCCCTTTACTCCTACTTGTGTACCGAACTGCAGGCTGCTGCTTTCTTGGTTCGGCTTGGGCTCCCTATAAACAGGGTATTTTCAGCCCATATTTTCTATTCGTGGTATGTTTACCACTATCCCAGCTTCCATCGCTTAGGAGTTGCACAGGATGATGATCCTTTCATGATTCGGTTGGCTAGAGGGACAGCCGTTTTCGAGTCTCTTTTGTCTGCCCGTTTGAGGATTCGACGGTTTAGGGAGGTCGAGATCGGGCAATCTTCAGTAAAGCTTTCTCCGGGTTTGCGGAAGAAGGCTTTTGATTTTGGAGCCTCCCGTGATTCCACCAGGGCAGGGTCGGGAAGACACTACTCCTTGACCAATGCAGAAAAGGGGTGGCTTTTTAACATGCGTGTTGGTACGATGGTGTACCGAAGACATCTTTTTGTTGATATCCAGCCATATGTTCCCTCGCATTTCGCGCTGCAGTTGGGCTTCTCTCAAGGTGTTGTTGGAGCGCCTTCGAGCATGGTGAAGCATTTTGGAGGTTTGCAGGACAGGAGGAATGCATGGGCTTTTTATATTGTGGAGGACACTACCGCCATGATTTCCTATCCTGAGTTGCCCACTTTTCGGACTGCTGGCTTCACGAAATGGTTCGTGGAAAACTTTTCTATGTACTGAAGGCTTTCCAAGAAGGGGCTTGATGTCAAGCAATCTCCTGGGAAGGGTCTTGGCAGATCGGATGGAGTCCGTCGAGAGGAAGTCCTGGCTTTCCTTTCCAGAGAGAAGCACAAGATCGGCTTTCTCAATGAGCGTGACATCATCAGACCAGGAGCTGTACAAGAGATACCTAGTGAGGTCTTGGATCAGCTTGAAGAAGAGGTCGCCGAGATCGACGCTTGGATGCAAGCGGAATTGAAGAAGACTTCCATGGAGTTCACTGGAAAGAGTAGACAATCCGGTGGGGAGTCAAGCGAAGCTCTTGACCTTGACAGTGGGGCAGGTACTTCAAGTAAACCAACCCATAGAAGCAAGAGGAAAGTAGGGCAGCGCCGTAATAAGGGACGACATAATGACTCTCCTGATCCAGAAGTCCCTCTCACCACCGCTGAAGAGATGTCGGGGAACGCTGATGAGCCTCTAGAAAAAAGGAGCCGAGAGGAAGAAACTCTTAATAAAGGTATGATTCCTCATCTTTCCCTTTTCATTTCTTTCTTTCAGATTTCTTTTGTTTTCAGTCGCCTTCTCTCCCTTTTTCAGTGGAAGATGAGGACTTGATGATGCTTGAGGTTCCAGCCAATAAGGTAGTGACGGATCCGGCTGCAGCATCTGAAGAAGAACCGAGGGACTCTGGAGTGATTCCAGAATCTTCTCATGGTATGATTTCTTTGTATTTTCCTTTCTTTTTTTTTGTTTGTGCTGTCATATGCTAACATGTTACTTGTTTTCTTGTCGGCTGACTTGCAACAGGATTCTGACGATTTCGAGCCATCCATGGACGCGGCGTTTGATGACACTTCGGATGAACTCATTGAGGCAGAAAGTATTCCACTGATCGTCGAAGACAGTATTTACAGCAATAACCCTGATAATGATTTTTTCAACAGGATCATATTCATACCTTTTTTTTTGTTTTGCTGGCAGATTATGGGGCGACAGAAGAAGTTCCTCCGTCCATCTCAGTACCAGAGCAGGGGATGCCTGCAGTTGAACTAGAAGTAGGGACTTCTTCTTCTAGTTTTAATGTGGCAGAGCAGATTCCTTCGCCAGTGTCTCTGATTAGAAAGAGCTTAATGACCACTCTTCCAACAGGGCATGACACGGTCAGTCGACCAATGAAGGAGGGCGAGCCTTCGTCCAGGCCATCTCTTGAGTATGCGAAGAAAGTGCTAAAGAGCGTTTTGAGCTCATGGATCGAAACTCTTTCTTCTGGCCATTTGGAACCAAGCTATGGCATGGTTAAGCATGTACAGGACATCCTTGTTGATAGCGAAGAGTCGGCATGGACGTTGCAGATGCGAAGGCTTTCGTTGATGAAGTCATAGCTTTAGGGAGCAAGTGGAATGAAACCAAGAGCTTCCCAAGTGGTGACTTCTTCAATGAGATGTTTTTGAAGCCTTCTGGCGAGGTCAAGTCTGAGCTGGACGAGATCTCGCGGACTCGGAAGCAATTTGTTCGGGATGTTGGGTTTTGTGTATGCCCTAAAGCCCACTGATTGCATTCACATCTCTGTTACTGGATATTTACTGGTTATTTATTAGAATTATTCTTTTCTCTTACTGCATGTATATATGTATGTTTGTGTAAGGTCCATTGTTTCTAGTAAATGACTTGGGTGTGTAGTGGCTACACACAGATAGGTCTGAGTCATACACACTTGAAATAATAAAATGGTTCATAACTGAGATATGGAGTTGGGCACTTCATCTTGGTATAAGTTATAGTGAGATGCTCTCCTATATTTAGGGTGACTTACCTTAGTCACGGGAGGCTTTTCCGGATTTATCTCATTAGTGCATGTGTCATGCATTGAACAGGACCATTTGTAGGTATGATCTCTAAAATAGTACTATCACTGAGAGAGATCAAGTCACCTTATGCTACTGAGTGACCAGTACTCTTAATCTTGAGCATATGTGGATGAACTGACGAAGTCGAGTTCTTGTACTTTACTTCACTATGGGTGAGATCCTGTTCATGGGTCGACAGCTCTGTGTTTTGGGTACTCGAGCTTGATTAGTTGGGATGTGCAGATGCAATATAGAATCTATGCCATCTTGTGATGGAGTATTCGTCCCCTTAGAATTATCCGATTAATCATCAAAATCTAAGATCTTAGTATATGGATGTTCCATATGGATATTGAACTTGTGGGTCGCTCCCTGGACCAAGAGAATGATATCTGCATGATGATTAAGTCAAGGATATGTAGTTCTGAGGTTGAGATATAATCAAGAAGGTTGATAGTACATCGAATAACCTGACTTGATTATGGATGTTACATAGAGGGGCATTTTGGTCATTTCACTTAGTAGGTCGAAGACGAAAGTCATTACCTGACGAGCTTATTTCATATTTAATATTTGTCCCTGGAGTGCAACCATAATTCTTTAGTGGAATGAGTTAGGGTTAAAATGATCTTAATGTTGCTATGGGGTTAGCCTGGACATTTTGGTCATTTTGGGAGCCAAGGGCAAATATGTCTTTTGGTCCCTCTTCTAGCCATTTTCCTATTTGGCATGGTTTCCTAATTTAATTAGATGAAATGAGGTTGAATTAATTTTTGTGGAAAAATAATTTTTAGTTTAAATTCAAATAGGCCTTTGATGGCATACATGAATTTAACTCTAGCTTAATTATTTACTTGTGGGCCATGGTGCGTTTATCTATCTTGTGGGCCAGCCATAAAGGGAGCCCCTTGTGTGAGGTTTCCAACTTTGACTAGGTATCTTTACTTGGAAGGTGGAATTCCTCATTAGGTAAGAAATCCTATGATTAAAGTTTACTAAATTTTTGTATCTATAATTAGGAAGTGTTGCACCCCTAAGGTAGTTGATTACTAATTTATGGGATGGTCATTCCTATTAGAGAGAACTAAAAAGGAATATAAAAATTTTACATAGATCTTTCTACCCTAGGCGTGCAACAATAAGACGCCCCATTGGCTGCCCAAAAGAAAGAGATACACACGTCCATGGTTCTCTTCTTCTTCCTTGATTGAAGAGAGAAAATCAGGTCTGGTCTTTTCCACAAAGTATAGTTCAGAAAACCCATCTAGGAATCCATAGTTTGATCCCACAATCAAAGCCAATCAGATTGGGTTGTGGAATAGAAGAGAAGATCAAAGGAAAAGCTACTGCAGAAAATTCCTGCAACTTGCATTGCTGACTGCAGGCTGAGATCAGTCCTTTGGAGCTTTAGTTTCAGAGATTTGAGGCCTTCATATCATCAAGGTATTAGTCCTCTTTCATCTCCTTTCATTATACACATGTTGATCATGATTTCATGGAGTTTATATGCGTTTTTTATGGCTGTTTTTCGCTGCCCAGTTCAGATCCTTTTGGACGCTCCATAAATCAGCCATGGATGTCCCTACATTCAGATATGAAACACATAATCTTTCAGTGGTATCAGAGCCTCTCCATGTGAAATCATGACCCCATGATGTGTTAATATTAATCCTAACTAAATTAAGGGCATGATGGCACCCTTTTAGATACTGTTTAGTGCATGATAGGTGTGCAGGAATTGTTCCAGATTGCTGGAATTTTTCTTTCAGTATACTGTTTAGTGCATGATACACTACAACAAAATACAGTTTTTCCAATGTGGTCACCGCGTCTGGAAAAATCAGAATTGCATCGGGACAGGCTTTACCGACGTAGTACAATGCGTCGGCACCACGTCGGCAACCTAATGCCTGGAAAACCATTCCCGACGTAATATTGTTTAGCGTCGGCTAAAAAGGGTCATTCACCGACGCAATGGTGTGTCGCCTCAAACGTCGGCAATTCCAACAGCGTCGGCAAAACATTGAACTTAGTGGTCAACCTCACTTCACTACCGACGCTAAACAACGTCGGTTATACATTTGCCGACGCTAATACTAGCGTCGGAATACGTCTTTGACGACATATACACAACGCCGGTAATACATATCCCGACGTGTTGAAGCGTCGGGAAATGTCTTCAACAACGCATGTAAATTACTTTTAGCGACGCAGGTAATACGTTGGGCAATAGATTTGCCTAACTGCCGACGCATAACAACGTCGGTTATACATTTGCCGATGCACATACGAGCATCGAAATACATATTTGACTACGCATACACAACGCTGGTAATACATATCCCGATGTATTAAAGCATCGAGAAATGTCTTCAACGACGCAGGAAAATTATTTTTAGAGACGCAGACAGTGCGTCGGGAAATAGATGTACCTAATTTCCAACGCATAATAACATCGGTTATACATTTGCCAACGCACATATTAGCATCGGAATACATATTTAACGACGCATACACAATGTCGGTAATACATATCCCGACGTGTTGAAGCATCGGGTTATGTCTTTAACGATGCAGGAAAATTACTTTTGGCTACGTGAAGAGTGCGTCAGGAAATAGATTTACGTTATTGCCGACGCATAATAACGTCGGTTATACATTTCCCAACACACATACTAGTGTCGGAATACATATTTGACGACGCATACACAGCGCCAGTCATACATATTCCGACATGTTGACGCATCGAGAAAAGTCTCTAACGCGGGCAGGAAATTTACTTCTGGTGACGCAGAGAGTGCATTGGGAAATAACTTCTCTTATCAATTAAGAAATAATTGAAAAAATTAGGAAAAATTCCTGTACAATATTTTCCTGTTCAAATCTACATTTTCAACATTGCACAAGCATAAGCATTGATAAACAACAAATAATCCCACATTCACCATGTAACGATAAAAAATAATGAGTCATCAATAAACTAAAACCAATCATAAAACTTGTCCATGCCACATAAAATGTAATATCCCACGTCAAAAAAGTCAAATATCTCAATAAATTAAATCTCAACTAAAATCTAATCATCATCAAATATCCAAAGTATACCATGAAACACGGCCAGCAATGAGCAAAATGAACTTGTTAGAGGGATGACCCATGCCAATTCATAAAACCATCAAATCCTTATCTTTTGGAGGAGCCCGAACCATCCATACCGACCCGGGAAAGCAGCAACTGAATCTGACTCTGCATTTGAACTTGCATAGCTGCCTGATCTTGCATTTGCTTCTGCGAGTCCTCATACTGTTGCCGCAACTCCTCTCAACTCTTCTTGTGCTTTCAAAGAATCAGCTAGTTGCTGCCGTAGGGTGCTTATCTCAGAAGACATCAAGATACCAGTAGAAGATGATGATGGGCCCCTCGAGCGGTACCCTTGCCTCCTTGCGACCCTTTTCCCTAGCAGATTCTTGATCACCTGTTGCTCAGCCACTAGAGAGTTAATTTCAGGCTGCGACAGTGCATCTTCCATTCTTCGCTGCATTATCAAAGCATTCAAATATGTCATGTAATTAATATATGTTAGGCAACTGAAATAATCTGGGATCTACAATACTAGCGAAGAGTGCCCCGTGCTAAGCACGAAATATAATTTCTAACATTAAATATATTATAAGAATTGTGAAAAGTTAAATTCATAAAGTTTTAGAAAATTAACCACACCCGAAAGTCAACAATTTTATATAGTCAAAATTAAATTCAATTGAAGCGGCCGATTTCACAATCGAATTCAGTTCGCTTTGTTAGGAATTTTGTATTTGCAATTTGATGGATGCATTTTCACTTTAGCATCATTTGAATTAACACTCATGCATTGTTTTAGAAAATCTTGAAATCTGGTTTTATACATGCATTGCTTTTAAGATTTGAAAAAGTGTTGTTTTATGCATGTTTTGTTTTTATACTTGGATGCATTGGTTTTAGAATCCAAACTCTTTTGAAAACCTAATTCTTTGTGCATTACTTTTGAAATCATATTGAGAATTTAGGTTTGTGTCTTGCATACTTTCATCACTTTCAGAATCATCTTTGTATGCATTTTCATATGAAAAGAGTTTTTAGAAATCAAGCTAGCCTTTGGATTTAAAGTTTCGAATCTATTTAGGCTTTGTGTGTTTCATGTTTTTTAAACATCTTCATTTGATTAAAAACATGTTACCAAGCTTGATTTAGTGGCCCAAAAATCCCCACAAAGAGAAACCTTCAAATATACAAAAGATGGGAATTTTTGATCCAGGGGGTGGTCCGGCGGTGTCGCCGGTCGACCGGCCCAGAGGTCCCGGTCGACCCGGAGCACTGCAGACCATCTGGGCCCCTGGAGCCCCAACGGTCATTTTTCTGACCGTTGTGTGATCCCGGTCGACCGAGACCTGTTTGCAGGTCGACCGAGGACTAGCCGTTGGACTGTTTTTCATTATAAAGTCCATTCATTTCCAACCTTCTTTGAGGTTTGAACCATGAACTTTTGAGACCATATTGGAGCCAAAGAAAGGGGAAGAAGTTGGAAAGGCTAGAGGGCTATTTGGAAATCAAATGCTTGAGTTTTTAAAAGGTAGATCTTTACTTGTAATTTGATTTCCATTAAAATGAAATCCATACATGCTTAAATCTTTGTATTTTCTCTTATGCATGATTTCTAGAGTTGTGTTGCAAACTCAATATCATCTTTGGTAAATTAGATTGGTTTGCAAACTCTCTTATCCTAATCACATGTGTTCTTAGACTTTAACATTCATACAACTTATTTGTTTCATTTCTTCAAAGTTGTTTGAATCTTTTATGTGATTAGTTTTCTCTTCAATCATCATTTTATAAGCTTTGATTTTAAAATGCATCATGCATTCATTTAAGAGCTTCATTGTTGAAATTGATTGAAGTAAAGCATTCATACACTTGTGCACACACTTTAGCTTATTTTAGTGTATGTTTGTAATTTGATTTACACTTTCATATAAGCCTATTTAGAGGCAAATACATTGTGCTTAAATTGTATCTCTTAGAGTGTTCTTTTGTGAAGACACCTTCTTTGAGAAATCTCTCATTTGTAAAGGTTATTGCTTAGCCTAAGAAAAGCATTGTGTAAAGGTTATTGCTTAGCCTAAGAAAAGCATCTTGTAAAGGTTATTGCTTAGCCTAGAAAAGCACATTGAGAGGTTGTTGTTTAGCCTAGAAAAATAACATTGTAAGGGTTATTGCTTAGCCTAGTAAAAAGCATAAATAGTGGAAATCCGGTGGGGTGATTGGATCACAAGCCGGTAGTGGATGTAGGCATTGAGGCCGAACCACTATAAATCCTTGTGTTGTGGTGTGTGCTTGTGGTGATCTATTTATTAGCTTCCGCATCTTGTTTGATTAATATCATCACATGTGACTAGTTTATGTTAAGAAATTAAATTTGATTAAAATTGGTCATATTTGTAGCACACCCTATTCACCCCCCCCCCCTCTAGGGTTAGGATCCCAAGGACTTTCAATTGGTATCAGAGCCTCGTGCTCTATCTTTTAGGATCAAGTGTTTGGAACTCTTGATTAGGTGTAAAAACCTAGAGTCAAAACCCTAGAGTTGTCCTTACATGAAAATCATTAGGATGGACTCCACTATGCTAGATCTTGTAGATTCTTCTAGACCCCTCCTTCTTCCTTCTATTGGAGATTCAAACCCTCAATCTAATGAATCTCAATGTGACATAAAAGAAGAAGATTTTAATGGTAATGAAGAAGATCTTCAACAAGCCTTTGAGGAATTATATGAATTATCCTTAAAGACTGAAAAGAAAAACAAAAAGTTAAGGGAAGAATCTAAAAGACTAAACAAAGAACTAGTCTCTTCAAAAGATGAACTTAGAGAGAAAGAAGAAGTAATAAATTGTTTAGAATCTAAGTTCATGATCTCTTTAAATAATCTATCTAACATTCAAGATGAACTAAAAGAATTAAAGATGGATTATGATAATGTCAATAAGGAAAATTTAAATCTAAGAGATCAAATAAAAAGGCAAGACAAAGACTTTAGCAATTTAGAAGCCAAGTTGATTAAAAGTAAGTTAAAAACCAAAGAACTTGGATCTAATGTTGTTAATGAACTAAAACTTGAATTAAAACTTGCCAATGAAGAGCTAAGCAAATATAAGGAAATTGAAAATGAACGTTCAAAAGTCAAAAATGAAAATTCAATCCTTATAACCAAAGTCACTCAACTTGAAGTTTACAAACAAAAGTATGAGTGCAAGTTTACCCAAAGTGAAGAGAGACTTGAAAAATTATTTAAATTGGGTAAATCTCATGGAGATAGGACGGGTCTTGGTTTTAATAAATATACGTCACATGACCCTAAATTCACCAACACTTTTGTGAAAGGTGAGTCCTCTTTCTCTAGCACTCTTTCTCCTTTGCCCAAAACCAAATGTAATTATTGTGGCATTGAAGGGCATTTTAGGTTTGAGTGCAAACTAAGAAAAAGAAGCCATGTGTCTAAACCCATCTTTGAACTCAAAAATGTAGAATCTAAATCTATGAAGGGTAAGACACTAAAAATCAAGAAAGACTCAAAAAAGACTAAACAAGTTAAATCTATTAAAATGGAGTCTCCAAAGATAGATTCTAAAAAGGTTAAACAAGTCAAACCAAGCTTGAAAGAATCTATGAACAAAAAGCTTCTCAACCTATCTCCCTTATATAAACCCATGAAAGAACTTTTGAATAAAGTAACAAAGTTAAATTTAAAATTCAAAAGTCAAGCAAAGGGAGAAAATAAGAAGAAAAGAAAAGTGAATCAATCCCCAGAGAAACAAACTCACCAACATCAAAAGACTAATCACCAATCTAAGCTAAATTTAGTAAAATCTAAATATCATGGTGATAAGTTTAAATTGAAAATTTATCAAGTCAAATCTCCTTTAGTTGGTGAGAAGTCCAAAATAGACCTCAAAGTTCAACCCTCTCAAGACCTTAGGTGGATTCCTAAAGTTATTTACTTAGACAAACCTTAAGGCCTTGAAACTTCATGACCAACCTATTCTTTTTATAGTTAAATCATTTTGTTGGTCATGTTACATTTGCATTTTGTTCTTTCTTAGTTACATTTATTAAAATGCATTGTTTCTTTATGATCAATTGATTTTATTTTCATGCACCATTCTTGTTACATAACATGGTTTTCAAAATCTTTTGATCATAATTTCATCATGTTTGATTTGCTTTTTGCACACATATGTCTTGCATTGCATTTCTTTACATAATTAATTGATTGTGATTTTAAAAGCTTTCATAGCTAGATTTTTCATGATCAATTGTTGTTGAATCATTTGTGTAGATGTCACAGTAAGATTATTTGAACAAATGATTTGAATCAATTCAAGTTTTTCCATGGATTTCTAAGTTATACTTTTATATGGAAAATCATTGTTTTGAAAAATCAACTTGTATGTGTTTCATTTAAGTTATATCTTTTAAAATACAATGTTGAAAATTGATCTTCAAAATCATTCTTTGTATGCTCATTGTTGGATTTTGTTTATCAAAATGATTTGAAGATTGTTTGAATGGAAATGCTCTATAACATCATTAGTTATATTCATCTAAGCATGTTCCATGTTCTCATTTCCTTTTCTTTTGGTTTCATTATCTTAGAAATGGAAATGTTTGTTGTTTGCATCCTTGCTTATTTGTTTTCATTCTTTTTATATGCAAATGACTATTGGTTCCATGTATGGTTGTGATCTTAGTAATATTTGTAGAAACCATACTAGAACCCAAATCCATCCTCTATGCCTTATAGTCATATCTTTTTGGATGGTTATGATGTTGATTCATGTAGATTCTCTTGGTGTCATCCTTATAAATGTTTCACTTTCATAAGTAGTGATCTCAATCATATGAAACTCTTTGAAATCTATTCCTCATATTTCTATATGTTTGATGGATATCTTAGATGTTGAATTCATATGATTTTGACACTTTGGAAATTGCATGCTTTACCATGTCATATCCTTTTGCATTGCAATTTCTCTTTATCATCACTATGCTCAATAGTCATATCTTTAAAAGTGATGAATATCTATTTATGATGCTTGATGGAATTTTGTGTTTGTCACATCTTTGCTCTTTATCATGTTGTCAAATTCAATTGGTTTCAATTGGTAAAATTTTTGATTGATTTGATTTCTTGTGAATGTGATAGACCTTGTGTACATTGGTTTGAACTTGATAGTTATATGTTCTCATTCCATGTCACACACCATTAGCATCATAATGTTCATGATTGCCACCTCTCTTGCTCACATAGGTATATCTCATGACCACCATGTTTATGTGTTCATAATATTGGTTGGTCATTAGTTGAGGTTGGCTTCATGATTGAATTTCATTTCACTCATTCTTGCACATTAATAGTCATATTTAGCCTTTGGATTTAAAGTTTCGAATCTATTTAGGCTTTGTGTGTTTCATGTTTTTTAAACATCTTCATTTGATTTAAAACATGTTACCAAGCTTGATTTAGTGGCCCAAAAATCCCCACAAAGAGAAACCTTCAAATATACAAAAGATGGGAATTTTTTATCCAAGGGGTGGTCCGGCAGTGTCGCCGGTCGACCGGCCCAGAGGTCCCGGTCGACCGGGAACATTGCAGGCCATCTGGGCCCCTGGAGCCCCAACGGTCATTTTTCTGACCGTTGTGTGATCCCGGTCGACCGAGACCTGTTTGCAGGTCGACCGAGGACTAGCTGTTGGACTGTTTTTCATTATAAAGTCCATTCATTTCCAACCTTCTTTGAGGCTTGAACCATGAACTTTTGAGACCATATTGGAGCCAAAGAAAGGGGAAGACGTTGGAAAGGCTAGAGGGCTATTTGGAAATCAAATGCTTGAGTTTTAAAAAGGTAGATCTTTACTTGTAATTTGATTTCCATTAAAATGAAATCCATGCATGCTTAAATCTTTGTATTTTCTCTTATGCATGATTTCTAGAGTTGTGTTGCAAACTCAATATCATCTTTGGTAAATTAGATTGGTTTGCAAACTCTCTTATCCAAATCACATGTGTTCTTAGACTTTAACATTCATACAACTTATTTGTTTCATTTCTTCAAAGTTGTTTGAATCTTTTATGTGATTAGTTTTCTCTTCAATCATCATTTTATAAGCTTTGATTTTAAAATGCATCATGCATTCATTTAAGAGCTTCATTGTTGAAATTGATTGAAGTAAAGCATTCATACACTTGTGCACACACTTTAGCTTGTTTTAGTGTATGTTTGTAATTTGATTTACACTTTCATATAAGCCTATTTAGAGGCAAATACATTGTGCTTAAATTTTATCTCTTAGAGTGTTCTTTTGTGAAGACACCTTCTTTGAGAAATCTCTCATTTGTAAAGGTTATTGCTTAGCCTAAGAAAAGCATCTTGTAAAGGTTATTGCTTAGCCTAGAAAAGCACATTGAGAGGTTGTTGTTTAGCTAGCCTTGAAAAATAACATTGTAAGGGTTATTGCTTAGCCTAGTAAAAAGCATAAATAGTGGAAATCCGGTGGGGTGATTGGATCACAAGCCGGTAGTGGATGTAGGCATTGAGGCCGAACCACTATAAATCCTTGTGTTGTGGTGTGTGCTTGTGGTGATCTATTTATTAGCTTCCGCATCTTGTTTGATTAATATCATCACATGTGACTAGTTTATGTTAAGAAATTAAATTTGATTAAAATTGGTCATATTTGTAGCACACCTTATTCACCCCCCCCTCTAGGGTTAGGATCCCAAGGACTTTCACGCTTCATATATATATAATTGTTAATGAAACAACCCACATGTGTCTCCTCAGCATGATCTGTGATCCATTTGTTCTTCTTCTTGCTATAGTGTCGCTGTCGATATAAATCAGGTTGAGATGGAGGAGCCTGTTGCTCATCTGCCTGCATGATCGAGAACTGGGCTGCAAATGATCGAGATCTAGATGTATGAAGCGTCTTCACTTTGCTCCGGCTCTCTTTATTCCTCTGTGACTTGCGCTGAAAATTACAAGTAATAGATAATGAATTGAATAAGTAAATTTTTATAATAATAGGGATAAAAATATTTATAAATAATTATAATAATAGACATAAAAAGGGACACACACACCTAAAAGATTATTCTCTTTGGTTTTGGATGCTCATGCTCTGTTTTTCATTATTATTGAGACAAAAGGATTAATTGATTTGTTATAAACTTTTTTTTTCTCCTTATCCAAAGAATCATTATATTTGATTCTAGAACCTATGAACACACCCATCCAAAGGAGCGGCTTGGATATTGTACTCACAAATTGGCATGAACACTGTAGGCTGTGGATGTAGGATATGTAAGTCCCCAGTTAACCATGCCCTTACTACCCTTGTATAATTCATTTAGGAACATGAAAATTTTGGTCTATGATATTTTTGATGATGTTTCTGAAACAAAGTTTCCAGGCTTTAAGAAGGTAATATCTTTATATGATTTCTAGCTTCTACTCTCTCTCTCTCTCTCTAGCTGCTGATTGCATGACATTTGAGACCATCTGGATGGAATGTACTCAAGAACAGAATGAAATTATTTTTGTGCCAAGTGGATGGTATCACCAAGTTCTTAATATGGTAGTCTTCTAAGCCTTGATTTAGTGCTTGCTAACAGTATTAAACAGAAGAAGAAAAGGAGTCGCAAGAAGACGACCTGGTAGAATAAGAAGACTCTGATTTGGGAGAGAAACTTCCAGTTGACTGTTACTAACACCAGGAAAACTATAGTTAATTATGGAGATAACAAATGCAAAACTGATTACTTAAAAATTTCTTCAGCAACATTCCACAAAGCTATTTCTGTCTATAACAAAAATAATCTGAATTTGTTTGGTGGTTTCAAGAATATGGTCCATGTCCAACTCCCATCCACTGGGCAGAGAAGGTGGTCATATTACTAATTAATCAGGCACCTTTAAAACAAAATACTAAGTCAGGCAGCATTTTTCATATTGTTAAGAAGCCTGTGTTTCATGAATTGAAGTTGTGACTTCATTAGAGAAAAATATGGCATCTAATAGTATTCTTCCTATTTATATATGTGCAATAAAAAAACCACTTGGTGCAGTGAGTCCATTTACCAAGGCTATTGGAAGACCCTGACTCTGAGTTTTTTAGGCATGCTGATCATTTTGATCTTTAGAATATCTATATAAAGGAGAATATGGATACACATAATTTACATGTATTGAAGCATTGTTTAGTCTTTTCAGTGTAAAAACCTAGTATTATTAAAATAAGACTTAGTTGTACAGCATATACAAGAGTTTCTACTCCAAAACCTTTTTTCCTCCTCTTTTCATCTTCTTATCTTTTCTTTCTAATGTTCTCTTCTATCTTCATTCTAACTGAAGTGACCTTTCATAAAAGTTTTACCTCAGCCCTATAAAAATAATGCAACTGAAACGGTGCAACTGGTTCAAGTAAGAAGCTTAAAAATGTATGTAATTGGTTTGAGTGTGGAAGAGTTCTTTCTTGTGAGCATCACAATTCACATGACATGAATGGTCAATGGGAAGTCCCTGCCCCTAATTGCTTGTGCTACTTTTTCCCTGAAATGAATTTGCAATGAGTTACAAAAAGAAAACAAACTCAGATAAATCTTACAGCATATTTGCATGAGCTTGCTAGTTCTTGTATAACTTTTCTTGGATTGGCACTTTTTGACAAGAAGATGGTTATCAACATAGCAAATGCATTTTTGGCTATTGGCAAGTATTCATTGTAAATTCATGCTGAAGTTCTCTACTTACGTGCGATTTATATCAAATATTCATGCCTATTTATATTTATTTTATTGAAGTCTCCCCAAGTGTTCATGCTGGTAGTGGTACAACTGTTGTCCAGCAGTGTAATGAAGTCCCCATTTTGATGCTAGTTGAACAATTCATGGAAGTATTTGAGAAACAGAGGAGGAAGAAGGGTCAGACCTAACCCAACCTGACTTTCTAATCCCACTTGGAAACCACAACAGCCCAAAAGCTCCCTTTTTCTAGGGTTTTCATTGTTTAAATATGTCTTGATCACAAACAGAAGAAGAAAAGGTCTAAAATGCCCATAAGATAAGTAGGCCAAAACAAGAAGTAACAGTAGGGTCGGCCCTGAGACTGGCCCAGCTCCCCAGTTGGGCCAGCAGAGCAAAGTGAGTGGAGAGGAGAGAGAGAGAGAGAGAGGTTTCTTTGAAAATTTGTAATTTCTTCAAAAATTGTAATAATAAAAGGTCCACAAAACTAAATCCTTCACACACGACCTATTTATTATTTCAAAGTACAAGTTCAATGTATCAGGGCTAAAGAGGACTAGATTGGAATGAGGATCAAGGCATGTGAAAGCTGGATCATTTGTGATGAGTGGCTCATTTGCAAATCATGTAGGTAGAGAGTCTTCTGATATAAGCTCAATTCAAACACTTCTACATGTTTATAATTAATGGAAATGATACAGTAGTCTGTAATTTGAACAAAGCAGGAGTAGGAGATTTAAGTGTTTGTACAGTGAAAAACCACTTATTTGGGCCCCTGTTCCCAACACATCGAGCAACCTCTACTCATCCAATGAGACACTTTAAGAATTGCATTTGGATGTCGGTCCACCGCTGAGCTCTCCATGTAGACTCGACTCAGTAAGTGCCGAGTCCAAGTCGACTTGGCCGAGTTTTAAAACCATGATTTCAACTGAGAGCCCATCTCAAATCTTTATACAATTTGGACCTGTTAGGTTCTTATTTAGCTAAAAGAACAACAATATTTAAAACAACAACAATATATAGTGTAATGACTAATTTAAACCATGTGCCGAAAGCAAATTAGTTAATATAATTTAGCTACCTTCCACTCTGGTGTCTCCCATTTGTTTTCAATCAGCCAGACCCACTGGGCTGCCCTCTGTGTATCATATGGGCACTGCTTCGGATCATGGCCATCTTCCAACAAATTCAATAAATGACTTCACCCCGTCACGATACTCCCGACCCATTCGCACCGTGCGATCTTCGCTATCCAGTGTCATCCAAGTCTTGTCCATATCTTAAAATTGAATAATCAATAAGTTAATCACATTACTCAAAAGAGAACAGACAAAAACATGTGCATATGATTATGAATACAAGCAATCACATGATGACATTGAATGTTTTGAGTTGGAATACGGTCAATCACATGATGACTTTGATAATATGTTCCACTACCCATGATCTTATGTTTTGCATGCATCTAGTTTGGAACCTACATCCAAGTTTCATCATAAAAAGAAATAAAAAAATGGAATGGGAAGCACATTGGGAATGGGTTTTGGCAACCCATTGACAATTCGGTTTAGGACTGCACTAATTGATGACTGGTAGTCATACACTTAAAGGAGTGATTTTTATTCAATCATCACATGATGAGTCCCATTTGAAGCCATATGCTAATTTATGATGAGTCCCATTTGAAGCCATATGCTAATTTATTGGATTTGGCTACTTTTTATGCTTTTTCTGGTTTTGACTTTAGAGTTAGGGTATTTGTGTTTGTGTGTGTGTGTGTTTTTTTTTTTTTTTAATATTTGTATGCTGATGTAGTATAGTATCTTTTTTCTTTTAATGTCTTCTTCACACTACCAACAAAATCCACTCCTTCAAATAGAAAACACATCAGGCCACTCCCCCAAAATTTATTAATTTAGTTTTTTTTAAGATGGTTGCAAACCGCAAATAGCAACAGAAATGGAGGGGCAAATGACACCAAATAAATTGATGCCCTATTGGTGTGGAACAGGGATTGATGCAGGGCAGGTAGGAAAAACAGCTATTGGCATTTTATTATACACAGAAAATAATTCCCTTCTTATAAAGCAAACACATCATACGTCAAAACTCAAAAGTGCATGATTGTAAATCACCAGCAAATAGCTCATCCTTATTAAATAGAAGAAAAGGTAAACTAGTGTAGGAGTGAACATGCAAGGTCAACAAACCAACATAAAATAAACACTAGCTTCACTAGTAGATGATATCTTCAGAGAATCTGTTTAAAGCACATGTTGGACTCCTTCAAACAAAAGAGACATCGACAAACATATCTGTTGAAATAGATTGGTCAGGACATGGACAAACATATCCGTTGATATAGATGATCTAGTGTTACAATCTAGTACATCAGAATCAAAACGTAAGATGCAAATTTCCTTTTCTAAGTAATGAAGAATACATGTAAAAGGGAGTACAAATAATCACCACTTTTGAAGCATAGACAATATCTTGAAAAGTGAACTACACTCACCCATCCTTAAAATGCAGAGAAGCACATAAGGCTTAATGCAAGGACCAATATGCTTTAAGCATGCAAATTTGCAGAGAAATTTCATAAACCAAGCTTACAAACACAATGAAAAAGCATAGCAGTGAAAGTCCTTGGGATCCTAACCCTAGAGGGGGGGGGTGAATAGGGTGAGCTACAATTGTGACCAATTTAGACCAATTTTAACTTCTTAACAAAAACTAGTCACATGTGATGATAAACAATCAAAATGCGGAAGCTAATAAAACAATCACCACAAAAGCAAGCACCACAACACAAAGGTTTATAGTGGTTCGGCCTCAATGCCTACGTCCACTACCGGCTTGTGATCTAATCACCCCACCGGATTTCCACTATTTATGCTTTTTACTAGGCTAAGCAATTACCCTTACAATGTTGTTTTTCTAGGCTAAACAACAACCTCTCAATGTGCTTTTCTAGGCTAAGCAATAACCTTTACAAAATGCTTTTCTTAGGCTAAGCAATAACCTTACAATATGCTTTTCTTAGGCTAAGCAATAACCTTACAAGATGCTTTTCTTAGGCTAAGCAATAACCTTTACAAATCAAGATTTCTCTAAGAAGGTGTCTTTACAAAAGATCACTCTAAGAGATACAATTTAAGCACAATGGAATTGCCTCTAAATAGGCTAATGCGAAAGTGAAATTCCAATTACAATCATACACTAAAACAAGTTAAAGCGTGTGCACAAGTGTATGAAAGTTTCTACTTCAATCAATTTCTACAATGTAGCTCCTAAATGAATGCATGATGCATTTTAAAATCAAAGCTTATAAAATGATGATTGAAGAGAAAACTAATCACATAAAAGATTCAAACAACTTTGAAGAAATAAAACAAACAAGTTGTATGAATGTTAAAGTCTAAGAACACATGTGATTAGGATAAGAGAGTTTGCAAATCAAACTAATATACCAATGATGATAATGAGTTTGCAACACAACTCTAGAAATCATGCATAAGTGAAAATACAAAGATTTAAGCATGCATGGATTTCATTTTAATGGAAATCAAAATACAAGTAAAGTGTACCTTTTTTAAAACTCAAGTAATTGATTTCCAAATGGCCCTCTAGCCTTTCCAACTTCTTCCCCTTTCTTTGGCTCCAATATGGTCTCAAAAGTTCATGTATCAAGCCTTGAAAAATGTTGGAAATTAATGGACTTTATAGCCAAAAAGTGCCCAACGGCTAGTCCTCGGTCGACCTGCAAAGAGGCCTCGGTCGACCGGGAAAGCACAACGGTCATATATCTGACCGTTGGAAGGCTCTGCTCAAAACTGCCTTTAAAAGCTGCAGTGTTCCCGGTCGACCGGCAAGCCTGGCCCGGTCGACCGGCGACACTGCCGGGCCACCCCCCTTTTGACAAAAGTTCCAATTTTTGCACATTCAAAAGTATTTCTTTGGGAGGATTTTTGGGCCACTAAACCAAGCTAGAAAACATGTTTTAAATCATAATGAAGATGTTTAAAAACATGAAACACACAAAGCCTAAATAGATTCGAAACTTTAAATCCAAAGGCTAGCTTGATTTCTAAAAACTCTTTTCATATGAAAATGCATACAAAGATGATTCTGAAAGTGATGAAAGTATGCAAGACACAAACCTACATTCTCAATATGATTTCTCAAAAGTAATGCACAAAGAATTAGGTTTTCAAAAGAGTTTGTATTCTAAAACCAATGCATCCAAGTTTAGAAACAAAACATGCATAAAACAATACTTTTACAAATCTTAAAAGCAATGCATGTATAAAATCAGATTTCAAGGTTTTCTAAAACAATGCAAGAGTGTAAATTCAAATGATGTGAATATGTTAATGCATCCATCAAATTGCAAATACAAAATTCCTAACAATCTCCTCTTTTGCAATTTGATGGCAACTTACTTATTATTGAATTAACACAACAAGTCTTCAGCTCCCCCTAAGCTGGACAAGTCTTGAAATCTTCTTGGATGCTCCTCCTCTTAGCTTGGGCTCTTGGGCTCTCTTCCTCAATCTTCTTGATGCTTGGTGCTTGATCAATCTTCAAGCTTTCTATTCATCTTCCTCTCTTTGGCCAAGCATCTTCTTTAGCTCCAAGCTTTCTTTCTTCTATTAGCCCCCCCTTTGACCATGCCTCTCTCTCCCTTTGGCAACCTCCCCCTTTGAAGAATAGGAGATCTTTGAGTACTTGAACTCTCTCCCCCTTTGACATTAAATTGCAAAGGTACCTACACACATGAAATAAGGAAAATACCTTTAGTAGCACCTGTTAACAAATAAAATCGAAAATGAAATACATAACAGGCTATCATGCATGGAAGAAGACTCTAAGGGTTCAAAGTCAATCCAAGGGTCAATTTGATCAAAACTAATACTTCCTATGAAGGTTTACACTCCCCCTCAATCCATTATCTCCTTTTGTCAAACTTTTGACAAAGATTTAACTATTAGGTGCAAGAAGAAGATGGTTTAACCAAATGAGGGTCAACTTCAAGGGAAGGATTAGATTCATTTAACTATAAAGCTCAATATGATCAAATTACCAAAAGAGAGCTAGGTCTAATGGGAAAAGCAATCATGGATACCAATTGGAAAAACAAAGAATACCAATTGAGATTTAAGGATATGAATATTAAATCAATCACTCTAAAATGGATTTAAAAGTATAACTATTAGGAAAAATCCAAATTAGAGCTATCCATGAAGCAATGGGGTTTATTAATCATAGCATCAAATAATCTAACTATGGAAAGCATATGCTATGAAGGTTTTGAAAATCAATTCATTCAATCAATAAATATGACTATTAAAGTGCAAGATGAGTGAAATGACATTCAAACATGAAGCCAACCTCAACTAATAACCAACCAATATTATGAACACATAAACATGGTGGTCATGAGATATACCTATATGAGCAAGAGAGGTGGCAACATGAACATTATGATGCTAATGGAATGTGACATGGAACAAATATATAACTATCAAGCTCAATCCAATGCACACAAGGTCTATCACATACACAAGAAATCAAATCAATCTTAAATTATACCAAATGAAACCAATTGAATTTGACAACATGTTAAAGAGCAAGGATGTGACAAACACAAAATTCCATCAAGCATCATAAATGGATATTCATCACTTTTAAAGATGTGACTATTGAGCATAGTGATGAACAAGGCAAATTGCAATGCAAAAGAATATGACTTGGTAAAGCATGCAATTTCCAAAGTGTCAAAATCATATGAATTCAACATCTAAGATATCCATCAAACATATAGAAATATGAGAAATGGGTTTCAAAGAGTTTCATATGATTAAGAACACTACTATGAAGTTGAAACATGTATAAGAATGACATTACAAAGAAAATACACATGAATCAACATCATAACCATCCATTACAAGTAATAACTACAAAGCACAAAGGATGGATTTGGGAGTTCTAGTATGGTTTCTACAAAAGAAACTAAGATTGCAACCATACAAGAAACTATATGATATTTGCATATAAAAAGAATGAAACCAAATGAGCAAAGATGCAAATAACTTGAAACAACAATTGATCATGACTAAATTAGCTATGAAAGCTTTTAAAGTCACAAACAATAAAATATTGTAGAAATGCAATGCAAAACATAAAACTAAATGAGTGCAAAAAGCAAATCAAACATGATGAAATTATAATCAAAAGATTTTGAAAACCATGAAGTGTAACTTAGAATGGTGTATGAAAACAAAATCAATTGATCATAAAGAAACATTGCATTTTAAGAAATGTAACTATGAAAGAACAAAATGCAAAGCAACATGACCAACAAAATGATTTAACTTAAAAAGAATAGGTTGGTCAATGAGGTTCAAGGCCTTAAGGTTTGTCTAAGTAAACAACTTTTGGAATCCACCTAAGGTCTTGGGAGTGTTGAACTTTGAGGTCTATTTTGGAAGTCTCACCAACTAAAGGAGATTTAACTTGATAAATTTTCAATTTGAACTTATCACCATGATATTTAGATTTGACTAAATTTAGCTTAGATTGGTGATTAGTCTTTTGATGTTGGTGAGTTTGTTTCTTTGGGGATTGATTCACTTTTCTTTTCTTCTTATTTTCTCCCTTTACTTGACTTTTGAATTTTAGATTTAACTTAGCAACTTTCTTCAAAAGTTCTTTCATGGGTTGATATAAGGGAGATAGGTTGAGAAGCTTTTTGTTAATAGATTCTTTTATTTTTGGTTTAACTTGCTTAAGCTTCTTAGAATCTATCTTAGGAGACTCCTTGGTTTTTAGTGTCTTACCCTTCAAATTTGATTTTACTTTCTTTGGTTCAAAAATGGGATTAGACACATTGCTTCTTCTTAGTTTGCACTCAAACCTAAAGTGTCCTTCATTGCCACAATAAACACATTTGGATTTGGGCAAAGGAGAAAGAGTGCTAGAGAATGAGGACTCACCTTTCACAAAAGTGTTGGTGAATTTAGGGTCATGTGACATATTCCTATTAAATCCAAGACCCATCCTATCTCCATGAGGTTTACCCAATTTAAATAATTTTTCAAGTCTATCTTCACTTTGGGTAAACTTGCACTCATACTTTTGCTTATATTCTTCAAGTTGAGTGACTTTGGTTATAAGGATTGAATTTTCATGTTTGACTTTTGTAAGTTCATTTTCAATTTCCTTATATTTGCTTAGCTCTTCATTGGCAATTTTTAATTCAAATTTAAGTTCATTAATGACATTAGATCCAAGTTCTAAAGTTTTTAATTTACTTTGAACATTTGACATGTTTTCCATGGAAATTGTCAACTTGGATTTTAAATTGATAATGTCTTTGTCTTGCCTTTTTACTTGATCTCTTAGGTTTAAGTTTTCCTTTTTAACATCATCATAACTTATCTTGATCTCATTTTGTTCATCTTTGATATTGGATAAGTTATTTAAAGAGATCATGAACTTAGATTCCAAACATTTTATTACTTCTTCTTTTTCTCTAAGTTCATCTTTTGAAGAGACTAGTTGTTTGTTTAGATTTATAGCTTCTTCTCTTAACTTTTTATTTCTCTTATCAAGCTTAGAAGATAATGTATATAATTCCTTATAGGCTTGTTGAAGATCATCTTCATCATACTCATTTTCTTCCTCTTTTGAATCAAATTGATATTCATTTAATTGAGGGTTTGAATCTCCAATAGAAGGAAGAATGAGGGGTCTAGAAGAATCTACAAAGTCTAGCATAGTGGAGTCCATTCTAATGATTTTCATGCAAGGACAACTCTAGGGTTTTTGACTCTAGGTTTTTACACCTAATCAAGAGTTCCAAACACTTGATCCTAAAAGATAGAGCACTTGTCTCTGATACCAATTGAAAGTCCTTGGGATCTTAACCCTAGAGGGGGGGGGGGGTTGAATAGGGTGAGCTACAATTGTGACCAATTTAGACCAATTTTAACTTCTTAACAAAAACTAGTCACATGTGATGATAAACAATCAGAATGCGGAAGCAAATAAAACAATCACCACAAAAGCAAGCACCACAACACAAAGGTTTATAGTGGTTCGGCCTCAATGCCTACGTCCACTACCGGCTTGTGATCTAATCACCCCACCGGATTTCCACTATTTATGCTTTTTACTAGGCTAAGCAATAACCCTTACAATGTTGTTTTTCTAGGCTAAACAACAACCTCTCAATGTGCTTTTCTAGGCTAAGCAATAACCTTTACAAAATGCTTTTCTTAGGCTAAGCAATAACCTTACAATATGCTTTTCTTAGGCTAAGCAATAACCTTACAAGATGCTTTTCTTAGGCTAAGCAATAACCTTTACAAATCAAGATTTCTCTAAGAAGGTGTCTTTACAAAAGATCACTCTAAGAGATACAATTTAAGCACAATGGAATTGCCTCTAAATAGGCTAATGCGAAAGTGAAATTCCAATTACAATCATACACTAAAACAAGTTAAAGCGTGTGCACAAGTGTATGAAAGTTTCTACTTCAATCAATTTCTACAATGTAGCTCCTAAATGAATGCATGATGCATTTTAAAATCAAAGCTTATAAAATGATGATTGAAGAGAAAACTAATCACATAAAAGATTCAAACAACTTTGAAGAAATAAAACAAACAAGTTGTATGAATGTTAAAGTCTAAGAACACATGTGATTAGGATAAGAGAGTTTGCAAATCAAACTAATATACCAATGATGATAATGAGTTTGCAACACAACTCTAGAAATCATGCATAAGTGAAAATACAAAGATTTAAGCATGCATGGATTTCATTTTAATGGAAATCAAAATACAAGTAAAGTGTACCTTTTTTAAAACTCAAGTAATTGATTTCCAAATGGCCCTCTAGCCTTTCCAACTTCTTCCCCTTTCTTTGGCTCCAATATGGTCTCAAAAGTTCATGTATCAAGCCTTGAAAAAGGTTGGAAATTAATGGACTTTATAGCCAAAAAGTGCCCAACGGCTAGTCCTCGGTCGACCTGTAAAGAGGCCTCGGTCGACCGGGAAAGCACAACGGTCATATATCTGACCGTTGGAAGGCTCTGCTCAAAACTGCCTTTAAAAGCTGCAGTGTTCCCGGTCGACCGGCAAGCCTGGCCCGGTCGACCGGCGACACTGCCGGGCCACCCCCCTTTTGACAAAAGTTCCAATTTTTTCACATTCAAAAGTATTTCTTTGGGAGGATTTTTGGGCCACTAAACCAAGCTAGAAAACATGTTTTAAATCATAATGAAGATGTTTAAAAACATGAAACACACAAAGCCTAAATAGATTCGAAACTTTAAATCCAAAGGCTAGCTTGATTTCTAAAAACTCTTTTCATATGAAAATGCATACAAAGATGATTCTGAAAGTGATGAAAGTATGCAAGACACAAACCTACATTCTCAATATGATTTCTCAAAAGTAATGCACAAAGAATTAGGTTTTCAAAAGAGTTTGTATTCTAAAACCAATGCATCCAAGTTTAGAAACAAAACATGCATAAAACAATACTTTTACAAATCTTAAAAGCAATGCATGTATAAAATCAGATTTCAAGGTTTTCTAAAACAATGCAAGAGTGTAAATTCAAATGATGTGAATATGTTAATGCATCCATCAAATTGCAAATACAAAATTCCTAACAAGCAGTACAACACCCAGAGACGACCAATGGAAACAGAGCCCATTTCCAAACATGAAAAGAAAGTAAGTGACAACAACTTCACGCTATCACTTCACAGGGCAGACAATGTGTTCGAATAACTAGCATAACATTTAATTTCATTCATCTAAGCTTCCTACAGATGATAAAATCTGATTTGTGAAATTTTAAAAGCTTATATGCACCTGTGTACTCAACAATATCTTTTGTGAATGTCAACACTATTCTCTTAACAGTGTTTTATATTGCGTTCTTGCAAGCAAGATCCTCAATATTGTCATAGAAATGAGGAGGAATGATTGATTGTAGTGAAGGAGAGACGCTTAGAAAACTGGTGATCAAAATGTACCCATCCATTTAGATTTCTACTCAGCCTTGTAGTTTGATAATTTCCCCTTTTTTGAAACGTAACCTGATTTTATTGTAAAAACTAACCAACATAAGAGACATTTCCTGAAAAGCAAAAATAGAGAACCAAACAAAAAAGAAGGAATACATCTACAAAAATAAGGGCAGCCCCCAAAATGCCTAGGCCAAAAAAACTAGTGAGGAAACATATCTGCAGCAAGGGTCTGCCAACCCACGCCCTCCTTGGCCACATTTGAGCCTTGCAAGACATGAAAAAGGGAAGCACTGAGCTTCACAACAAGCTATAGACCTACTTTACCTCATCTGCCAAACACCAAGGAAAGGAAGAAGACATTGATGCCCATCTAATGACACAAGAAGAGTCTTCCTCCACTATAAAAGTGCCACCCACTCTTTCTCACACCCAGTGGCCAAATCATTCGGTAAAAGTCATAAAAGTATAATGTAACAGTAAAAAAAAAGTGGTAAAAACTGAAGTTTTCACACGAAACTGTTATATACTTGACACCCTCATAAACAAAAAATGGACTCCTTCACTGAGTGCATGAGTCTTACTTTAATAAGCCACTCCTTCATCCAATTGTGTGACTCATTCAATTATAAATGTGAAGAAGCAAACATTATCAACTGGGAACAGCAACTTAACAGAGCTCTATAACCAACAAAATTTCAGCAGAAACAATTAACCCAGTGCATTAAAAAAAAAGGAGAAGAACTGATGGATAAACTAAAATTTTAGGAGATTTTATGTCCTGCATATTGAAAAAATTAACAAAGAAATTGAGTACTGAACTGAAATCAATAGAATTAGCCATACTGAGACAGAAATAATAAAACCCAATCACACCCACTAAGCAAAATGCCAGAAAACAAAAACCCATTTCACGAAATTAGCAGAGACTCTGATGAAGATAGAAATAACATCAATAAAATCAATGACACCCACACCATGTAAATAGCTAAAGCGAGAAAAGAAAATTGAAATCGAGAAATTCAGTCAAACCCAGATTACAGAAGCTGCAATAATGCAAGCAACAGTCCTGAAATCACCAAACCCAAATCATACTCAACTATAAAGATAGCAAAAATCGGCAAGAAATTGTATAGTAGATTTTTGGATTGGATTTTGACCATTGACCATGAGAGAGGAGATCAATGGTCAAAATCCAATCCAACCCAATAATTGAAAATAGTAGACGATGAGAAAAAAACCGACCTGAAGCAAGAGAATAAACGAGCAAGAAACGCCTCTGAAAACGCAGAAAAGGTGACCCCAGATCGAAGAGTGAATTGGACTTTCCAGAGGTGTTTGCGAAGTAGGGAAAGAGGATAATGGAAGAGATACAACAACAGAAGAGGAAGATGAAGGAGAAGGAATTGGGTTCCCACACCTGGGTCTCGATCACCACACCCATTACAAAGAAAAATGGATGGAGAGATCAAAATACAAAACCCTAGAAAAAGAAGAGATCCAGATGAGAATCGATGGGAAAGATGTTTGGGAGTTGAATCCGAAATGCATGAAGGCCCCTTTTCCTTCTTCTGTTTACCAATACAATAACAAACAAAGAAATCAACTAGAGGGTTGTTGGGCGGGAGGGTTGCTGGCTGGCAGAGGATCTGGGCGGGTGGAGGCAGGGGCGGTGGGAGAATAGGGAGGACTGGACGGCATAAAGAGAGATGGAAAGGGAGAGATCATACCTTTGCTTGCTGTACTTGCAAGAAGAAGATGATTCCGAAGAAAGGTTTGCCTTTCTTTTGCTGCAGTTACAGACAGTCGGGTTCACTTTGCTGCAGTTGCAAGAAGAAGACGATGGAGAAAGAGGAGTTCGCTTACTGCAGTTGCAAAAAGAAGTCGAGTCCGAAGGACGATTTGGCTTGCAGGAATTACGAGAAGGAGAAACGAGAAGAAGAAATTCGGACGGGTTTAGAAACACGGTATAAGGGTTTGGCGTGAGTCTTTCATAATGCTAGGAGTTTTAGCGGGAGATCCAATGGCCCACCAAAAATTCGATTTAGTTCACCCAATAAAATACTAGCCGCTAAAAATATATCTTTAGCCTCAAAAGCATAGGCCGCCACAAAAAGTTAGACACTATAAACTAAATTTTTTTAATTTTCACCAAAATCTCATTTTGAATGGAGGTTATCTTATTGTACGATTGAACACAAAAAAAGAAGAAAAAGGTTAATAAAACAACATTTTTTTAGCCATGGTTTTCTGTTTGGTCAATCTTACAGTGGTTCCAACTCAATTCTAACAAAAAATTGGGATACCCATAATTAAATGTGTATGAACTTTTTGAACGACTCTGATTAGCCATATATGGGCACGAGTGAGACCCATTCAAAAAAGTTCCCACCATACTCCGCTAAAAGCTATTGTTAAAAAAATTAAAAAGTAAAAACCCATGAAAGAGGTAGAGAGTTGGGAACAAATAAAAGCGGTTAAAACGGAGTGCTCATATTATTTTGGCAAAAATGAATTTTACTAAATGGGGCTTTGCAGACACAGACCTGTGCATCGCCAATAAGCAAAATAATTGTATGTTTTTCATAACTTTTGCGAACGTGGTCTTACTTGTGTTGGTAAAAGTAACAATTCTATGTGACTTTTGCCAACGCAGTCCAAATATGCATCGGAAATAAGACTTTTGCCAATGCCAATTTTCACTTCGTCGGCAAATAGTGTCAGGAAAGTTTTTCCACAGCTTTTGCCAACGCAGTCTTACTTGAGTCGGTAAACGCAGCAATTTTCTCTGACTTTTGCCAACGCAACTTTTCACTGTGTTGGAAAATAGTGTCAGAAAAGGTAAGTTTGTCATAAATGGGGCTTTGGGGACACAACTCATACGTTGACAATTGTACGAATAAAAACTCAGACCTTTCCCAACGCACACTTGTGCGTCACCAGTAAACAAGATAATTGCCAACGCATTATTGCGTCGCCATTAGATAAAAACGCGTTGGCAAAACTTTCCATCTCTTTTGGTGTTTTTTTTGTTGGCGCCAATGTGGTTTCAATAGTTTTTGCCAACGCGGTCTTACTTGCGTCGGTAAAACTATCATTTTCAGACACTAATTGCCAACGCAGTCCAAATATGCGTTGGAAATAAGATTTTTGCCAACACAAATTTTCCCTGCATCGGCAAATAGTGTCGGGAAATGTGCAGTTTGTTGTAGTGATAGGTGTGCAGGAATTGTTCCAGATTGCTGGAATTTTTTTTTCAGAATACTGTTTAGTGCATGATAAACGTGCAGAATTTTTCCAGGTTGCTGGAATTTTTCCAGAATACAGTGTAGTACTTACTGTATACTGAATTTTGAATGCACTAACCTCTTTGTATGTAGCCATATATGCATCCTTGATGGTTCATATGAATGTTGTATGGATTTGGATGTGTTATTATTAATTGGAAAATGTAATTCAATTTATTTATCCAACTAGATTTGATGTAGCTTTCTTGAAAAGCATAGGGACTTCCAATGTAATTTTTGGTTTTGTTTTTCATGGTTTGCTTGTATGTAAATTTATTTTTATATCATCAAGCAAGAGAAGAAAGCTTCAAAGATTGCATGGTTGCAATTAAAAGGGGATCCTTGGTGATAGAGGAGACAAGGCTTCTTGGTGCAAAAGGAGATCTATTTTTGATGTCCTAGTTCGATAAGGATTTGAAGTCCTAAGAGCAGGGAGCCATCAAGGATTGCATTATATTTATTGCTTTATATAATTGCTATTATTGCTATGATCTTAACCTAGTAACATGGCCACCACTAGGTTTTTAAAATTGGGTTTTTTCCATATTATATTAGATTTGCTTGGCTAATTGATTTTAAATGGAACTTAGATCTGCACCCGTCTTTGTCTAAGATTCAAAATTGGTTAGGGTTTAGTTTATCTTGGTACCCTTGTTTTCCAAAAGAGGCCAAAACTAAAATCTAATAAGTTGCTACCTTAGTGGGCCCATAACCCACAGGTCCCAGGATCTTTACTCAATATGTTTTAAAGCAAAGGTTATTTATTTTTAAGATGATTTAAGCAATTGAGTCATGAAAATTGTTAACTAAGTTTGCTAGATTCAAACAGGATTTGAGTAACGATGTTAAGGTAAAAAATGTTTTAAAACCCTAGTGATAAATAATCAAGTGGGAGAGGGGTTTGGAAAAACCCCACGGCCTTCCATTTTCGGTTCATGCTATCTCAATGAAATGTTAGTGGGAGCGGCCACCCTTTCGGTGGAGTTCTTTACTAAAGATCACTTCAAGGGGTTAGTAGGTGAACTTATGTGAATATTCATAATGAGGTGTTAGTGGGAGCGGCCACCCCTTCGGTGGAGTTCTTTACTAAAGATCACTTCTATAGAATGCCGATGAAGTGTTGGTAGGAGCGGCCATCCCTTCGGTGGAGCTTTTTACTAAAGTTCACTTCAAGATTTGATTAAAGTCACTTCCATCGAAGGACTCAAGTCATAGACATTCTGGGAAATTTCATAAGAGATGGTAACACACTTGACACAAGACAGTAATAACCTCTCCCTAGGAGTTAGTGTTATTTGTCATATGAGGCTAAACCAATCAGTGATTGGACTATCACTGGATATGCTAAATCCAGATAATGTTAATCCAAATAAGTGAGGCTTTACTCAACGTGACTATAGACTCGGCCATCCCTTCGATGGAGGGTCTATGAGGAGGTTGAGACACTGATACATTATGATAAGGGTTAATAATGTAAAAAGTTAGCAGTGCATGTTTTTCCTTCTATTACAAGCACCATATACATGTTACATATATACTGCTTGTCTAATTATGAACCGTTATATATCCAGAGAGATGACCGGGGGTTCTTTTAGCCCGTTGATGAGTATTTTACGTGAGAACAAACTTACTGGTCCGAACTACGTGGACTGGAAAAGGAATCTTGACATAGTACTTACTGCAGAGGAGTACAAGTATGTCTTGACGGAACCCTGTCCTGCAATTAATGATAATTCTACAGATGACCAGCAAGAGGCTGAAAGGAAATGGAAGAAAGCGAATAGCATGGCTAAATGCTACATGCTTGCTTCCATGTCCAACGTGTTGCAAACACAGCACGAGCATATGGACACAGCTTCTGACATCATGTTGTCCTTGTCTGAGATGTTCGCAGACAAAAGCACACCAGCTAGGCAAGCTGCTATAAGGACAATCATGAACACTAGGATGGGCGAGGGAACACCTGTCAGAGAGCATATGCTCAAGATGATGGATTACTTCAATGTGGCTGAGATCCTAGGGGCTGAGATTGATGCAGAGAGTCAGACTGATATGATTCTCGAAACTCTGCCGGACTCTTTCAACCAGTTCAAGCTCAATTTCAGTATGAGCAAGATGGACATGACTTTACCAGAGTTAATGAAAGAACTCCAGGCGGTAGAGGCTATCATGAAGCCCAAAGCCCAAGCTCACTTTTTCCAGACTTCCTCTAAATTGAACCCGAAAGGGAAGAAATTCAAGAAGAAGAAGGATAAGGGAAAGGGACAGAAAAAGGGCAATGCTGGTAAAAAGAAGGACTAGGGTACAGGTGAGAAGCCCAAAGGGAAATGCTTCAAGTGCGGCCTTAAAGGTCACTAGAAGAAAGATTGTCCCAAGTTCCTGGCCTCTGCTAAGAAAGGTATATCTCTTTCCTACTACATTGAAACCTGTTTTGTGGTTGATTCTACTGATTCATGGATAGTAGACTCTGGAGCCACTAATCATATCTGCAACTCATTGCAGGGGTTTCAGATAATGCAGAAGCTTAAGAAAGGAGAGTTAGCCCTCAGAGTTGGAACTGGAACCAAAGTTTGGGCAGATGCAGTGGGAGATGTTACTTTACATTTCTTAAACAATAGGATATTGGTTTTAAATAATGTTCTCTATGTTCCGGACATGAGGAAGAATTTAATTTCAGTTTCCAGTCTTATTAAATTTAATTATTCAGTTTCTTTCCATTTGGTGTTGATATCAGTAGAGATGGAAACGTTATATGTTCCGGTAGAATGCATAACAACTTATTTTACATATATCCTATTGCTCCCACACTGCATAATATACAACTAGAAAGCTCAACTTCCCTTAAGAGGAAGGTATCTTCAACCAATGAAACTTTTCTTTGGCACTTACGTTTATGTCATATTAACCTAAAACGGATTCAGAGGTTGGTAGAGGATGGGCCCTTGAGTTCATTAGATCTCGAACCATTGCCTCAGTGCGAATCTTGTCTAACAAGGAAAGATGACCAAAAGGCCGTTCTCTTCAAAGGGAATGAGGTCGAAGGAATTGTTAGAATTGGTTCACACTGATGTGTGTGGTCCTATGAGCAAACCAGCTCGAGGAGGTTATGAGTATTTCATCACCTTTACTGATGATTACTCTAGGTATGGATATGTGTACTTAATGCGACGCAAGTCTGAGTCCTTTGATAAATTCAAGCAATTTAAGGCTGAGGCGGAGCTACAATTAGGTAAACATATCAAAGCCCTTCGATCTGATCGAGGTGGCGAGTGTTAGGGTTTTTGTAATTGCAATTTGATGGATGCATTTGCACTTTAGCATCATTTGATATTTCACACTTGCATTGTTTTAGAAAATCTTGAAATCTTGTTTTATACATGCATTGGTTTTTAGATTTGGAAAAGTTTTTGTTTTATGCATGTTTTGGTTCTAAACTTGGATGAATTGGTTTTGGAACCCAAACTCTTTTGAAAACCTAATTCTTTGTGCATTACATTTGGAAAATCATCTTGTGAATTTAGGTTTAAGTCTTGCATACATTCTTCACAAAAAGAATCATTGTTGTATGCATTTCCATTTGAAAAGAGTTTTATCAAATCAAGCTAGCCTTTGGTCTTAAACTTTTGAATCATTTTAGGCTTTGTGTTTTTCATGTTTTTAAACATCTTAGAATGTCTTAAAACATGTTATTTAAGCTTGATTTAGTGGCCCAAAGATCCCTCAAAGAAATACTTTGAAATGAGAAAAAGTTGGATTTTTGGTCCCAGGTCACTCACCCGGCAGTATCGCCGGTCGACCGAGACCTGTGTCTCGGTCGACCGAGGACACTGCATGGTGTCTGTGACCTGAAGCTCCAACGGTCAAAAATATGACCGTTGTGTATTCCCGGTCGACCGAGACCCCTCCTGGTCGACCGAGACAACTAGCCGTTGGACACTTTTTGGCTATAAAGTCCATTCATTTCCAACCTTTTTCAAGGCTTGAATCTTGAACTTTTGAGAGCATTTTGGAGCCAAAGAAAGGGGAAGAAGTTGGAAAGGCTAGAGGGCCATTTGGAAATCAAATGCTTGACTTTTCATAAGGTACACATTACTAGTATTTTGATTTCCATTAAAATGAAATCCATGCATGCCTAATTCTTTGTAATTTCACTTATGCATGATTTCTAGAGATGTTTAGCAAACTCAAAATCATCCTTGGTAAATTAGATTGGTTTGCAAACTCTCCTAACTAAATCACATGCATTCTTAGACTTTAACATTCATACAACTTGTTTAAGTTCATTTCTTAAAGTTGTTTGAATTTCTCATGTGATTAGTTTTCTCTTCAATCATCATTTTATAAGCTTTGATTTTAAAATGCATCATGCATTCAATTAAGAGATTCATTGTAGAAATTGATTGAAGAAACACACTCATACACTTGTGCACACACTTTAGCATATTTGGGTGTATGGTTGTAATTTGTATTACACTTTCACATTAGCCTATTTAGAGGCAATTTGTTTTTCATGTTTTTAAACATCTTAGAATGTCTTAAAACATGTTATTTAAGCTTGATTTAGTGGCCCAAAGATCCCTCAAAGAAATACTTTGAAATGGAAAAAAGTTGGATTTTTGGCCCCAGGGACTCGCCCGGCAGTGTCGCCGGTCGACCGAGACCTGTGTCTCGGTCGACCGAGGACACTGTAGGGCGACTGTGCAGTTTCTGAACTGCAAGCTGCCAACGGTCATTTTTATGACCGTTGTGCTTTCTCGGTCGACCGAGACCCCTTTGCCGGTCGACCGAGAACTAGCCGTTGGCAACTTTTTGGCTATAAAGTCCATTCATTTCCAACCTTTTTCAAGGCTTGAATCTTGAACCTTTGAGACCATTTTGGAGCCATTGAAAGGGGATGAAGTTGGAAAGGCTAGGAGGTCTTTAGGAGAGCTAAAGCTTGGGATTAATGAGTTAAACCTCCAAGTAAGCTCTACCTTTATTAATCATAGTTATGTGCTTTGTTTAAACTATTGGTATATGATATTTAGCATAATAACTATGATGTGTTGAATCCATTCTTGTTCTAATCTTTGGTCTAATTAAGATTGGATTCTTCACCTTTGTTTTCAATCCAAGTTGTTAACTTTATTAATCATGCTTAGACAAAATCTTTGTTTTTCTTTCATAGCATGAGTCTTTTACTTGGTTGAAACATTGTTTGTTGTTTTCATTCATTTAAGCATTAGTAAAATTAATTTGGTTTTGAAAACAACATGCACATGCATCACATGTTCTAAATTAGTCATTTTCATACAACTTGTTAGTCCTTGATTTTCATGTCATAAACAAGTTGAATTTCATACATGTGATTTGCATAAGACTTCAATCAAATCTTTTATGAGCTTTAAACTTTGAATTGCTTTAAGCAATATATTGAGTGAGCCTTCGTTTTAAACTTGATTGGAGCCATCACACACACACATCATGAGCATATACTTTTGCATGCATAGAGTGTTTGTGTGAGTTTGTTTTAAACTTTCATATTAGCCTATTCAAGAGGCAATTTCATTTGAGCTTAAATTGTAATCTCTTAGAGTGATCTTTTGGAAAGACACCTTCTTAGAGAAATCCTTGTTTGTAAAGGTTATTGCTTAGCCTAAGAAAAGCATTGTGTAAGGTTATTGCTTAGCCTAAGAAAAGCATTTTGTAAAGGTTATTGCTTAGCCTTAGAAAAGCACATAGAGAGGTTGTTGTTTAGCCTTGAAAAGCAACATTGTAAGGGTTATTGCTTAGCCTAGTTAAAAGCATAAATAGTGGAAATCCGGTGGGGTGATTGGATCACAAGCCGGTAGTGGATATAGGCACGTTGGCCGAACCACTATAAATATTGTGTTGTGGTGATTGCTATGTGGTGATTGTTTTTGTTTAGCTTCCGCATATTGTATGGTTAATCATCACATGTGACTAGTTAGTTTTAAGAAGTTAAAATTGGTCTTAATTGGTCACAATTGTAGCTCACCCTATTCACCCCCCCCCCTCTAGGGTTAGGATCCTCGTGGACTTTCAGCGAGTACCTCCTGGGTGAGTTCAAAGAGTACCTCACACAACATGGGATTGTGTCTCAGTTGACTGCACCGGGTACACCCTAGCAAAATGGTGTAGCAGAGAGAAGAAATCGTACCCTTCTTGATATGGTAAGGTCCATGATGAGTCATGCAACCCTACCCATATTCTTTTGGGGATATGCCCTAGAAGCAGCAGCATACATTTTGAATCTGGTCCCTTCTAAATCAGTGACTAGGACACCGCAAGAAATATGGACAGGTCGAAAACCCAGTTTAAGACATATCCACATTTGGGGTTGTCCAGCCTATGTACTGAATGATAAAGCTACTAAGCTGGAACCAAGATCAGAAATGTGCTATTTCATTGGGTATCCTAAGGGAACAAGAGGTGGCATCTTTTATCATCCAAAGGAGCAGAAAGTGCTTATCAGCACCCATGCTAGATACTTGGAGGATGATTGCATGATGCACCAAGAGCTAAGTTGTAAAGAAACACTGGAGGAGATTCTTTCGGGATCTCCTGTAACACCTGTACCAGATCCTAAGTCGGTAGATGAACAGGATATTCCTTTTAACACTCCGGAGCGTCGTCGTAGTGGGAGAATTCCTAGACAACCAGACATATATCTAGGAGTGTCTTTTAAGACAGACTCCGAGGATCTGGTTGAGGATCCTGCTAGTTACGATGAAGCAGTAACGGATACGGATGCTGACATGTGGCAGCAAGCAATGAAGTCTGAATTGAATTCTTTGTATTCCAATAAGGTCTGGGATCTTGTAGATGCACCTGAAGGATTTAAACCCATAGGGTGCAAGTGGATCTACAAGAGGAAGAGAGGAGTGGATGGGAAGGTTGAGACCTTCAAAGCGAGACTGGTGGCGAAAGGATATACTCAGAAAGAGGGTATCGATTATGAGGAAACCTTCTCGCCAGTGGCCATGCTCAAGTCCATAAGGATTCTCTTTGCCATCGCATGTCATTATGACTACGAGATATGGCAGATGGACGTCAAGACAGCTTTTCTTAACGGAAATCTTAACGAATGCATCTATATGATGTAGTCAGAGGGTTTCATTGCCAGTGGCCAAGATAACATGGTTTGTAAGCTTAAAAAGTCCATTTATGGACTCAAGCAAGCATCTAGAGCATGGAACATCAAGTTTAATCATGCAGTCAAATCTTTTGGCTTTGATCAAAACATTGATGAACCATGTGTGTATAAGAAAGGAAATGGAAAAGCAGTTGCATTTTTGGTTCTGTATGTGGATGACATTTTGCTCATTGGAAATGATGTAGGTATGTTGTCCCACTAAGGTTTGATTATCGTCTCAATTTCAGATGAAGGATTTGGGTGAGGCGAGCTATGTTTTAGGGATCAAGCTTTTGCGAGATCGCAAGAATAAAATACTAGCCTTATCTCAATCTTCATATATTGAGAAGATTTTGGTCAAGTTTAACATGCATGACTCCAAGAAGGGTTTATTACCCTCTAGACATGGAGTACCACTATCTCGAGATCAATGTCCCAAGACACCTGAGGAGATAGAAAACATCAGGAGAGTTCCATATGCATCAGCTGTTGGAAGCCTCATGTATGTAATGTTATGTACTAGACCCGATATTTGCTTTGCTGTTGGCATGGTTAGTAGATATCAGTCAAACCCTGGACCTGTGCACTGGACAGCTGTTAAGCATATATTCAAGTACCTTCGGAGAACAAAAGATTATATGCTAACCTATCGAGCAGATGATCTGACGCCTTTGGCGTATACAGACTCTGATTTCCAGTTTGATAGAGATGCCAGCAAGTCTACCTCAGGATCCTTTTTTCTCTGTCAGGAGAGCTATATCATGGAGAAGTGTCAAGCAAGATTGTACTGCTGATTCTACCATGGAAGCAGAATATGTGGCGGCAGCGGAAGCAGGAAAGGAAGCAGTATGGCTCAGAAAATTCCTATTGGAATTGGGAGTTGTTCCTACCGTACAGAAACTGATTGTCATGTACTACAACAATACCGGTGCCGTAGCACAGAGCAAAGAGCCCAGGAATCACAAGAAAGGCAAACACATTAAGAGAAAGCACCACTTGATCCGGGAGTTCATCCAAGAAGGAGAAATAGTGGTGGAGCAGATTGACTCTGCCAATAACTTAGCTGACCCTTTTACTAAGACTCTTACTGAGAAAGTGTTTAGTTCTCATGTTGAGTCAATGGGAGTTAGGTTAGGTAGTAGTGATCTTTAGTGCAAGTGGGAGTTTGTTGGGTTTTGTGTATGCCCTAAAGCCCACTGACTGCATTCACATCTCTGTTACTGGATATTTACTGGTTATTTATTAGAATTATTCTTTTCTCTTACTGCATGTATATATGTATGTTTGTGTAAGGTCCATTGTTTCTAGTAAATGACTTGGGTGTGTAGTGGCTACACACAGATAGGTCTGAGTCATAGACACTTGAAATAATAAACTGGTTCATAACTGAGAGATGGAGTTGGGCACTTCATCTTGGTATAAGTTATAGTGAGATGCTCTCCTATATTCAGGGTGACTTACCTTAGTCACGGGAGGCTTTTCCGGATTTATCTCATTAGTGCATGTGTCATGCATTGAACATGACCATTTGTAGGTATGATCTCTAAAATAGTACTATCACTGAGAGAGATCAAGTCACCTTATGCTACTGAGTGACCAGTACTCTTAATCTTGAGCATATGTGGATGAACTGACGAAGTCGAGTTCTTGTACTTTACTTCACTATGGGTGAGATCTTGTTCATGGGTCGACAGCTCTGTGTTTTGGGTACTCGAGCTTAATTAGTTGGGACGTGCAGATGCAATATAGAATCTATGCCATCTTGTGATGGAGTATTCGTCCCCTTAGAATTATCCGATTAATCATCAAAATCTAAGATCTTAGTATATGGATGTTCCATATGGATATTGAACTTGTGGGTCGCTCCCTGGACCAAGAGAATGATATCTGCATGATGATTAAGTCAAGGATATGAAGTTCTGAGGTTGAGATATAATCAAGAAGGTTGATAGTACATCGGATAACCTGACTTGATTATGGATGTTACATAGAGGGGCATTTTGGTCATTTCACTTAGTAGGTCGAAGACGAAAGTCATTACCTGACGAGCTTATTTCATATTTAATATTTGTCCTTGGAGTGTAACCATAATTCTTTAGTGGAATGAGTTAGGGTTAAAATGATCTTAATGTTGCTATGGGGTTAGCATGGACATTTTGGTCATTTTGGGAGCCAAGGGCAAATATGTCTTTTGGTCCCTCTTCTAGCCATTTTCCTATATTGGCATGGTTTCCTAATTTAATTAGATGAAATGAGGTTGAATTAATTTTTGTGGAAAAATAATTTTTAGTTTAAATTCAAATAGGCCTTTGATGGCATACATGAATTTAACTCTAGCTTAATTATTTACTTGTGGGCCATGGTGTGTTTATCTATCTTGTGGGCCAGCCATAAAGGGAGCCCCTTGTGTGAGGTTTCCAACTTTGACTAGGTATCTTTACTTGGAAGGTGGAATTCCTCATTGGGTAAGAAATCCTATGATTAAAGTTTACTAAATTTTTGTATCTATAATTAGGAAGTGTTGCACCCTTAAGGTAGTTGATTACTAATTTATGGGATGGTCATTCCTATTAGAGAGAACTAAAAAGAAATATAAATTTTTTACATAGATCTCTCTACCCTAGGCGTGCAGCAATAAGATGCCCCATTGGCTGCCCAAAAGAAAGAGATACACACGTCCATGGTTCTCTTCTTCTTCCTTGATTGAAGAGAGAAAATCAGGTCTGGTCTTTTCCACAAAGTATAGTTCAGAAAACCCATCTAGGAATCCATAGTTTGATCCCACAATCAAAGCCAATCAGATTAGGTTGTGGAATAGAAGAGAAGATCAAAGGAAAAGCTACTGCAGAAAATTCCTGCAACTTGCATTGCTGACTGCAGGCTGAGATCAGTCCTTTGGAGCTTTAGTTTCAGAGATTTGAGGCCTTCATATCATCAAGGTATTAGTCCTCTTTCATCTCATTTCATTATACACATGTTGATCATGATTTCATGGAGTTTATATGCGTTTTTTATGGCTGTTTTTCGCTGCCCAGTTCAGATCCTTTTGGATGTTCCATAAATCAGCCATGGATGTCCCTACATTCAGATCTGAAATGCATAATCTTTCACGGGAGAGGAACAATACCGAGTTGGCTATCATCGGGCTGACAGAGGACCTGCGCCGTGTTGATAAATAGGTCGTTGAGACCAGGCAGCGTCTTGAGCTATTGGAGGAACAAGCTGCTGCAAAATGGACTGCCATTGTGGAAGCTAGTGCCAGAGAAGGGACTCTGATTCGCCAAGTCGAGGAGACTGAAAGCAATCTCCGGAGGAAGACTCAAGAGTATGAGCAATGGCAGATTCTTTGGGAAGAGCTTCCCCATGTTGTAGACGGATCGCGGCATTCTGCCTCGTTCTATGGGAAGATCTTGAAGAAGCGTGGCCTGGAAGCTTTAGAGGCTAAGGCCAAGAGTCTGCTTGAGGAGTTGAGCCTTTGGTTGAAGACCATGTGAGACTGAGCTCCTGATTCTTGTAACAAACCCCCTTTTTTTTTTCTTCTTTTTTTTGGTACTCTTTCTTTTATAATGCTCGTACACATTTTTTTAGCACTTCTCTTTTTTTGCACTCCCTCTTTCACTCAAATTCTTTTGTGATAAATTCTAAATATAGTTAAATGGGAATGTCTGTTTGGAAATTCGATCAAAAGTTTGTCATTTTGTGAAAAACCTTTTGTCAAATGGTTGTTTTCGCGTGAAAGCCAAATTTTGAGATGGCATAGAAGCCGAATTTTGGGTCGGCAAGGAAGCCATAATTTTGAGGTGTAAAAGCCAAAATTTGGGATGGCACGGAAGCCAAATTTTATTTGTGGCATGGGAGCCAAATTTTTTTAAATGGCATGAAAGTCGATTTTTGAAATGGCATGAGAGCCAGGTTTTGTTTGTGGCATGGGAGCCAAATTTTTGGGATGGCATGGAAGCCGGTTTTATTTGTGGCATGGGAGCCAAAAATTTTTGTTTGTGGCATTGATAGGCGAAATTTGTTTTTTGTTGGCATAGAAGCCAAAATTTGTTTTTTTTTTTTTTTTGCATGGAAGCCGAAATTTGTTTTTGGCATGGAAGCCGAAATTTTGTGGCGTTTATAGCCGAGTTTGTGGCAAGAGAGCCGATTTTTGGCATGAGAGCCGATTTTTTTTTTTGAAAACCAAGTTTTGTTTTGTTGGCGTGAATGAAAGTCCACAAGGATCCTAACCCTAGAGGGGGGGGGGGGGTGAATAGGGTGAGCTACAAATGTGACCAATTTAGACCAATTTTAATTCTTAACACAAACTAGTCACATGTGATGATTAATCAAATAAAATGCGGAAGCTAAACAAACTCAATCACCACAAAGCATGCACCACAACACCAATATTTATAGTGGTTCGGCCAACGTGCCTACATCCACTACCGGCTTGTGTCTCCAACACCCCACCGGATTCCACTATTTATGCTTTTTACTAGGCTAAGCAATAACCCTTACAATGTTGTTTTTCTAGGCTAAACAACAACCTCTCAATGTGCTTTTATAGGCTTAGCAATAACCTTACAATATGCTTTTCTTAGGCTAAGCAATAACCTTACAAGTTGCTTTTCAAAGGCTAAGCAATAACCTTTACAAATGAGGATTTCTCTAAGAAGGTGTCTTTACAAAAGATCACTCTAAGAGATTACAATTTAAGCACAATGGAATTTGCCTCTTAAATAGGCTAATAGGAAAATGAAATTCCAATTACAAACATACACTAAAATAAACTAAAGTGTGTGCACAAAGTGTATGTATGAGTTTCTTCAATCAATTTTAACAATGAAGCTTTTAAATGAATGCATGATGCATTTTAAAATCAAGGTTTATAAAATGATGATTGAAGAGAAAACTAATCACATAAAAGATTCAAACAACTTTGAAGAATTAAGATAAACAAGTTGAGTGAAAGTTAAAGTCTAAGAACATATGTGATTAGGATAAGAGTGTGTGCAAACTAATCTAATTTACCAAGAAAGATATTGAGTTTGCAAAACAACTCTTTAAGGGCTTGAAATCATGCATAAATGAAAATACAAAGGATTTGAACATGCATGAATTTCATTTGAATGGAAATCAAAATAACTTAGAAGATGTACCTTTTAAAAACTCATGAGATTGATTTCCAAATAGCCCTCTAGCCTTTCCAACTTCTTCCCCTTTCTTTGGCTCCAATATGCTCTCAAAGGTTCATAGTTCAAGCCTTGAAAAAGGTTGGAAATGAATGGACTTTATAGCCAAAAAGTTGCCAACGGCTAGTTCTCGGTCGACCGGCAAGGTGGTCTCGGTCGACCGAGAAAGCACAACGGTCATATTTCTGACCGTTGGGGCTTCAGTTCAAAAAACAGTCCATTTGCCCTGCAGTGTTCTCGGTCGACCGAGACCCAGGTCTCGGTCGACCGGCGACACTGCCGGGACACCCCCAAAAATTCCAACTTTTGCATTTTGAAGATTTTCTTTGTGGAATTTTGTGGGTCACTAAACCAAGCTTAAAAACATGTTTTAAAACATTTAAAAACATGAAACACACAAAGCCTAAAATGATTCAAAGGTTTAAAACCAAAGGCAAGCTTGATTAGTAAAAACTCTTTTCAAATCAAATTGCATACAAAACTGATTCTAAAGGTGCTGAAAGTATGCAAACCTCAAACCTAAATACCTAACATGATTTTCCAAAAGTAGTGCACAAGGAAATAGGTTTTCAAAAAGAGTTTGGGTTTCAAAAACCAATGCATCCAAGTTAATGACCAAAACATGCATAAACCAAAAACTTTTCCAAATCTAAAAACCAATGCATGTATAAAACTAGATTTCAAGTTTATTTAAAAACCAATGCTAGTGTGTGAATTCAAATGATGCTAAAGTGCAAATGCATCCACCAAATTGCAAATTACAAAATCCCTAACAATCTCCCCCTTTGCAATTTGATGGCAACTTACTCATCATTGAAATTACACACTCTGTCTTCAGCTCCCCCTCAGCTGGACAAGTCTTGAAATCTTCTTCTTGGATGCTCCTTCTCTTAGCTTGGGCTCTTGGGCTCTTTTCTTCAATCTTCTTGATGCTTGGTGCTTGATCATTCTTCAAGCTTTCTTATCATCTTCCTCTCTATGGCCAAGCATCTTCTTTAGCTCCAAGCTTTCTTTCTTCTATTTGCTCTCCCCCTTTGACCATGCCTCTCTCTTCCTCGAGAGAACTTGAAGGCTTTCTCCCCCTTTGATGGATAGGAGATCTTCGAGTACTTGAACTCTCGAACTCTCTCCCCCTTTGAAGAGTAGGAGATCTTTGAGTCACACTTGAACTCTCTCTCCCCCTTTGACATTAAATTGCAAAGGTACCTACACACATGAGACAAGAAGAATACCTTTAGAAGCACCTGTTAACAAATGAAATCGAAAATGAAATACATAACAGGCTATCATGTATGTAAGTAGTCTCTAAGGGCTCATTAGCATTCCAAGGGTGAATTTGATCAAAACTAATTCTTCCTATGAAGGTTTACACTCCCCCTCAATCCATTCTCTTCTTTTGTCAAGCTTTGACAAGATATAACTATTAAATGCAAGAAGTAGATGGTTTAACCAAGTGAGGGTCAACTTCAAGGAAAGGATTAGATTCATTTAACTATAAAGCTCAATATGATCAAATTACCAAAAGAGAGCTAGGTCTAATGGGAGAAGCAATCATGGATATCAATTGAAACAAACATATCAATTGAGATTAAAGGATATGACTATTAACATAATCACTCTAAAATGGATTCAAGAATGTTACTTATTAGGAAAAATCCAAATTAGAGCTATCCATGATATGGGGTTTACTCAAACATAGCATCAATCAATATTACTTATGAAAATCATATGCTATGTAAGTTTTGAAATCATTTCATTCAAACAATAAATATGACTATTAATGTGCAAGAATGAATGAAATGAAATTCAAACATGAAGCCAACCTCAAATAATAACCAACCAATATTATTAACACATAAACATGGTGGTCATGAGATATAACTATAAGAACAAAAGAGGTGGCAAACATGAGCATTATGATGCTAATGATGTGTGACATGGAATGATCATATTACTTATCAAGTTTAGTCCAAAGCACACAAGGTCTATCACATACACAAGATAAGATATCAATTGGATATGAAATCAATGGAAAGTTATACCAAATGTAACCAATTGAATATGATAACATGAGTAAAAGCAAGGATGTGATAAACTTCCATCAAGCATCATTAATGCATATTCATCACTTTTAAAGATATAACTATTGAGCATAGTGATGAACAAGGCAAATTGCAATGCAAAAGGATAAAGCTTTGTAATGCATGCAATTTCCAAAGTGTCTAGATCATATGAATTCAACACTAAGAAATCCATCAAACAAGAGATATAACTATGAAATACAAGAAATGGATTTCAAATAGGTTCATATGATCAAGAACACTACTATGAAGTTGAAACATGTATAAGGATGACTCCAAGAGAATCTACATGAATCAACATCATAACCATCCATAAAGAAATGACTATAAGGCAAAAAGGATGGATTTGGGTTCTAGTATGGTTTCTACAAAAAATACAAGTTCACAACCATACATGGAACCAAAAGTCATTTGCATATAAAAAGAATGTAAATAAACAAGCAAGGATGCAAACAACATACATTTCCATTTCTAAGATAATGAAACCAAAAGAAAGGAAATGAACACATGGAACATGCTTTAGAAGAATATAACTAATGATGTTATAGGCATTTCCATTCAAACAATCTTCAAATCATTTTGAAAAACAAAATCCAACAATGAGCATAAAAAGAATGATTTAGAAGATCAATTTTCAACATTGTATTTTAAAAGATATAACTTAATTGAAACACATACAAGTTGATTTTTCAAAACAATGTTCTCCATGTAAAAGTATAACTTAGAAATCCATGGAAAACTTGAATTGATTCATATCATTTGTTCAAATAATCTTACTATGACATATACACAAATGATTCAATAACAATTGATCATGAAAAATCTAGCTATGAAAGCTTTTGAAATCACAATCAATTGATCATGTAGAAATGCAATGCAAAACATAAAACTAAATGTGAGCAAAAAGCAAATCAAACATGATGAAGTTATAATCAAAAGATTTTGAAAACCATGAAGTGTAACTTAGAATGGTGTATGAAAACAAAATCAATTGATCATAAAGAAACAATGCATTTTAATAGATGTAACTATGAAAGAACAAAAATGCAAAGCAATCATGACCAACAAAAGGTTTAACTTATAAAGCATAGGTTGGTCAATGAGGTCCAAGGCCTTAAGGTTTGTCTAAGTATAAAACTTTGGGAATCCACCTAAGGTCTTGTGAGGGTTGAACTTTGAGGTCTATCTTAGAAGTCTCACCAACTTTAGGAGATTTAACTTGATAAATTTTCAATTTGAACTTATCACCATGATATTTTGATTTGACTATATTTAGCTTAGATTGGTGATTAGTCTTTTGAAGTTGGTGGGTTTGTTTCTTAGGGGATTGTTTCTCTTTTCTTTTCTTCTTATTTTCTCCCTTTACTTGACTTTTGAATTTTAAATTTAACTTTGTTACTTTATTCAAAAGTTCTTTCATGGGTTTATATAAGGGAGATAGGTTGAGAAGCTTTTTGTTCATAGATTCTTTTAAGCTTGGTTTAACTTAGTGGAGTCCATTTCAATGGTTTTCAAATAAGCACTACTCTAGGGTTTTAACTCTAGGTTTTTACACCTAAACAAGAGTTCCAAACACTTGATCCTAAGGGATTAGAGCACTTGGCTCTGATACCAATTGAAAGTCCACGAGGATCCTAACCCTAGAGGGGGGGGGGGGTGAATAGGGTGAGCTACAAATGTGACCAATTTAGACCAATTTTAATTCTTAACACAAACTAGTCACATGTGATGATTAATCAAATAAAATGCGGAAGCTAAACAAACTCAATCACCACAAAGCATGCACCACAACACCAATATTTATAGTGGTTCGGCCAACGTGCCTACATCCACTACCGGCTTGTGTCTCCAACACCCCACCGGATTCCACTATTTATGCTTTTTACTAGGCTAAGCAATAACCCTTACAATGTTGTTTTTCTAGGCTAAACAACAACCTCTCAATGTGCTTTTATAGGCTTAGCAATAACCTTACAATATGCTTTTCTTAGGCTAAGCAATAACCTTACAAGTTGCTTTTCAAAGGCTAAGCAATAACCTTTACAAATGAGGATTTCTCTAAGAAGGTGTCTTTACAAAAGATCACTCTAAGAGATTACAATTTAAGCACAATGGAATTTGCCTCTTAAATAGGCTAATAGGAAAATGAAATTCCAATTATAAACATACACTAAAATAAACTAAAGTGTGTGCACAAAGTGTATGTATGAGTTTCTTCAATCAATTTTAACAATGAAGCTTTTAAATGAATGCATGATGCATTTTAAAATCAAGGTTTATAAAATGATGATTGAAGAGAAAACTAATCACATAAAAGATTCAAACAACTTTGAAGAATTAAGATAAACAAGTTGAGTGAAAGTTAAAGTCTAAGAACATATGTGATTAGGATAAGAGTGTGTGCAAACTAATCTAATTTACCAAGAAAGATATTGAGTTTGCAAAACAACTCTTTAAGGGCTTGAAATCATGCATAAATGAAAATACAAAGGATTTGAACATGCATGAATTTCATTTGAATGGAAATCAAAATAACTTAGAAGATGTACCTTTTAAAAACTCATGAGATTGATTTCCAAATAGCCCTCTAGCCTTTCCAACTTCTTCCCCTTTCTTTGGCTCCAATATGCTCTCAAAGGTTCATAGTTCAAGCCTTGAAAAAGGTTGGAAATGAATGGACTTTATAGCCAAAAAGTTGCCAACGGCTAGTTCTCGGTCGACCGGCAAGGTGGTCTCGGTCGACCGAGAAAGCACAACGGTCATATTTCTGACCGTTGGGGCTTCAGTTCAAAAAACAGTCCATTTGCCCTGCAGTGTTCTCGGTCGACCGAGACCCAGGTCTCGGTCGACCGGCGACACTGCCGGGACACCCCCAAAAATTCCAACTTTTGCATTTTGAAGATTTTCTTTGTGGAATTTTGTGGGTCACTAAACCAAGCTTAAAAACATGTTTTAAAACATTTAAAAACATGAAACACACAAAGCCTAAAATGATTCAAAGGTTTAAAACCAAAGGCAAGCTTGATTAGTAAAAACTCTTTTCAAATCAAATTGCATACAAAACTGATTCTAAAGGTGCTGAAAGTATGCAAACCTCAAACCTAAATACCTAACATGATTTTCCAAAAGTAGTGCACAAGGAAATAGGTTTTCAAAAAGAGTTTGGGTTTCAAAAACCAATGCATCCAAGTTAATGACCAAAACATGCATAAACCAAAAACTTTTCCAAATCTAAAAACCAATGCATGTATAAAACTAGATTTCAAGTTTATTTAAAAACCAATGCTAGTGTGTGAATTCAAATGATGCTAAAGTGCAAATGCATCCACCAAATTGCAAATTACAAAATCCCTAACAGTGAAAGCCAGGTTTTGTGGCATTTATAGCAGATTTTTGGCGTGAGAGCCAGGTTTTTGACGTTTATAGCCGATTTTAGGCGTGAGAGCCGAGTTTTTGGCATTTATAGCCGATTCTGTGGCGTTGATAGTCGATTTTTGGTTTTCAAAAATGCAAGTATTGACTAAAAGTCGTCTCTTTGCTGAATGGTCTTGCAAGTATCAATGGAATGTCGCCTCCTTGCGAATTTGGGCTCAAGTATCGACTAAGCATCACTTCCTTGCTTTTTTTCTCAAAGATTTTGGTTTTGTGGGTATCGATGGAATGTCGCTTCCCCAAAATTTTTGAAATTTGAGCTTTTTTTTTTTTACTTCGGTTTTTTGTTTGAATTTTGGGCTTGTGGATATCAACTGGAATGTTGCGTCTCCACGATTTTTTTGAAAATTTGCAAGATCGACAGAGTGTTGTTGCTTCCCTGCGATTTTGAAATTTTGGAAGTATTGAATAGGGTTCGCATCATTCCGATTTGGATTTTACGAGTATCGACTGAGCGTCACTTCCCCGCGGTTTTTTAAGAAAACCCCTCTTTTTTCTTGTTTAAAGACACGAGGGTCGTAAATTTTGACTTAAAACCTTTTTTTGGTTGTAAAAGTTAGGGTGGACCAGGGTGGAAATTCCTGAGTCCTGATTTTGTTTCAAACCATGAATTTTGGGTTCAAGGGTTGAAAATTTGGTCAAGTCCGGGAAGAGGCTCCTAAACTTGGATTTTTGGATTTTTTTTTGGACAATGAAACTATGAGAGTAAACATTGTTTTGAATTTTTAGAAATCTCAACATAAGGATGAAAAATCTAAAAGAGGCGGGTTTGTCTAGCGAGTACCTGAGAATATGCTTTGGCCGCGCAGGCACTGCTCTGACCCGGTGGCGGAAGTCTTCAAGGGTAGTACCGCTTCAAGAACTTGCCGTTGATGGGGCAGCATACATCTGTCACCCTCCATGTTTAGAAGTGCGTATGCACCGTTGGAGAAGACTTTGTCGATGACGAAAGGCCCCTCCCATTTTGGCTCGAGTTTGCCTTTGGATTTGTGAGCAAAAACCAATGGCCTTTTCACTGCAAGAACCAAGTTGCCCTTTTTGTAGGCGCGTTGCCGAACCCTTTTGTTGAAAGATCCTGCCATGCGTGCTTTGTACAGCTCAATGCTTTGTGAGGCTTTGAGTCGTCTTTCGATGAAATTGTCCAGTTCTTGGAGTCTCAATTTGACAATGCTTTCTTGCGTCATGTCATTTTGTAAAGATACCTTTAAGTTAGGAATTTCTACTTCCAAAGGGACAACAACTTCGCATCCATAGACCAAAGAGAATGATGTGCTATGGGTTGGCCCTCGAACGCTGGTTCGATAAGCCCACAAAGCTTCTGGCAGTTTGTCTCCCCAGTCTCTTTTGTAACTAAAGACCATTTTCTTGAGTATTTTGCAGAGTGTCTTGTTGAAAGCTTTTGCTAGTCCGTTAGTTGCCGGATTGTACGGAGTCGAAGGACAACTGTGGATTTTGTACTTGTCGTAAAACCTGTAGAATCGGTGATCCCGGAATTGCGGTCTGTTACCATGAACGAATCTTTTAGGTATGCCAAAGCGACAAATAATGTTGATGCGCAAGAATTGAATGACTAATGAGGTCTTCATTTCGTTGAGCTCAAATGATTCTAACCACTTGGAGAAATAATCTGTAGCGGCGAAGATGAAGCGATGGCCTTTGCTTGACGGGGGAGAGATAGGACCTATGATGTCCATACCCTAGGCTTCGAAAGGCGATAGTTGCACTTGCTGCTTTCTGTACCGAGAGGCATCCAATGCTTGATCCTTCGGGTTTTTTTTTCTCCCTTTGAGGGAGCACTTGATTTTTTGACCCTATAGTCCATTTCAATTTGTAAGACTTGTGGGGCATGTTTGTCGACATCCGCATTCACCCTTTGCAGTTCTGAAATGATATTATCACGAGTGTGTGGAGACATTCGCAATAAATCAAGGATGTGCAGTCAAGCATGTATGTTTTGAAGTGCTCAATCAAGTCGTACTTGAAAGCCTCCTTCAGGCCTGCATGTTCATTATTGTTGCCACTTGGAGTGCTTACATTTTGTGTTCCCGAAGGATTTACATAAGAAGAATAAGAAGATTGGTTGTAGTTTTTGTGGTAATCCCGGCCAGAACGGGTACCTCTACCAACTTCAAGAGCTTCTTGAGAAGGGTTTTCATTTGGAAGATCGTCCTTGGGATCCAAGGGTTGATCCTTCTCATTTGCTGAAGATGTGTCTGCAGCAGAGTGCCATCCTCAGTGATTGCGTTACATGGAGCATTTTCAGGGAACAAGTCCTGAACAACATCCAGCAACTTTTCTCCTTCATTGAGTAATTTGTCGGTCCAGACATCTCCTATGAGATCAGGTATCTGGGACCAACTGGCCAAGTCTTCATCGGCTGAAGTTTCTTTAGGATGATCGGTCGGAAGAGCTATGAGTTGCGACGTCACGGTTTCAGGGGATGAAGGCTGAGAAGATGTTATCTCAGTGGAAGTCACCTGAGAAAATGTAGCTCCGGAAGATATACTATCAGGTGTAGCCAGAGAGTACGTGTCTTAAATAGATGATACTTCAGAGGTGCTATCATCCTGAACTATCACATTGCAAATTGCCTTGATGGGAGATCCCTCCAGAGTGGACTGTTGGGAGTCGGACTCTTCATCGGATGTGAGAGGATCATCTATCCAGCAGTTTTCTCCATTTTTAGGAGTTAAAGGAAGAGGTACCTGTTGATTTCCAGGGACTTCCAATTCCAGATTTTGATTGTGAAGATCCTGCTCTTGTTCTAAGGCAAGGCGCTGCAAGATCCGTGCATACTCTTCAGGATCAGGCATACGAGCCAAATCTTCTTCTTCATCCGCCCCTTGTGGTTCAACATGATTGAGTTCCGCTGCGGCGTTGAAGGGTGCTGAATCAACAGCATTTTCTTGAGCATCCTCCTGGTCTTCTTCATCATCGGATCAGGATTCTTGTTGCTGATATGGGTTATACCAGATTACCAATATAAGGTGAGATTCGGGAACCCATTCTTTGTCAGAGAGGTATTCTCCTGTTTCAAGGGATTCCTCCCACTCGTCGGTGTCACTGGACTTATATCCATCCATGGAGAATCCAATTACCGAATTGCAAGAGTACGATGCCCCCTGTGCATTTTCATTTCTGAATTGGGGCGGCATGAAATCACCAAGGGTGAATTTTCTTTCCACCTTTGAAGCCTTGGATTCTTTAGTTGCCCCCAGCGAAGTAGTGGAAGAGGTCTCTGCCTTTTCCAAGACTTCTTGTTTTGGTTGACCTTTCTCCTGCTGCTTGAGTTTGCAGAGTTGTCTCTTGGCTTGCCTTCGCTGTCATGCGGTAGGTTTTGTTTTGACGATCTCCCAATTTTCATCTTCTAGAAGATCGGGATGTACCCATATAGGTTGTTCGTCTAGTGTTGGATAAGGAACCAACTCTTGGGACGTCTGGGTCATTTTTATCACCTTGAAGGAAGTGGTGGTCTTCTCCTCTGGTGATTTTGAAGTTTGTCCATACGACACCATGTTGACGGAGGCAGACCCACAGTTTTTGTCAAAGGTGATGACTCTGTTCTTCCACATCTCGTTGATCTTCTCTCTTACAACAAAACATTGATTGAAAGGATGCGAGATCATCTAATGGTATGGACAATACCAGGGATCGTTGGTTTTACCAACATCTCCTGGTCTTTTGGGCTCAGGCAAGGTGAGCTCACCATTTGCTACAAGTGCCTCGAAGATTTTTTCGACATCTTCATCGAACGGGTATTTTTTCTCGACTCGTTCTCTGAAGGCATTAAAGAGTTCATGTTTCTTACCTGCAGCTTTGTTTTCAGCTTTCTTTGGCTGCTAAGGAGCTGACTTGGTTTGCACATTAAGAACCTCCTTTTTCTTTGGCTTTTAGGTCGTAATGGTAACCGACTCTTTCTTTGATGACTGCTGACTGTTGAGGTCTTTGATCACCGTTTTAGCCTCCATAGCTGCTTCTAGGAGTTCTCACAGGTTCTTTGATTTGTTGTCGATAATCATGGAGCGGATTCTCGCTCTCATGTTGTTACGGCAGATGTCAACGAGTGATGCTTGTGGCAGCACATCTGTGCATTTGTATGCCATCGCCTTCCACTTGTGAATGAAGTCGTAAGTTGATTCATTCTCTCCCTGTTTTAGGCTGCAGAGTTGTGCCATAGTAACAGGATGATCCTCGCCTTTGAAGTGAGTCAGGAAGCGTGTCTCTAGCATGGCCCAATTTTGGATGGAGTCCTGCGGCAGAGTGGAGTACCAATCGAAGGCCGTACCTTTTAGGGTACTTGCAAAGAGACGGATCTTGAGGGCATCTTGATCCGCGATAGCTCCCGTCAGGATTTTGAAATGAATGATGTGCAGTCTGGCCGAACCTTTCCCCGTATATGATTGGAGAGTAGGTTGCTTGAATTTTGTAGGGAACGGGACCGAGTCCATCCATAAGGGATATGGTGGCTTGATCCCATGTTCCTTCAGTGTATCCTCTTCTTCTGCTTTGGCAAGGATATCGTCAACGTCCTTTTTGGTAAGGGCGCGTGACTCACTGTTTTATGCATTTTCCTTATTATCTGGAGGAGATTGGTTGTTTTCTTGACGCTGAAAAGCGAGAAGAAGATTTTCCATAAGAGCCTCAATCCTGCTGGCCTTCCTCCAATTGCTGGATGCGTGCGGTCGTTTCATCAGGAGGTGGATTCCGAGGTTGCTCAGAGTTTCTAGCCACGTTCATCCTTCGTGACTCGAATGAGGAGATTGTCCTGGTGACTGAGCTGGGGCTTATTCTTGAGGAGCTTGAGGAAGGATTACTCCGTTGTCCTTGGCTTGAAGGAGCAGAAGATTCTTTCGGATGTCTTCGTGTCCGGGAGACGCTGTGAGTCACTGGTCGTCGGACGTGAATTTTAGTTGCTGACTTCTGGCGTCTTCTGGTTTTGCCAACCATATGGACAGCAACAAATTGGTTGGGTCTTTCATTTTCGACCCATTTTTGGGAGACTTGGAGGGTAGGATGCTGGGTCCTTTGCTTCTCTAGTCTCTTTTGTCGATACGACATGCGGCGACGTATACGACGGACAATTTGAGCTTCTGCAGCTCTGGCTGGGCTTTAACGATGAAGGATGTACTCCCTCGAGCGCAACAGCCAAGCCTGTCTTCTTTGAAGCTAGGCATAGACAGGATTTGGACTCGGCCCTTCGACTGCCGTAGCGAAGCTTTGAATTTTGCGAGTTCGGCCCCCGTTGAGATAAAGGGTCGAACTGCTGGAGTGCAGGCCTTGACAGGTTCTTGCAAAGGCCTGGTGATGTATGATTTGATTTTTGGCTTGTAGGAGCAAGCCGACTCATGATGGGTTGCCTTCTTTGTCAGGCTGGTTTCTCCTCCTTCATGTATGCAAGAGGATAGAACCAGTTTTCTTTTAGAGGGGCCAGGTATGCTGGCCTTACAGGTGTTCGAGACCTCCTTTGTTTTGGAGAAGGTCTTGGGGACCAAGTCTTAGGGTGGACCTGGTTCTCTGAACGTTGAGGCTTCGTGGGGTTGCCACGGGCTTTAGGCTTCTTCGCGTTTGCCATTGGTGTCACGGCAATGACACGTTGCAGGGCGATCTTCTGTTTCTTGGCAGGTGCGATTTCCTTTACAGGAAGTGGGAACGGTCCCAGCGACCCGAAGATGATGGTCCGGGGAGTAGAGGTCGACCCGGTGTTTTGAGATTTGCCGAGGGAGGTGACGCTTTGGCAACTAGCAGGGCGCTTGTGAGTGCGCTTGTTTTGCTTCTCCTGGAGCATGAGTTGGTACTTGTTCTCATCGAAAGTGATGGTTAATGAAGCTGCCATTGTTAGTTTTTGGAATACTTCTGAAACAAGACCACGTCCATTAGTAATCACAAGGATATAATGATCATAAATAGGAAGGAACTATGGTTTTGTCTTTTCAAATCGTTCAGGGGAACATGCCCCAGTCCAAGTGAGGTGAAGAAGGCAAAAAGCCATAGAAGATGCAATTGTTCTGAATGCAAGTACAGGAGGCTCAGAGCAAGCGTTCCAGTGACGGCTAGAAGCAATTGTGGACCTTAATTCAAATTACCGAGAAGCAAGGCTCACTCGAGGTAAGTTAATATAAGGTTGGAGATACAACTGTGTCGGTCGCGAATACAGTAGACCCAGAAGGGCGTACTAGCACCACTAGGCACAAATGTTGCAAATCGCATCCTTGGGATAGACACAAGATGGGATTTTTGAAAGGTCGAAACCGGATTCATAAAAGAGAGCAGATGGTGTTCCAATCCGAATAAGGGCTCAAACATTTCTACGAGCGTCAGATCCAAAAGGGAATGAACCAAGATTTCTCAGATGTAAACCCAAAGATGACGTTTTTTTTTTGAATTTTTTTTTGTTTTTTTCTTTGAAAGGAACGCATAGGTTTTCAATTTGATCTTATGAAACCTTAGTAGACAGATCAGCCCCCAGGTAAGGGTAGGATTACTTAATGAACCCGTTTGGAGGGCCCTTGCCTTGAACAGTCTAACTGCCTCCACACTCTGGACAAGGCTTTTCTTAGATTTACTTTGGTCAAAGAACGCAATTGGTGCAACCTTAGGGTTTTGAAAAGTTTTTTGATTTTTTTTAAAAATGGATTCATCAAAGAGAACGAACGGTGTCCCAATCCAAATAAAGGCTCAAAATTTCTGCGCGCGCTAAATCCGAAAAGGAGGGGACCAAACTTTCTCAAATTTGATTCCAAAGAAAAGATTTTTTTTTTTTGAAGGAGTTCTTTTTTCTTTTTTGAAGATTTTTTTTGGAAATCCTTATCGGACTCGTTACAGAGAAAAGATGGCCCATTCCTCAATAAGAACAATATCTGCGAATATTTCTATGAGCTATCAAGTTTAGAGAGGAAAGGATCAAAGTTTCTCAAAATTGAATCCAAAAAAAGAGAAATCAGAATTTTTTTTGAAGTGAGAAAGAATGGAAATGAGTTCAAAGGTAGAAATTTTCCAAAAATCCCATCTCATGTTTTTTTTATGCAAGATCCAACATAGGTCACCAACTAGAAAGGAGCCTAAGAATTCAAGCATCGCGTTCTCTAAAGAACTGGTCCCACCGGGTGTGCCAGCCTGATGGACCCAGAATTTTTCCTTCCTCTCCTCACCCATATGTCCCTGGGGTCGCCGGGAGGATCCGAATGGAGGGAGGAAAGGAGGGGAAAAGACGGGCATCTATATTTTGTATGGGTATGCCAGATTTTTTATTCTACTTGGAATTTAGGAGTGGTGATCCGGAGATCCACCTTCGCAAGTATAAAGGAAATCAACATTTTTTCTAACTTTCCATTGCACACATATTTAAGAAAGTAGACAGTTTTTTTAATACCGTGAGAGGCGATTTTGTTTGCCGTACAAGGCGATTTTGTGCCATGAGAGGCGATTTTATCGTGAAAGCCGATTTACAAATCTCATCAATAAAGAAAGACAAGAAATGTGATTTTTTGTCTCTAAAAGAAAATACAAAGTACAATAGAAAAGTAAGAAAGGGAATCTGACTTCTTAGGAGATTGCGGGGACCAGTTCAGATCGATGGTCGCAAGTCATGTATGGGCTTCGCCATTGTCCTTCAGATGAGAACGCTTGATGCTTTGATTCTTTGGCTTGGCTTGGACTTCAGTTTTTTAAAGGATAAGGACCAAGGCAAGGTCCTATACCCAATGAAAAACGAAGAGACGGGCTGAAGAGCCACGTCTTGGCCATGTTGAATAGGAGAATAGAAGGCTTTTTTTTCTTGGGGTGGGGGGGGGGTGCCCCCCAAAGGACTTCAATCACCTTTTGGTGTTTGTTGCAGCAGGGTTTCTTCAGAGTAGTAGAGCTTCTAGATCCTGAGTTCGAAATTGCGGGATTTTTTCTTTCAGGCCCGTCTCCTCTTGGGATCACCTCCTTTTATAGGCATTTGATAGCCTTTAGGTGACTTTATGGGCTTTAATGTATTTAAAACCACATAATGGGAGGAGTTACAAGTCTTAATTCCTTTATTTTATAACTCCTTTTTTCTTGGCTTCTAATTGGCCGGTGGAGATAATGGGCATTTAATCGCCTTTTAATCTCCATGATGAGAGGAGTTTCATAACTTTAATGTCATGATGACTTGGACTTGTAACTCCCATTTCCTTGAATCTGATTGGGCCGTCCAAAATAATGAGTTAATGACCGCATTTAGTTGGGTCAATTAACAGCATTAAGTGGTTGTCGAGAATTTGAAGAGTTGTGGGCCGTGCCGCGTCTTTTGGAATTCTTCTCGCAATGATTGACGATGGATCTTCATGTTGATCGATGTCGGATGATCATGCAACTTCAGACATTGGTTGATACTAGCGGGCCGGTGACATCTATCTTGTCGATTTCTTGATCGATCGGACAGAAAGTTCACTTTCTTTGTCAGCCGGTCGGCGATTTGGGAGCGATCAACGACAATTTCATGCTCTTGACGGCGGATCCGAGATGTAGACGAAGACCAGTTGATTCCGAGCATCAAGAATCAGATTTTCAAGAAATTATAGGGGCTAGAACTTCCGAAACGTGAAAAAGGACAGAAAACGGGTCACTCAGCAACAAATCCGGTGACCCGGATTTCCATGGTCGCCGGGCGACCATGCACCCATGGTTGTTGGCGGAGACCATGGGCCAAGGTCGCCGGCGACCTTGGGGATTGGTCCCCTTTCGGTCGCCGTTTCTCGACTGTTCTTTGATCTTTTTCGCCGCCGTTTTCTCCTGGATTTTTCTTGACATTTCTCTTCATTCATTGGCTCGATTCTCCTGAAGAAAACCTGACGAGAAGCCATGCAAATCAGAGCGTGAAGTTTCCTATTTTTTGGCAAAGCCGAAGACTTTGCCGCGCAGAGTTGTCGTTTTTTGTCAAGGGTCGAAACTAGGTCAAACGATGTCGGAATGACCTGAAATTTGATGTGACACTTCCTGAGCAGTAGATACGACCAGCCATGGGCTTTTGTTTGAGCTTTGAAGCCGTTTGAGGTCCCATCGCTGCTAGGCTTGATTTCACCGCGTGGAGGATGTCGCGCTTTGATGTGCGATCAACCGATGTCCGATTGACCTGAAATTTGACATGGAGCCTATTGTAGTCATTTTGAGATGATCCATTAGCTCCGATTTGGATGTCATGGTCCTGGGGTGCCCCGCCGTTGGTAGCCTTGATTTTCTTTCGAAGCATCAAAGTCGGGTCAAACGTTGTCAGAATGACCTGAAATTTGACGTGCAGCCCTTTTGAAGCATGTTGAAGCCGCCCATGTGCTCCGTTTGATGAGTGATGGTCCCGGTGGTTCTCGCCGCTGAGGGGCTTGATTTTTTTCCAGAGCGTCAAAGTCGGGTCAAATGTTGTCGGAATGACCTGAAATTTGACGTGGAGCCTTTTGGAGGTATTTTGAGACCATCCGTAGGCTCTAATCGAAGTTTTGATGTCTTCGACATCACCGCCGCTAGGAGCGCCTGTTTGGTTGCCGGACGAGTGAAGTTAGGGCAAATGATGTTGAAATGGCCTGAAACTTCATGTGAACTCCTCTTTTGGCTGTCTTGAAGAATCTATCAGTTTTCAAGTGATTCTGACAAGATCTGGTGCTTGAAGCGGCATTGCCCGTTTGTAGTAGGATGTGGCTTCATGTGGCTTTTTTACGTTGAAGAGGCAAGTGACATTTTTGGTGTCAACAAGGAAGAGTGTCTCTAGCATGGGCCAATTTTGGATGGAGTCCTCTGGCAAAGTGGAATACCAATCAAAGGTCGTACCTTTTATGGTACTTTCCAAGAGACAGATCTTGAGGGCATCTTGATCCGCGATAGCTCCCGTCAGGGTTTTGAAGTGGATGACGTGTTGTCTGGCCAATCCCTTCCCCATATATGTTTGGAGAGTAGGTTGCTTGAACTTTGTAGAGAACGGGACCGAATCCATCCGTAAGGGATATGGTGGCTTGATCCCATGTTCTTTGAGTGTATCCTTTTCTCTTGCTTTGGCGAGGATGTCGTCCATGTCCTTTTTGGTGAGAGCACATGACTCATTGTCTTCCTCATTTACCTCGTCATCTTGATGATTAAGAGGAGGTCGATTATTTTCTTGATGTTGAAAAGCGAGAAGAAGATTCTCCATCAGAGTCTCAATCCTCTGCTGACCTTGCTCCAATTGTTGGATGCGTACGGTCGTTTCATCAGGAGGTGGATTGTGAGGCGGTTCAGAGTTTGTAGCTAGGACGTTCATCCCTCGAGATTTGAACGAAGAAATCGTCTTGGTGACTAAGCTGAGGCTCATTCTTTTGGTTGAAGAGCTTGAGGAAGGATTACTCCGCTGTCCTTAGCTTGAAGGAGTAGAGGATTCTTCTGGATGTCTTCGTGTCCGGGAGACACTACGAGTCACCGGACGTCGGACATGAAGTCCAATTGCTGACTTCTGGCGTCTTCTGGTTTTTTCAACCATATGGACAATAGCAACTTGGTCGGGACTTTCTTTTTCGACTCATTTTTTAGAGAGCTGAAGTGTAGGATGCCGGGTCCTTTGCTTCTCCAATCCTTTTTGTTGATATGACGCGTGGCGACGTATACGATGGGCAATTTGAGCTTTAATAAGCTCTGGTTGGGCTTTGGCAATGAAGGATGTACTCCCTCGAGAGCAGTAACCGAGCATGTCTTCTTTGAAGCTAGGCATGGACAGGATTTGGACAAGTTCCTTTGAATGTCGTAGCGAAGCTTTGAATCTTTCGAGTTTGGCCCCTGTAGAGATGAAGGGTCGAATCGAAGGAGTGTGGGCTTTGGCAGATGCTTGTAAAGACCTTGTGATGCATGACTTAAATTCTGGCTTGTAGGAACAAGTCAGCTCATGCTGGGTTGACTTCTTTGTCAAGTGGAAAGCGGATCTCTCCTCTTTCACGTAGGCAAAAGGGTAGAACCGGTTCTCCTTGAGAGGGGCCAAGTATGCTGGCCTTGTGGATGCTTGGGACCTTCTTTGTTTTTATAAAGGTTTTGGGGACCAAGTCTTGGGATAGACCTAGTTGCTTGTAAGCTGAGGCTTCGCGGGAGTGCCATGGGCTTCAGGTTTCTTGACACTCGCCTTTGGTGTCAAGGTAGTAATATGTTGAAAGACGATCTTCTGCTTTTTAGCAGGTGTGGTTTCTTCTACAGGAAGTGTGAATGGTCCTAATGTCCCGAAGACGATGGTCCGGGGAGTAGAGGTCAACCTAGTGTTTGGAGAGTTGCGGAAACAGATGATACTTCGCGTTAGACCCCGACCCAGACTATCTCGATTAGTGTGTGATTAGTGTGTGTTTAGCCTTAAGTGGGTTTAGTTGTCGTTGGGTTAGAAATAGTTAGTTTTAGTCCTGGACATAGCTTTGGGAATTTTGAGAACGTTTAGTGTTAGTCAAACACGCTCAGGAAGGCCTGAGTGTACCTGTAAGCTTGGGAGGATCGTTTTGATTTTCGTTTAAATTATGATTTTTATTTCATTTGAATGGTTTTATTATTCATTACAACTTTCTTTTTTGGCCCGTTCGTGTTTGAAGCCCAAAAATCGTAATTTTGACCCAAAAGGGGTAAAAATTGTCTTTTATACCCACATCTGGACACAAATTTTGAAATCTCAAAACCATGTCAAAAATATAATTCTTGGAAACAAGATTTTTCAAGGATCATTTTATCCTTCTTCATCGAGTTCATTCGATGCCCGCAAGATCATGTTTTTGTCATTGCAAGGATTAGACTCATTGGCCCCCATTTTGCAAGTGTTTAAGTCAACTCCTTCTCCTTTCTCTTTCACTTTCCCAAATCTTGCAACTTTCAAGACCTAGGGCTGAGAAACCCTTTTTTTTTCTTCTTCACCTTCTTCCTCTTGAATGCTCAAGCTAGAGACCTCCAAATGGAATTCCAAGACCATCATCTTCTTCCTCTTCTTCCAAGCTTTCCATAGATACAAATCTCTTGAAGTTTCCAGGTAGAAAACCTCTCCATTTTCTTCATCTCTTCTTGTTTGGGCATCTCTAGGTAAGCGCTCCAACCCATCTCTTCAATGGAGACTTTTCAACTCCTAAAGATCTTGTTTTTCTAAGTTGTAACACCCATTTCGAAATGGGTTTCTTGTTCTCAAATTTGAATGTGTTTTGAATGGTTTTTCATGGGGTTTTTGTAGTGTTTGGATTAGCTCTTGGGTAGGAGTGCTTGAAGAAGTGTTTTCTTGGCATTTGGGCAAAAAGGTAAGTAGTCGTTATAGGTTGAATGTTGTATGTGTGTTTGAAGATTTCATTGTTACTCTTGAAAATTTCATATAACTTGTTATGTTTTCTTGAGATTTCTTCTTATGTGATTTCCAATCAAGTATATGCATTAATGTCAAGTGTTTTTCCAAACTTCTAGATTTCTATTTGGCTTCAAGCCCTTGTTTCATTATGAGATTTGGATTTGTTTTGATGGAGATTGAGTGTTTAGGTTTTTGTATTTGAATGATGTGGAAACGTGAAAATGAACCCTTTGAGAGCATGAAGGCTCAGTGAAGTACAGGTGCTTAGTTGTAACAAGATGGGGAGAAAATTTGTGAAAACCTGAACTTGAAATGCACTGCCCGTGCAACGTCGGTCAGCTGTCAGCTAACCGACATACCCATTTCGGTTAACCGACAACGAACCGAACTCTGTCGGTTCCTCTTCCAGAAGCTTGCATCACGTCAGGGATTTCTTGATCAACTGTCGGCTAACTGACATGCCCATTTCAGTTAACCGACAGCGAACCGAACTCTATCGGTCCCTTTACCAGAATGCTACTTTTTCCTTATATGGATTCAGGCGGTCAGCCGTCGATCAGCTGACGGCTAGCCGACACCCCCCATCTCGGCCAGCTAACAGGTGACCGACATGCTGACCGAACTAGCAAAATAACTTGTTTTTGAAAGATTTTCTGTAAGAGTGAAAACTAGAATATGTTTAGGGATCTTTAGCCTGATATTGTGTACTTGAAAATATAAAATGTCTTTTAACTTCAGGGGCACCAATTCTCATTTAAATTCCAACATTTTGGTTTCAATTACACAAGGGTCAACTAAAGGTCCTCACATATGCTTAATAGACTTTGCTTTCTAACTTTAGTTTTGATACAATAAGTATCATCGTGTACTCATTTTGAAACTCAAGTATAAGCTCGTTTGAAGATTATTTCAAGAATAAAATGAGGATTACTTCTTAAGCTTGTATGCATATAATTATGCCTCTTGTTAACCGTGTCTTGTCTCGTTTTGAATGAATAATTCCCCCTTCAAGTTCGATTGATTTAAGACGTGTTTCGCCGTGTTTTGTGCATTCGTGAATTCAAGTGAACACCACTAAGCTTGGACTGCCCTTTCAGTTTGATCCACTGCCTGGGGGTCCTTAAACATGTGGACTATTTGCAGATTAGTCGTGTATTCTATTACACATCGTGTGTGTCAGGTTCCGCGGCCGGAAATCCCCGTTCACCTTTGTGTGGCATGGGAATCGTGTTTTGTTTATCGTGCTTGTCGTGCGTGCTTGCTCTTTTCATTATAAATGATAGAGAAAGGATGGACTCTTTGCGGATTTACTATTCATGATATTATAAGTATTCATTCTAGCTTGCTTTGGTATCTTAGTTTGTTTTGTATTTTAGTTTTGTTCATACTTTGGAAATGTGCTTTAGCCAATTAACTATTTATTATGAATTTCTTAAAATATCTTTGTTCCATGCTCATACCTAAATTGATTACCTGCCAAACCGTCGTGTTTGACCCTTGTATTTTGGTGCCCAGGTGCAGGCGACGTTGCCTTTGAGGAGGAGCATCTGGAGGAGGCTCTTGAGCCACCCCCAGTCAGAGAGTGGCAACCCAACGATGTCAACTAGACGTCGGGGGGGTTCTTGAGTTGCGCTTCATTTTGTCATGGGTTCTTTTTATTATTTTGAGAATTGTATTGGCCCTTATCGGCCTCTTATGGGATGTAACTAAAACTTAACTATCTTTTGTGTTAGTCTCATAACTTGAATTATAATGGGAATGCCATGTTAACTACTTACTTGTGATACTATGCCTTAATATTATTATTCTTGCACTTGGAAATTTTATTTGTGCATGTCTTGATGTGATTTGCTACAAGCTTCCGCAAACTTTATCGTGTGAGCTAGATTCCACATATCTCGTGAATCCTCACCGCGGGAACCTGTGGGAAACATGTCGCTACCCCAGGATCCGTTCCGGGATCACGACACTTCGGCAGCTGGCAGAGCGCTTGTGAGTGCGTATGTTTTTCTTCTGTTGAAGCATAAGTTGGTACTTACTTTCATCGAAAGTAATGGTTAAAGAAACTGCTATTGTTAGTTTCGAAAAAAATTTGAAACAAGACCACATCAATTAGTAATCAAAAGAATATAATGATCATAAATGGGAAAACTATGGTTTTGCCCTATCAAATCACTCGAAGGACATGGTCTGACTCAAGCGACATGAAGAAGGCAAAGAGCCATGGAGGGTACAATTGTTCTGATCGCAAGTATGGTCGGCCCAGAATGGGATTCCAGTGACTGCTGGAAGCAATTGTAAACCTTAATTCAAATCACCGAGAAGCAAGGCTCACTTGAGGTAATATGAATATAAAGTTGGAGGTACAAATGTGTCGATCACGAATACAGTAGACCCGAAAGGGTGTGCTAGCACCGCTAGGCACAAATGTTGGAAATTGCATTCATGGAATGGACAAAAGATCGGATTTTTTTTTGAAAGGTCAATATTGGATTCATCAAAGAGAGGAAATGGTATTCCAATCTGGAAGCCAACTCAAGCATTTCTGCAAGCTTCGTTCCGAAAAGGAAAGGACCAAGATTTCTCGAATCTGAACCCAAAAGTGACGGGTTTTTTTTTATGAAAGGTCAAAATCAAATCCATCAAAGAGAGAAAAATGGTATTCCCATTTGAAAGTCGACTTAAACATTTCTGTGAGTTTCGTTCCGAAAGGGAAGGGACCAAAGATTTCTCAAATATGAACCCAAAAGTGACGGAAGTTTTTTTTATTTTTTTCTGAAAGGTCAAAGTTGGATTCACAAAGAGAGAAAATGGTATTCCAATCCGAAAGCCGACTCAAATATTTCTGTGAGCTTCGTTTCGAGAGGGAAGGGACCAAGATTCCTCGAATCTGAACCCAAAAGTGACGAAAGATTTTTTTTCTTGATTGTTTGTTTTTTTTAAGATCCCTAATGGACTCATCGAAGAGAAACAATGTCCCATTCCCCGATACGTACGATAGCTACAAACATTTCTGTGAGCTATCAAGTTCGAAGAGGAAAAGATCAAGGTTTCTCAAAGTTGAATCCAAAGATGAGAAATCTGAAATTTTTTGAAAGAAAGAAAGAGTGGAAATAAATTCAAAGATAGAATTAGAAATTTCAAACGAAATCCTTTCTCATTTTTCCTTAGATGTAAAATCCAACATAGGCCACCTACTAGAAAAGGGCCAAGGAATCTAGAAAAGGAGTATAAGCATAGAGCAAAAATATGATATGCAAACATTTCTTTTCTAAGCACACGTTCTCAAATGAACGTGTCCCACCGGGTGTGCCAACTTGAAGGACTCACTTTTCCGCGTGGCACACCGGGGTCAGTGGACGTGAGAGTCTGTGGGGTCCAACCCTTTCACGACCGGTGTCGGAACACGAGCGTCAATATTTTTTTTTTGTACGGGTATGCCAGATTTTCTACTTTACTTGGAATTGAAAAGTAGTGGTCCGGAGATCCACCTTCGCAAGTAGTAAAGGAAATCAACTTTTTTCTAGTTTTTCATTGCACATATATTCAAGAAAAAAGGCATGATTTGTTTGCCGTGAAAGGCGATTTACAATCCTTATCAATAATGAAAGACAAGAGTTATAAATTTTTTTTATCTCTTCAAAAAAATAAAAAATACAATGAAAAAGCAAGAAAAGGGGATCTAATTTCTCAGGAGATTGTGGGGACTCGTTCAGATTGACGATCGCAGGCCATGTGTGGACTTCGCCATCATCCTTCAGATGAGAATAGAGGATAGTTTTGATTCACTTGGCTCGGCTTTAACCTCAGATTTTTAAAGGACAAAAGACCAAGAGGAGGTCCTATGTCCAATAAAAAGCCGTATAGACGAGTTGAAAAGCCACATCTAAGCCATAGAAGAGGAAGGAGAGGTCCTTGGGGGGACACTTTGGTCACCTTGTTGTTGCAGTCGATGCAGAACTTCTTCAACTGAGGTAGATAGTTGTAGCAGCTTTGGCAGAGTTCTCTCTTTTTTATAGATTTTTGATCAATTTTTCCGGATCGGTTTCCTTTGGAATGACCCCCCTTTTATAGGCTTTTGGTAGCCATTAGGTGGGTTTGCATTAAAGCCACATAATGGGAGGAGTTACATGATTTAATTCTTTATTTTCGTAACTCTTTTTCCTTGGCTTCTGAATGGCCAATGGAGAATTAAGGGCCTTTAATAGCCTTTAAGCTCCATGATGAGAGGAGTTACATGGTTTAATGTCATGTTTATGGCTGACTTGTAACTCATTTTTGCTCGCTTCTGATTGGGCTATCCGAAGTAATGAGTTAATGACCGAAATTATTTGTCATAAAATGGGTATTTAACTGCATTAAGTGGTCGTTAAGCCGCTTGAAGAGTCACGGGCCGTTCCGCTTCTTTTGAAATTCTTTTTGTGATGGTCGCCGATGGATTTTCATGTTGATCGATGTCGAATGACCATGTAACTTCAGACATTGATTGCTACCAATGGGCCGGTGCCATCTGTCATATGGATTTCTCGATCAATCGAGTAGAAAGTGTGTTTTCTTGGTCGGCCGATTGGCAGTTTCAAAGCGATCAATGATGATATGATGCTCTTGATGGCAGATTCGTAATATTGACGAAGATCGACGGATTGCAAGCCTCAAAAGTCAAAATTTTGGAAAACCATAGGGGCCGGACATATTGAAACAATGAAGGGACCGAAAAACTGTCATTTGACGAAAAATCCGGAGCCGGACATCCCGAAACAATAAATGGACCGAAAAACGGTCATTTGGCGAAAAATCCAATGAGCCGGGCTTCATTTTTTCCCCTTTTGGTCGCTGTCTTTCTGCCGTTTCTCTGATTTTTCTGATTCTTTTTTTTTTCTTTGGTATTTTTCCTGACATTTCTCTACATGTTTTGGCCTGATTTCCCTACAGAGAACTTGACGAGAAGCCTTGCATATTGGAGAGCATAGTTTCCAATTTTCTGGGGAAGCTGCAGACTTTGTCGTGTAAAGCTGCCGATTTGCCATCAGAAACCAGACTAGGTCAAACGATGTCAGAATGACTTGAAATTTGAGGTGAAGCCTCCTGAAGAATAGATAAGACCAACCATAGGCTTTTTTTGAGTTTTGAAGTCATGTGGGGTCCCATCGCCAATAGACTTGATTTTGTTGCTAGAGAAATGTCGCGCTTGGATGTGTGGTCAACCGATGTCCAATTGACCTGAAATTTGACAGGGAACCTTTTGGAGGTATTTTGTGACTATCCATAGGCTCGGATCGAAAATCTAATGTCTTCGATGCTGTCGTCGCCAGGGGCGCCCATTCAACTGTCGGAGGAGTAAAGTTAGGCCAAATGATGTTGGAATGGCCCAAAACTTCATGTGTACTCTTCTTTTGACTGTTTTGAAGAATCTTGTAGTTTTTGTCTGATTCTGACAAGATTTGACGCTTGAAGTAGCATTGCCCGTTTGTGGTAGGATGCGGTTTCATGTAGCTTCTTGATGTTGAAGAGGCACGGTGACATTTTTGGTGTCAGCAAAGACTCGCAGATAGGCATTGGTTCTACCACCAATGAAGGTAAGATATCATCTTTAACTAGCCTATCAATCCTGTTTAGGTTTATGTGACCTAGCCTCAGGTGCCAAAGTTTTGTTGGATTAGATGAATGTGACTTTCTTTTTAATGATGGCCTATTTATTATTTCAGTATCATGTATATCATACATTATGGGATTTAACAAATAAAGTCCATTGGTTACCTTGCCAAAGCATATAAAAGTACCGTTCCTCTTTATAACAATTTCAATACCAAAAGTAATAGAATAACTTTTATTCGCCACGCTAGAAATTGAAATTAAATTCTGTCTTAAAGATGGCACGTAGAAAGTGTCTGACAAAACCAATTTATTATCTAAAAAACATAAAATAATAGCTCCTACTGAAACCGCTTCCGCCTTAGCATCAGATCCTACGTTGACAAAAGTGTAAGACCCCAACCCAGGGTTGCTTTGTTTGGCGTCGTTTAAGCCAAGATTAGATCTTCAGTGCAATTAGATGATGTTTAACTTAGATTGTGAGCTCGATAGATTTTCTATAGCTTTGGGAATTTTTGAAAGCCGTTGAATTTAGCTTGGCACGGGCCAATGGTGGCCTGTGGGACCCGTGTGCGTGTGGGGAGAATTTATTCTGATATCTGGAAAATTATGATTTTTAACTGCTTTGATTTGTCAAAATAGCATTTACAACTTTTATGTTCTCTCGATTCATTTTCAAAACTCTAAAATCACATTGTTCAACAAAAAGAGCAAAACAAACTTTTCACCTCGAAATCTGTGCATGAATTTCGATGCTTGCAAAATCATGTGAAAATTCTATTTTTGGCAACTAGATCTTTCGACGACCATTTTACTCTTTTTCGTTGATCTCATCCGAGACCCGCATGATGGTTTCCAAGCCTTTGAAGTGATTTGGCTTGGTGGGGCCCACACCCCACCCAACTCAAATATTTCCTATGGTTGTTCTCTTCCCCATTGCTCATTTCTTGTTTTGAAAGCAGCCAAGTCCAGCAAAAGAGAAACCAGCTCTCTTTCTCTACTTCTCTCCCTTGCATGTTGGATTTTTCTTGACCCAAATGGAGATTTGAGTGCACAACTCTCTTTCTCATCTTTCAAGCTTTCTATAGGTACCATTTTCAAGAGATTTCAGCTGGGATCATCTTCCTCTTGAGACTTCTCTCCATTGTTAGAGCATCTAGAGGTAAGCAATGGTTTCCATCTTCCATCCATGGCCTTTTGGAGTCCATTAGAACTCCATTATCATGCATGCAAGGCTTCCTAAGGAGGAGCCATTTATCTTTCAAAAATTTCTTTGTTTTTGAGTGCATTTTGAGCCAAGGCAAGTGATTGAATGAAATATGAATGTGCATGTGTTGATTTATGGATTTTTATCGTGATTTCTTATTTTTGAACTATGTTTAATCTCATTTTGTTTGGAAGTATAGTTTACTAAACATGTGTTTTAATGCTCCTATATTTTGATGCATTTTATTTAATTCAGTATTGAAATTTGTTTCATTTAAGTTGGTATTTTTATGCTTGGATTGTTGAAAACTTTGAAGTGCTTGAAGGAGTTTTGGTTGGTTAGAGTTGAAGTGATGAAATGTAAAAGCTGTTGAGCTCATTTTATTGCAGGGAAAGGTTGTATTGCAAGGAGAAATGGTTGGAGAAGAGTAGGACCTAAAACAGGTTCAGAATTATGCTACCCCCAGGTGGACAGTTAAATAGCGGCCACCAGTCGACTAGCCGACCAGTGAACGGCGGCTAACCGACCACAGGTCGGTCACAATTCCATAGAGATGTTTTCTCTGCTCTAAAGGGACGGTTAGCCCGCGGTCACCAGTTGGCTAGCCTACCAGTGACCGACAGCTGACCAGATAGAGGCGGTTACAATTCCAGAATGTTGAATCCTATCAGGCGAACTGCGGTCAACTGCGTGGTCAGCCAGTGGCTAACTGCCGAACCCATCGGCAGCTAACCATGGACTAACCGACAGGTGACTGACCTCCCCTAGAATTTTAGGAATTGTAAAGAATTGTGGGGGTTTTTATCCCCAATCACTTGTGGACGCTCCCTGGTCGATGTGCATAACTTGATACCCTTAATATCGTTTCAAATTTTGGGCACCATCTAAACGAATGATCGACATGGGATCTCAAAGTGTATACTAATTCGATGGGTACAATCTCAAGGTCTCGATGTGGAAATTATGATTTCTAAACCAAATTATCGTTTTGCGATTCATATCGTCTTGAAAAGAATGTTTCTAAGGTTTTGATTTAAAACCTGTTTGGGAATCATTGAGTGAATCATGTTTTTTATACACATCATGCCGGTGCTACTATTTCGTGAACTGTCGTGAACAAGCGTGCGTGTACTTGATAAAGATTGAGTAGTTTTTGAATTTGGAAGTTTCAAACATTGTTTTGAAAGTGTGTGTATTTTCGTGTCGGCTCCACTCAGCTTGGACAACTGGTGTCGGTTTGATTCGCCGCCTTGAGTCCTTAAATCTTGTCCAACATTATTTTGGAAAATACGTACGTGCTTACTTTCAAATTCACCCCGTTCCGCGGCGGGACTCATGAGTAGTTCTAAGTGATACTGAGTCACTACGTTTATGATAGTGTCTCCGTTCACCATTTCGTGACGGAGAATCTTGAGTGCTCTCGTCACTTCCTGTGACGGAGAATGTAGCTCCATGTAGTTGCCAAGGTATTATTTTCGAATGATCGTTTTGATTTAACATCTGATCTTAAAAATGATTTTGTCATTGAAATGCTTTGTTTTATTCGGATTCTCTTTATTGTACATGTTGCTTGATTAACTCAAAACTATTGGTTTATTGCATGATTATACTTTATTCTTTTGCTTGCTAGACCGTCGTGTCTAACCCTTTCATTTTGGTGCTCAGATCCAGGTTTAGTTGCCTTTGCGGAGGAGCACGAGGAGCCAACTGTAGAGCAGCCTGTTGAGCGTGAATGGCAGCCCAACGATGTCAATTAGACATCGGGTTTGGGTCTGGAGATGTGTAACACCTTGGGAAATATATCTTCTATCTTTTGGGAACTTGTTATTAGCCTTTGTTGGCTATCTTTTGGGAATGTAAAAACTTAACTTTATGCTTTGTGTGTTTGCACAACTTTAAACTTGAACTAATGGGCATGCTAGTTATGTTTCTCCCACTGACATGAGTTCTTCTATACTCTACTTATGCGTGATGTTACTTGTGTGTTTCCCACGCGCTCCGCAAATAAATCTTTATGTGTGATAGTGAGATGATTCAATTCTAAAAATATGTGTGGAATCCTCACCGCGGAAACATGTGGGAAACGTCACGGCGCCAGATTAGGGCCTCGGTCCCGATCCGGGGTCGTGACAATAAGCCTCCGGGTTTCCCTGAACCCCTGTAACAAATCACAGATGTGATTAGTTGCACCAGAGTCACTAGGATTCTGAAGTACCAGTTACAAAACTAACTTCAATAACAACTGACTCAATCATACATGGGGTTTTCTTCTTAAATAGAAAATCTAGACAATTTCTTTTCCAATGTCCTGTCAAACCACAATGGAAATAATTTCCTTTTGTTATCAAACCCTTATCCTTGGCCACACCACCATTAGGACCATTATGCACCTTACGACCCTTAGGAATTGATTTCTTTTTGCCTTTCCGTCCTTTGCCTTTCGGCTTGGACTTGGCAACTAACTTTTCTGTCATCAGGACAGTTTGTTTCTTCTTCATGATCCCCTCAGTCGCTACTAGCTGGTTGGACAACTCAGCTAAAGTCAGATTCATCTTATTCATATTATGACCTTAAAATTATTGAATGAATCTGGCAGCGACTCAAGGACTGTGTCAATCTGCGATTCTGCATCAATCACAGACCCAGTACATCTAACTCATTCACTGAGTCCATCATCTTTAACATGTGGTCATGTACTGGCGTGCCCTCGGCCATCTTGGTGCTAATAAACAGCCTTATAGCCACTTGCCTGCCCTATTCTGCAAACATCTCCTTTAGGTTTGATATAATATCATATGTAGTCTTATAGGATTGATGTAGGTGTTGCAAAACAATAGACATGGATGCCTGTATATAACATCTGGCCATCACATCGCCTTTTCCCTATTTGGTATAAAGGTCATTTTCGTCCTGTAGTGCATTCAGCTCAAGCTCTTTGGTGGGGGTGGGGGGGGGGGGTGCTTGGTAAGGACATACCTATATCTTGAAGCAGTCAGGATAATATCCAGGTTTTGTTTCCAGTCAACATAGTTGGGTCCCACCAACTTATTCTGGTTGAGGATGGTCACAAGTGGATTGAAAGTATTCGAATTCATGCTTAAAAAATTGTAGCACATAACCATACATTTAATTAAAGAATATAAAAGACATTAGGGTTTAATATTCTACCAAATTTATGTGGAAATCCTCATAACCACTAAATTCATAGTACTTCGGAATCCCAATCCCTTAGGGCACGCCTCCTTGGGGAGTGCAAATGTCACTTACATTGGTGCGGATCAAAGTTAGGTCGAAATTAGGGTTAAGACTAAGTTTCTACGATCCCTATCATTCATTAGTATTAGGTATCTCAAACCAAATAATTTATGACTCCCAATTAGCTTTGGTTTCTAAAATTCATGAGGCAAATCATTGGTGATACTACATCACTATTTTAGTTAAGTGTGACCCACCAACTAGCATTGCATGACAACTGTTGTAGGCAGCTCCTCCTTGGGGAGTGGGCCGCCACCCCGTCTCACCAATACTATCCTTAGGAGATCCATATCTAGTAACCAGATAAATAAAAGCCCTTCGTGGAGAACGGCCATTCTCAAGATGGCGCAAGGCTAATACTTTCCTTATAATGGACCTATGGTGGGAAACCTTGGGGATTTCTTAATTTAAATGCCCCGCTCCCACTTAATATTTTAGAATTGAGGATTTCTTTTTTAGGTATTTGGGCCCACATATATAAATATCAAATCATCTCATGATATGACCAATGACTGGTTCCAAGTCAAGTTATATTTAAGCGAAGTCCAGTTTCTAAGATTAGTGCTACCAATGGGTCCATCTCATGGGTCCACCAACACTAATTAGAACTCTTTCCAAAAATGAATTTGATTTCACCAATTTTGGAAACTACTATGGATCAGATTTGGAACATATATAAAAGCATTCATCCATAAATAGAAGGTGTTAAAATAGAAACTAGTCCTTTCCTCCACATGGCCCAAGCGGAATAGACTTCTAGGACTTCTAGACTTTCCAAAACTTTGGGATTCCTCAAACTCTTTGGGCATCTCTAAAATGCTTTTGGTAATATTCAAAATCTTTTATTAGGAGTCCAACTTCACTTTCCTTCTTCATCTCGGACATCGCCAGAATTTACAATTTTAGAAAATTACATAAATTCATATGTCTCGACGATGAGACTTACATGGAAATGAAAGGGCTTCAGGGGGATTCACCATGCCTTGCCCGTTCATGGGAAACCAAGGAAACCGTGATGCCCTTTACAAGTTGCCCAAAATAAACCATCAACCATAAATAGAAAGTAAAAGACTTGTGGGCCAATGGAGAGGACAAGATAACCTACAAGTTAGTATCTCATACAACCATATAAATCACTAAATCAGGCTGCCAAACAATGCTGGAAAAACAGGATGTCAAAGTAGACGCGAAACTGGAAAATCTGAAAATTTGAATTCCTATAACTGTTTCTGGCCAGTCGACCGGCCTGCATATACCCGATCGACCGAGCACAAGGCCAGGTTGACCGGGCTGATGAACCAGATTTTTCGGTTTTTTTAGTTTTGAATCGAAACACCTCCAAAACACTTCTGAAGGCTTCCAATGATATCTTACCATCCTTCCATCATTGTTAAAACCTTTTGTGACTATCCAAACATGGATATACTAATAAACAAAGAAAATCCATCAAAATTGATCCGTACATAGTTATTGCTCTATCCTCTTCGCATATCATGCAAAGATTAGAACAAGATTGCTGATCTAACATGATTAGAGATAAGGTATAACTCTGATACCAATTATTAAAAGTAGGTGGGTCTCGTGGATAGGTTTCAAAACCTTTTTGACCCACTTGACTCTGGGATCAAGTACCCATAAGGGCATAAACCACATCCAGGATCCAATTCCTCGAACTCATCAATCATAATCAGTAGAAAACTATCTCTAAGATAGAATAAAGCATCACCGTGCAACCACAAACAATCCACACCATATGGAGAAGTAGATTATACCTTGGGAGCTCAGTTGTGCTCTAATGGAGAAGAAGACTTGCTAAAAGAAAAAACTCTTTCCTTATAGCAAAATAGGATCTCCAAGACCTCTTAGTCTTCCACGTTATATCCCGTATTAGATTTCTTCTCTAAAGGAGATGGGTGGGATCTCCTAAAGAAAACAACTAGAAGCTCTAAGGAAACCAAAAGAGAAACTAGAAGAGAGGAGAGGGAGAAGTGGCGTGCAACTCTTGCAGTTGAAGGGGGATGGGCGTGAATTCCAAGGGTGGACGTCCAACCCCTTTGTTCCCCATTTTATAGCTAAAAGGAACCTCCTCTTTTCCAATTAAAATAAAAGTCTTACTTCGACAATAATTAGTAACTTACTATTGCTACTATTAGAAGTCTCACTTCAAATAGAAATAATAACTTTTTAATTCCTTCCTTTTAGAGTTCAAGTAGAATTAGTAACTATCTAATAACTTGGGCTAGCGTAGGGACCACTAGGGATTCCATCAAAAGCTGGCACCAACTGGGACATCGCGACCTCACATCCCATGTGCAATCCGGACCTACGGTTAATTGCAAATAACTCTACTATATAAATGCAATTGCACTCCAGTCTTAGGAATAAATTACAAAGAAGACCCTAAACTTCCTTATCACCACAAGTAAGCCCCTCCATCCATATCCATGGATCAATTGGTCTTGTCCACCAAATTAGATCCATATCTTATTATCCTTGAGATCCAATTAATTATAGTGATCATCAGTACCATCCAATTAACTCTTAATTAAGATGGGTGCGCACTTACTAATGATAAATCCATTAATTGGCACAAAGCGATAATGTAGACAGATTCCATCTTAACCATTGAATGTTCTCATAGTCCTACTAGCACGTACCCAAAATACTGAGGTGTTGACCTACAGTTAGCCTCACTCATTGGTGACTCAAAGCAAATGAATAGACAGAAACTTGAGTTCATTAATGTCTCAGGATTGAAAGCTTATTGCTAGGGAATTATGAGAGCAGACCTTAAAGTAAAAACAGTGTTTTTTAAGGTGCTTCTCATGGTCCTTCAATACATCCAATGTACCAGCTCAATGATCTAGAATTTTACATTCTGATGATCGAGATAAATCACACTATCTCATAGTGATCAAAGAGCTAAAACCTTGTCAGATAAGATGCCCAATCTCATCACTGGTTGTGAAGATAATTAAGTGTAAGATTTGCGACATATGTCTCATGTATGTGGATCTCATCCATATACATGTATCACATCTAATATACTAATGGGTTCCAGTTCATCTCATGAACCATCATGTCATATGTATTGGTTATGTGCATTAAGTAATAAAACACCATTCATCACATGAAAGGAAAGCATGATTATATTGAAAAATAAAGAAATAAATCAATTTATTACATCATCTTATGGATTGAGATCATATAATCTAACACAACCTTGTCAAATGAGATGCCCAATGTCATCACTGGTTGTGAATCAACTCATGTATAAGATTTGTGACCTATGTCTTCTGTATGTAGATCTAATCCACACACATTGATCATATCTAATGTACTTATGGGCTCCAGTTCATCTCAGGAACCATCATGTCATTTTGTGTTGGTTACATGTAATCATAGAATAAAATATCATTCATCACATGAATAAAGCATGAATTTATAAATCAATTAAAGAATAAATCAATTTATTCACATCATCCATTGGATTGAGGACATACAATCTAACAATCTAACAATCTCCCACTTGAGCTCAATTCAAGTCAAGGCTGCATCTCACACCCATCCCATCCACATGCCGCTCAAAGACTTTGGTAGTCAAAGGCTTAGTAAAGGGATCTATAAGATTATCCGCAGATGATATTTTGGTAACAGCAATGTCACCTCTTTGTACAATCTCTCTGACTGGATAATATTTTAGTAGAGAAGCTGCTACATACTCAGCTTTCGAGGTGGAAGCAGCAATACAATCCCGTTTTACACTCCTCCAGCTGGTGGCTCCGCCGCCAAGCAAGCATAAATACATATCCAGAAGTAGACTTCCTGGGATCCTTAACTAACATGAAGTCAGAATCTGTGTATCCGACTGGAATCAACTCATCACAGCTGTAAATTAACATGTAATCTCTAGTCATTCTCAAGTATTTGAGAATACACTTTACAACAATCCAATGATCAGGACTTGGGTTTGATTGATTTCTGCTGACTAGGCGCACTGCATGACAGATATCCGGTCTAGTAAGATAGCATAACACATATGAGCCTACCAAAAGCCGAAGCATACGGTACCGCTCTCATCTGCTCCTTTACCTCAATGGTCTTGGGACACTAATCCTTGGAAAGGTGCACTTCATGCCTGAAAAGTGTAATACCCTTCTTGGAGTTTTGTATAGCAAGCCATACTAGTACATTAACTATATGCGCAGCTTGGGATAAGCCGATCATCCTATTTTTCTAGTCTTGATGAAGCTTGATCTCTAGGATGTGGTTGGCTTCTCCCAAACCCTTCATATCGAACAGTTTAGCCAATCAAACTTTGACTGTTAACAACATCCCTATATCACTCCCAATGAGAAGAATACACCATCGACATATAATACCAGGAAAACTACCTTGCCTCCTTAACTTTTCATGTATACAATCTGAATGTTGACTAAAACCAAACGATTTGATTGCTTGGTCAAAATGGATGTTCAACTCCGAGACGCCTACTTCAGTCCACAAATGGACTTCTGTTGTCTGCAAATCCTTTGCTCTTGGCCTTTAGCTACAAAATCGTCTGGTTGCATCATATAGATATATTCCTCAAGATGGCCATTGAAAAATGTCATCTTGACATTCATTTGTCAAATCTCATAGTCAAGATGAGCCACAAAGGATAGGAGTATCCAAATAATCTTGAGCTTGGCTACCAGCAAAAAAGTCTCCTCATAATCAATGCCCTTTTTTCTAAATCTAACCAGTCATAACAAGCCTGGCATTAAAAGTCTCAACTCTTTCGTCAGGTCCTCTTTCTCTTGTAGACCCACTTGCAGTGAATATGTTTACTATTGGCAGGCAAGTCCACAAGTTTCCAGACCTGATTATAGTACATGGATTCCATCTCAGCTTTCATAGCTTCTTGCCAACGTTCCGAATCCTTGTCATTTATAGCTCCATCACAGTTACAGGGACCTCGTTCATGCTCCTTCGGGATTGCCTTTTTGCTCAAAAAATGAAAAGAGGGAAATGAATTTTTGCTCATTCTTGAATGTCACGGAAAGATATGAAGATGACCTACACGTGTACTTGGTTGTGCTTTGGGGAGTAGTCTCCACTTTTGTTTACATGGGTTCTTTTTGCCTCACCTTCTGAGTGCATGTTGCTTAGGGGTCATTTATATACACCCATTTATGTATGTAAATGGTGAATATGTGTAATATTTACGCATCGTCATGTTTGTCTACAAGTATTTACGCATCTTGTGAATAAATCAGATGTGTAAATGGTGTGAAAATGAGCTCATTTTCACACCAATTGTTCAGGTGGGAAAAGAGAATACCAAATCACATGTGATTTCAAAGAATATTCGTTGAAGGACGATGGTTTGGTTTTGGGGCAGAATCCGTCAAAGAGGTTTTGAGTTTGAAACCCCCAACGCATTTAGAAAAATAATAATAAAAAAGGCATTTCCATCAAAAATGTTATGGGTTTGAAACCCCCCTCTAACGCATTTACAAAATAATAATAAAAGATGCGTGAAGACCAATTAAACCTATGAATGAAAAACCTCCCTGATCTCATCCCCTTTTATGAAGGTAACCTCTCTATTTCTCTCTTGCGTTGCTATAATTAAAAAAAAACCTTTATAAAATCTATTTACTCTGTAGGTTTACTCTTTTAGAATTTGATTTTCTATCTCCTCCTCTCCTTTTAAACTTTCTTTTTTCATGTGTAGGATGCTGAGACTTGAAAGTGGCTCTAATGATTTTTAAGGAACAAAATCTGCAAGATGGAAAAAAAATATATTGATAGTAAAAATTTTAAGGGACAGTATGTAAGATAAATTCTCAATGATTTTTCTATCAACTTTTAACTAGAACAATTAAATTATTTTTTTAATTTTCTTCTAATATCTCAATGATTTTTCTAAAATTACTTATTATTGCATTACTTAAAAAATACTTAAACATGTATAAATGAATGTAAGAGAAAAGGAAGAATGCATTTTATAAAGCATTATGGTATCATTAAAAAATAATGTATAAATGAGATTTTATCTAACCATAATAAATTTGTGATACTTTTAATATAATTGGACTTAGCAACAAAATACTCATTTTAAGAACTTTCTATAATTGATTAATATTAGCATAAAGCCAGTGAGATGCATGGGTTAAGTTTTATGCAAATTGAATAATGAATTAAGATAATATTGAAATAAATATTAATTAATAAAAATATTAATAATAATCCTATTTTTCTTGACCATCAGACTATAAACTCATATTTCCTTAACCAAACATGTTAGAATGCATTTTTTTAAAGGTGATCATTGATAGAAATATATATTTTTGAAAAGTACATTTCATGTTGAAAGACATGTTCTTTCTTAAGAATCTAAAATGCAAATGAAAACTTTGATATAAATCAGACCTTTTTTGTCTCCTTTTCATATCATTATAGTATAATAGAATTTAATGATTAATAAGTATCATTTACAAAATTGTTTAATTCATATACACATATCATTGAAACAAACATAAAAAATTGAATCACATGTGTAAATGATGCGAAAATAGTGTTATTAGAAAAATATTGTAAAAAGAAACACATGTGTAAATGTTACATACTTAAAACTTGAACATTCATCATTTACATGTGACAAACAACCCTTACAAGTTTTCATGCAACCATCTCATCAAGCTTAGGAGATCAAACACAGATAAATTATAGAGTGAAAGAAAGAAAGAAGGAACTGTTGTGTTCAGAGGTCTGCTGGAGACGAAGTTGAAGAAGTCTGCAACATGGTTCTCTTCATCAATCTTTGTAACTCATCATCTTTTTTTGAGAAAGAAGAATTAGTAAAGAAGCCTATTTCAAAACAGCAGAGGCAATCTTTGTCCTTCTTCCATGGTAAGAGGAACAAAGCTCGGTTTTCAAGAACTATCGCCCGAATCCAGGGAATGCTTGCGGCCGCTTGACTCACGCCTTGAGGTTAGAAGAAAGAAAATCTTGAAAGTGGCAGAGTTTCTGGGCCTTTTTGCACTTGATTCCCCTTGAGTTGTTGTTTGCCCAGGTGTTTCTTTTATAGATTTGAGAGAGCATAACAGCTACAAGTCATGGAGAGTTGTTGCAGATCGTGGGGAGTGGATGTGGTTTTGGAAACTGCAGCAAACGGGAGTGGGAACAGTAATTTTGTTGTTCCAGCGGCCGTCAAAAGCGCAACTGCCCAGATCGTAGGTGACGATTGTGCGACGGCCATTGGGGAGGACGTTTAGCTGCTGGTGCGACTTTCTAATGGTGTCCAGCGGCTTGACATTTGGACGGAGAGGAGAGACCATGGTATGCACTCAGCAATTAGCATTTTCGTAATCTGAAGTGGCTGGTGAATTCCTACATGGAATGACCGCTAAAATGCTACTATCTTGACCAGTCAGATTCCATCAGTAAAAAAAATGACATTCTTTCTATGGAAACGAGTATTTTTCCTCAGGGAATATGGTGTTGAAATATTTTGTGTGGCAACACAACCTAATCTAAGGCTTTCTAATCAATCATATAATCTTCATTCAGAAAAACCGCATTGGTATTAATAAGTACCTTCTGCTCTCTATGATTATAGAATAACCAACCTTTAATTCCTTTAGGATATTCTATAAAAGTGCATACTTCCAACTTCGGTTCTAACTTATCCGCCTTTACCTTCAGTACATGTGCCGAATAACCCCAAATATGTAAATACTGTAGACTAAGCTTTCGCCCAAACCATAACTCACAGAGAATCGTAGATACAAACTTTAGATGGTATGAGGTTTAGTATGTACGTTGCAGTATCCAAGGGATACCCCCAAAAAGATATAAATGATCCTGCGAGACTCAGTGTAACGCCTCAATTTCGAATACTATAACACCCCAATTCCGAATATCGAGAAAATCGTCAAGGTACCCGAAGTTGGCACGCTACTTCCCAAAAAATTCGAGAACTTCCAAGATCATAGGTCCATAGTGTAGTCCAATTTAAAACTTTTTGAACAATGCAATAATAATGGTTAAATTGCGGAAGCATGAAAAACATAGCAAAAGCAATGTAACAGTAGCGGAAGCAAATGTAAGGTATCATATAAACTAAAACAACTGTAGCAGGGCTGAACTTCAACCTAATATGTCAAAGTATGAAAATCAAGTGTTTTATACATATCTGACTACCTCTCTGCTCACAATATAAAACGCTCGAAACCCAAAATAAAGGTGTACTCTCAAAGCCCCGGTGTCGGAACTCCATCCTCTAGCTCAACCTCTTGGTCGGTTGGTCCCCAACTGTAGTCACCAGCTACGGGCACCTCGACAATAGCTCCTGCAGTGATGATCAGTCGAAAGGCTGAGCTTAGAACAACTGAATAAATATTAATGCTGACTCAAGGAAACAATATAGGTCTGTGTTTGTCTAGGCTTTGCCTTGCGTGGCCAAGGTTCTAACAAAGTCCCTAAGAAGTCCAAGTACCAGTTCAATCCATGGAACACAGCCCAGGTCTCAGTCCAATCATTGGATCCATACCAAGGCCCACAAATACATGGCCTGGTCTAAAACAGTCCAAATGAGGTGACATGTCTATTTCTAATAATAAACAGTTCATTTTCATCCATAATGAATTATAAGTCCATAATAATCAACCTTTCCATCCTAGGGTACCACACATCCATACTTAGGCCATAAAAGGGTCCGCCTAGCTACAGACACGGGTCAATGTTTACCCAATCACATCACCAGGTCACCTCTAAGTAATTCTAGGTTCAGGTCATCCGTTTTCATTTAATTAATAGTTATAAGCAATAGTAAGGATATAAGAGTGAAAGTAATGTATTAAGTGAAATAACCTCCAAATAAGAGAATCAACGGGAAATATCAATAGTCGGACATAAGTATTAGTCTACTTTCAGGTCCAGGTCCATCTCACTTAATTTGATCTCTAAATGAAGTCTCAGATGCCAATTGATATTGTGTTTGGTGCTCCAGAAGTTACGAGCATCTTTGACGACGTTTAAGGATCGAATCAGGGTCGAATCCAAAACCTAGACCCTACTTGGTGGTCCCCACGAGTCAAGGTTGATCCACACCATTGACTTGTGCTTGGCACATCAATAGAAGTACATTTGGATGGTCAATGGGCCCCAGAAATGATCACAACCTCAGAAAACTAAAAACTGGAAAATCACTAAATATAGTGTGCTCAATTGACCTAGGATAGGGTCCAGTCAACTGAGTGCACTGAGAAGTCAGGACGTTGACTCCTAGGTCGACCCTCTACACAGTATGCCTAGTCGACTTCCTAGCATGGTCAGTTGACCGAGTACTATGGAAAATGAGGTCAGACACCTGGCAGGCATGGCCTAATCTTAGGAAATTCTCTGTGTGTCCAGTTGACCTCATGGCCTGGGCAATCGACTGCATTCACTGAAATTATGCACAATTGGATGTCCCAGCTCTCAGGCAATTCGCCGAAATCCCAGTGTTGTCGATCGACAGAGAACGGAGTCTTGTCGACCGAGTGTTAGATTTTATGGACTCAATCCATCAGTTGATGTAATAAATTGATTAATTTCTTTATTTATCAATAAAATCATGCTTTCCTTTCATGAGATGAAGGGTATTTTATTACTTAATGCACATGACCAATACATATGACATGATGGTTCATGAGATGAACCAGGTCCCATTAGTATATTAGATGTGATATATGTATATAGATGCGATCCACATACGGGAGACATGGGTAACAAATCTTATACTTAAAAATATCTTCACAACTAGTGATGAGACTGGGCATCTCATCTGATAAGGTTGCAGCACTTTGATCACTATGAGATAGTGTGATTTGTCTCGATCATCAGAATATAAGATTCTGGATCATAGTGCTGCTACATTGGATGTATTGAAGGACCATGAGAAGCACCTTATGAAATATTCTCTTGATTTAAGGACTGCTCTCATAATTCCCTAGCAATAGGCTCTTAATCCTGACACATTGATTAACTCAAGTTTCTATCTATTCATTTGTTTTGAGTCACCAATGAGTGAGGCCAACTGTAGGTCAACACCTCGGTGTCTTGGGTATGTGGTAGTAGGACTGTGGGAACATATAATGATCAAGATGGAATCTATCTTTATTATCCCCTTGTGCCAATTAATGGATTTATCATTAGTAAGTGCGCACCCATTGATGGTCCCGGCTTTTCTCTTTTTCCAAAGCTGCCTCCGCCCCGGGGCTGACGGGGTACGGTGGAGGGAAAGAAAGGAAAAGCGGGCATCAGTTTTTTTTTTGTACGGGTATGCCAGATTTTCTATTCTACTTGGAATTTAGAGTGGTGATCCGGAGATTCACCTTCACAAGTAGAAAAGGAAATCAACTTTTTTCCATCTTTCCATTGCACACATATTTTTAAAGAAAAGAGACAAGGTTTGTTTTTTGAATGCCGTGAGAGGCGGTTTTCTTTGTTTGCGTGAAAGGCGATTTTGCCGTGAAAGGCGATTTACAAATCTTATCAATAATGAAAGACAAGAGATGTGATTTTTTTGTCTCTTTATAAAAAAATACAATGCAACAGAAAAGAAAGAAAAGGAATCTAACTTCTCATGCGATTGTGGGGGACCCGTTCAGATCGACGGTCGTTCAGATCGACTCCGCCATCGTCCTTCAGATGAGAACTTTAATGCTTGATTTCTTGGCTTGGCTCCAGCCTCAGATTTTTAGAGGATAAGGACCAAGGTAAGGTCCTATATCCGGTAAAAAGCCGAGTAGACGGGCTGAAAAGCCGCATCTAGCCATGTTGGATAGAAGCAGAGGTGGCCTTTGGGGGGGGTGGCCCCCCCAAGGAGCTTTGATCACCTTGTAGTGCTTGTTGCAGCAGAGTTTTCTTCAATAGAGGAGAGTTTGTTGCAGAGGTTCTGGATTTTTCTTGGAATTTTCGGAGAGTTTTCCGGATCTCTGAATGATTTTCCAGCGATTTTTCTGGATCTGTTTCCCTTGGAATGGCCTCCTATTTATAGGCATTTGGTAGCCATTTAGGAGAGTTTATGAGCATTTATGGTATTAATGCTCATGATGGGAGGAGTTACAAGTTTTTAATTACTTGTTTTGTAACTCCTTTTTCCTTGAATTTGATTGGCCGATGGAGAGTAGTGGGCATTTAATCGCCTTTAATCTCCATGATGACGGGAGTTTCATGATTTTAATGTCATGATTACTTGGACTTGTAACTCCCATTTGCTTGCTTCTGATTGGGCCGTTCAAAATAATGAGTTAATGACCGCATTAACTTGCCATAAACGGGTCTTTTAACTTCATTAATTGATTGCCTGGGCGCTTGAAGAGTCGTGGGCCGTGCCGCGTCCTTTGGGATTCTCCTTGCGATGATCACCAATGGACCCACATACCATTTGATGTCGGATGGTGATCCAATTTCAAACATTGGTTGATGTCAGCGGGCCAGCAACATCTGTCCAGTCGATTTCAAGATTGGGCGGGCAGAAAGGGTGCTTTCTTGGTTAGCCGTTTGACGATCTTGAGGCGTCCGATGATGATCTAATGATTCCAGTGATGGATCCGTGATGTTGATGAAGATCGACGGATATCATGCACAAAAAATCAGATTTTGGAAAAACCACAGGGGCCAATCAACTCGAAACGCGAAAAATACCCGAAAAACGGGGTTTTTGGGCGAGGTCCGGCGGCCCGGACCTCCATGGTCGCTGGTGACCATGGGCCTTGGCCCATTTTTTGGCCGCCTTTCGGTCGCTTTTTCTTCGCCGTTTTTTGTCCCTTTTTGCTTCTGTTTTCTCCTGCATTTTTCTTGGAATTTCCTCTCATTTATTGGATGGATTTCCCTCAAGAAAACCTGATGAGAAGCCGTGCAAATCGGATCGCAAAGTTTCCCATTTTCTGAAAAGCCGAAGACTTTGCTGTGGAGAACTGCCGATTTTTTGTCAAGCGTCGAAACTAGGTCAAACGATGTCGGAATGACCTGAAGTTCGACGTGTAGCTTCTTGAGCAATAGACGAGACCAACCATAGGCTTTTGTTCAGGTTTTGAAGCCGTTTGGGGGCCGCAAATGCTTGACTTGATTTCACTGCGAGGGAAATGCCGAGTTTTGACTTTTGGTCAAACGATGTCCGATTGACCTGAAATTTGATGGGTAGCTTCCTCATCAGTAGATAGGACCAACCATAGGCTTTTGTTTGAGTTTTGAAGCCATTTGGAGTCATGCAAACGCTTGCCCTTATTTCACCGCGAGGGAAATGCCGAGCTTTGACTTTTGGTCAAACGATGTCCGATTGACCTGAAATTCGACGTGTGACTCCCTCATCAGTAGATAAGACCAACCATAGGCTTTCGTTTGAGTTTTGAAGCCGTTTGGGGTCATGCAAACGCTTGCCTTGATTTCACCGCGAGGGAAATCCCGAGCTTTGACTTCCGGTCAAACGATGTCGGTTTGACTTGAAACTTGACATGGAGCCTTTTGGAGGTATTTTGTAACCATCCGTAGGCTCTGATCGAAGATTTGAAGTCTTCGACACTGTCGCCGCCGGGAGCTGCTGCTTAGCTGTTGGAGAAGTGAAGTTAGGCCGAATGATGTCGGAATGGCCCGAAACTTCATGTGTACCTCTCTTTTGGTTGTTTTGAATGACCTTGCAGTTTTTGTTTGATTCTGACAAGATCTGATGCTTGAAGTAGCGCCTGCCTATTTTGGTAGGATGCGGCTCCGTGTAGCTTTTGGTGTGAAGAGGCAAAGTGACATTTTTGGTGTCAACAAATGCCCTCTCGAGGTACAGCGACGATATGGCTTTTGCAGTCGATGTGCCTCGAAGAGAATTTTGAAGAAGAGCTTCTGACTTGACCAAGAGTCTTTGAGCTTTTTTTTTTTTTTTTTTTTTTAGTAACCTTTTGAGCTTCCAGGGGATTTTATGGTAGTGAGAGGGATCACATACCATCTCAAGGAAAGATTTTGAGAATGACATTTGGATTTGGATTTGGTTTTGGTTTTTTGGTTTTGATTTTGACCTTGTGACCTAACAAGCTGTATGTGGCAGGTTAGGGGATCAGGTTTTTTGTTTTGGTTTTGACCTTGTGACCTAACAGGCTGTATGTGTCAAGTTAGGGGGTCGGGTTTTGATTTTTGGTTTTGGTCTTGTGACCTAACAAGCTGTATGTGGCGAGTTAGGGGACCATGGTTTGGTTTTTTGGTTCACTCTTTGGGACAATTTTGGGTCCATTGGAGTGGTTTGGGCTTTTGTGGAATGTCAATTTCAAGATTTTGGCTTAATTTGGTTCATGAGGTGGGATGGTTTGGATTTTTGGAAACTCATGAAGCTTGGATTTTTGTATGGTATGGTCCAATCAACTCAAAAGAGGCATGGGACCATTTTTTGTATGCTCTTGGTAAGAGAAATTTTGACTAAAAGCCACTTTTAGTGCCTAGGTGGTCAAACCTGGCTTATATGGGCTAACCCATGGGACCTTAAGCTTTGAAGATGGCTTAGATCTCATATGGTGTCATTTTCATAAAGAATATCTAAAGATATCTCTTTTGGGTGGAGAATATCTAAAAATATCTTTACTTTGAGAGATTTTTTTCAAGTTTCCTTGATTTTGGGAGAGATTCTCTCAAAATATATTTCTTTGGGAGAGAATATCTATCATTCCCTTTCTTTTTGGAGAGAATTTCTCAAGGAATCTTTGTTTTGGGAGAGAATATCCCAAGTTTCCTTTTCTTTTGGGAAGGTTGCTAATTTTTAGCACTTACCTCCTTAGTTTTCTTCTCTTTCCTCTTTTGGTTTGCTTTCTTCTATAAAAGCAAGGGAGGTGGGATCTCTTGCTCCTATTGCTTTCTTTTTGCAAAAGTCTTCAAGAGTTGCTCTAAGATCAAGAATCCTCCTTCTTCAAGAGTCTTCAAGTTCTTCTTTCTACTCCATCCATGGCTTCAAGTAAGTTTTTTTTCTTTTTTTTTACAAGAAATTCCATGTAAAGAAAGTTTCATCATCATTTTTTTTTTCTCTTTTTTTTTTCTTTTGCACGTGTTGTTTTCCTTTTTTTTTTTTTTTTTTTACACGCCCTTTTCTTTTCTTTTTTTTTTCTCTCTCTTTCTTCTCTCTTTTTTTTTGCTGCTGTACGGACCTGTCCGTACAGCCTGGGCCGTACGGCCATGTGGCCCATGGGCCACAGCCTGTGGGCCTCGGCTTGTGGGCCAGCCCAGAAATTTTTTTTTTCTTTTTTTTTTTTTTTTTCCTTTTTTTTTCTTTTTCTTTTTAAGAAAGAAAACTTTCTTTTCCCCTCTTTTTTCTCTCCATGATAATGAGATTTATGCAATCCAAGATGCTCATGCATTCCTTTTTTTTTTGTTTTTTATGCATCAAGATAGAAGGCTAGAATTTCTATGCTAAGCCAACATGAATTTTGACTTAGACAAAGTTTGATTTTGACCAAATTGGGTTGGAATTGGTCAAATTTTGTCAAGGTTTTCCTAGCATCTAGTGCATGATGATTTTCTTTTATGCATGATTTTTGGTAAATTGAATTGGGAGCATGATGATGATGCACACCTGGAAATCTTTTGCAAGTCTCGAGATTTGAAGCTCGCAGCAATGTTGAGCTCTTTCTTTAGTCTTGCGGGGGTTTCAAGGAGCTTTTTGCAAGTTTTGGGATTTGAAGCTCGCAGCAATGTTGAGCTCTTTTCCGATTCTTGCGGAAATTTGAGAAAACTGTCTTGATCTCACAGCAATGTTTGAGTTCACGTCATCTTTGCGAATCCTTCATTGATCATGAGCTCGCGGCGATGTTGAGCTCATATTCAAGGTTCCTTTCTTTTCGGGGTGATTCCCTTTTCTTCGGAATTGCCCTGGAGTCATGCCAAAATTTCGCTAGGATTTTTTTTTATAGCAAAATTCTGTCATTCTGTTGATTGATTTCTTTCTTTCAATCTTTGCAGGCAGTTCCTCCAGAACGAACAAGGGTAAGGAACCAGTTACCAATGCACCTCGTCGATCTGCCAAATCTTCCAATGCGGCCGTACAGCAGGCTTGGGAGAAGGTCCAGTATGTGGAGAGAAACTTGGAAGAGTGTGACTCGCTCAACCGAGATGAGATGAGACAGCGACTGATCGCTTTCAAGGATGAGGAGTTCTACAAGATTATGGCAAGCAATCGTCCTTGGGTCATGGACGATCAGAGCGTTGTGCCCAAGCCTACTTTTTTTTCTTTGGTGATGCAGCCCCTGATGACTCGTCATACCAAAGGAGATGCTTTCAATTATCTTACACATCTGATGGTGAGGAGAGAACCATTTCTACCCGATCGCCTTTTGATCGTACTATTTCTATCATGAGTCTTTCTCCCACATGCTCTAAGAGAGAAGATCCTCCAAGCTGGGTGAAGAGGACCAATGTGGTCAAGACTGGGGTTTTTGTTGGCGGTCCTTCTGGTTATGTAGAGAAGTCGCCTGTCCATCTAGACATGTTGATGCCGGCCAGCGGCTACCAAGGATCTGATCATCCATCGGTTGATTTGAGACCGGTAGGCCTTGGCATTTTCAGGGGTGATGGCAGCAATTGGGTAAAGCCATTTCGGCTTCGTGGCCGCTTCCGTGCAGACTCAGGCTGGGAGTCGTGGACTGATCACATCCTGCAGATCGGCGGTGCCATTCTGAAGAAGGCCGAGATTTTTGATGCGGTTCGCGCTTTTAGGCAAACCGTAGTTTTCTCCGATGAGGCTTTTATGGCCATGCTGGAGTCCTTCCTTCCACAAACCAACACCTTCATTATTACGAATGGTGAGATTGGTTTTTCTTTGAAGGAGCTGAGTGCCATTACCGGGTTGCCCATCCTCGGCAAACTCTATGAGGAATTTATGCCGATCGACAGCGTCCTTGAGGAGCAGTCCGAGGAGTTCAGGCTTTTGTACTTTCAGCTCGTCGCCTTCTATGATTTTTTGAAGGAGAAGGAGGGCTTGAAAGTCCGGTGCAGCAGTTGGAAGAATTTTGGCTCTTTATCTCCCAACTTCTTTGGCAGTGGAGAATCTTCTGAGAAGAATCTGGCTTCGAAGAAGATCTCCGTTATGAGAGAAAATCTGAAGGAATTCTTCGCAAGCACAAGCGCCATTTGTTCCGACATCGCGCTGCGAAGAGATCTCGCTATGTACCTCACTTACTGGCTAGGTGAGGCTGTCTTTGCTGGAGGAGATGGGACGCACATCAGGCCGCATTGTATTTTTCCGGCTTGTCAGATGGCATTTGGAGAGCAGCTAGCTTTGGTGCCAGCTCTTTACTCCTATTTATGTACCGAACTTCAGGCTGCTGCTTTCTTGGTCCGGCTTGGGCTCCCCATGAACAGAGTATTTTCAGCCCATATTTTCTATTCGTGGTATGTGTACCACTGTCCTGGCTTTCACCGTTTAGGCGTTACACAGGATGATGACCCTTTTATGATTCGGTTGGCTAGGGGAAAAGCCGTTTCCGATTCACTTCTGTCCGCCCGCTTGAGAATCCGACGATTCAGGGATGTCGAGATTGGGCAATCTTCAGTAAAGCTTTCTCCAGATTTGCGGAAGAAGGCTTTTGATTTTGGTGTCTCCCGTGATTCCACCAGGGCAGGATCGGGAAGACACTATTCTTTGACCAACGCAGAGAAGAGGTGGCTTTTAAACATACGTGTTGGCACGATGGTGTACCGCAGACATCTTTTTGTTGACATCCAGCCGTATGTCCCTTCGCGTTTTGCGTTGCAGTTAGGCTTCTCTCAAGGCGTTATTGGAGCGCCTTCGAGCATGGTGAAGCGTTTTGGAGGTTTGCAGGACGGGAGAAATGCATGGGCTTTCTATAGTGCGGAGGACACTACTGCCATGATTTCCTATCCTGAGTTGCCCACTTTCCGGACTGCTGGTTTCACGAAGTGGTTCGTGGAGAGCTTTGCTGTGTACCGAGGGCTTTCCGAGAAGGAGCTGAATGTCAAGCAATCTCCTGGGAAGGGTCTTAGTAGATCAGATGGCGTCCGTCGAGAGGAAGTTTTGTTCTTCCTGTCTGGAGAGAAGCATAGGATAGGCTTTCTCGAGGAACAGGATGTCATCAGATCCGGGGCCGCACAAGAGGTACTTGTTGAGGTCTTGAGACAGCTCGCGGAGGAGGAAGCCGAGATCGACACTTGGATGCAAGCAGAGCAAATGAAGGCTTCCATGGGGTCTACTGGTAGGAGCGGGCCATCCAGTGAGGAGCCAAGTGGAAATCCTGACTTTGACAGTGAGGCAGGTACTTCAAATAGACCGGCTCGTAGAAAAAAGAGGAAGAGAGGACAGCGTCGCATTGAGAGACGTCACGAAGACTCTCCTGATCTGGAAGTCCCTCCTACTATTGCTGAGGAGGTATCAGGAGATGCTGGTGAGCCTCCAAAGAAGAGGAGTCGTGAAGAAGAGACCGCCGATGTTGGTATGATTCTCCTTCTTTTCTATTTCCGCTTCTTTCCTTTTATGAGGGATTTTTTTTTGATCTGCTGTTTTCTTTCTTTTGCAGAAGATGAAAACTTGGTGATGCCCGAGGTTCCTGTCGATGAGGCGGTGATGGATCCAGTTGCGACGTCTGAAGAAGAATTGAGGGACTCTGGGGAGGACCCAGAATCTCCACCTGGTATGAGGATGATGATTTTTTTTTTTTGAATTTGCTGACACATATTTTTGTTTTCTTGTCAACTAACTTGCCAGAGGATTCCGACTTCGAGCCATCTATGGATATAGCTTTTGACGATGCCTCAGATGAGCAAATGGAGACAGAAAGTACTCCACCCATCATGGAAGAAGGTATTCCATAGTGATAATCTTGACATTGATTTTTTTTTTTGACAAGATCATATTCATACCTTTTCTTGTGTTTTTGCCAGCAGGTTGTGAAGCAACAGGAGAAGTTCATTTGCCTTCCTCAGGGCCAGAGCAGGAGATGCCAGCAGCCGATCCAGAAGTAGGGGCTTCTTCTACCAGTCCCGTCACGGCAGAGGTGGGACTTTGTGGTGATATTGCTTCTTCAGTGGCTCCGCTTGGAAAGAGCCTTTTGATTTCTTCTCCACCACGGCCTGACGTGGGCAGTCAGCCAACAGAGCGTGGTGAATCTCCATCCGGACCATCCCTTCAATATGCGAAGAAGGTGTTGAAGAGTGCTGAGCTCATGGGTTGAAACTCTCTCTTCTGGCCATTTGGAAGCTGGTTTTGGCATGGTCAAGCATGTACAGGACATCCTTACTGACAGTGCAGAGGTCGGTCTGGACATTGCAAGTGCCAAGGCCTTTGTTGATGAAGTCATTGCTTTAGGCGACAAATGGACTGAGACCAAGAATTTCCCAAGCAGTGACTTTTTCAATGAGATGTTTTTGCAGCCATCCGGTAAGATCAAATCTGAAATGGATGAGATCTCACGTGCTCGGAAGCAATTCGTTCGGGAGAGGAACGTTACCGAGTTGGCTATCATCGAGCTAACACAGGACCTGCGCCGTCTTGATAGGGAGGTCACGGAAGCTAGGCAGCGCCTTGAGCAATTGCAAGAACAAAATGCTACCAAATGGACTGCCATTGTAGAAGCCCGTGCTAAAGAGGGAACTCTGATTCGCCAAGTTGAAAAAGCCGGTAGCAGCCTTCAGAGAAAGACTCAGGAGTATGAGCAGTGGCAAATTCTCTGGGAAGAGCTTCCTCGTGCTGAAGATGGGCCGCGGCGTTCTACCGCGTTTTATGGCAAGATCTTGAAGAAGCACGGCCTTGAAGCTTTGGAGGCTAAGGCCAAGAGTCTGCTTGAGGAACTGGATCTTTGGTTGAAGACCATGCTAGACTGAGCTCTTTATAACAAACTCTTTTCTTCTTTTCTCTCTTCTTCTTTTTTTGGTACCTCTATGTAAAACATTTTTGGTATTCTGTGTACCTTTTACTTAAATTCTTTTTGATGAAAATAAGCAAAGGTTGGATGAGAATGTTTGTTTGAAAATTTTGATCAAAAGGTTGTCATTTTGTGAAAATCTTTTGTCAAAAGGGTTGTTTTAGGCATGAGAGCCTGATTTTATGGCAAAAAGCCTGGTTTTTTGATTGCTTGAAAAGCCGAGTTTTGAGATGGCATGAAAGCCGAGTTTATGGCATGAAAGCCAAAATTTTCTTTTTGGCATGAGAGCCAAGTTTTTGGTGGCATGGAAGCCAGTTTTGAGATGGCATGAAAGCCGAATTTGGGTTTATGGCATGAGAGCCAAAATTTTGGATGGCATGAGAGCCAATTTTTTTAAGATGGCATGAAAGCCGATTTTGGTGGCGTGAAAGCCAAATTTGAGATGGCATGGGAGCCAAAGATTTTTTGTGGCATGAGAGCCAAGATTTGGTTTGTGGCATGAGAGCCGGTTTTGTTTTTGGTGTAAGAACCAGATTTTGTTTTTGGCATGAAAGCCGAAATTTCTTTTTGGCATGGAAGCCAGATTTTTTGTTTTTGGCATGAAAGCCAGATTCTTTTTTGAAAACCGAGTTTTGTTTTGTTGGCATGGAAGCCGAATTTTTTATTTTTGGCATGCAAGCCGGATTTTTGATTTTTTTTTTGCGTGAAAGCCGGATTTTTGGCATGGAAGCCGAGTTTTTTTGGCGTGAAAGCCAGGTTTTTGGTTTTCAAAAATGCAAGTATCGACTAAAAGTCGCCTCCCTGCTGAATGGTATTGCAAGTATCGATGGAATGTCGCCTCCTTGCTCATTCGGTTGCGAGTATCGATGGAATGTCGCCTCCTCGCGGATTTGGGTGCAAGTATCGACTAAGCGTCGCTTCTTTGCTGAATGGTATTGCAAGTATCGATGGAATATCGCCTCCTTGCTCATTCGGTTGCGAGTATCGATTGAATGTCGCCTCCTCGCGGATTTGGGTGCAAGTATCGACTAAGTGTCGCTTCCCTGCTTTTGTCTTCAAAAATTTTGTTTTGTGGGTATCGATGGAATGTCGCTTCCCCATGATTTTTGAAGTTTGAGGTTTTTTTTTTTCGAACCTTTGTTTTGTTTTTTTTTTTTGTTTTTTTTGAAATTTGGGTTGTGGATATCAACTGGAAGGTTGTGTCTCCACGATTTTTTGAAATTTTGGGGTTTTGGAAGTATCGAATGGGGTTCGCATCCTTCTGATTTTGGGTTTTGCAAGTATCGACTGAACGTCGCTTCCCTGCGGTTTTTGAAAAACCATTTTTTTGTTTAAAGACACGAGGGTCGTAAATTTTGACTCAAAACCATTTTGGTGGTAAAAGTCGGGGTGGACTAGGGCTGAAATCCCTAGGTCCTGATTTTGTTTCAAACCATGAATTTTGGGTTCAAGGGTCAAAAATTTTGGTCAAGTTTGGAAAGATGCTCCTAAACTTGGATTTTTGGATTTGCTTTTTTTTTTTTGAACAATGAAACGATGAAAGAGACATTGTTTTGAGGGGTTTTTTTTAGAAATTTCAACAAGAGGATGAAAATTCCAAAAGGAGTGGGTTTGATGAGCAGATACCTAGGAATAGGCTTTGGTCGTGCAGGCGTCGCTCTGACCCGATGGAAGAAGCCTTCAAGGGTAGTACCGCTTCAAGAACTTTCCATTGATGGGCAGCATACATCTGTCACCCTCCATGTTTAGAAGAGCGTATGCGCCGTTGGAGAAGACTTTGTCGATGACGAAAGGTCCCTCCCATTTTGGTTCAAATTTGCCTTTGGATTTGTTGGCAAAAACCATTGGTCTTTTTACTGTAAGAACCAAGTCTCCCTTTTTGTAGGCGCGTTGCCTGACCTTCTTGTCAAAAGAACCTGCCATGCGTGCTTGGTAGAGTTCAATGCTTTGTAGAGCTTCGAGCTGTCTCTCATCGAGGTTATCCAGCTCTTGGAGTCTCAATTTCACATTATTTTCTTGTGTCATGTCATTTTGCAGAGATACCCTTAAGGAAGGAATTTGAACTTCCAAAGGGACAACAGCTTCGCATCCATAGACCAAGGAGAATGGTGTGCTGTGGGTTGGTCCTCAAACGGTGGTTCGATAGGCCCACAAAGCTTCAGGCAGTTTGTCGCCCCAATCTCTTTTGTGACTAGAGACCATTTTCTTGAGGATTTTGCAGAGCGTTTTGTTGAAAGCCTCTGCTAGTCCATTCGCTGCCGGATTGTACGGAGTTGAAGGACAACTTTGGATTTTGTATTTGTCGCAGAACCTGTAGAATCGGTGATCGCGGAACTGTGGTCCGTTATCATGGACGAATCTTTTAGGTATGCCGAAGCGACAAATGATGTTGGTGCGCAAGAACTGAAGGACTGATGAGGTCTTCATTTCACTAAGCGCGAATGCTTCTGACCACTTGCAGAAATAATCCGTAGCGGCGAAGATGAAGCGATGACCTTTGCTCGATGGAGGGGAGATAGGACCTATGATGTCCATACCCTATGCTTCAAAAGGCCATGAGATTGTTGTAGGATGTAGCCATTCCGGAGGCATGTGGACATAATCTCCATGAACTTGGCATTGTTGGCAGCGCTTAGCAAATTGCATTGCATCAGCCACCATGGTAGGCCAATAATAACCTAACCTTTTTATCTGATCGTAGAGCTTAGGCCCAGCCTGATGGGCTCCACAAAGACCAGCATGTACTTCTTTGAGTGTTTCCTCAGCCTCTTGTTTTGACAGGGAGCGTAGAAGCACTCCATTGTAGGATTTTCTATACAGCATTTTTGCAGGAATATCCAAATGAAAGTTTGGGGCTCGCCTTTGGATGCTTACCCATTCTTTTGGATCTTCAGGTAGGATTCCGAACATTATGTAATCAATGAACGGATCCCTCCAGTCGCCGATCAGAGGTTTAAGGACGGAGATCCGACTTCCAACCACTTGGTGGCATTCAGCAACTGCTTGATGTGTGTTGAGAGGAGGGAGAATCCTTTTTTGACACACTGTAACTTGCATGTTTTCCCCTTCTTGGATTGCCATAGACGCAGCAAGTCCAGCCAGGGCATCTGCACGATTGTTTTCACCTCTGAGGATATGGGTGATGTGACAGATGTCGAACGTTTGTCGAAGCGATTGTGCCTTGTTGTAGTAAGGCAACAGATCGGGCTTCCTGACTTCAAATTTCTGATTCATCTGGTTGACAATCAGTTGAGAGTCTCCAAAAGCTCCCAGCGTAGTGATGCCGGATCTTCTATGTCAACGGTTGTCTCCATCGGAGTGAGAGCGGGCTGAACTTGTTGATCATTAGCTTGGCTTGACGATGTATCGTCTTCTGGCTCTGAGTCCGAATTCGTGTCTTGCAAGACAGACACGAAGGAGACAGCAAACTTGCCCCCAGCCTTTTGTTTTGTCTTCTTTGCTTTGGTGGTGATCACCAGAGGCTTTGAAGACTTGAGGGAGACCATGAAGGGAGATTGATTATTCTCTTCGGTTTTGATAGAGGGTTTATTTTCTTCCAGTGATTGCTGAGGAGCTTTGCCTTTGTCTTTCTGGAGTTTTTCGGTAAAGGGTGTTGTTTCTTCCTCCCTTTCTTCTTTTTCATCTTTGTACATCTGAGCATCTGCAAAATAGACTTCTTTGCCTTTGAAGGGCTTTTTGTCTGCAAACACTCGATGTATCAAGCTGTCATTGCCAACGAACTTGATGCACTGATGTAAAGTCGAGGGGACAACACCATTCTCGTGTATCCAGGGGCGTCCGAGAAGGATGTTGTAGCATGAAGGGGTTTTTATTGCATAGACAGTGACCTCGGAGATAAGATCACCGATTTGCAACTTGAACCTGATTTTGCCGATCGGCCTTTGAGCACTGCCATCATATCCAAAGATGGACACAGACGTGTGGCTCAGCTTGCTAGGCGGAATGCCCAGTTCTTCGAGTGCCGAAGTGGAGATGAGGTTGAGTGCAGAACCTGGATCGATCTGGATTCTGCGTAGTGGTACCTCTTTGATGTACCCGGTGAAGTACAGGGGTCAGTTGTGCTTTGTCTCGCCTAGCAGGAGGTCTTCCTTGGTGAAGGCGATGGTTGCAATTGCTGCTTTTTGAACCGAGAGGCATTCGTTGCAGGATCCCTCAGTTTTCTTCTTTTCTCCTTTTGAGGGAGTTTTTGATTTTTTGACCCTATAGTCCATTTCAATTTGTAGGACTTGTGGGGCATGTTTGTCGACAACCGCATCCAGCATTTGTAGTTCTGAAATGAGACTATCACGAGTCTGTGGTGACATTCGTAATAAGTCTAGGATGTGCAGACGTGCAGGTATGTGTTTGAAGTGATGAATCAAGTCGTACTTGAAAGCCTCCTTGGGGCCTGCATTTTCATTATTCTTGCCACTAGGGGCGTTTATAGCTTGTTTTCCCAAAGGATTTACATAAGCAGCAGAAGGTTGGTTGTAGTTTTTGTGATAATCCCGGCCAGAACGGGTACCTCTACCAACTTCAAGAGCTTCTGGAGAAGGGTCTTTGTTTGGAAGATCACCCTCGAGATCGAGGGGTTGTTCCTTCTCATTTGCTGAAGATGTCTCTGTGTCAGCATTGCCATCTTCAGTAATTGTGTTGCATGGAGCATTTTCCGGGAGCAAGTCCTGAACAACATCCAGCAACTTTCCTTTTTTATCGAATATTTTATCGGTCCAGACATCACCGATGAGATCGGGCATTTGGGACCAATTGACCGGATTTTCTCTGAAGAAGATTTCACCGGCTGGAATTTCTTCAAGGTGATCAGTCGGAAGAGGTTTGAGTTCCGATGTCACTGTTTCAGGAGACGAAGCTTGAGAAGGTGAGGAATTATCATCTTGAGCTATTGCATTGCAAGTAACTTTGACGGAAGATGCCTCCAAGATGAACTGTTGGGAATCAGATTCGTCCTCAGATGTAAGAGGATCATCGATCCAACAGCTTTCTTCGTTTTCCGGGGTTACCGGAGGAGATTCCTGTAGATTTTCAGGAACTTCCGGTGCTGGGTTGTGACGACGCTGATTGATGCGACCTTGTTCTTGCTCTATAGCAAGGTGCTGCAAGATCCTTGCATATTCATCGAGATCAGGCACGGGAGCCAAATCGTCTTCTTCGTCTGCTCCTTGTGGTTCAACATGGTTGGGCTCCACTGGAGTATTTTCTTGGACAGCCTCTTGGTCTTCTTCATCATCAGACCAGGATCCTTGCGGTTGTAATGGGTTATACCAGATTACTGGCATAAGATGAGATTCAGGGATCCATTCCTCGTCGGAGAGATATTCTCCTGTTTCGAGGGATTCCTCCCACTCATCGATGTCACTGGCGGTGTCACTGGACTCGTATCCATCCATGGGGAATCCGACCACCGAGTTGCAAGAGTATGATGCCCCTTGCATAGTTTCATCTTTGAGGTGTGGTGGCATGAAATCACCAAGAGTGAATTTTCTTGCTGCCTTTGAAGCCTTAGGAGCGGACTCTTCTGTTGCCCCCAGTGAAGCGGTAGAGGAGATTTCTGCCTTTTCAGCGACTTCTTGCTTTTTCAGAGCTTTCTCCTGCTGTTTGAGCTTGCGGAGTTGTCTCCTGGTTTGCCTTCGCTGTCGAGCGGTTGGCTTTGTTTTGACGACCTCCCAATTTTCATCTTCTAGGATATCGGGGTGTACTCATATGGGCTGTCCGTCTGATGTTGGATATGGAACCAACTCTTGAGACGTTTGGGTCATCTTTATTACCTTGAAGGAAGTAGTGATCTTCTCTTTTGGTGATTTTTGTTTTTGTCCACACGACACCATGTTGACAGAGGCAAACCCATAGTTCTTGTCGAAGGTAATGACTCCGTTTTTCCACATCTCATTTATCTTCTCTCTCACAACAAAGCATTGACTGAGAGGATGCGAGACCATCTGATGGTATGGACAGTACCGAGGATCGTTGGTTTTGCCAACATCTCCTGGTCTTTTAGGGTCAGGCAAGGTGAGTTTACCGTTTGCGAGAAGTGCCCCAAGGATTTCTTCAACATCTTCATCGAACAGGTATTTCTTCTCTACTCGTTCTTTGAAGGCATCAGAGAGTTCAGGCTTTTTACCTGCAGCTTTGTTTTCATCTTTCTTTGGCGGCTGAGGAGTTGACTTGGTTTGCACATTGAGAACCTCTTTTTTCTTTGGTTTTGAGGTTGCAATGGCAGTCGGCTCTTTCTTTGATGATTTCTGACTGTTGAGGTCTTTGATCACCGTTTCAGCTTCCATAGCTGCTTCCAGGAGTTCTCCCAGGTTCTTTGATTTGTTGCCGGTGATCATGGAGCGGATTCTTGCTCTCATGTTGTTTCAGCAGATGTCGACCAGTGACGCTTATGGCAGTACATCGGAGCATTTGTATGCCATTGCCTTCCACTTGTGAATGAAGTCATATGTTGACTCATTCTCTCCCTGTTTTAGGCTGCAGAGCTGAGCCATAGTAACAGGATGATCCTCACCTTTGAAGTGGGTTAGGAAGTGTGTCTCCAGCATGGCCCAATTTTGAATGGAGTCCTCCGGCAGAGTGGAGTACCAATCAAAGGCCGTACCTTTTAGGGTACTTGCAAAGAGGCGGATCTTGAGGGCATCTTGGTCCGCAATAGCTCCTGTCAGGATCTTGAAATGGATCACGTGCTGTCTGGCCGAACCCTTCCCCGTATATGTTTGGAGAGTAGGTTGCTTGAATTTTGTAGGGAACGGGACCGAGTCCATCCACAAGGGATATGGTGGCTTGATCCCATGCTCCTTTAGTGTATCCTTTTCTTTTGCTTTGGCGAGGATATCGTCAACGTCCTTTTTGGTAAGGGCGCGTGACTCACTGTTTTCCGCATTTTCCTCGTCGCCTTGATGGCTCGAAGGAGCTTCATTGTTTCGTGGACGCTGAAGATTGAGAATTAGGTTCTCTATTAGAGTCTCTATCCTCTGCTGCCCTTGCTCCAGCTGCTGGGTGCGTGCGGTTACGTCATCATGCGGCGGAGGTTGCTCAGCATTTGTGACCAAGACGTTCATTCTTCGAGAGTCGAAAGAGGATACAGTCTTGGTGACTGAGCTGGAGCTCATCCTTTTAGATGAAGAGCTCGAAGAGTGGTCACTCCGATGTCCTTGGCTTCAAGGAGCGGGAGAGTTTTCTTTATGTCTTCATGTCCGGGAGACGCTGCGAGTCACCGGACGCCTGACATGGATTTTTGTTGCTGACTTCTGGCGTTTTCTGGTTTTGCCAACCATATGAACAGCAACAACTTGGTCGGGTCTTTCTTTTTCGACCCATTTTTGGGAGACTTGAAGTGCAGAATCCTGGGTTCTTTGCTTCTCTAGTCTCTTTTGTCGATATGCCGTGCGGCGGCGCATACGACGAGCGATTTGAGCTTCGGTTAGCTCTGGCTGTGCTCTGGCAATGAAGGACGTAGTCCCTGGTGCGCAGCAGCCGAGCTTGTCTTCTTTGAAGACGGGCAGGGACAGGATCTGGACGCGGTCCTTTGCCTGTCGCAGCGAAGCTTTGAATTTGGCGAGTTCGGCTCCTGTTGAGAGGAAAGGTCGACTCGCAGGTGTGCAGGCCTTGGCAGGTTCTTGCGGAGGCCTTACGATGCACGATTTGATTTTGGGCTTGTATGAGCAAGCCGGCTCGTGCTGAGTTGGTTTTGTTTGGCGGAGGGTAGGCTTCTCCTCTTTCATGTAAGCAAGAGGGTAGAACCGGTTCTCCTTGAGAGGGGCCAGGTATGCTGGCTTTGCTGATGTTTGTGACCTTCGCTGTTTGGGTGAAGGCCTTGGAGACCAAGTCTTTGAGCAGACCTGGTTTCTTGCTGGTTGAGGCTTTGCAGGAGCACTACGGGCCTCAGGTTTCTTGATGATCGCCCTTGGTATCACTGTAGTGATACGTTGAGGGGCGGTTCTCTGCTTCTTGGCAGGTGCGGTTTCTTCTGCGGGTAGTGGGAATGGTCCCAATGACCCGAAGACAATGGTCCGGGGAGTAGAGTTTGACCCGGTGTCTTCTGAGTTGCCGAGGGAAATGACGCTTCGGCAGCTGGCGGGGCGCTTGTAAGTGCGCTTGGTTTGTTTGTCTTGGAGCATGAGCTGGTACTTGTTCTCATCAAAGGTGATGGTTAATGAAGCTGCCATTGTTAGTTTTTGGAAAACTTCTGAAACAAGACCATATCCATTAGTAATCACAAGAATATGGTGATCATAAATGGAAAATACTATGGTTTCGCCTCTTCAAGTCGCCCGAGGGGACATGGTCCAGCCCAAGCAACATGAGGAAGGCAGAAAAGCCATAGAGGGCACAATTGTTCTAAACGCAGGTAGGGTCAGCTCAGAATGAGCGTCCCAGTGACTGCTAGAAGCAATTATGAACCTTAATTCAAATTACCGAGAAGCAAAGCTCACTCAAGGTAAAATGATATAAGGTTGAGATACAAATGTGTCGGTTGCGAATACAGTAGACCCGAAAGGGTGTACTAGCACCGCTGGGCACAAATGTTGCAAATCGCATCCTCGGAAAGGACACGAGATGGGATTTTTGAAAGGTCAAGATTGGATTCATAGGAGAGAGCAAATGGTATTCCAATCCAAAAATGAGCTCAACATTTCTGCGAGCTCGAAAGTCCGAAAAGGAAGGAACCAGGATTTCTCAAATGTGAATCCAAAAGTGACGGAAGGTTTTTTTTTTTTTTGAAAGTGTCAAGATTGGACTTTATAGAAGAGAGCAAATGGTATTCCAATCCGAAAATGAGTTCAACATTTCTGCTATCTCGAAGTCCGAAAAGGAAGGAACCAGGATTTCTCAAATATGAATCCAAAAATGACAGAAGTTTTTTTTTTCTTTTTTTTTTTAGAGATTTTTTTTTTGAAGAATTCACATAGATTTCCAATTCGATCTTATGAAACCTCAGTGGATAGATCAGGCCCCAGGTAAGGGTAGGATTACTTAATGAATCCGTTTGGAGGACCCTTGCCTAGAACAGTCTAGTTGTCTCCACACTCTGGACAAGGCTTTTCTTAGATCCACTTTGGTCAAAGAACGCAATTGGTGCAACCTTAGTGGGTTTTTTTTTTTTTTTTTTTTGAAAGATTTTTTTTTATGGATTCATAGAAGAGAGCGAATGGTGTTCCATTTCGAAAGTGAGTTCAACATTTCTGCGATCTCGAAGTCCGAAAAGGAAGAAGCCAAAGTTTCTCAACTTAAACCCAAAAAAGGAAAATCTGAAAAAAAAATTTAAAATCAGATTTTTTTTTTTATGGATTCATAGAAGAGAGCGGATGGTGTTCCATTCCGAAAATGAGTTCAACATTTCTGCGATCTCGAAGTCCGAAAAGGAAGAAGCCAAAGTTTCTCAACTTAAACCCAAAAGACGAAAATCTGAATTTTTTTTTTAAAATCAGATTTTTTTTTATGGATTCATAGAAGAGAGCGGATGGTGTTCCATTCCGAAAATGAGTTCAACATTTCTGCGATCTCGAAGTCCGAAAAGGAAGAAGCCAAAGTTTCTCAACTTAAACCCAAAAGAGGAAAATCTGAAAAAAAAAATTCTAATCAGATTTTTTTTTTGATTTTTTTTTATGGATTCATAGAAGAGAGCGAATGGTGTTCCATTCCGAAAATGAGTTCAACATTTCTGCGATCTCGAAGTCCGAAAAGGAAGAAGCCAAAGTTTCTCAACTTAAACCCAAAAGAGGAAAATCTGAAAAAAAAAAATTTAAAATCAGATTTTTTTTTTTTGATTTTTTTTATGGATTCATAGAAGAGAGCGAATGGTGTTCCATTCCGAAAATGAGTTCAACATTTCTGCGATCTCGAAGTCCGAAAAGGAAGAAGCCAAAGTTTCTCAACTTAAACCCAAAAGAGGAAAATCTGAATTTTTTTCTAAATCAGATTTTGTTTCTTTTTGAGAAATTTTTTTTTAGAAACAAGAAAGACTGGAAATAAACTCAAAAGAAGAAATTTCCAAGAATCCCGTCTCATGTGGTTTTTTTTTAGATGCAAGATCCAACATAGGCCACCAACTAAAAAGGAGCCAAAGAATCCAAGCATTGTGTTCTCAAATGAACAGGGTCCCACCGGGTGTGCCAGCTTGATGGTCCCGGCTTTTCTCTTTTTCCAAAGCTGCCTCCGCCCCGGGGCTGACGGGGTACGGTGGAGGGAAAGAAAGGAAAAGCGGGCATCAGTTTTTTTTTTTTTGTACGGATATGCCAGATTTTCTATTCTACTTGGAATTTAGAGTGGTGATCCGGAGATTCACCTTCACAAGTAGAAAAGGAAATCAACTTTTTTCCATCTTTCCATTGCACACATATTTTTAAAGAAAAGAGACAAGGTTTGTTTTTTGAATGCCGTGAGAGGCGGTTTTCTTTGTTTGCCGTGAAAGGCGATTTACAAATCTTATCAATAATGAAAGACAAGAGATGTGATTTTTTTGTCTCTTTATAAAAAAATACAATGCAACAGAAAAGAAAGAAAAGGAATCTAACTTCTCATGCGATTGTGGGGGACCCGTTCAGATCGACGGTCGCGAGTTATGTATGGACTCCGCCATCGTCCTTTAGATGAGAACTTTAATGCTTGATTTCTTGGCTTGGCTCTAACCTCAGATTTTTAGAGGATAAGGACCAAGGTAAGGTCCTATATCCGGTAAAAAGCCGAGTAGACGGGCTGAAAAGCCGCATCTAGCCATGTTGGATAGAAGGAGAGGTGGCCTTTGGGGGGGTGGCCCCCCCAAGGAGCTTTGATCACCTTGTAGTGCTTGTTGCAGCAGAGTTTTCTTCAATAGAGGAGAGTTTGTTGCAGAGGTTCTGGATTTTTCTTGGATTTTTCGGAGAGTTTTTCGGATCTCTGAATGATTTTCCAGCGATTTTTCTGGATCCGTTTCCCTTGGAATGGCCTCCTATTTATAGGCATTTGGTAGCCATTTAGGAGAGTTTTTGAGCATTTATGGTATTAATGCTCATGATGGGAGGAGTTACAAGTTTTTAATTACTTGTTTTGTAACTCCTTTTTCCTTGAATTTGATTGGCCGATGGAGAGTAGTGGGCATTTAATCGCCTTTAATCTCCATGATGACGGGAGTTTCATGATTTTAATGTCATGATTACTTGGACTTGTAACTCCCATTTGCTTGCTTCTGATTGGGCCGTTCAAAATAATGAGTTAATGACCGCATTAACTTGCCATAAACGGGTCTTTTAACTTCATTAATTGATTGCCTGGGCGCTTGAAGAGTCACGGGCCGTGCCGCGTCCTTTGGGATTCTCCTTGCGATGATCACCAATGGACCCACATACCATTTGATGTCGGATGGTGATCCAATTTCAAACATTGGTTGATGTCAGCGGGCCAGCAACATCTGTCCAGTCGATTTCGCGATCGGGCGGGCAGAAAGGGTGCTTTCTTGGTTAGTCGTTTGACGATCTTGAGGCGTCCGATGATGATCTAATGATTCCAGTGATGGATCCGTGATGTTGATGAAGATCGACGGATATCATGAACAAAAAATCAGATTTTGGAAAAATCACAGGGGCCAATCAACTCGAAACGCGAAAAATACCCGAAAAATGGGGTTTTTGGGCGAGGTCCGGCGGCCCAGACCTCCATGGTCGCCGGCGACCATGGGCCTTGGCCCATTTTTTGGCCGCCTTTCGGTCGCTTTTTCTTCGCCGTTTTTCATCCGTTTTTGCTTCTGTTTTCTCCTGCATTTTTCTTGGAATTTCCTCTCATTTATTGGCTGGATTTCCCTCAAGAAAACCTGACGAGAAGCCGTGCAAATCGGATCGCAAAGTTTCCCGTTTTCTGAAAAGCCGAAGACTTTGCTGTGGAGAACTGCCGATTTTTTGTCAAGCGTCGAAACTAGGTCAAACGATGTCGGAATGACCTGAAGTTCGACGTGTAGCTTCTTGAGCAGTAGAAGAGACCAACCATAGGCTTTTGTTCAGGTTTTGAAGCCGTTTGGGGGCCCGCAAATGCTTGACTTGATTTCACTGCGAGGGAAATGCCGAGTTTTGACTTTCGGTCAAACGATGTCCGATTGACCTGAAATTTGATGGGTAGCTTCCTCATCAGTAGATAGGACCAACCATAGGCTTTTGTTTGAGTTTTGAAGCCATTTGGAGTCATGCAAACGCTTGCCCTTATTTCACCGCGAGGGAAATGCCGAGCTTTGACTTTTGGTCAAACGATGTCCGATTGACCTGAAATTTGACGTGTGACTCCCTCATCAGTAGATAAGACCAACCATAGGCTTTCGTTTGAGTTTTGAAGCTGTTTGGGGTCATGCAAACGCTTGCCTTGATTTCACCGCGAGGGAAATCCCGAGCTTTGACTTCCGGTCAAACGATGTCGGTTTGACTTGAAACTTGACATGGAGCCTTTTGGAGGTATTTTGTAACCATCCGTAGGCTCTGATCGAAGATTTGAAGTCTACGACACTGTCGCCGCCGGGAGCTGCTGCTTAGCTGTTGGAGAAGTGAAGTTAGGCCGAATGATGTCGGAATGGCCCGAAACTTCATGTGTACCTCTCTTTTGGTTGTTTTGAATGACCTTGCAGTTTTTGTTTGATTCTGACAAGATCTGATGCTTGAAGTAGCGCCTGCCTATTTTGGTAGGATGCGGCTCCGTGTAGCTTTTGGTGTGAAGAGGCAAAGTGACATTTTTGGTGTCAACACCCATCTCGATTAAGAGTTAATTGAATGGTACTGATGATCACTGTGATTAATTAGGGCTTAAGGATAATAAGATGTGGATCTAAGACTGGATGTGACAGATTTATTCCAATTGATCCATGGATAATGTAGAGGGGCCTACTTGTGGTAATTGGGAAGTTTAGGGTCTTCATTGTAATTTATTCCTAAGACTGGAGTGCAATTGCATTTATATAGTGGTGTTATTTGCAATTAACTGTGGGCCTGGATTACACATGAGATGTGGGGTTGCGTGTCCCAGTTGGAGCCAGCTTTCTAAGGAATCCCTAGTGGTCCCCACGCTAGCCCATGATATTAGAAAGTTACTAATCTTACTTGAACTCTAAAAGGAAGGAATTAGAAAGTTACTATTTCTATTTGAAGTGTGACTTCTAATAGTGGTAATAGTAAGCTACTAATTTTTGTGGTAGTGTGACTTCTAATGCAATTAGTAAGTGAGTCTTAAAAGGAGATTTGGGGCTATATATAGGGGAAGAATCCCCCTTGGACATCCATCCTTGGTATTCACGCCCAAAATATCTCTTGTCTAAGAGTTGGACATCTCTCCTCTTTCTCTCTCTCTTCTAGTTTCATTAGAGTTTCTAGTAGGGTTTTCTCTTGGAGGTCACACTCATCTTCTTGAGAAAAGAGATCTGATAGAGGGTGATAGGATGGAAGACAACAAGGTCTTGGAGATCTCTAATTGCTTCAAGAAGAGCTCTTGATCAAGTTGATTGTCTTCTCCTCCATTAGAGCACTACCGGGCTCCAAAGGTATAATCTACTTCTCTATTTATTGTGGATTGTTTTAGATGCATGCAGTTGCTGATTTCTATCTTTTAGATAGGTTTTATTGCTGTACTTAATTCATGAGATGGAGGGATTGCATCCTGGATATGGTTTATGGCCTTCTGGATAGTTGATCCTTAAGTTAAGTGGGTCAAAAAGTTTTGAAAACCTATCCACAAGGCCCACCTACTTCCAACACCTAGAACACAGGATTTCTATGTATGAGGGAGAAGTCCAGCTCCCAGCTAAATCCTGTAGATCCTGTGTTGTCGGTCGACCAAGGACAGGGTCCGATCAACCGAAAACACAGGACTGAGAAAACTCAGGAAATTTAACTGAGACCTGTATTTCTCATGTTTCCAGTGTAGCCGATCGACCACACTGCAGGTTGGTCGATCAGGTACAGGCACCTGGTGCCAGTTCCAATAATCTGGATTTCTGCCTCTTCAACCCAATTTCAAATTCAAAACCTAATCATACCATCTCCAATCCACACCATTCAGCACATAAACATATAAAATCACAAAAGCACTTCTATGACCCATCATCCATCATCACACCGGGCCATTGATCTTCCAAATGAGAGGACTCATCCATTAATGGCAAAAAATTCATAAAACCAAGCTCAAATGGTAGATCTTTAATTTATACATCAATTGAATTGAAATTGCAGAATTAAAATGAATGAAAACATGCATTCTATGCTAAATAGGTATATTGCACTTGCCTCAATCCAAAAGCAAAAGGAGATAGAGAGAGAAGTGAGATCCAAGCTCCAAAAATAGAAATCCCAGCTCTAGGTCTTCCAATCACTCAAACAAGCCCAAAAAATAGATCTGAATAGATCTCTAACACCTATACCCCAATCCACAAAAGAATTGCTACAAGGAAGAGAAATCTAGAGAGAGAAAGAGAGAATTCTATTGAAATTAAACTAGAAGAGGATGAAGAATACCTTGATGAGAAGAGAGAGATCCTTAAGAGAGAGATGATAGCTGGAGCTGAACTTGTAGTAGATAGTCTTCTTCTTCTTCTTGCTAGAATTCTAGATCTAAGGTTTTAGAGAGAGAAAGGGAGGGAGATGAGAGAACTGGAGGGAAAATGAGAGAATAAGAGAGAAATGAGAGGGAAATGAGAGAGGGAGAGATCACATACGTATGAGATGGGGGAGTTGTAGTTATATAGGTTGTGTTTGGGTGGCTAATGACCAAAAGGTCCTTCTTAGTTTAGTAGGAAATGAGGATAAGTACATGGGCTTTTAGGTCCTTTTTAGAAAATATGGAAGATTCTCATGTGGAAACCACTTCTATTAACTCTATTTACTGATGGACTCGCTTTTTTTTTCTTTCTCTCTTCCTTCCGTCCCGAGGCTACCGGTAGGCCGACGGAGGGAAACACAAGCGGGCATCAACATTTTTGTATGGGTATGCCAGATTTTCTATTCTACTTGGAATTTAGAAATGATGATCTAGAGATCCACCTTCACAAGTAGAAAAGGAAATCAACTTTTTTCCTAACTTTCGATTGCACATATATTTAAGAAAAAAGACAAGGTTTTTTAATGCCATAAGAGGCAATTTTTCTTTGTTTATCGTAAAAGGCGCTTTTGCTGTAAAAGGTGATGTTTGTCGTAAAAGGCGGTTTTGCCGTAAAAGGCGATGTTTGCCGTGAAAGGCAATTTTGCCGTAAAAGGCAATGTCTGCTTTGAAAGGCGATGTACAAATCTCATCAATAATGAAAGACAAGAATTGTGAAATTTTTTTCCCTTTAGAAAAATACAAGATACAATAGAAAAGTAAGAAAAGAAATTCTAACTTCTCAGGAGATTGCGGGGACTCATTCAGATCGACGGTGGCAAGTCATGTATGGACTTCGCCATCGTCCTTCAGATGAGAACATATGATGCTTTGATTCTTTTGGCTTGGCTTGGACTTCAGATTTTTCGAGGAAAAAGACCAAGGGGAGGTTCTATATCCAATAAAAAACCGAATAGACGGGCTGAAAAGCCGCGTCTAGGCCATGTTGGATAGAAAGAGAGGGTCTTGGGGGGGTGGCCCCCCCAAGGGACTTCAATCATCTTATAGTGTTTGTTGTAGCAGAGTTTCTTCAAGGTAGCAGAGCTTCTTTGCACAGTGTTTGGATGTGTCTTTTTATGTATGTGTCTGTGTGTATGTGTGTCTCCTGTTCTTCTTGGAATGACCCCCCTTTTATAGGCTTTTGATAACCATGGGATGGGTTTATGAGCATTGATGGTATTGATGCTCCAAGATGGGAGGAGTTACAAGTTTTTATTTTATGATTTTGTAACTCCTTTTTCTTGGCTTTTGATTGGCCGATGGAGAATGATGGGCATTTAATCGCCTTTAAACTACATGATGAGAGGAGTTTTATGATTTATTGTCATGATTGCTTGGACTTGTAACTCCTTTTTCCTTGAATTCTTCTTTTGTAATTCTTTTGTAATTCTTCTTGTGATGATCACCGAGGGATCCACATGTTGTTTGATGTCGGATTGCGATGCAACTTTAGATATTGATTGATATCAGTGGGCCGGTAACATTTTTCCGGTCGATTTCTCAATCGGTCGGACAAAAAGTGTACTTTCTTAGTTGGCCGGTTGGCTATTTTGAAACGTGCGATGATGAACATATGTTCTCGATGATAGATCCGAGATGTTGGTGAAGATCAGTTGATTTCGAGCACAAAAAATCAGATTTTCGGAAAACCACATGGCCGGAATTCTCGAAATGCAAAAAGGGTTGGAAAATGGCCTTTTCCATGGAAATCCGGCGACCCGGATTTCCAAGGTCACCGGCGACCATGGGGACTTTTCCCCTTTTTGGTCACCGTTTTTCGGCCGTTTCTCGATCTTTTCTGATTCTTTTTTTCTCCTATATTTTCCTTGCAATTTTTCCTCATTTATTGGCTTGATTCTCCTGAAGAAAACCTGACGAGAAGTCGTGCAAATCGATACACAAAGTTTCTTATTTCCTGGAAAGGCCGAAGAATTTGTCACTGATTTTTTGTCAGAAATCAAAACTAGGTCAAACGATGTTGGAATGACTTGAAATTTGATGTGTAGACCTTTGGAAGCATGTTGAAGCCACCCATGTGCTATATTTGATGAGTGATTGTCTCGGTGGTTCTCGCCGCCAAGAGGCTTGATTTTACTGCTCGAGGGTTGATGGAGGGTCAAACGTTGTCGATTTTACTTGAAATTTGACACAGACCCTTTCGGAGGTATTTTAGGACCATCTATAGGCTCTGATTTAAGTTTTGATGTCTTTGACACTGTCTCCGCCGGGAGAGCTGACTTTGCTGCGGCTGTTTTCCTTTTGGGCCAAATGATGTCGGAATGGCTTGAAACTTGACGTAGAGCCTTGTAGTGGCATTTTGAGGCCAGCAGTCGCGACCCGGACAGGGTCCACGGGCCTAATCCAAGATCGGGACTGATTAGGAAGAATGAATGGTTGAATGATGATGCCATAAGCACATAATGCGTACAAGGTGTTAGACCCCGACCTAGACTAATTCGATTAGTGCACAATTAGTGTGTGTTTAGTCCTAAGTGGGTTTAGTTGTCGTTGGGTTAGAAATAATTAGTTTAGTCCTAGATATAGCTTTGGGAATTTTAAGGACGTTTAGTGTTAGTCAGACACACTCAGGAAGGCCTGAGTGAACGTGTAAGCTTGGGAGGATCGTATCGGTTTCCATTTTTAATTGTGATTTTAATCTCATTTGAATGATTTTACTATGTGTTACAACTTTTGTTTTCAGTCCATCCATGTTTGAAGCCCCAAAACCCAAGTTTTGACCCAAAAAAAAGGGTAAAATTATCTTTTATACACAAATTTCGAGATCTCAAGACCATGTCAAAAATATACTTTTTGGAAACTAGATATTTCGAGGATCATTTTATCCTTCTTCGTCGAGTTCATTCGAGGCCCGCAAGATCATGTTTTCATTGATGCAAGATTTGGCCATTGGGCCCCATTTGCTAAGGTTTTCAGTCAACTCTTTCCTTATTTCCCTCTTTTCATTCTAAAACCCTAACCCTAGAGCAGCCAAGAGGAGAAACCATTTCTCTCCACTTTGTTCTCTTGAATGATCAAGCTAGAAGACTCCAAAGAGAATTTCAAGACCATCATCTTCTTCCTCTCATCCTAAGCTTTCCATTGATGCAAATTTATTGAAGTTTTTAGTTGGGCAAGAGCTCCATTTTCTTCCTTCTCTCTTGTTTGGCCTTTTCTAGGGAAGAGCTCCAACTCATCTCTTTAATGGAGCCTTTTTGGTTTCTAAAGATCTTGTTTTTCATATTACAAACCCTTTTGTGAAAATGGGTTTCTTATTTTCAAGATTGAGTGAGTTTTGTGTGGTTTTCATGGGTTTTGTAGTCTTTGGATTAGCTTGAGTGGAAGTGCTTGGAGAAGTTGTGACATCTTTGACTAAGGCAAGTGACCAATCTAGGATGGATGATAGCATGTGTGCATTTGATTTGTTTTCTTGCCATTCCTCTCATTTCATTGAAATTTATGTCTTGAATGGAAAATTTTGGGGATTTTGTTTAGATTGGAGAATGGGAATGTGATGTCTCAATTTATGCTATGAAATGTGTGTTTTAACCCTTGGAGAGCATGTAGGCTCAGGGAAGTGCAAGTGAATGAGAAACAAGAAGAAAGGAAGAAGAAAATGTGAAAAATCTAAAGTGAAATGCACTTCCCGTGCAGTTTCGGTCAACCGCTGGTCAGGTGACGGCTAGCCGAAATCCCTGTTTCGGCTAACCACGACCTGACCGAGCTCTGCGGTTCCTTTTTCAGAAGCTGGCATCTGCATCAGGACTCAGCGGTCAGCTTTCGGCTAGCAGCCAAGTCCCATTTCGGCTAACCGTAAGCCAACTGAAGTCAGTTAGGTTTCTTTTCCAGAGAGCTGCGTTTGGACCTGGGTTTCCAGCGGTCAGCCTGTCGGTTAGCTGGCGGCTAGCCGCCAGATCCTAGTTCGGTTAGCCGACACCTGACCGCGAACTGATCGAATTTAACACCATTGCCATTTTGAAGAATATTTGAGAGAACGAAAACTAGAACATGTAAGTGACCTTTAGCCTGATGTTATGCACTCGAAACCTAAGATGTCTTTGAGCTTCCGGGGCACCGCTTCTCTTTTAAATTCCAACATTTGGGCTTCGTTTACACAAAGATCAACCAAAGGTCCTTACATGTGCTTGATAGGCTTTGTGTTCGTACTTTGGTTTTGATACAATGAATACCATTGTGCACTCGTTTTGAAGATTTGTTTCAAGAAAAAGGGGTCACTTCTTAAGCGTGTTATGCATATTAATTATGCCTTTTGCTAGTCGTGTTTGTCGTGTTTTGATAAGTGACTTTCCCCTTTTATCTCGACATGTTTAGACAGTGCTTCGCGTGTTTTGTGCATTCATGAATTTAAGTGAACACCACTGAGCTTGGACTGCCCTTTCAATTTGATCTACTGTCTGGGGGTCCTTAAACATGTGGGTTGTCTGCAGACTGGTCGTGTATTTTATTACACATCATGCGTGTCCGGTTCCGCGGCCGGAATCCCCGTATATGTGGGAATCGTGTCGTGATTATATTATGTATATCGTGCTTGTCGTACGTGCTTGCTCTTTTCATTATAAATGATAGAGAAAGGATGGGCTCTTTGTGGAATGTAACTATTCATGATATTATAAGTATTCATGTCAAGTTTTGCTCGTATTTTGAAATGTACCTTAGTCATGTAACTATTTACAATTCAGCAAAATGTCTTTATATGTTTCCTTAAACGTTTACTACTTATATGCTCATGCCTAAATTGATTACCTGCCAAACCGTTGTGTTTGACCCATTGTATTTTGGTGCCCAGGTGCAGGTGACATTGCTCAGAAGGTCAACCTCACAGCTTCACTATTCTATGGGCTTGATGATCGGTGGTGGCAAACAGTTAAGGATCCATACATGGTAATGGCTAACGAAGATGCGTGGGCAGCGTTCAAGACACAGTTTCAGGATAAGTACATTCCCTCCCATGTTAAGAGACAGAAGGCTATTAAATTCCAGCAGCTCAAGCAAGGCAGCATGACCGTGTTAGACTATGTCACCAAGTTTGAGAGATTGGCTAGATATGCTACTGAGTTGATTGACACTGAACAGAAGAAGATAACGAAGTTCTTGGAAGGGTTGAATCCGATTATCATGAGAGATGTTATAGGAGTAGTTCCACCAGCTACATATGATGAGGCTGTCAAACGGGCATATAAGTTTGAAAATATCAACAACCTGATCGTTCAAAACAGGAAGTAGCACTACCAGCAGCAGAATCAGAAGTAACATCATAACAAGAAACCAAGGCAAGTACAAATTCAAGTGAGACAGGGTTGTGGCCATCGTGGCAAAAACCACGAACCGCATGAATGTCGTAAGGCCACAGGTGCCTATTTCAAATGTGGGGCTATGAACCATGCAATCAAGGATTGCCCACAACTTCATAATCAAGGGAACATAAACCAACAGCAGAGACAAACAGCTCCTCAAAATCAAGCACCAATTCAGAATCAGGTTAGACCACCTCAGCAGCAGCAGCAGGCTAGGCCACCAGCACAAAATCAGAATGCTCGTCCTCCACAACAGAACAGACATGGCCAAGGAAGGCAAAATCAAGCACTGAATAGGCTACAGATGCATGGACGTTGATATTATCTCAATCGTGCGGATCCTGAACCTGCAGGAGACGTGGTGGATGGTAAACTTCTTGTTTGTGGGGTAGAAGCTCAGATTTTATTTGATCCTGGATCCACACATTCGTTTTCATCTCCTAGTTTTGCTAAGATGATTGATGCACCACATAGTGAATTGGATTACATTCTAGTAGTAACCACACCTGTAGGGAAACAAGTTGTGTGTAGAACCTATTACCCTAACTGTACAGTTTTGTTAGGAGATGTTAACTTACCGGCCAACCTCATTGTTTTGGACATGCATGATTTTGATGTCATTTTAGGCATGGATTGGTTAGAAGCATATCATGCCACCATGGATTGTTTTAGTAAAACCATAACATTCAGATTCCAAGGACCACAGGCAGAATTGATATTTCAGGGGAACAAGAGAAAAACTCAGGCAGGATTTATTTCAGTCTTGAAGGCAAGCAGATTAGGTCAGAGTGGGTGTCAGGCATTTATTGCGTTTATCACGGAGGATAAACAGTCCCAAGGGGTGGAGGATATCCCCATTGTGTGTGAATTTCCGGATGTTTTTCCAAAAGAAATCCCAGGATTACCACCAATTAGAGAAGTTGAGTTCACAATTGAGCTCCTATCAGGGATGGCTCCGATCTCCATTGCACCATACAGAATGGCTCCAGCAGAAATGGGTGAAATAAAACCCCAATTGCAGGATTTGTTGAGCAAAGGCTTTATTAGGCCAAGTGTTACACCTTGGGGAGCACCAGTGTTGTTTGTGAAAAAGAAATATGGAAGTCTGAGAATGTGCATTGACTACAGGAAATCGAACCATGTGACCGTGAAGAACAAGTATCCATTGCCAAGGATAGATGAATTATTTGATCAATTGCAAGGAGCAGCCTATTTTTCCAAGATAGACTTGAGATCAGGGTACCATCAGTTGAGAGTTAAGGACTCGGATGTTCAGAAAATGGCTTTAAGAACGAGATATGGGCACTACGAGTTCTTAGTGATGCCCTTTGGTTTGACAAATGTACCCGCAGTCTTTATGGCTCTTATGAACAAAGTCTTTGCACCCTATTTGGATCACTCTACGGTAGTATTCATTGATGAAGTCCTTGTGTGTTCCAAGAGTAAGAAGGAGCATGAAGAACATTTGAGGACAGCGTTGCAGCTTTTGAGGGACAACCAGCTTTATGCAAAACTCGGTAAGTGGGAATTCTGGTTAGAGCAAGTTGTTTTTCTAGGCCACATCATCTCCAGAGAAGGTTTAACAATTGAACCAGCCAAGATAGAGGCAATTGTTAATTGGGTGAGGCCAAGCAGTGTGATAGAAATCAGAAGCTTTTTGGGGTTAGCAGGCTATTACAAAAGATTTGTCCAAGGTTTTTCGTCCATTGCAGCACCGTTGACAAAATTGACCAGAAAGAATGTCCCATTTGTTTGGACCGAACAATGTGAAACAAGTTTTCAAGAGTTGAAAGGAAGGTTAACCACAACCTCAATCCTTACATTACCATCGGGCAGCGACGGATTTATTGTTTATACAGATGCTTCGAATGTGGGGCTGGGTTGTGTATTGATGCAGGAGGGCAAGGTGATTGCTTATGGCTCAAGACAGTTGAAGGACCATAAGAAGAACTATGCAACTAATGACTTGGAATTGGGGCAGTTGTTTTTGCTTTGAAGATGTGGAGACACTATCTCTATGGAGAGAAATCTGAAGTCCATTCCGATTACCGATGTTTGCAACACTTGTTCTCACAGAAGGATTTAAATATGAGACAGAGACGGTGGATGGAGTATATCAGAGATTATGACTTCCCAATCAAGTATCATCCAGGCAAAGTGAATGTTGTAGCTGTTGCATTGAGCAGAAAATCAGTGATCATGGCCAGTTTGAGAGGAATTGGTGTCTTACAGCAGTTTGAAGAGTTGGGAGTAGAAGTACAAACCCTGAAACTGGGTGCAATGTTAGCAAACATGACAGTATTAGAACATACCTTCTTCCAGAAGATCAAGGAAAGTCAGTTGCAAGACCCAGACTTGGCAAAGATAGTAGAGCATATCACAGAACATCCAGATTTCAAGATGGTGAATGGGGAATTGTATTTTCGTGACCGGTTGTGTGTACCAAATGTGGATGACTTGAAGAGTGAAATAATGAATGAAGCTCACAGCACAAGATATTCTATGCATCCGGGTAGCACGAAGATGTACCACAATTTGAAGAATAGATTTTGGTAGAACAACATGAAGAGAGATAGCAGCTTTTGTGTCTCATTGTCTAACTTGTCAGTTGATTAAAGCAAAGCATCAGAAGCCCCCAGGTTTGTTACTATTAGGGATTTTGTAGATTGCAATTTGATGGATGCATTATCATTCTAGCATCATTTGATTTACACACACATGCATTGATTTACAAAAAACTTGAAATCTTGATTTCTACATGCATTGTTTTTAAGGCTTGTAAAAGTATTGATTTATGCATATTTTGTTTTTAAACTTGGATGCATTTGTTTTTGAAAAAGAAGTTTTAAAAATCAACCAAGCCTATGGTTTAAATCTTTCAAGTCTTTTTAGGCTTTTTGTGTTTCATGTTTTTAACCCTCTTAGTGTGATTTAAAACATGATTCCATGCTTGGTTCAGTGGCCCAAAAATCCCCACAAAGAAATACTTTGAGAAAAATGCATTATAGGGAATTTTGGTCCCCAGGTTCGGTCGACCAACCCAACAGGGGACCCGGTCGACCGAGCCCATGCAGATCGACCAGGTAAAGCCGTTAGCCCTTTTACTAATGGTCTGTTTTTTTACCGTTGTGAAGGCCAGGTCGACCGGGGAAGAGCCGTTGGGCACTTTTTGGCTATAAATACTAGTTCATTCCTTTCCCAAAAGTTAGCAATTTTAAGGCCCTCCTTGAGAGGTTTTGAGGCAAATCAAAGGGGAATGAACTAAGGGATGAAGGGGATCATTAGGAAAGCTAAAGCTTGGATTAATGAAGTTAAATCTTTAAGTAAGCTTTACTTTCCTTAATCATATGTTTTCATGCTTTGTTTTATTTTTGGTAAATCTTTTGTAGCATGATAAACTATGATTTGTTGTGTCCTTAACATGAATATGTTTTGAAGTGATTTATTGTTTTGGATGCATCACCATGATTTAATTCAAGTAGTACTTTAATTGGTAAATCTAAGTAGATCATGTTAATGAAAGAATCTTTGAAATTATATGTAACATGATTCCTATACTTGGTTGAATCTATGGTTGTTGTTTTTCATCATAAGAAAATCTCTTTCAATTCTATCTTATGTTTTGGATTCAACAACTTTATAAATCATATGTAACTTTGTTTTAAAGTTTCACAACTTGCTTTGCTTTGATAGGTATATCATTTTCAAGTTGAATTTATAATTACATATGATTTGTCCCCTAATTTCAATCAAATCTATTTTTATGTTTTATGAGCTACATTGTTGATTTGATTGACATCCCTATGCATCACATGTTTAGAGCTAATTAATTTCTTACAACTTGTGAGCCTTTGATTTTCATATCATTAACAAGTTGTTATTTTTAACATGTGACTTGCATTCTTTCCTCAATCATAAATGTTTTTATGAGCTAAAACTTTCAAAAGCCTTAGGCATACATTTATGAGCTTTCATTTTCAAAATGATTGAGGACATCATACATACACCTTGAGCATCCATCTTTGCATTCATAGTGTGTGTGTATGAATTAGATTTTCATTTTAATATCCGCCTAGTCGAGAGGCAAATGTAATGAGCTAAATTGTATCTCTATCAAGTGTACTTTAGACACTACTTCGAGAGATAACCAACCTTTTGGTTGAAGAGGTTAATGCTTAGCCTAAGAAAAGCATAATGTATAGGTTTGTAAGACCCCGACCCGAGTGAACCCGATTAGTGCTAATTAAGTTGCGTGTTAGTTCTAAGCTTGATTAGTGATTTTGGCTAAGTTGGGTTTGGAATAGCTTTTGAGATAGTTTTGGGGAATTTTGGTTGCTTTGTGTTAGTAGGGCCCTTTGGGGGTTCCTTTTTATGACCTTGCATGCGTTTACGGATTTATCGAAGATTTTGCATTCATGGTTTTAATCCCGTTTTATTCGTATTGATAATCCCTACAACTTTCATGTTGATCCCGTCCCCGTTTGAGATCCCGAAACCCGATTTCATAACCTTGAGGGCAAAACAGTCATTGTGCACAAAATCTGTACCCAAAACTTGATATTCCCGTAACCCGCGAACATATACTTTTTGAAAACTAGATATTTCGACGATCATGGGGTTCCTTCTTCGTCGAATTCATCCGAGGTCCCGAAAGCCATGATTTCAGCCCAATTAGATTGTTGGTGGGGGAGCCCACTCCCCACTTGTTTATAAGGAGACCCTTCCCCTTCCATTACCCTTTTTCCAGCACAAGCCTTAGCTAGGGTTTTCCTTTCTTCTTCTTCTTCTTGCTCTTGCTTCCATCACCAAACTCACCACCCACCTTGCATAACTTGAGAAGTGGAGATCATCACTTTTTCATCATCACCCTAGCTCCCTATTGACACCATTGCTAAAGAAAACCTCCATTTCCAAGACTCCCTTTGAGCTCACCTTGTCCATTAAAGGACCTTACAAGTAAGTAACCCTTCTCTTCTTCTAGATTGGTATTCTCCTAGCTTAAGGGAATCCCCATCCTTGTTATTGAAGCTCCTTTCCTCCTATTCTATGTTTTGACTCTTTAGGGTTTTATTTTGGGATTTTCCTTGTAGCTTGGACCATTGACTTGGAAGACTTGTTAGAGCTTGATTTGCTTGAGTAGAGACCTAAGGCAAGTGGATAATATGAACTTTTAAGAGTTTTCAAGGTCTTATGAGAAATGTAGTTGGTTTCATAAATTTTCACTCATGCCTATTTATTGTCTTGCTTTGAAATAAATGCTCATGAAGAGTCTTGTTAGTGTACTTATGGTCATATAGATGTGTTAGTACATAGTATTTAATTCTTCTTTTTTTGTTTCAAATGCATCTTATATGAAATGGTTTCCTTCTTCCTTTCCTTGTATTGAATGTGTTGTCGATGGAGGAGAATGAGATGGATGTTGTTGGAGATTTGAGGTTGTTTGAATGGAGATTTATACTCCTCACTTAGTGTAGAAAAGTGGTTAAAAAGGACTTGTAAAAGGAAGAGTTATAGAGGAGTTGAACTGGTCCGGATGCAGTTTCTGGACAGTTCGCTCGAGCGACCATGACACTTCGCTCGAGCGACCTCTCCAGAAAGGGATTCGGAGCATTCCAGTAGCTTGGTCGCTCGAGCGCACCCTTGGTCGCTCAAGTGGACATCCCAGAACCTGTTCCAGAGAGTTGTTCGTTCGAACGCATTTAAATATCCGCTCGACCCAATGAGTTCGCTCAAGCGACCTAAACTTCGCTCGAGTGAACCCACCCAGACAACCATTCCAGAGAGCAACTCGCTCGAGCGAACCCTCCAGTCCGCTCGAGCGATGGGCCCTGTTGGGCAAGACTATGTTTGGGACAATGATTAATTATTTTAACGGGTTGGGACTATTCATTGGGAACCTCTCTTTGTCAAGGAGATTTACTAAGTAATGTATGAGGCCATGTGAGAAAGAAACCATATCACAAAGATTTCAATTGAAGTTTTGAAAATTCAAAATGTATAAGGAGCCCGGAATGTCCCCAAACTCGAAGAGTACCAAATTGTCGGTTGATTGACATACGGGGTCCCTATCCACTTTAAACAAATTTTGAACCAACACTTTACCAGGAATTTCCAATTGTTTATTGTATCTTATTGACCCCGAGATTTATACTACATGTCTTGTTTTCCCGAAAGCATTGAATCACACTTGATATAGCTACTTGTCTTGAAGTGCATTGCACCACATGAAATGACAGTGTGCCCTTGAGCGCCCCCGTCTTGCCCGTCTATTATTTGTACTTGATTTACTTGCAATGTCTCGATTGTATTTGACCTATGAGTCGGCACCACTAAGCTTGGATAACCATGTTGGTCTGATCCACCGACTTGGAGATCCCCCTCTTGTCCCGCCAGCTGCAGTTTGGATCCCGCTACCCGATTATTACCGTGGTCTTGTCCCGATGCCGCAGATTGCTACTGTGGTTCCCGATGCCCGGCTCGCTACCGTGGTCATGTATAGTATAGTATATGTATATGTATATGTATTTATAAGATCCATTGTTTCTCCTCACCTCGAGCGACTGAGATCAGTGCCTAGTTATTGCTCTATCACCTTAGTGATAGAGGACTTAGCTTCGTGTGGTTGCTATCTTGATTGTTTCCCGTTCCCTTGGTTACCTTTACATGTTTTATGATGCATATCCGTATTTGAATAAATGTTTTATCTTGTTTAGAGAAATTGCCATTTAAACAGGTTCAAATGTTTTGGAGGTAAATTCATGTATTTTTCATATTATCATCGTGTTTTATCCAATTTTCCAAACCGTCGTGTTTGACCTACTCTTTGGTACTCAGGTCCCGTTGTTGGTTACCCCGAGGAGGAGCACGAGGAGGCGGTCGTAGAACCGCAACAGTTAGTTGAGTGTCGTGCTGATGACATCATGTAGACTTTTGGTGGCTATGAGAGACTTTATATCTTGGGAAACTATTTAACCATTCTTTGGATTGGTATTTTGGTTATTTTGGTCTTGTGGGCCTCTATTTTTGGGATATGTAATTAAATGTTAATTGTATAAACTTTAACTTACGTAGGGTAACATGCAAATGATTATTGCTCATTCTGATACGGTTTACACTTATGCTATTATCTTTATCAATTGAAGTGGATTGAATATTTGATTTGCTACACGCTTCCGCACTTAAAAGAAATATTCATTATGGTTGTGATATCCTCACCGCGGACACCTGTGGGAAATTAAATAAATGTATGTTACTATTAAACCGATGTGGATCATCCCAAACAGTCCTGATCCCGGATCCCCGGTCCGGGGTCGTGACAGACTGGTATCAGAGCGAGACGTGTTTCAAGCAACTAAAAAAAACTAAAAATCCTAAGGACGTGGGGAGGATTCGTTAGATCTTTCGTTAGCTAGTATCGTGTGAGCAATGTAACCCTTTATTTGACTATTATGTGCTAACTATTTGTCTTACAGCATCATGCCACCTCGTAAGCGACCGATAAATGGCAACCCTTCTGGAAGTAACAGTTATCACACTGGGCCGGTAGAAGAGGATATGGTTGAGAACAACCCACCAAATCAGTTCCAAGAAATGATGCAAGCAATGCTTGACCAGCAACGTCAAGCTAACGAGAACCAGGCTAGACTACAAGAGCATATGCTCAAAATAGAAGAAGATCATGCGAGGGAAATGACAGAAATGCAAAGGCAATTGCTTGAGGTCTTACAGAGGAGACCAGAACCGGTTCAACCCCAACCCGCTATCGTCATAAATCAAAGGCAACATGACCCTAATGCCTTGTTTAAGCGATTTCGGAAGAGAGCTCCAAAAGAATTTCTGGGGATAGAAGACCCATTGGCTGCAGATGACTGGTTAGAACATACGAAGAACATCTTTGAGATTTTCCAGTGTACTGGGGGAGAAAAGGTGAATCTGGCATCATCCCTCTTTGTTGGTACAGCGGACAGATGGTTGAAAACGGTTAGGGAAGAATACAGAACCATGGCTGATGCAGAGGTTTAAGCAAACTTCAAGAGGCAATTCCATGACAAGTATGTACCCGCTCATGTCAAGAAGCAAAAGGCCATAGAATTTCAACAGCTTGTCCAAGGAAGTATGACAGTCCTCGAATACCTCACCAAGTTCGAGAGATTGTCCCGATATGCTCCGGAATTGGTGGATACGGTGGAGAAGAAAATTGTCAAGTTCTTTGAAGTGCTTAACCCTTTTATTGAGAGAGATGCCACTAGAGTAGTACCACCTGCAACTTTTGATGAAGCAGTTAAGAGGGCCTACAAGTTTGAGAACTTTCACAACAAGATCCTTAGAGTCCAAGGCAAAGGACAAGCTCAGCAGCAAAACTACCAGCAAAAGAACCATCAGAACAAGAGGCAGAAGACAGAACAGAATGCTCAAGGTCCTTTGGTTTGTACCCATTGTGGGAAGAACCATGAGAGTGCACAATGTCGCACACTAACAGGAGCATGTTTCAGATGTGGTTCCATGGCCCATCAGATGAGAGATTGTCCAAGGCAGAATAGGCAGAATCAATAGCAGCAGCAAGGGGCACAGCATCCACCAGCACCATAGAATGCAATCATTGTTCAGAATCAGGCAAGGCCACAACAGCAACAAGCACCACAACAGCAGCAGCATAGACCACAACAGCAACCAAAACAGGCTCGTCAGCAGGGACAGAACCACAATCAGCGTGCACCGCAGCAGCATAGGAATGCACCACAAGGCAGACCACAGCAGGCACAGAATAGGCCACAACATCGAGGGCAAATCTACGGGGTCAACAGAGTTGATGCAGAGGCAGCGGGAAATGTAGTGGAAGGTACACTTCCTGTTTGTGGGATAAAAGCTAAGATTTTATTTGACCCTGGCTCTACACATTCATACTTATCCCATGAGTTTTCTAAGTTGATTGATATGCATGCTAGAGAACTTGAGTTTATTTTGACTGTGGCAACCCCAGTAGGCAAACAAATTATTTGTAGTACATATTATCCTAGTTGCACAGTCCAGATAGGAGAAGTGGTTTTAACCGAAGACCTCATTCTTAAGCGTGTTATGTATATCGTGCTTGTCGTGCGTGCTTGCTCTTTTCATTATAAATGATAGAGAAATGATGGGCTCTTTGTGGAATGTAACTATTCATGATATTATAAGTATTCATGTCAAGTTTTACTCGTATTTTGAAATGTACCTTAGTCATGTAACTGTTTACAATTCGGCAAAATGTCTTTATATGTTTCCTTAAACGTTTACTACTTATATGCTCATGCCTAAATTGATTACCTGCCAAACCGTTGTGTTTGACCCATTGTATGTTGGTGCCCATGTGCAGGTGGCGTTGCCTTTGAGGAGGAGCGTCCGGAGGAGGCTCTTGAGCCACCCCCAGTCAGAGAGTGGCAACCTGATGATGTCAACTAGACGTCGGGCGGGTTCTTGAGTTTCGCTACACTTTGTCATGGGTTTATTTTTGGGTTCTTTTGAGAATTGTATTGGCCTTTATTGGCCTCTTATGGGATGTAACTAAACTTAACTTACCGTTGTGTTAGTCTCATAACTTGAATTATGATGGGAATGCCATGTCAACTCCTTTCTTTTGATACTATGTCTTGATATTACTTGTCATAGCACTTAAAAATTTATTGGTGCTTATCTTGATGTGATTTGCTACACGCTTCTGCAAACTTGATCATGTGAGACAGATTCCGCGTGTCTTGGGAATCCTCACCACGGGAACCTGTGGGAAAACAAACAGAAACAACCGTCGCGGGCCCGGGGTCCGTTCCGGGGTCGCGACAGGACTGGTATCAGAGCGGGACATGTTTCAGGCACTTAAAAGAAACTAGAAAGGTCTTAGAAACGTGGCGAGGATTCGTGAGTTCGATAGATTCGTTGGTATAGGACCTTAGAAACCCTTATACCATGTTTATTATGTACTAACACCTTGTTTTACAGCATCATGCCTCCAAGGAAATTTCCAAACAATAATGCTTCAGGCAGTAATCAGAATGAGTCAGACACAACTAATACACTCACAGCTACAAAGTTCCAAGAACTCATGCAAACGATGATAGAACAACAAAGGCAGGCAAATGAGACTCAAGCCAAATTTCAAGAACAGCTAGCAAGGAAGGATGAAGAAATGGCTCAAGTCCAGACGCAACTCTTGGAAGTTCTTCAGAACGGGAATTTAGCTCCACAGCCTTTGGGTCCACAGATTGTTATCCATAATAGGGATCATGACCCTAATGCGCTATTTGAGAAGTTCAGGAAGAGAGCACCGAAGGAATTTTCGGGTAATGAGGACTCGTTAGTTGCAGATGACTGGCTAGCTAATACCGAGAAAATCTTTGATGTCTTTACGTGCACGGGGAGACAGAAGGTCAACGTCACAGCTTCACTATTCTATGGGCTTGATGATCGGTGGTGGAAAACAGTTAAGGATCCATACACGGTAATGGCTAACGAAGATGCGTGGGCAGCGTTCAAGACACAGTTTCAGGATAAGTACATTCCCTCCCATGTTAAGAGACAGAAGGCTATTAAATTCCAACAGCTCAAGCAAGGCAGCATGACTGTGTTAGACTATGTCACCAAGTTTGAGAGATTGGCTAGATATGCTACTGAGTTGATTGACACTGAACAGAAGAAGATAACGAAGTTCTTGGAAGGGTTGAATCCGATTATCATGAGAGATGTTATAGGAGTAGTTCCACCAGCTACATATGATGAGGCTGTCAAATGGGCATATAAGTTTGAAAATATCAACAACCTGATCGTTCAAGACAGGAAGCAGCACTACCAACAGCAGAATCAGAAGCAACACCATAACAAGAAACCAAGGCAAGAACAAATTCAAGTGAGACAGGGTTGTGGCCATTGTGGCAAAAACCACGAAACTCATGAATGTCGTAAGGCCACAGGTGCCTATTTCAAATGTGGGGCTATGAACCATGCAATCAAGGATTGCCCACAACTTCATAATCAAGGGAACATAAACCAATAGCAAAGACAAGCAGCTCTTCAAAATCAAGCACCAATTCAGAATCAGGTTAGACCACCTCAGCAGCAGCAGCAGGCTATGCCACCAGCACAAAATCAGAATGCTCGTCCTCCACAACAGAACAGACATGGCCAAGGAAGGCAAAATCAAGCACCGAATAAGCTACAGATGCATGGACGTTGATATTATCTCAATCGTGCGGATGCTGAACCTACAGGAGACGTGGTGGAAGGTAAACTACTTGTTTGTGGGGTAGAAGCTCAGATTTTATTTGATCATGGATCCACACATTCGTTTTCATCTCCTAGTTTTGCTAAGATGATTGATGCACCACATAGTGAATTGGATTACATTCTAGTAGTAACCACACCAGTAGAGAAACAAGTTGTGTATAGAACCTATTACCCTAGCTGTATAGTTTTGTTAGGAGATGTTAACTTACCGGCCAACCTCATTGTTTTGGACATGCATGATTTTGATGTCATTTTAGGCATGGATTGGTTAGAAGCATATCATGACACCAT